>JASJET010000228.1:3595000-4845000 GCA_034092305.1 Diaprepes abbreviatus
TCCATATCCCTTCCGTGTTAGACTTTGCACAGTTTGAACAAATTGCTAAGGAAAACAATTTATCCTATTCCACCACCATCGAGATGATGGCCTACCTGTACCACCATACCGAGAAGAAAGTCAAAACTTACCCTCCCCGCCACAGTGATATATCCACTGCTATTGCATCTTACACGGAGGAATCCGTGATAGCCGCATAAATATATATACGCCATCCGGCGGGAGGTCGGCGAAGCCGCGTTCAGTATTTGTATGCTTCCTTCTGATCTGTCCTTTGCACAGCCAGGTGCATGTCGATACTCTGATGAGTCTAGTAGAGACGAAACATGTACCTCTGCCGTATCACTGTGGCGAGGAGGGTAAGTTTTGACTTTCTTCTCGGTATGGTGGTACAGGTAGGCCATCATCTCGATGGATAGGATAAATTGTTTTCCTTAGAAATTTTTTCAAACTGTGCAACCTCTAACACGGAAGGGATATGGCTGGAACGAAGTTTGCATTTTATCTCATATATATATATATATATATATATATATATATATATATATATATATATATATATATATATATATATATAAAACCCGTATGATAATCCTCATCATGCGGGTTTTTTTTATTAATAGCTTTATTCGAAATTTGAATTTGGCAACAATTTCTGCTTAGGTCGAGATGAAAACTAACCAAAAAAATATTAGTTACGTGATTAGCATTACCTGTCAAATTTTAATTTATTCCCAAAAAATTCAAGAGTGGGATTATATCTCAAAATATCGAAAAAGTTATTAGAAAAGGTTTTTCTAAATGCAATTTTTAACCCACATGCAATTTCAGCTATTTATGATAATTTAGATTCTTTACCCATTTGTTGTAAATTGCACCACTGTTGCAAAATAAGACAACGCAACCTATACAAAACTTCTTAGTTTTGACAGTGCTTCTTCCAGATATATTTTGTTTAAAGTAGCGCCATATTAAATGTGTGTTTTTCTGCAAAATCCAAATAGGGCTGTTAAAATTTGGTCACACGTTAAGCCAAGTTTATTTTATTTTTGACCAAGTATAAGGTAACTTCATAAAATAACTATTTTTGAGAACATAGTTTGTGTTTAAAAGTAAAACAAATTTTAATAATGGAGTTCAAATTAAATCTTTAAAATTAGATAAACTTTCCGTTTAACAATTTTAACAAAAAAAATATAAGATTCTCCTCTTTCACATAAATAATTACTATTGCCCATGGATCTTAAGGTCCATGGGATCAGTGATCCTTTCGGATAAGTTAAAATAATCTCTGCATTGAATTTTAATTCACATTAAATTCTTTTGAAAGTATAGCAACGATGAAATAATTTTTTTTTCATAACCGTAGAGAATTTTTAACTTTTCCTCTAAGATAGTGACAAGCGATGAGACTTTATTATGATACTGAAATATGATTATAATTCATGCTTTGAGTCCTTAAAGATTCTACGCCTCCAAAAATAACGGACACACAATTTATAGCTGGAAAGTTAATGGTCACGGTCTCTTTGGGACTTGGCGAGAACTATTCTTGTTGAATACGTGTCGAAAAGTACAATAATCACCGTAAATTCCTCTTGTTAAAAAAATTATGTACGAATATTGATCAAAAAGTCCTCGTTTGTGCTACGAGTATGATGAGGACAATAGTCAAGTTGACAAAGCAGCAAAGTTTAACCTATTCTTCAGTAAGTTCTTTGAACTGAACCACTCACTCTAGAGTCCAGATTAGCCAGTATCTGACATCTCCTTGATTAGAAATTTAAAAATGCACGTCAGAGAATGCCATATTGCAGGTAGAATTTAAAAAGAAACAAGAATATTGATGCCTATTTAGAAAGTCAAGAGGAAATATTTTTTGTATGAAAGATGGCGTTAGTAAGTTAGAGAGAGAGAGATAATATTGAATAGTTGAATTATAAAAAAATCTTCTTTTATTTAATCGTTATTCAATGCCCCCGTAATATATAAAATTTTTAAATATTTAATAATTGTCCCAATTAAATATCGTTAAACAGCGTTATAAATTGTAAAACCCAATTAAATTTAATTGCAATAATATCGTTTAATTACACTCATCTCACAATTAATTTAATTATAATTAATCTTAATCCTACCTAAAACTCCAATATTATATACTAATTATTACGGGGGTGGCTGTTTTTAATTTCGAGAACTGGCGATACTGGCGTTGCTAGATGCCGTTTGAGATATCTGTTATAAAGTTTGATATTTTGGATGATATACCTACTGAAATGTGATCCAGTGATTTCTTTTTGTTCCTGTACCGGAAAAACAAACTTAACGGTCAATAATTTTCTACGCCAACAAGGCAGTTGATGTGCTTAATAACCACGTTTTCAGGATACTGTTTTCATAGTGGCAAAAAATGCTTTTCAGGTTAGTTCAACCGCATGTAAAAATGTATTAATCAGCAAGGAGAATTTTTTGAGAAACAATAAAATAATTTTTAATGATAAATAATTGTTTTTAAGTGATTAGTGATCACGAAATTATTGCTTTCTAGACAGAAATTGTAAGGAAATCATCTCTAGAATTTGTGCATAAAAGAAATTTAAATATATGAAAATATAGAAAAAATGAAAGCGTTTGTAATTGGACAAAACTGGAACTATACTTCCACTGACGTTGATATAGTTTATTATGAGTTTATCGACAGTATATAAAAAGCGCTAGATACGATAGCTCTTACACAAAAAGTTACTTTGGATGGATAGATAACACAAGAGGTTTGATCTACGGAGAGTAAAAGGGATAATATAATCAGGAGATTTTGTTTTGGTGATTGGAGTGGGTATAAAAGAAAAGGAAAACAAAATGACTTCAATAATAAAGAAAGAAAAAGCGAAATATTTTGCTAGTAATATTGATAACTGCAAGGGAGATGATAAAATGATATGGAAAGCTTTAAAAGAACTATTAAATAAGAAGAAACAAATTTCTGATTTAATAAAACCTGATTTCGGGTCGTATCCTCACAATACAGAAGATAATATAAATGACTTTTATGCAGATAGCTTAGATGATATATCGAAAAGTTTTGATACAAAAGAGTAGAACAATGGAGTAAAAAAACAATTTTAGAGCTTGTCACGCTTTACAACGATAACCCTTTCAAAGCTAAAAAAATCATATATAGTTTAAAAAATGAAAATTCTAGTTATAATTGATTGAGCATTAAACTGGTGAAGGATCTGTTCTGTATCATCGGTTATTTTTTTGTTATTTTTAGTAAATACATCTACTACAAAAGGAAGATTTTCGAGTGCACAAAAAACAAGTGTTATATTTCTTTTACCGAAAACAACACAGCTCAGTGCTTATCCTGATTTTCGCCCTATAAATCTATCGCCAACATTTGATAAAATTCTAGAAACTTTGCCATGTGAACAACTACATGGATACTTTGAAAGTAATGCACCATTGTATAATGGACAATCAGGTTTTCGAATCAAGCATTCGTGTGAATCTACAATAGGTGTGTTCTGAGTGAGTCAAAACTTACATTGAGTATTTTTATCGTGAATTTGAAACGATGAGTAGGGACATTTTGTTCAAAAAGTTATTTTTATATGGCGTAGAACACGACCCAATTAATTGAATTAAGGATTTCTTAACGAATAGATATCATCAAACTAGGGTCCTGAAAAATATTTTTAATAAAAAAATAAGTGAATGAAATGTGTCAGAGGAAAGTGCCTTGGGTCTACTGCTCTTTACAGTGCATGTACATGTTAATGATATACATGATGTACTCAGAAATTCATATGTGAACTTGTTTGCAGATGACACAATTATCACTATATCTGGGACAGATGATGAGCTAATACTTATAAATTGACAAACTAAAACTTTTATATGAATGGCTGTATCAAAATAAACTAAATCTAAATGGATGGTTACTTGTTCTAGGATGAATTGTCAAACGTTGGTTAATTTAGGTCATTTTCTTGCCACAAATCAAGTTATAATTGAATCTCTTTCCAAAAAAAAAGTATTTGGGTGTTATTTTAGACCCTCAGCTAAATTTTAGTAAACATGTTAATTACGTCCTTAAAAAAGTGTGAAAAGATGGGATTTTTCAGTCGAGCGTCAAATTGTGTATCTTAGTGGACTACAGTGATTGTGTACAATTTTCTAATTTTTTCCCATTGTTCATATACTGGTTCTTTACTAAATTATTGTACAAAGAAGAGCTTTTTTTCCCGGGTCCGTCGTGAAGCCGGAAACATTTCGGTCATAATAGGTCTATTGTGTTCACCCTAAATTTACAACCACTCTATTAACCTAACCTCTTGCTAAGGTTATACAGGCTCATTTATTCAGATTTTTGACGGCCATGTATCCTGTTATTGTACCTGTAATAGCTCTGAGCTGATTTCTGCTCATTTGGAGTAGTTTCTTTGTTAATTTTGGGGCAGAGTTCTCAATAAATAGCTTCCCGTAATTTAATCTCTGTCTGACTTTCCAGTGGCTTTTGTTCTCTTTTCTGATTCATTGTTTCATCGCTTATCCGGCTGCACACCACGGCACCCCAAAAGCCAGATCTGGACCAATATATTCAGATGATGAGCCAGCTCTCGCTAGCTCATCAGCTTTTTCGTTTTCATGTATGTCTTTGTGTTCTGGCACCTATTTTAGCATAACTCTGTTGTCCTTTGCCATAGTTGTGAGTTCACTCTGACATTACCAGACTAATCTAGATTATGTCATTTGGCCCTTAAGGGCCTTCAAGGCTACTTGGCTGTCAGAATAAATGCAGGTTTGCTTCTCTTTGCAAGCTTTCCTTTTTATCTCATTTGCACATTGTAAAATTCCATATATTTCTGCGTGGAATACTGTTGGGTACTTCCCCAAGGAAGGAGTTATTTCTTCAGATAGTTTTACCAGAAGATGTTTCAGGTTTTCCTCTTTTACTCGCCATTCGTTCTATTATGATCTCGAACGGTATATTATAGCGGTAGCCCGAGGTCATATGATCAGTGTCCATTTCTAACTCTGGGCTCCTGTGTTGTTCCATATAGCCTTGTGTCCAGTCAGCAGCTTTTGTGTTACTGGCGTTAAGTGGTATAGCCGATGGAGTTCCATTCTCTGATTCACTAAGTATATCAGAAGTAGATCTAGAATGCACTCCATTGCCGAAGTGGGGGTTGATTTCATGGCCCCCGTAATGTTCAAGCAGACGACTCTGTATGCCGCTTAGCTTTGTCATGGTTTTAATTTACATTACTTTGGGCCACCAGACCAAGACAGCATATGTGTATAACCAATGCACCATCTTCGGCGAGAGACCCTATGTTTTCAAACTTAATTTCAACAATCATAAAGGTTGTTTCCGATTTTTTTGTTATATTTTCCACGTGTTTGCGCTAAGTCACCCTGGAGTCAAAAGTTAGCAACAGATATTTTACTTTCCTGGAAAGTGGTATTGCAGGATAATAGGATCGAAGTCTTCTGGCTTTCTTCGTTTTGTGAAGGGGATAAATACAGTCTTTTGGGAACTTGATCAAGTCCTTCCTGTTCCGCTCATCTTCCTGCAACCCTGAGAGCCCGCTGCATTCTCTCTCTTACAGTCGTATTAAATTTACCTTGAGTTAAGATTATCAAGTCACCTGCACATCCTAGTACAGAGTAACCCTCCTGCTCAGGATTCGCAATAGCCCATCCACCACTAGGTTCCAAAGAAGAGCTGCATAGACTCCAATAACAACATAGCAGAGTTATGTGCATTTTATTCAATAAAGATGATTGCACTCTAGTTAACAAAAAAATATTTAATAGTGTATATTTTTAATTTTGATTTTATTTTCTTTGTATGCTTTTTCGTGTTTCTGTGTGTTTGCAGAAATTAGTTTTTAATGAATACTTTGCGGAAAAAAAATTATGAGGAATTAGTTATGATTTCCATATACTTGTATATTTTTGTAAAAAATTTAATTATGCTAGTGTTAAATAAATTTATTATTAATCTAAAATTAAAATATAACTACGTTATAAAAATTATCAAGGTTGACAAGGTTGAGAAAAATTTGTGACTGCTGTATTTTGAAGTTTTCAAGGAAAGATTTTGTTTACCTATGCCCAAACAGTTTTAGTATTGGAACTCTTAAGTAAAACAAGCGATATTCTATAATCCTTGCCTAATACGGATTCCTACAGTGTCTAAAGTTTATTGACCAATTTTTCATTTTTCAATTTTGTCTAGGAATTAAATTTGACTAAGAGCATGGTAATAAAAACGAGCGCAAGAGCTATTAGGAAGATGGAACCAGCATTTAAATACTTAATTTTCCCCAGACTCGAAGAGAATAAGTGCCCGTACGTACCGCGCATACATACACCCATACGTGCTATTTCATGTAACTTATTCAAAACATACGCTTAACCTTCTGACCCTCAATGGCTATGGGCGGTTTTTATGGCGCAATTTTGGCATGAAATATCGGCTTTTGGCCCAGCCTTTATGTCTATATGTTCTAGTTTTATTATTTTAACGTTTTTGTCCAACCAAGCTTATCTAACATGCATTACGTATTGTCTATTCGTGAATTTATAGTCTTTTTATAGCTTAAATTTGTGGTTTTACATTCTAATTCTACTAGTGTTATACATACATACATATCTATAAGTTTTGACGATATCATATATAGTCTAGGAGACAAAAGGGTACCAAAGACCAATTGTATTTAGATAGACCCACCCAAGATTTTTATTGTATTTTAACAATTGTTATTAACAAATAATTTGCATAAAATTGAAAAATTGTCTTTTTTAAAGAGAGACATTTTTATCTTACTTGAACCATTCTAAACAAAAAATTTATATGGAAAAATTTTCGGTCGACGCTTCATTGCTGAGATAATTGAGATTAAACTTCCAAAAATTGACATTTTCGCGATTTACAGATACTTATAACTTTGAATTGAATAAATATTTTTTTAATTCTGCCGACAGCATTTGAGAGTTCGACTCTTAAACTATGAGATAAAATGAATAGCAAGGCAAAACAACTATCTTTATTCCTATAAACAAATAACGTTTTACCACTTTTGAGCATGTGCTATCATGTATGTAGAGCCTGGTTGCCTATTCACAGAGTCATTAGACGGTTAAGCGCTCTGCGTTTTTAAATGACATTATTATTATTTCAACGTTTTTGTCCAACTAAGCTTATCCAACAGGTATTACGTATTGTCTATTCATGATTAGTGTTGTCTTGTCACCCAGCTCCAAAAGTCGTCAATATCCTCACAGTATACATATCTTGTCTAAAATTAAAAATATGAGAAGAGTGGAAAAATCGAAGAAAACGTCTTCAATAGATCAAATTGCTCGAAGATCAAACAAGGTGTTCGGAAAAGTAGTTGTGAGATGTAAGGAGAAACTAAAAATGTGGAAATGAAACCGTTTTAAAATCAATGATCGTAACGTCGTAACAACTATTAAGATGCAGAGTACATAGCGGTTCTGCAAGCAAAATCTACGTGCTATTCAAAGTTTTTTCCGTATTGCTGAAAAATATCAACAAATCATATTCTGGAAAATATCTAATCCGTGTAAAAAAACTTAGGCTTTCAATTGACACTATAAGAAAAATATTTAAAATTAGTTTCCATATCGAAAATGCAAGTTCAAAATAATGTGATTTCGTTCTTGTCTCACGCTGGGATGTTTTAGATGAAATGTCTTTTATGTGAGTTGAAGTGGCGGTTCTAAATCTCTATTGAATCCTGTCGAAATTGACTTTTTAATCAGGTTTAACTTTAAAAAACAAAAAAAGGATAAATTGTGTACTCAATGAAAGTCCTATTCAACTCAAGAAATTTGAATATAACTGCAGTGAAACTCCAGTATAACAAACCTCAATATAACGATTTCCTCGATTTAACAAATCCTTCGAAATCCCCTAGAACTGCCCATCCTACCAATCCATCACACAAAAATCGACAAGAATTCATGTCTCGATAGGTTCAGACACGTTAAATTTATTGTAAGACAAATCACTGTTGTCTAATGTGAAGTAATGTAAATACTGCGCTTTGTCACTGTTATTGTAAAGTTGTAATTGCTGAGAAACGAAAAAGGTGTTCCCTAACTATCGCAGAGAAACGAAAAAACGTTAAGTACGTAGACGAGAATCCTACAAAGAAAAAAATGAGACATTGCTAAAGAGTTTGAAATTCCCGCAAGTACATTGGCTACAATTTTAAAATTTAATGACAAGATTTCAGAAGAAAGTGGGTTGCCTGCCAACAGTAAAACAATAAAATCATGTGAGTTCAAGGACGTAGAGGAATGTGTTTTGAAATGGCTAAAACAGTCCCGAGACAAAAATAGGCCATTCGGAGGCTCTATCCTTCAGCAAAAAGCTCAGTATTTTGAGGTAGAATTGAGACATAGTTCGTGATAGTAACGGGTGGCTTCAAAATGAGAAACGACATTATTTTTCGGAAAATATATGATGAAAGTGTAAGTGTTGATAACAAAGTGTGTGATAAGTGGAAAGACAAACTTGCAGAGCAAACTGAGGGATACGAACTGGAAGACATCTTTAACATTGATGAAAGAGGACTTTTCTATAAATGTTTACCTGACAAAACCTTACCAGTCACAGGTCAAATATCATGGAGAGAAAAACAGCAAACTTCGTTTAACAGTATTGCTAGGAACAAACTGTACCGGGAGATATAAACTTAAGCCACTGGTCGTCAAAAAATATCAGAAACCATGTTGTTTTATAAATGTTAATAATTTTCCAACAGAGTATATGTTAAATACTAAGTCTTGGATGATCGTGATTCTTTTAGCAATTGACTTAAAAGTCTTGACAAGGAGATGAAGAAAAAAAGAAGAAAAATCCTATGTTCATCGATAATTGTACTGCACACGGAGACATTCCTAATCTGACTAACACAAAAATAAAGTACTTTCCTCCAAACACCACTTCGAAACTGCAACTACTTGACCAATGCATCATTCAAAGCTTTAAAATGCACCATAGGGAGAAAGTTGTCAGACAGTTTCTTGCTGATATTAAACATCAAACGCCAACTAAAATTGACGTGTTGCTAGCCATGGATGATTACCAAAGCTTGGAATCAAGTCACTGAAAGGATCATTAAAAACTGCTTCAAAAAAAGTGAGTTTAAAGTTCAGTGTCAAGACGAGGAGGATGATTTGCCACTCAACAAGTGCTGGAAAAGTTAGAGAAGAATTCAACGCGCAGAACTCTGTGGAGAACTCACTGATACTGAAATTGTCACATCTGTATTGTATATTGATCAACCTAATTTTACAATAAATGATGCTCGTAAAGCTCTAAATGTACAAAAATGCGTATTTCCTAAAAATGGTGGTCTGAGTGATGGTGTAGTTAAATCCATTATGGAATTGGATTGCGCTTTGGATATGTTAACTATCACTGGAGACAAGCAGACCACAATATATGATTTTTTCTCTAATCAAAACAAACAAAATCAAGACTATGATGACCACATTTAATACATTTTGATTATTTTGTGAGAGAAAACTGTATAAATTGTTTTTAAATATAAATTACAGTATATTCATTACACTGGATTTTATTTTACTAGTGAAAATCGTTCGTTATAAAGGATAAGTAGAAGAGTTCGTAATGTCGAGGTTAGTACACAAGTGTGCTTACCTTGATAAAACGAATCTAACGGCTATATGACAAACTTCATTGTAACAAATTATGTGGTATTTTGTTCAGCTTTATTATATTGAGGCTTCACTGTATATGGTTTTTCTCTAGCCTTGAGAGATCATAAGTTAAATAAAATAATCTCAAGGACGATACTTCTTCTTCTTTCGCGATTTTTGCCACACAGCTTACTTGATATTAATCAAATTATAAACTTTGTGATGTTAATATCACACACACACTTTTATTATTAAGTATAATTTAAAATTAAAAAGGGTATATTCAAGGTTATCTTTTCCTGCATTTTTTCATCGTAATTTGTAAAGGGTGTTTTTTATAGAGGTATAGAACTTTAAGTTGGCAACATTTTTTTAACTGGCGGCCATTTTGTCAGCTGTCAAGTGATTTATGTTTAGTTTGGTTTGGCATTTCAACATGAATAGACTGACGCCTGAACAACGCTTCCAAATTGTGCAAATTTATTTTGAAAATCATGGTTCTGTTCGAAATACGTATCGCGCACTACGTCCATTTTACGGTCAACATAATCGTCCATCAGAGTAATTAATTCGATTAACTATGGAACGTTTTCGCACCACGTTTACTCTAAATGATAATACGCATCCATAGAGACGTCGTACAGTGCGTACAGAAGAAGTCATTGCTGCTGTAGAGCGTAGCGTAGGGGAAGACCCGAATCAGTCTATCCGCCATCGTGCACAGGAATTGGATATGTGTCCATTCACTTTATGGAAGATTTTGCGGAAAGATCTTGGTTTGCGTGTTTACAAAATCCAACTCGTACAAGAATTGAAGCCACCCGATCACCTAGCAAGGCTTAGATTCGGTGAATGGGCCCAAAACAAGATTGCCGTTGATCCCGATTTTCATAAGCGAATTTTGTTTAGCGATGAAGCTCACTTTTGTTTGAATGGATACTTCAATAAACAAAACTGCCGTATTTGGAGTGATGATAATCCTCAAGTGTATGTTGATACACCGTTATATCCAGAAAAACTGACTGGTGTGCTTTACGGGCTGGTGGAATCATTGGTCGGTACTTCTTTAAAAACGATGCTGGTCAGAACCTTACAGTCAATGGTGACCGCTATAGAGCCATGATTACTGACTTTTTCGTTCATCAATTGAACAACCATGATGTGCAGGAGCTGTGGTTTCAACAAGACGGCGCAATATGTCACACAGCTCGTGCCATAATTGATTTATTGAAGGAAACGTTTGGTAACCGCATTGTTTCACGTTTCGGACCCGTGAATTGGCCTCCAAGATCGTGCGACTTAACGCCGCTAGATTATTTTCTGTGGGGATATGTGAAGTCGCTAGTCTACGCCGATAAGCCCGAAACGACTGATTACTTGTAGGACAACATTCGCCGCGTTATTGCCGATATACGGCCACAAATGTTGGAAAAAGTCATCGAAAATTGGACCTCTAGATTAGACTACGTCCAAGCTAGCCGTGGCGGTCATATGCCAGAAGTCATATTTAAATTATAATGCCAGAAGGTTATCTTTCGAATAAAGTAAATTTCATGTCAATTTAAAAAAATCATCTTTGCTTTATTCCATTTAAAAGTTCTATACCTCTATAAAAAACACCCTTTATTTTCCAATTCATGTGTTGTATAGGATATCTCATTGTGACGTTAAAATTTAACTCTGAGCAATAACTGTAAAAAAATGTATGTTTATGTTATGTGAAAAAAAGTTAAGTAAAATGGCATAAATTAATATAAAATCATTTTAATTTTTACTGCATATTTTCTCTATAATATATGCACAGGAAATCTCATTATGGTAAAAATAAAGAAGGAAAAGCATTCATTTCAGGTGGGTAACGGAACGCGAGAGATTAGTGTTAAAAAGCAGAAAAGCTTTTTAAAAGCGAGACGTGGAGCAGCCCTAAAGGCGTTATTAAAATTTGTTGACTGATTGGAAAACTTATAAATTCGGGAAAAAAGCGCTCAGTAAATTTTTTTATGTATTTAATGTCCGACAAATCGTAAAAACAAAACGGATTTGGATATTTCAATGTAATTTGTTTGGAAAAGGATTTACTAAAATTATGATATGAGCTGTAATTCCTCAATAATTTTTCCACAACATTTCTCTTATTTTTTTTTAAGTCTCGAAATAGATCAGATTTATGTTATTTTCATTTCTCATCCTCTATACAAATGGAAAATAAGTCTTTGAATTCTGGATTAATATAATTGAAATTCCAAGAATTGAGGCATTTGAAATTTAATTTTTGCTCATCATTACTATATATAGATATATGCCGATAACTTTAATATCTAAATATGAGTCTAGTCAGATTCATACAGGATTTGATATAGTAAAAAATGGGATAAACAAAACAATATTAGTTTCATAAAAATTTGTTGCTATATATTTGAATATCATACTTGTTTTTGCATGCTTACTTGATCCGTGCAACACTCGACGCTCTAAATTATTCCACACTCTGCAATGAAAGTCAGTTGCTTTTTATTCGAGAAGTTTATTAGAAAAAATCATAATGAGTACAAAATATCATAAGAGATTGGAAGCAGATTTTCTGTATAGACATGAAAAAAGCCCATAACTGACATTTGCTGCCACTGCAAAAAATATGAGTAAATCTGTATGTCGCATAGAGAAATAGGTAAGAAGGTATAATCGATATAAAATGTCGATGATAGTACAAATAGTAGTTTGAAATGAAATGAAATAACGTTTATTTAGTACTTTGCAACTAACATAACTATTGTACTTATCTAAATACTAGATTCTGATTTTAATTTCTATTCTGTAAACTTGCACAACATATAACAATAAAATATAGGACTAAGGGTCATTCGACTGTGATATTAAAATATTTTTTGTGAAAAAGGAAATTAAAAAAATTTGATTTATTCTTAAAGTGTTGACCTATTTCATCAGTAACACCACAAATTTTTGTATATGCTAATTTGCTTTTTATATAGTTTATCCTGATTTCTTAATATCCAAAAAATGATATTATATAGTGATTAATATTTTTAGATATTACATTTGTGTTTGAGTTCGCTATTTTCTTTACCATATTTTATAACTGTAAATGAGGATAATTGCCTGTTGCTTGGATGGCTCGCATCATGTAAATATTTAGGTTTATTTTTTAGGCCTATCTATAGACATTGTTTCATGACAAAAGTATTATCCGACTACGGACCATCATATTAAAAACAATGCGCAGTGATATTCTGTGATATGATCTACTCTCTACTATGATCCGTTAATTTGTTATTAATAATTAAAACCAAAACACTGCTTTTTTTTCGTTTTTTGCTTATAAAATTAAAGGTAATGAAGAAATTTCTACAATTGTAGAAAATACCAACAAAATGAGTCCTGGTTCCACTCAATTGGATCATAAGTAACGAAGGAAAATAGGACAATTATGTGCTTTTTCAAAAATTCGTATTTCCGTCATTTTTGAAGTTGTAGCTCACAAATTAATTGTAATTTATATGTATGTAACCTGGAGTGAAAATACCAATGCTATAAAGACCAGAGGTTTGTAAAAGGCCTACTGAACCAGCAACCCAAATGACTCTCACTGCGAGTACTTGCGGGTCGTGAGTTAACCAAAATCAGCTAGGACCACAGAATCGTGGGATCCTCAGTCTGGGAGGGTTTAAGCCGGTAAGAATCTGGCACTACCTTCACACTTAGTAGAGATATCTATGCAAGATTTCCCTTCCTAAAAAAATATTTCTAAAATATTTGGGCAGTACAACAAACATCCAAAAGTTTTGGTTTCCAATTATATGCTGAATAAAAAATATAGCGTTAAATAAAGTCGAAAAATAAACAAAATTTCATTGTATATGGGTATATAAATATATATATATATATATATATATATATATATATATATATATATATATATATATATATATATATATATATATGTAATCGAAGGTGTTCGGGCATCCCGTGTATGTACTGAGTCCCTCTCAGGACTGTAAGGCAGCTGACGTTTCGGTGAAATCTCATTCACCATTTTCAAAGCTCACTGTATGGCGTCTACGAGCGAACTGTACACTCGTAGACGCCATACAGTGAGCTTTGAAAATGGTGAATGAGATTTCACCGAAACGTCAGCTGCCTTACAGTCCTGAGAGAGACTCAGCACATACACGGGATGCCCGAAAACCTTCGATTACACATCACACCCGTGAGAATATCCGACATAACATACATATATATATATATATATATATATATATATATATATATATATATATATATATATGTATATATATATATGCATATACAATGAAGTACTTCCTAATCATAATGTTTCTGGTAGAAAAACCTTTCATATTATTCATTAACGTCTTCGTAAAACAGAAACATTGAAGCAAAATAGAGTAATGGGGATGTTTGGAAGGTTCTTAGGGACTACTCGTTGTACCTATACCACATACAACGGGTTCGCGCACTTATTCCTGGTCATTTTCCTTCACGTATTGCATTCTGTCAATAACTTTTGCATACATTGGTTCAAATCCCTCAACTACTGACACTGACTATTTTTACCGATAAAAACAGTTTCTCAAGAAATGCAATAAAGAACTTCCACAATAAACATGTGTGGGTTGAAGAAAATCTACACGAAATACTAGAAGATCCTTTTCAATATCAGTTCTCGTTGAACGTTTTGGGTTGGAATTGTGAGTGACCGGTAATTCTACCAGACCAGCGAGGTATACCACAACTTTTTGAAACAAACGTTACTTTACCTTCTGAAGGAGGTGCAATTGGCTACAATAAATGCTATGGAGTTTATGCACAATTGTGCATCAGGGCATTTCAGTGAGCAATTGGTTTATACTACTCCAGTGGAAGATGTGGAAGATATAAAAAATCAGATAATTATTGGGTATAATGCAAGAAGAAATGACTCTGGTGTTTTTAAAAGAGTTTGGCAGTCATTGTGAACAGTATTTGTAGATTAAGGAACGTTACATGTAATTTGTGTAATAAATTGTTTTTATTGTCGAAAATTTGTTTCACCCTATATCTTCAAAACTAAGTGCTTTTTCGCAAATCATCAAAGGATAAAATATCCTTAGAATAGTCCAAGGAATAACTTCTTTAATTTTCGCCGTATGTTTAATAAACACCCCGTCTTTAAGACCGTTAAAACAGGGGCAGAGAGTTTATTCCCTGGGAATTCCACCCTCGTTTTCTCTCCATACTAGTTTCGACCATCTAATGGTCTAGTCAGTGTAACTGTAATGAGTCGAGAGCAAAAGTAAAATAACTGTCTACTTAAAACCCCTACTATGGAAAGTATTGGCAGGATACTATCAGCGGAACTTGGTGCTGGACTGATATCAACAGTACAAACAAACATTTAAATATGCCCCGAAGTCCTAGAAAATTATAATAAATAATTTCACGCTTACATTTTGTCAAGGGAAAGAAAAGCTATTTTGAGAAAACTATATTTTACGTCTCATGTTTAAGGCATAGGGATGTTCTTCTAAAAAAATAATATGAACATAAGATATTATTTTCATGTGAATGACACGTCTCCGAGAAATTGCCTACTTTTCTGAAGCGCTCTCTCTCTCTCTCTCTCTCTCTCTCTCTCTCTCTCTCTCTCTCTATATATATATATATATATATATATATACATATATATATATATATATATATATATATATATATATATATATACATATATATATATATATATATATATATATATATATATATATATATATATATATATATATTGTCTCAGATGGCGGCACACTCAGAATCTGGTTTATAGGTTCCGACGCAGAAAGGTTTAAATATGAGTATGCAGATGTAGAAAGTATACCAAAGGTGTCTGGGAAAAGCTCCGACGAACCCACTGATGACTCCACCGTCGGTAGCTAGGACGAAACACCTCTTTTAGGGTCTAAAATTAGATTGTGACGAACCAATCGCTTCGACACGGGTGCGGTCTCGTTTACAACATGGCGACCCTGACAGGACCTAAGGCAGCAAAGGTTGCCTGGATTGCTGGGTTATAGCAATGGGCCTGTAAAGCAGCGCGCCCACTGGTTCCGCTCGGTTCAGACCGCTCGGCTCCGTGCAATCGGCCATTTTTGGTTTACAGGTAAATAAATGAGAGACGCCGATGCTGAAAGCGCTGAAGCGTTCTGGCCGGTCGGAACCAGTGAGCGGGCTCTCATTTATTTACGTGTAAACCAAAACTGGCCGATTGTGCGGTCTGAACCGAACCGAACCAGTGGGCGCGCTGCTTAAGACTCTAAAAGCGTCCACATCTGGAGTTTCATCAGGAATCACTTTCTATACATGCGGGATCTAACAATCTCGTCTGCATACAAAGTATTTGCCTTGGCGGGGTGATGTCGCAGATGGCGGCACACTCAGAATCTGGTTTATAGGTTCCGACACAGAAAGGTTTAAATATGAGTATGCAGATATAGGAAGTGTACCAAAGGTGTCTGGGGAAAGCTCCGACGGACCCACTGATGACTCCACCGTCGGTAGCTAGGACGAAACACCTCTTTTAGGGTATAAAATTAGATTGTGACGAACCAATCGCTTCGACACGGGTGCGGTCTCGTTTACAACATGGCGACCCTGACAGGACCTAAGGCAGGAAAGGTTGCCTGGATTGCTGAGTTATATCAATGGGCCTGTAAGACTCTAAAAGCGTCCGCATCTACAGTTTCATCAGGAATCACTTTCTATACATGCGGGATCTAACGATCTCGTCTGCATACAAAGTATTTGCCTTGGCGGGGTGATGTCGCAGATGGCGGCACACTCATAATCTGGTTTATAGGTTCCGACACAGAAAGGTTTAAATATGAGTATGCAGATGTAGAAAGTGTACCAAAGGTGTCTGGGGAAAGCTCCGATGGACCCACTGATGAGTTCACCGTCGGTAGCTAGGACGAAACACCTCTTTTAGGGTCTAAAATTAGATTGTGACGAACCGATCGCTTCGACACGGGTGCGGTCTCGTTTACAACAATATATATATATATATATATATATATATATATATATATATATATATATATATATATATATATATATATGAAAGATAAATTAAATATGTTGAAATCCGAAAAGTACTTTGAATACAAATAATACGCTGAGTATATTTATTTTTAGTATCTTAATACGTGCCTTTCATTATCGTGAATAACAAACTAATTAAAATACAAACATCTTGTTATTCATTTCAACAAGATGTAAGTTAGTATCCTGTTTTGTAAAACAGTAAATAGAAAAAAAATAATTTCAATCGTGTACATTGAAGCGAAGTGTTTTATTTACACTTCAAAAACAAACATGGCGTTAATCATCAAAGCTTTCATTAAGTTATATTACTGTCTCCAAATTTAACTTTTTTATGATATCGTAGCGATTTATGAATACACGTAAATAACAGAACTCTTGGATTTCCAAAATTGTATATTGTATTTAAAATTTTTTGTGTCATGTCGTTTTCTGTGTCTGTCGCCTAAATCCACATGTTATAATAAATTTGATAAAATATCCTAAATGTCAATTTAGAACAGCGTTTATAACACACAATTTCCTTTAATATATTTATAACACAATAAATTGAAATGTTATATTTTATAAGGATTGGAGGTTTGAAAAGCAAATAAAGATTGTTTTTTCTTTTTATAAAATTTATTGTTTTGTACCGAGTGAGAAAATAAAAATGCGTACTTTAATTTCTTTGTATGCTAGTACCACGAACTTGAGATATAAAAGTGGACTGCTCGTGTTCCATATCTCCCTTTTAAAAAAAAATGACCCCACCGTGTTCCGTGCCATTTGGTGAAAATAATTGCTTTGGCAACAATGAATTCCCTAAGTTTTTATGATATTGGTGAAAGTGTATTTATGACATTAACTGAATAGTTTTCATTTTGACAAAAATTTATTTTTGATTTTGCTGTTTTATGGATTTTATCACATTTTATGTAACGTTTTACTGAAAATTTCAAACAGGAATGTGAACTTTAAGGTTTTTTTTTCTATTTTAAAAAATGTGATTCTTCATCGTAAGACGTGCAAATACCTCATCGGGTAAATTGGAATTTATTTAATTTGTAAGTTATAAAGCATTCAATAATAATTATATAAAATTTTACCTTAGAATCAAATTGTAAATCTAAGGGTAACAAGTTTAATCTTATGGATATGATATATGATAATTATTAAATGCTATCAATATTTTAGTTTTCTAAGAGAAAAGAATCTTCAAATTCAAGAGCTGAAGCAAATTGGTCATGATCATAATTCCTTTATACATCAGATAAGTAACTCTGTTCAGAGCATATTTCTGGAAATTGTTTTATACAAGAAGATGAGCAAAAAGTTTGTGTTGTGCTTCTTACAAATAAACTGCCTGAAAAAAACTACGAAGCACTGTTTGATGTAAACATCTTGAAGCAACTAAACTTGGACTTAATAACATACACTGGCTCTACAAAAAAAGTCCTGAATTAGGTGTGCATTAACCAACAACAATATCATCTTACCATAAAGTTAATGTTCAGCTGACATATAAAGCTGAATATCGAAACTGGTATGGTGTTAAAATTTAAAATGATTATACGTTTAAAAACCAATGTGCCATATTAAAATAGAAATAAATGATTGCATATAATATGAAATTTTTCAATATTATTAAGGATGTTTGGAAATTACATAAATTTTACTTTTATGTATTTGTTTTGTCTAAAAATAAAATAATAACCTTTTGTTTGAATATGTTATTAATTAATAAAACAAAAATTCTTGATATTAGCTCAGATAGAAAATTTGTGTCATGAAAATCCTTTGTCAAAGTAGTGAGAAGCTGCGATTGATTACCATTTCAAAAATTCAACTCTAGGAAAGGTCAATTCCAGGTCCTTAGACAGTTAAATAAATTGAAAGTTTGACCTAGTGTAAAAATTAAAAGTTGCTAGTAAATCTTTATGTATATATTTAGATTAAAAATGATTGTATTAATGTAAGAATTCTCTTGTATTTACAAGCTTCTTTATATTTAAAGTGTCTTAATAAATACTGTTTTGTTTACAATTAAATATAAACTGCTTTAACACTATCCCCTTTAGAGTTTAATTTTTTTATATATAAAAATGGTTTAGTACATAATGTTACTTTACTTCATTTAAATTAAAGCTCCGTTTTTATGAAGGAAATGTCAACATATTATGAATGTTGTTAACCCTATATAAATACCTAACATATCAGTTCCCTCAAAGCATCAAGGAGAAAATAATTTTAACAAAAACCTAATCGAAGCTATTTTTAAATGATGAAACTGTCTTACTTTGCAGTAGATTATGTGAACATTTCGATACCTTACATTAAACAATATACTATATTAATTCATGATATAAAATTTTAAAAAATAAATGCCTCAATACTTTTTTTCGTTAACTTCCTATACTCTACGTCCGAATAAGGATGTTTCTAAAACAGATATTTCAAAAAAAAAATTAGTCTCGATTTGTTTTTGGCGCATATTTCACATTTTAGCTATTTTGCTAAATAACAGTTTTATTGTAAAAAATAAAATATATAAACAGTCATAGAAAAAGCATTTTCATTTATTTATAACAACTGACATTTCATGCTTGTTATCTAAAAATAATAAAATTGTTACATATTTATGCTGTTCCAAAGAAGTTAAAAAAATTTGCTTTATTTTAGTTGCTTTAAACAGAAAAATTATAATTTTGAGGAAACTAAAAGTAGAAATTCAAGTAAAATATTGTTTTACAGAAACAATTATCCTGGGCTGCGATTTTGTAACTAACTAACAGGTTTAGACAATAATTATCTCTTTCTATACTATATGTAAAACAATAAATCGCTCTTCCTTGTTTTTCTTGACAGGGTAATTGAGTATATTCAATAAAATGACCAGGGCTGCGATTCTATAAGAGTAAAGGGAAAGAGGATGTCATAATAAGGATCTTCTATCTTTGTTCAGTCTGTATTAACACAATATTACTGTCCTAAAAGAGATAAGGAAAGAGAATGTCAAAAAATATGCTTACAGAATCGGAGCTCTGGTCTTTTTTATTGAATATAATCGATTAACCTGTCAAGTAAAACAAGGAAGAGCGATTTATTGTTTTAGATATAGTATAGAAAGAGATAGTTATTGTCTAGACCTGTTGGTTAGAATAATAGAATTGACATTCATTCACGCCAATGTAAGAAACTAGCAGGGATTTCAATGTTGCCATACAAATCATTGCACCGAATGGCGACCAATAAGGGGGGGTCAAAAATTATTTTCATAAGCAGTCCTGTTTTATATCTCAAGTTCTTGGCTAGTACACAGCATTAAAATAAAATTAAGATTATTTATATTCAATTTTGGTACAGCTTAAAGCATACAAAATATACGAGCTTAGTGAAAAAAATTCTAGGATCGACAGCTTTCTAAACACCATAAGCCACAATTACACACAAGCAATTAACCACACACTTTAGGGTAAGAGGATGCGTAATTCAATATCTAGAAGTTACACCTCAGAGTTTGTCCTTTTTAATATGTGCTTTTCGGACAGTACAATACCCGACAAGTGGCACAATGCTGAGGTAATTTTGAATTACAAAAAAGGAGATCCCCATAATTTGGAAAACTACAGACTAATAAGCCTTCTTAGTCACCTATATAAATTCCTAACAAGAATAGTAACGAATCGACTTGAGAAAAAACTTGATTTCTACCAACAAATAGAGCAAGCGAGATTTCTTACTGGGTTTAGAACAAACGATCACCTACAGAGCATCAAAACGGTAATAGAAAAAACTATCAAGTACAATCGATCACTCGATCTAGCTTTTGTGGATTTCCACAATGCCTTTGATACGGTAGAGCTTGACAAAATTATGGAAGCATTACAACCATGCCGCATTGACTATCAATATACAAAGTTAATTTACAATATATACAGGAATGCAGCTATGTCGGTGAAACTACACAGAAACACGGATCATATCCCAATTGGCATACGAGTCCGACAGGGTGATACCTTATCGCCTAAACTGTTTACTGCAGTACTAAAATACGCCTGTAAAAAACCTAAATAGGAAAAAATAGGCCTGAATGTAAACGGCCAAAGATCAACAAATTTGAGATTCGCGGACGACATAGTTTTGTTTTCCGATAATCTCAAGGAGATATGTACAATGCTACATGAACTTCAGCAAGTATGCGCCAATGTGGGTCTTAAAATAAATATATCAAAAACAAAATTTATGACCAATCTAGTACCTAGTAGAAATATCAATATTGAAGACAACGAAGTGGAGCTTGTGGAAAAATACATATACCTTGGACACGAAATAAAGATTACAAAAGATAATCAAACATGCGAGCTACGGAGAAGAGTAAATCTCGCATGGGCAGCCTATGGAAAACTTAAAGACATCTTTAATAGCGGTATACCAATTTCTTTAAACGTAAAGCATTTGACCAATGTGTGTTACCAGTTATGACCTACGGTGCCGAAACTTTGACATTAATGACAGCAACTTCTAAAACGCTGCAAATAGCTCAGAGAAAGATGGGAAGGTCAATGCTAGGTATATCGCTGCGTGACCGAGTCAGTGATGGAAGGTGGACGAAGAGATTACTCGAGTGGAGGCCGAGATTAGACAAAAGAAGTAGAGGAAGACCCCCTACTCGTTGAACTGACGATCTCAAGAGAATTGCAGCAAATTCGATGCAAATCGCTCAAGATAGAGCACAATGGATAAGAATGAGGGAGGCCTATGTCCAGCAGTAGACGCAAAGGGCTTGATGAAGAAGAAGAATGAAGACACCTCAGAGGCCTCCTTTTATGTTGAGAATTCTAGATTGCAAAGTCAGGAGATTAAATATTCGATTCGATAAAATTTAAATTACAAACCTAAATCAGTTTTTTAAATCCTTAATAATATATATATATATATATATATATATATATATATATATATATATATATATTTAGATTAAAAACCAAACAATTTGAATGTCAAATTGTACATTATCCAATATTAAACAATTTAAATTGAATAAAATGATATATGCTAAAAGTATTTTTTTTTAGTTTTGTTTAATAACTGACAATTAACAAATTAATTTTATTATCTAAATAAACAATGTAAAAGTTATTAACGATTAAAATTAAGAGTTAAAATATTAAGAATATCAAATAAACAAAAATGGAGTTATTTATATTCCGCTTCTATATTGTTGCTGTTGAAGGCATAGAGATTAAAAACTTACTTTTTTGTTTATTTATTAATTTAAACAGGGTTTAATTTATAGTTTTTTTACTCTTTTTTTGTAGCAAACAGTGATATTATAAAATTAAAATAATTTTGTTGACAATAATCGTAAATCCCATATCGAAAAAAGCAATTTTTTGAGGTTTTTTCGATTTTTCGGAAATTTTTGCCACTGTACTATATATATTTTTTTCATTGGTTGAAAGTATGAGTAAAAACGAAAAAAATCCTATTCCATACTCTGTCGGAAAATCATTTTTAAGAGGAAAGGCGATCGGAAATTTCATCTTTTTTTAAAGTTTAATAATACCGCAACGGTTGAATATTTTTGCACAAAAAAAATCAGCTTATTTGGGGTATCAAAAGGTACACTCTCTCCAAGTTTGATCTTAAGTGAATCATTTTTGTGGAAGAACGAAGTAAAAAAAAAACGAAAAAAACGGTTTTTTGCATTTTTCTCGGAAAATTTTGAGGTTAGGGTAAAAATGATTTCTATAAGAGTTATAGACTTTTTATTACCTATAATTCTTGTATTCAACTTTTTCAGATAGGGTGCATAATTTAGCCGTTTTTCACCCCTAAAATTCAACCATATTTCACCCTAGTGGGTCGCCGGTAGTTCGAATTATTTTTCCTTCATTAGTTGTAATATTTCCAACAATATTGCAGTTTACCATAATGAAATATTTTTTTTCCAAACCGTATTTTAACTGGCTCATTCAGTAACTGTACGACTCAAAGAACATTAATGAAGTACTTGCATTCATTTTATAAGACTAGCGACTGACAAAGGGAGACTGTTTATTGGAGGGACGAACTTGTCATATTATATTATTTATGACATATTAACAAAACATTTAGATATGAAAAATGTTTCGGCAAACGGAATACCTCGGATTTTAACGATATCCCAAAGTGAATGCGTGTTATGAGTTTTAAGCTCCTCTTACCGAGGTTTAAAAACAACAGATGAGGTTTTACTCAACAGATTCCTAAGGATGTTTGAAACATGGGTAGAGCTTCAATAGCAATCGTGTTATATAATCAATATATCGTGGCTCTCCGCCTAATGATAAAAAAATTTAAATACCGTCGTCTGTTGTTTCCGCTTTATGGGATGCTTAAAGTGCCATTTTTGTTAATTATTTAAAGAAAGTGCTCACAATTGTGTCTAACTTATATCAAAATTGTGGGACATCAATCAAAGAAAAACGAAGTGGAAAAGAAAAAAGTGGACTCTTCTCTCAGAATAATGCTTCTAGAAGCACATTTTGTATTGTCAGAGCTACTAGCACAGAAAAGATTTGTCTATAAAAAATCTAAATTCCCAGACACGTCGACAAGATGTTAAATCTAGAGATATTTCCGATGTAAGACCATAAAATATCAATTACCAAACCAACATATATGCATTCACCAGACTAGTGAGAGGCATAAAAATTAAAATTAAAATTAAAATTAAAGCAAGATATAAAAACATTTTTTAATGACGGTTTAGTTTAATAAGCTACCGCTTTTTCTCATTCAGGCCGTTAAAAAAATATAGACAATTTATTCCTGCAAGTTAAACTCTAGCTCGCTCTTCATATGCATTGCAATCACCCAATAACCTCAATGGAGCTATAATGGACCACATGCCAAATTCACACACCACAACTTTCTATATAAAATCTAAATTTCAAGATATGTCGGCAAGATGTCAAACCTGCAGATATTTTCGATATCAGACTGTAAAATATCTTCAGTCAAATGATATCTAGGCCTACACCAGCATAGTAAGAAGCTTAAAAATAAACTAACTTTCTTTTTCCCTTTAATGACCTGAAAATAATTTTACGATCATAAAAGTTTTCTCCGTATCTTTGAGGTCTGAGAAAGTTAGACAACCTTGCCCCGGAAGGTTGGACAACATTTGTTCTAGAAAGCCACAGAAATGTTATGAGCAATGTTTGAAAAACTGGAGGCAATAATATGGAAAAATAAAGTACAAATTTTGTCAAATTCGTATCTTTTATAGGTCTAATTGGAATCTTTTGGTCTATCGATTTTATTTATTCATTTTTTTAAATAGTAAGTAAGATATAACGCAATTTTATTAAAGCACTATAACACTTATTACTTCATTACTTACTCATTTAATGGTCTAAAAGTGATTAAAGCGGAAGGTAATGATGTTAACTTACAAATTTAAGCAACTACCTATCTGTTTGTAAATAGTTGCTATCGGGCTGTAGTCACCAAGATGGTCTCGGTCAATAGAATACCTGGAAACAGCACAACTTTCGGACGTTTTAATATCCTCTTGTGAGTCAATTTAAATATGCGGCCCAAAAAAATCAAACGCAACACATTCGCCAGCAGAAGTGGTTGTTTTCGAAGAAGTATATAGTATTTTTATTTAGGATGAAAAAAACTCAAGCTAAATCTTGAAGAAACTGAGGTTAATGCGAATGACTGCAATAAAACCTTCAGAAATTGTTATTAAAACATTAAATACACTAAATGATTTAAATTTATTAAGTGCAGCCAATAGTTGTTGGGATATAATTTAAAAAGCTGGATTATGCTTTTAAAAGCTAGCCCCTGAAATGAAAGGAAAACATCGGGTTCCGTTTTTTGGAAATTTTTTATGAGGTTATGGCGCGCATAAAATGTAAATATTTTACTTTATGAAACTCGCCGATTATAACGAAAAATATAGAATATAGTCATTTGATTTTGGTGTAGATTGAATAAATCAAATAATAAAACACACAGATGATCACTGATTTTACTCTTTAACAATTCTATATGACCACTAGAATGGCTGAATCCAAAAATTTCATACTATACTTGTCAAAATGTATACTTGTCAAAATGTATACTTCAAGAGATTTTTTAAGCCACAGTCCTAATTATTGGAAAAATATTTAACATGACATTCTCAAAATTCATTAACCACTCCGAAACTACGACGTAAACAGATAAACAATTTACAGATGCCTAAGAATGGTTAGACTACTTAAACAGAAAACTCTCTTGAAATCGCGACACCAATTAAGAATGATGCGGGAAGCATAAGTCTTTTGCGAACTCTAAGTCTAAATAAAACAGGCGTAGAAATAAAAAAGAGGCTATTGCAGCACATTAACATTCCTCTTTTTTATGAGTATAATCAATACATAAAATATTCACCTATTTTTTCACTATCAATACATCAGTAAAAATATATTCCTGTTTACGTAAAGTTAACATTATAGTGACAAGTAACCGATCAACGAGTGATATTAAAATAGATTAAGTAAAGGTTAAAAGGATAATTTCATTGCGGTGAATCCATCAACTTATTTTAATATACTCGATTATATAATATGCTAAAATTAAAAAAAAAAAGTATTGGCACTTAAAAAGAAAAATTTCATGTAATATCTGTTTACGCTCCATTCTTATTATGATTTTTCCTTCTGTTAAAATCGATTCATTTAAAAATCATTGTTTTTGCCAATTTGGTTTCCAATTTCAAGCAAACTGTGTACATATATCGTCCATACGTCAAGGGAAATGTAAACAACCGCACAATCAGCTAAAGTGAACGGGGAAATAATCGGCTTTGGATTCCAAAGCAAGGTTATTAGTTATTTTAGACAATACGGGTTTTAGTTCTAAAATACTTTTTTAATTAATTTCAGCAGTTTTTTTCTATTGCACCTTGGCCACTGAAAATAAAGTTTTGTCTTGAATGGAAGTAAGAGATATCCTTGGTAACTTATCTTCCGTTTGATAAAAAGTTACCAGTATTAAGCGTGGAAAAAAATATTTAATTTTTGAATCTCTTTTCAAAATATTACTTAATTTTTAAAACTGCATCATTGAATTACTAGAAAAATTGCACTCGTTTAATCACATAGATAATTAATAAAACAACTCAAGAAATTAAGACAAAAAAATAGCAGTGCGTAATAAACTAAAGCAATTTTTAATAATAAATATGATTTTTAATAATATCCATATTTAAAGATTGGTTCTGTTCGACGTAAATTGATAAAGTTGCTGATAGCATTTCGAGTTTAGTGACATCATAATGAATTTTAAATCTTGTTGTTTGAATAAATTAGTCTTGATTACAAGGAATCTTTATAAACATACATTCCATTTCGGTAAAATTTCAGACATCATAGTTAAAAACTCTTATTGTTTCAAAGTCAAGTAGAAACAACTATCTCTAAATAGTTTGAAATTGGTAGACCTAAACTTATTTATAACGTCATAACTGGGTACTTAAAAATAACACTGGGGAACAAATTTTAACTTTTTTTTTGTTTCCTGAATAAACCTAATTTTTCTGGATTGAACTACTCCCAAGTGATTAAAAATACCTATTAAAGATTTTAGTTCGAAAAAAAAATCAGTATTAATTGTTACAAAATTTTCGGCATATATAATGACCATACAAAATACAGATAAAAATACATTATTCGTTCAACAAAAGCAATTAAACAGCATATTTTTATCATTGATTCTAAAGTTTAGACACTCATTTTGCGCTTCTTAGACTGCCTTTTAAAAGCAGCTTCTGGGTTATCTCTCCTAATAGTCCTGCAATAGTCGACTAACATCTCACAGTTCCATTTTCCCCGATACCTTCTTTCCATGTTTGAAATATCCTGGTGGAACCTCTCGTAGTGCTCGTCGCTTACAGCACTATAATTTTCCGGAAAGTAATCCAGATAAGAATCCAAGAAATTAATTTTCAAGGACATATTACACCCTAGGTTCTAGTAACACAAAAAAAATTGGACAACCAGGACTTTATAGTTTTCTGCTTTCATGTTTCCCAAAAAATTTGTTGCAACCATTTTAAATGCATTTTAAGCGTCTTTTTCCTTGTCTTCAAGTATGGAATCGAATTGCGCATCTCCGACAAGTTTCCTAAACTGGGGAACCACAAATATTCTCTCTTTAATTTTAGCGCCATTGATTGATTCTAGGAAACTTTTCTTTTAAACAACTAACAGCACGGCCTCCCTTGTTCTTGACCTTCACAAAATTTTCCAATTTTACATGATAAAATCTGTGGCAATACTACTATTTAACCGATTTGCAAGGGGTAACCGCGACCATGTCATCACTGATTTTGATGAGACTTAAGAATTATACCGACTAAGGTCATCTAAACAAATCCCCGTTGCCATCGCTCATTTTATTTTTGTGAAAAAAATTTGAAGTCGAACGCGTTATACGTCGACAAGTATGCCACTCTTTGGAAGTTTTCTCTTGGTAACGTGCTTTCTTTAAATAGTTCCCTCATTACCTCAATTTTCAGTTTCACAGTTGTCGAAAAATATTTCAAGACAGATTGCATTAATTTTTAAGAAACTAATAATAAAAAATGAAACTTATACAAAAAGCCGTAATCGAAAAATTTCGAAATGAATTATGTTTAATTGAAAAACAAAAACCATCCAAAAGTGTCGAGAAATGTTTTTTCGTCACATATTATTATTAAATATGTATGTATTTAACAGTTATTTTGTAAAAATTATAGGGAAAAATTAATAGTTGGCAAAACCGATGAAGATTATTTTTTGAAATGACAAAAAAAATTTTGCATCGAGCGGGGATGAAACTCTCAGTTCTCAGAGCACTTGCAAAGCCCTACGGTGGCTGATGTGAGAGAGCTTCTGAAAGAGTATCGCACTTATCAGCGTATAACGACTTCGAGGCTTTTTCACAAAAAAATCAAATGAGCGATAGCACGAATGCTTTTGAGGATTTCTTTATATGAGCTTAATTGATAAAATTCTTAAATCTTATCAAAATCGATGATGACAAGATCGCGACTTGTTAAAATCAAACTTATGGACTAATAGACTGGTTAAGATTTCATATTTGTTACATCAATCTTTCGCTTTTCACCACTAGAAATAAGCGTAGTTCTACGAACTATAAATAAACAAAATAATATTCTAAAATATTATTTTGGTTGTCTAAACTAAAAATGGTTTTGTTTTCCCTTATTGCTATAGATTGATTTAAAAAAAAATAACTCTGGGCGTCATCCCGTTGGTATGTTTAAAACTGACTGGAACGAGCACCTGCGTAATGTGTGAAGAAATTTACCTATATTAAATTTTTTATCGGAAATGTGTCAGAACTGACAACAGCAATGAGAATTTTTTTCTAAATTTGGGTTTATTACTCCTCGCATTTCAAAATATAAAACCTGACAAGCAAAATATGTATTAGATTTTAAATAAAATACTTTCAGTTATAGTTCATATTTAAATAAAATTCTAAAAATCTTAAATAATATACTCACAATGCATTGGAGATGTACTGCATTCTGTTAAGATACGGGAGTATGACGTTTACCCAAGCCGTATCAAAATTCAATTAAAATCATTTTAAAATATTATCTCTATGAACTCCTGGAGGAAAGAAAATAAATGACGGTTTCAAAAATTTTACATTTCCAGATTTTGTTCAAAATTGCACCAGGGAGTTTTTCGAGTTGCAGATTAAGAATTTTAAATTATTTTAAAAAATTTAATATGGCGTGATAAAAATTTTTCGTTATTTAAAATTCAGTATGGTGGATTTTCTTACGCCCAGTATCTGTAGTTTTGTCTGTTGACCTGACTATTTAAAGCAAAAGTAGTTTCATCTGATAAAAAATTATTTGGAGAAATCTCAAAGTATCTATTTTTGGGAATAAAATAATTCCTCGTGCGTTAAATAGTATAGAAACTATTGAACTCTTAGCGTTCGAATATCTAGAGGTTATTTTTTTTTAAATCAAAATTTCAGTAAGAAATGAAGAAATCTATTAAATACGGTAGGTATTTAAATAGTTGTTATATATGTTTAGCGTTTGTCGTGCGCTAAACTTATAGTTTTTGGTATGCGTGTAAGTGTGAAATTAAACAACACGATTTAAGAGTTTAACAATGTTTATTATGATATCGCGCTTGCACTGAAAACAGATTTATCTAGAAAGAAGGTTCAAAGCGAGAAAACTCTTAAAGGAATATTAAATTAAACTAAAGGGTGTTTTTTATAGAGGTATAAAACTTTAAGTTGGCAACACTTTTTAACTGGCGGCCATTTTGTTAGCTGTTAAGTGATTTATGTTTAGTTTGGTTTGGCATTTCAACATGAATAGATTGACGCCTGAACAACGCTTCCAAATTGTGCAAATTTATTTTGAAAATCATGGTTCTGTTCGAAATACGTATCGCGCACTACGTCCATTTTACGGTTAACATAATCGTTCATCAGAGCAATTAATTCGATTAACTATGGAACGTTTTCGAACCACGTTTACTCTAAATGATAATACGCATCCATAGAGACGTCGTACAGTGCGTACAGAAGAAGTCATTGCTGCTGTAGAGCGTAGCGTAGAGGAAGACCTGAATCAGTCTATCCGCCATCGTGCACAGGAATTGGATATGTGTCCATTCACTTTATGGAAGATTTTGCGGAAAGATCTTGGCTTGCGTGCTTACAAAATCCAACTCGTGCAAGAATTGAAGCCACACGATCACCTAGCAAGGCGTAGATTCGGTGAATGGGCCCAAAACAAGATTGCCGTTGATCCCGATTTTTGTTTAGCGATGAAGCTCACTTTTGTTTGAATGGATACGTCAATAAACAAAACTGCCGTATTTGGAGTGATGATAATCCTCAAGTGTATGTTGAGACACCGTTACATCCAGAAAAACTGACTGTTTGGCGTGCTTTATGGGCTGGTGGAATCATTGGTCCGTACTTCTTTAAAAACGATGCTGGTCAGAACGTTAGAGTCAATGGTGACCGCTATAGAGCCATGATTACTGACTTTTTCGCTCATCAATTGAACAACCATGATGTGCAGGAGCTGTGGTTTCAACAAAATGGCGCGACATGTCACACAGCTCATACCACAATTGATTTATTGAAGGAAACGTTTGGTAACCGCATAGTTTCACGTTTCGGACCCGTGAATTGGCCTACAAGATCGTGCGACTTAACGCCGCTAGACTATTTTGTGTGGGGATATGTGAAGTCGCTAGTCTACGCCAATAAGCCCGAAACGATTGATCACTTGGAGGACAACATTCGCCGCGTTATTGCCGATATAAGGCCACAAATGTTGGAAAAAGTCATCGAAACCTCCAGATTAGACTACGTCCGAGCCAGCCGTAGCGGTCATATGCCAGAAGTCATATTTAAATTATAATGCCAGAAGGTTATCTTTCGAATAAAGTATATTTCCTGTAAATTTAAAAAATTCATCTTTGTTTTATTCCATTTAAAAGTTCTATACCTCTATAAAAAACACAGTTTATAACCGATAGAGACTAAAAACGGAATAGAAATGGAATAGAACTCCAACTTGGAGGTTGAGGATTTTTAAATGGATCTGCCTATAACTTATTAGTATCCTACGGTGTTGTCACATTCTCCAACTTTTCAGCGGTATATTTGTAGTGATTTACAAATTTGAAAATAATTTCGCTTAAATGACAATACCGTAAGACATTCTGTTGCAAGAAGTTGGAAATCCCGAGTCATCGGTGACTGTAAAAGGGCCCGATTGGTTTATTGATGCAATCCTTAAACTGTAAGAAAAGGTATAGCTTATTTTACTAAAGTACGAAAAATATCACGTTTTCAGTGCAGCATTATAAAATGAACTATAAAAAATATTGAATCTTAAATAAATACAACAGTATAATAAAATATAACAAATAGTTCAATTGAAAAAGGTATGAACGATATTTCTGACAAAAGAGTAAGAGGGGCCTAGTGCCGCCACATATGTATACTCCTTTCAGGCAGAGGAAAGGAAAAATATATACAAACAGCTTGTTTCCTGCAAATTCCACTCCGGTCCTCCCTCCATACGCGTTTCGACCATCTTATGGTCTCGTCAGTGGAGCTGTGCCGGATCGAGAGCAACATTCACAGGAAATAACTGATATATGAAATGTAAATTCCAAGATATGTCGGCAGCATTTTGTAACTCGCCAGCTATCGACTTTGATGTCAGACTGAAAAATATCGTCAGTCGAAGGACATCTATGAATTTATTATTTCCTGCGAATATTGCTCTAACTGTTTGTATATATTTTTTCCATTTCTCTGCCTCAAAGGAGAATACATATATAACATCTAGAGGTTGGTTAATGATTTGAATAGTTTTATGCAAAGTTGATTAGAATAACAACAAACGCCAATTTTAAATGTCTTTCTTTCCAGTATTTCTCCAACAACCGGGCAGATTTTGATAAACTGCAAATGTTTCAAAGATTTCTTATATCGCCCACTATTTTCTAAAGGTACGTGGTTGAGTAAAATTATTAGTTTTCAGATTAAATAAAAAAACTGATTTTTCACTCTTAACTGTTAATCAAAGAATATTTACCAAACATTATTTGAGACACCAAAGATTACTTTCATTTTTGCGTCCCCTTGAAAAATGACCTCCAAAAAGAAAAATTATATTTGCATTTAATATTTTTTGAAACACAAATATTCCTGGAAAACAGTTGACATAAAAAAAGTTCATTCAATATTGCCCGCAGGGCAATCAAGTTCTTCAATATATAAAATGAACTGTAATATATTTTTCTATTGCTTCTTTAAATTATATTTATTTCAAGAAGTTGATGCTAGTAGTCATTACTATGTGGTAGTTGATTATCTCACCAGATCTCACCATAACTCGCCTCAATAATCAGTGTAATTTTAAAATTTTTAGAAAACCAACGTTTACAGGTAATACTATATCTAATGACTCTTTTCACCCCTTAACACAAAATTGCTGCAAACAATTCAATGATACATAGAGCATTCTCTTTGCCTCTCTCTGAAGAAGATCTTCAAGAGGAACTAAATATCATTGAAAGGATTGCAGTATCAAACAATTTCTCCCAACAAACCATAAAGAAATTAATAACTAAAAAAAAACAACTAGCTTTTAATTCAATATATCCTAAAATAGAAAATGATAAAGATAGTTCTTCTTATATATCTTTGTCATACTGTGGTGCCCTATCAGAAAACATAGCTAATACTCTTTCCAAACATAATATAAAAGTAGCCTTTAAATCTCAACACAATCTATCCACTATCCTTTACAATGCTAAAGATAAAATTAATAAATTTGATAAATCAGGAGTTTATAAGTTAAAATGTTCAGAGTGTGATAGCTTGTATATTGGACAAAGTGGTAAAAGCTTTAAAACTCGCTTTTCAGAACACCACCGATCATATAGACTACAAAAAACAGACTCGAGCTTTGCCAACCATTGCTTAGAACACAGCCACAGTTTTCCTGATTTGGGCAACACTGACATATTACATTATTCAACAAAGGGCCAAAAGTTAAATATTCTTGAATCTTTAGAAATATATAAACAAAGGAGAAATAAAAATGTAAATTTGCTTAATGACCAGACATAACTTGAGTTTTTCCCGTTATTTGTTGTCGCCAAATAATAATTAGTTCCCAAAATTTAGTACCTCCCCTTTGTAATAATGAAATATCTCAGATAGTTTTTATTTATTGTTCAATTTTCTCATGTTTCTGTATTGAATACTTAGTCTACCTTTGTAATTCAGTTTGAAAATGACTCTGTGAGTTGAAACTGCAGTCACTGTTTTCTTAATAAATTTAGTGGTATAAAACATAGTGGTTCCTTTTAAACATTTCCCGTATATTCATTTCCCTTAGAAAAGTTTTTTTCAATGAATTAATCTATAACTTAATCTATAACTCTTCATTCTCATAAATACCAGTGTAATTTCATAATCATTTCTCGATTAAATATATTAGAAAATGGGTGACTAATAAGTCCGGAAAAATTTAGGTAGCTTTAGAACATTAGAAATATTTCTAATAAATTTCAACGAATGCTCTTAAGTTGAGTGAAATTACCGAACCTCCTCAATAAATAGCATAATATATTAAATCCTAATGAAAATTACCGAGTTGAGCTGCTAAACTTGCGTAAATACAAAATGGAGAATCTTTGGTCGTAATAAATACTGTCCGGTTTTGCTGTCTCGCACGTATTTAGCATTGCCTTAATTAAACTCCCGGAATGGCCAATTTTTCAATGAAAAAACACCACAAATGGAAATAAATTGTTACCTACAAACGGTTTTTCCATAGGCATTATGTTAGTCTTTTTTATCGCTTCTTCAATATAAATGGAAATTAGACGTAAACAAAAAACACTGGACAATCAAAAAATGTGTGTAAAAACATTCAGCGGCAACAAATGTTTAATTGGATTTTTACGGATAAATTAAAGCGTTGTTGATGAATTTATTTACACTGAAAAAGCATACAAAAATATCACACATCCCACTAATGTTTTTTTTATGGTGGAAGATACTAAAAAGTGTTAAATTTTATATATCGCGCTCCTAAAATTATTGTATATCAGCAACTAAAGTAATAATTTGGTATACAAAGTATTTTTTCTAGATAAAATAAAATAGATAGAAATTACTGTAAGCACTTTTCAGAAAAGATTATTTTTTAATATACTCATATTTGTGTCGGTTTAGAAGGTGCGGCAATGTTGTGTGAGTTCTATACTCCATTTTTTCCTATCGTGCTATTACCCATTTTCAAGATTTCGGGCACTCATGACTTTCTTTATTCCTTTCGCCCAATTTCCGCTAAATCTTCCTATTCTTCTGCGGTACTTTGGATACCAAATCATGGTCTGATTGGGCAGTCGGAAGTCAACCATTTGTTGTATATGGCCGTACCAGATTAATTGTTTTCGCGCTCTATCGTATCTTATATTCCCATCTGTCGTAATGTCTTCCGGTCTTTTATTCTCTGTGTCCGTGACATTACTGTTGATCTCAAAGTATCTATTTCTTCAGCTTCTATTCGTTCTTTATTTCTCTCTGTAAGTCTACAAGTCCCAGCCCCGTAAATTAAACATATTTTTGTCATTGTGATGTTAATGTTATATTTTAGTTTTGTGTTAACATTTTTGCTTCACAGTATCCTATTTAGGCATCCTATCGCTTTTTTAGCTTGGATAATGCTTGCATGAATTTATTTATCGTCAGTTCCCAATCTGTCAACTCTTAAATATTTGTAATCGTCTCGTCTCTTTTATCATTAATATGAAAGTTACTCTTATAATCTCATATGCATAAATATTTGGTTTTCTAAATTTATGTGCTGTCTGCTATTAACATTTAGAGAAGTTAGGAACCTAACTAGGATGGTCGGGGATGTCGATCTTCCTTAGTTAGTATCTTAATTACGACACGGTTTACTGCGATGTAATAATATATAGAATTCTAAGTAAAGACAGTGAGCAACTATACAGCTATTATAGGAAAAGAAGGGTAAGTGACAGCCGACAAAAAGATTAAATTAAAATATTGGATACGATGGTTAAATAGGCTGTTCGTCTAGTGCTTCATTTCCCCTTTTTTACATTCATTCAATTAGCCACTACTTTTAAAAATTTCGCACTTTGGAATTTACATTTTATATAGCAGTTATTTGATGCGAATGTTGCTCTCGATTCGATACAGCTCCACTGACGAGACCATAATGTGCTCGACACGCGTATGGAGAGAGAACTAAAGTTGTATTTTCAGGAAACAAACTTTTTGGTTATATTCCTTCCTTTTCTCTGCTTAAAAGGATAAATTATATATATATATATATATATATATATATATATATATATATATATATATATATATATATATATATATATATATATATAACAACTATTTAAATCCGGCAGATAGTTTTCTTCATTTCTTACTAAAATTTTGAATTTAAAAAATTTTACACTACTCTGGTAATTGTATAGATGTCGTTTGACTGACGATATTTTTCAGTCTGGCATCGAAGTCGAATTCTTATTATCCTACCGACATACTTTGGAATTTATATTTTACATAGCAGTTGTTTTCTGCGAGTGTTACTTTCGGTTCGACACAGCTCCACTGACGAGACCATAAGGTGATTAAAACGCATATGGAGAGAGGACCAGAGTTGTATTTGCAGGAAAAAAACTGCTTGAAACGATAATATGTATAAACAACGCCATTAATAATAACAAAAATATTCTAAAAAGTGTTAAAAATTGGACACCCTGAATACATAGAGGTCTTAATTTTTACACCAATCTGATTTATACTAGTATTAACGTATTTTGCACAGTTTTTATAGGCATTTATTAGTTCGACATAACACAACAATTAGTAATTTATTTATTAGTAATATTATCGGTTAATATTATAAATAAACTTAGCAATGGGTAATTTAAAGAATCGAAATATCAATTAATGATCAACCAATAATTCACAAGACAGAATTATCAATTATTTCATCAATTGATAATTATGAAAATAATATTACCATTTAATCAATTATTTGTTAATTTGAGTTTTAAATTATCGATTAATAACTAAATAAATAAAAAATTGGTAATGTTATTGCTACACTTATCGATTAATGAAGCATTTCATAATATCGTTTGTGAAATTATCCTTTACAGGGTAATTGATATTTTTAGAAATAACATTATCCATTGCCAGAGTAACTAAAAATTAACGTATTATTAATTGATAATTTGTTAGAATAAAATTTATTTTTTCTATTAAAGCAATCCATTTTTTTAGATAGAGTAGTAAAACATCAAAAGAAGGAAAAATTTGTGAAATGCGTCATAAGAGAAAAATTGTAACGAAAATATATTTTATATCACTGACACATTTTTTTGTTCACGCTAAAGCAATAAATAAATAATTAAAAAAAAGGACACTGCTTGTGCCCATAATAATATGCTATAGTCACATCAATAGCATTCAAAATGTTCGAAAAATTTAGATTTATTGATTTAACTCAAAAATCTCAGAAAAAAAAATGGTGACGAAAAATATTGACCATATGCTTAGGCAAGCTTTTTACAATAATTTGATATTTTTTCACATCCTTCGATTACAATATCTTTACACCAACGCATCGAAGGTCAATCTAAACTCATTTTCTTCCCAGAGCAATTCATAATATAAGTATGGTCTCCATATATATTCTGTTCTTTATTGAAAGTGCGTGATAATCATAACTGCACAAACAGTTATGTTCCTTTTTTATATGATGCTGCATTATCTGCCGAAAAAGTCATTAAATGATTTTTTTTATTGAATTCAGAAAAAATTACCAATTAGTCGTTCAATAATTTTGAAAACTAAATTATTAGTTATTCTTGAAATGGGTAATATGAAAAATGAAATTTTCAGTTACTCTGGTAATGGGAATTTTATCTCCAAATTCATTAGTTATTTCGATAATTGATAATTTCAAAAATGAAATTATAAATTTCGTTAGTTGATAATTGTAGGAAAAACATTTTCAATTATTTTAGCACTTGATAATTTTAGGAATCAAATCTCCAATTATTTATTTAATTAAAAATAAATAAATTCTGAAAAAAATATCTGATTGCTCTGAATTATTAATTGTAATTGATAATTCGAATTTGCTGATTAATAATTTTTCAGTAACGGATTAATGGTTAGTTATAATTATTTTTGCCGATTACTGATTTTAAAATAGCCAACCTATTTTAAATTATCAGAAGTATTTTCTTATAGTTATATTTTACTTTGGAATTTTTTTGTAGGGAAATGTGTTTTCTAATATTGGAGTTTTATATCTGTGAGCCTTTAGGAGTATAGAAAGTTGAGATGGGCGCCTGAAATCCTCGAGTCGAAGTGACGATGTGAGGGAATACAAACGAAAACTAAGAGCAAAAAATGTTTGCCTTTTAGTAGGACTGAAAATGGAACTGTTAGGTAAAATATAAATAAAACCGGAATACGAGCGAGTAAATCATTTTTCACTAAGTTGCCTTTACAAGCGAGAAATTTTCCTTTGAAATTGTTTATATCTCGAAAACTATTATGTGTTGAATAACAGCATTTGCCATCAAACATTCATAATTATTTTTAAACTGAAATAAAAAATATATAGTGTCGAAAATAAGCATCTTACATCTAAAATACTTATATTAACTTTTAAGACATAGAGTTACTGGAAACAAAAGCGAGTCAGAATAAAAAGTTTATGTCTAAATTACTGTAAAAATGGTTTATACTTGCTAAAACATTGTAATAGAACTAAAATATGTAGTGATTTGAAAATTATTCAAGAGAATAGACGAAGAATAACAAATTATGTAAAAGCACAAAAAATACTCTCAACATAACCTAGGCAAGGTATTTTTACTTTGAAATCTGTAGTCGGTTCAGGCTGTTGTTGTTAAATTTTTTTGTTTGAAATAAAACAAGTTTTCTATAACTTTTATGTATTTTTCTCTGGCAAATTATTAAAATTTAGGAATTTTTCAAGTTATATTCATTTGGGAATGGTATCAAAATACCCAGAAATAATGAAACTTGTTTTTTAATATAACTCGAATAGTAATTTTGTGGCAACATGGTTTATCATAGATATAGATAGCGGGTATAACAGGCATAAACTAAAGCGATGTTTCGAGAATTATTAGAAAGTCTTGAAAAAAAATTATATAAAAGATTTCCCAGAGCAAGGAGGAAAATGCTAAATAATGCCAGCTCAATATCGTCAGGTATCAGTAATTGCTCGAAGAAATCCAAATATATTTGGAAACAATTTGAGTATAGAACTTTTGCGTCTCAAAGGAGACCTAGGGCGACATAGCTCCCAGAGTTCCTTAATAAACATGGTAGTTGTCAATTAAAAGCCTTCATAGGAAATAATGGCTCTTGTTTACTATCATGTTCTCACATGATGATAACATCGTATATTTATACAAAGAGCTCCAAGAAGACTAGATTATCTGAAGTTGGACCCTGCGGTTCATTTTAAGTAGTAGTGTAATATTTTGAGGTGAAAAAGGGAGAGGTGCTCGAATTCCTCTAGTCGTTCGTCAAGTGACAGTTCTATATAAAGATAGTGCTAAAGTGCTAAATCCTATAATGTATTCTACATCGCAATTTTTGTAAAGAAGAAGATATAACCTCCTTACAATAGCTGCCGGACTGAATGTAATAGAACATGCCTGGAATATCCTAAAGATATGAATAATACAAAGAAATAGTCCCCCGTAAGTTTAAAAGAATTAAGAATTGCGAGTGTTGAAAAGTATAACATAATTCCGCAAGCTTGAAAATCACTTAATCGACCGCATGCCAAACTATCTAACAACGCGAACGTGGAAATACAGATTATAGAACAATAAGGAAAATGTTTGCTTAGCTAATTATACAATTATTGTTATCATTTCTCGATGTCGTACTGACATTGACCTTTTTTGTAAAGAGTGTTTCAATAACTGCTTTTTATTACAATATGTCAAATGAATGTTTTTTAATGTACCCCCGAAAAAAATCTACATATTCGTAATTATTATGAATATGAAATCATTCTGAGCATATATTAGGAGTACATTAAATTTACCTAACAAAATCGGAAAATCATAACAACATATTGTGGTTTTGAATTAGGAGTAAATTTTCTTATTGGAAGTAGACGGCGATTGACTCCCCTTCATTCGAAATTTCAGTTGGTATTTACGAGCTCATTGCGACGAAAATAGTCGATGCGCGTACTGTGCATTACGTATTGTTGCGACTGCTTGAGACCATGATAAATGTATAATAGTGACATCTTGCGGAGGGTAGAAAAGTTAAATTCAGGATATGACAAAGCTACAATTATACAGAGTCATATTGTGAGTAGCGGCGGAACCCCCCAAAAACGTCAATTATACTTGGTTAATCAACGTATACAACGCTATCTTATAGCGAGTACCAGAGCTAAAGCATATTCTGCCAAAGTTCGAGGACGCGTGATACAATATAGCGAATAGTTCTAAGGTACATGACTATATTTTCTCGGTGAAAATACAGAGTGTTTAATTTAATAAGAAGTATAATAAACTCAGTCCATTTTGTTTACTCGTACACTGCTCCCAATAGTAATAACTGGGATTATTTTGATTTCAATTTACGTCTTTTTTGTCTAAATTTGTATAAATGTGGAAAATAATTCGAAGGATAGAATGTGAGTGAAGAATATTTAAGGAGCAATGATGATTGAGTCAAGTCATAAGGCAATGTGTATAATTTGCAATGAAGCAATACCAGTCTTTAAATAATACAATATGAAAAGTCATTATAAGACTAAATTTTCTCAGAATTATTCCAAATTTTCATGAAGCCTAAAGCTAGAAATATATGAATCTTTGAGATGCGGGTTGAAATTTCAGCAATAAGAAGCACCAATTAGTATTAGTTTCTGCATGAATCATTCAATAGCGCAATATGGATAACCATTTACTAATGGCGAATTAATTAAGGATTGCAGCAACAGAAGACATGTGTCCAGAAAAAGCTAATTTATTTGAACACACCGATGTATCAGCAAAGACTGTAACATAGAGTAGGTGATATTGCAGAAAATTTTTTATCTTAATTATCTGATTAAAACCGACACCTCGAGTAGTTGTCTTTGGTCCTGGATGAGTCAGTAAATTTCAGAGACTGGTAAGATATTACTTCTTACTCGAGATATAGATAAAAATTATGAAGTGTATGAAGAGCACCTTGATGTTCATAGCATTTACGGTACGATTACTACAGAAGATATTTTTCTTCTTCTTCTTCTTCTTCTAGGTAGAACCAAGTTCTGTTATCTATACAATGCCTCATCTATCCTCGTTTGAGGTCGAAATCCAGCTGTCTCTCCATCTTTTGGGGGGCCGTCCAGGCGGCCGTTTGGTGTTTGGTTTCTCTCTCATCACGGTTTTTGCAAGTCTGTCATCGTCCATTCGTTCCACGTGATCTCTCCACTGCCGACGACGGTTTCAAACCCACTTCACAACATCCTCCACTCCGCTGTCCTCGCGTATTTTTGCGTTTCTTTTTCTATCTTTTAAACTTGTTCCCGTGGTCATTCTCAGCGTTTCCATTTCTGTGGTTCTCATAATTTGTTTTGTCTTTGTTGTTTCATTTCTTGTTTCTGCGCCGTAGGTCAGTATTGGTCTTACACAGACCTTGTAAATTCTTGCTTTGCTCTCAACCATCATATGTTTATTGTTCCAGATTATGTCTCTTAGTTGGCCTGATATCATGGCCGCTTTGTTGGCCTGTGTGCGTACTTCTTCCGTTACTGCCCTGTTGTTATATGTGCTCCCAGGTATTTAAACTTTAAACTTAAAAGATATTTTTAAGGGAGTAAAAGATGCTGTTCAGAAAAACAATCTTCAACGAAAAAAGCTGAACTATATGACTACTGATGGTGACAAAAAAAATGTGGAAAAATAAAAGTTGACGTTGCTCTAGTATCAAAAGCTATAAAAAATGACAGTTGTTCAAAATCATTATCATTTATCAGTAGACTTTGTGCATAAAATGTTTTGATATCATATCAAATCACATCATTGGCTGACTTAGCAGCGGAAGAATTCGAATGATTTTTTTTTTGATATCCGAGGAATAAATGACATTTTCTTACATGAAAGGAATCGTCCTCTGGTTGAGTTACAAAACAATGAGTGCTTATGGAAATTATCATTTTATACAGATTTAACTAATGACCTGAATTTAAAATTACAAGGTGGAAACTAGCTTTAGCTTAATTTATACTCGTACATTCGTATTAAGTCTTTTCGAGAAAAAAAAATGTTTCGTTTGAATCTCAATTGACTTAAAAATGTTTCATTTATCAGAAAAACTGAGCTATTTCTAACAGATTTCATAACTGAAGCTTCTTGCAGTTCAAAAATAAATTTTGTGCCTATAATTTCAGATTTTGATGCAATTGCAAACGATATCAAGATTTTTTAAAGTCCTTTCAACTCCGATATGGAAATCATTGCCCTAGAATGTTAAATCGAAATGGTTGATTTGCAGTGTAACGATATTTTTAAAGAAAAATGTTTAATCAGCATTGTTGGAATTTTATGCTCACACAGTTTAATCAGTTGCATCAATTTGCTCGTGACTTTTCTCCGCTTTCGGCACTACTTACCTCTATGAAAAAACATACTCAAAAATGAAATATATAAAAATTATTTACAGATCCAAACCAACAGATGAGCATTTGAAGTCGCTGGTAATAATTTACACTAGTAAACTGCAAACAATTATCAGTTAAACCTTACAGCTACATAAATCTCTTAAATAATATCCATAATGTTTAATTTTATTATATTTTAGTTATTGTAAATTTTGAGGATAATAATTTTATCATTAATTACAGTTGAAATATTCAGTTTCATTATTTATGTCAGTTATTATTATTTTGAATGATTTACTTAAATAGTAAATTATACAATGTAACCAAAATATACTATAGCTGGACGGATTGGTGGTGCTCGGAGGCCAGTGTTGACCCGCGGACCTTTTGCTGGAAACCCCTGCTTTAGACCAAATGACCTGATTTAAATTTAATTACTAAATTTTAGGATATAATGTTGTTTTAGTTTATAACTGTCTGGTAATTGAACTTTTTGAGAACTGTTAATAGGAACGTGAGATGGTATTTGGAAGTTTCTCCAGCTCTTGGTGTTAGGTGTTATTTATCTTCATAAAAATATATGAAATATATTCACCAGCGTTGAAAAGTAACTAAATAAAATAGTGTTAGGAGACAGCTAGCTTGAGGTGTACAATAATGTATGTTAATTATCGAGAAAATAGTTTTGGTAAACTTCACATCTAATTTCCTATCCATTAAAAAGGACTGAATCCAGGAATTACTACAGAACCTTATTCCAAATAAATGAGCTAAATCTATTCTATGCTTTTCAATCACTTTTTTAAATAATATCTTTAACGTCCACCATTCTTCAATCTCTAAAACTTTTGTTATGAAATTTTTATCATTCACAAGAATAGATAAATACAAATATATTAACTGGACACAATTAGTGACCATCCTATAAAATTCAAGCTTTCTGCGATCACAGTCTCTAACTGCCCATTACTATAAAAGCATGTTTAAATTTTGTAAAATATTTTTCACATTTTATCAAATTTTGTGTTTCCTCTAACTGCTAATTGATAGCACCATATTTATTTTATTATTGCATGTTAATAGATTGCCGCGATTCATGTCAAATAATAAATTAATAGTTTATAACTTGTCAGCAATCTCTTTTCTTTATAAAGTACCCTGAACACGCTACAACATCATTTAGAATCAACTAAACAATACCCTTTTCTTTATAGCACATGAACAAAATAACGTGGATAACCAACACTATAGTATTTCAAAAAATAAAACGGCAAAAAATACTTTTCTTGCTAAATTATAATTATCTAACAGCCCATAGTTCAAAGCTTCGTTGGGGAATTTGTTTATTTAATTATTCATGAACTTGGCCATTAGCAATACAACAAAAAATTTGTATTAAAAACTGAGCCTTTTCCTTTTTTTACCAGTTAACTACTGTCGACTTTATTAGAAAAACCGCATAACCTGAAAAAATCGTACTTTTAACGATTGTATTTAGCTTCTGATCTCTAATATGAACTATCAATCATTTAATCTTGTTTTCATCTACTTTAGATTACCCTACAAAGTTGAAATTTTGCACGCTTACTAGGCCAGACTGCGTAGCTGTAAAACAGGGGAAAAAATAATTCGTTACAGCAAAGTGCAGAATATTGTAGATGTTCTAGATAATATCATAAATAATGAAGGAAAAATCATCAGTACCACCGGTGACCCATTGGGATGATATAGGGGTGATCTTTCAAGGTGAAAAACAGTTTTTTGCAAATTCCGGCTAAACCACGCATCTTATCGAAAAACGTTAAATACGAAAGTTATAGATAATAAAAAGATACCTTTGTAGAAGTCATTTTTGCCCTAACCTCAAAATTTTCCAAGAAAAATGCAAATAAATCGCTTTTTCGGTTTTTTGTTTTTTTCCTTCCACAAAAATGACTGGATTACGCTCAAACTCCATTGCACTATATATATATATATATATATATATATATATATATATATATATATATATATATATATATATATATATATATATATATATATATATATATATATATATATATATATATATATATTCATTTATTGAAAGTAGAAGTAAAAACAAAAAAATAGCCCAGTCTCTGTCGGACAATTATTTTCAGCAGGAAATGCCATTGAAAATTTCACTTTTTTTTTTTAAAGTTAAATAAAATCGCAACGATTGAATATTTTTACACAAAAAAATACAGCTTATTTGAGACATCATAATAATGAAGGTTTTAGACAAGGTTGAAGATTGACTAAAATGTGGCTGTCGGAGTAAAAATAAATAAAAATAAAGAGAATGCAAGTCCGAAAACCACATTTTAGTCAATAAATACTGATATCGATGACATTAGTGAGATCTAGGAAAGTTTTCAATGCAGTAGAATGCTGAGTAATAATTATATCCATGAAAAACGTTAAAAATAATCAAGGCATATAAATTGATATAAATAACATGTACAAAACATCGGCATAGAAAATGAAATTAAACAAAAACACAAATAAAATAAACAGTGTTAGATTGAGTCATATTAAACCACTGAAACTATTAACCCTAGTTCTTGAGGTTGTCTTCAAAGAACTTAACTAAGAAGGAAAGGGAATAAACATCTAAAGTGAAGACCTGCAAAACCTGATATTTTTAGTTTACAGAGATACTCAATCAACTACAGAATAGATCAAGAAACATATAATTGCCAGTGGACAGACAACACTAAGACAAAATTTATGATAAATATACGAACAGAAGAAACTAGAACCATAATTAGTGAATAAATCATTGAAAAAGTTCAATCGCCTAAACGATCCAAGAACAGGAAATTTATAGAAGAGGCGGGGTTGGATGGCATACGAAAAATTAAAAGGTAAAAAAAATGGATATATAAAAAAGCTTGAAGGACAAAAAGTTACAATCGCTGCATATTTCTCGTAATCACATACAGCCGATAAATTAAGAATACAACCCTATGAAAGTCACAAAGAGAAAGTAAGACCAATTAATGGATAAAACTTAAAACACATGTAACAGATATAATGAAAATTACGAGCTACGTGAAATGGCAGTCACCTAGATATGTGAAGAAATATAAGGATAAGTGGAGTATTACTAGATAGAAGTTTGGGGCAATTACAGAAGAGTAGGATGATCTCAATACAGAAAGTATGATGCTTTAAAAAATTCTATGGACTTAATTGGTATCAAATCGCCTAAAATAATAACAAATGATCCATTATCAGAGGGAAGCATATTTCCAATGGATAGATCCTCTCTCGAAGCAGAAGGAGTATAAATATTATTCAATCTTTCAAACCCTTACATTACCCAAGTAACGCGTAAAGTCTCCTGATGGACTTTCGACTGATGAATTAGACTATAGTAACATAACAGGAAATAAGCAGTATATCAGTCAGACATTATTAGAAAGTAGCAAGATGCAAAGCACAGGGTAGAGATTATATAAATAAAGGATGTCTGGACTTTAATTCCGGGTTGGATTTATTTAGGAAACAAACTCATTTCTGTGATGAACAAGGACATTGGAGGCATATTTATTATGTTATGGTTAGCAACCGGTGCCATCATTTCACTGTATTTTAAAAAAAATAGTTTATGATATCTGGTGTGAAATTTGGATTTCATATTTTAGTGAAACGTCTAGTTTAAAAATGAATCTTATCTAATAGTAGTGAGAAATGAGGAAACCATGTAACTTTACAGTGCCTTATTTCCTTACGTAAACCACTCAGCTTCCGCACTATCGCAGGCCATAATTTTTAGGTTATTCTTATTATATAAGGTTTTGTATTAGTTTTAACTTTATGCACGTTTACATTTTAGTGGTTTCTAATAAAGTTTTCCGCAATTTAGTTTTCTCCTATTAACTCAGACATTTGTAATTACATGGTTTTCTAATTAATCCTACAGTGAGATCTAACGAGCAATTAAATTATTAGAAGAAAATTAGCAAACTTATATCACAGCTAAAATAATCTTGAAACAGTTTCTTAAGTTCATTAGTGTAAAAGGATTATTTTAATTAAAAAGAAGAAGGTAGGTTTCCTAATAAACAATTCGAAAGATTCTTCAATAAATTAAATTTTATTCTAGGACACTGGGTGAGTTTAAGTCACTACTAAAATAATGTTCAACACATTTCCCTAAATTAATTTGTGTAAAAGAGTAATTTTCATTAAAATAAGGGTAGTTTAGCCAATAAACATTTCTAAGGATTCTACAATACTATTAACAACTTACTAATATATTTTAGACCCGATTTCGGAGGTCTAATTTATAGTTATAATTCCTTTCTTCCAGTGAAATATGTTTCTGCGTATTCCCAAAGACCGTAGAAACTCATTTGGAATATATTTAAAATGGTTTTTAGTAGCTTTTTTAAGGCAATGTCAATATTCAAGTACAACAAGCGGTAAAATATAAAAAAAAAATTAAATTAAATCGACTTCTAAAAAGCGAAAAATAATAATACTTAGATAGATAAATAGATAAGTCTTTTTTATTTCAATAAGTATTACGTACAAAAAAAAACCCATAAGGGCATGGAAAAATGTCAAAAAATATCATTACTGTAATAAACATCATAATAAAAATTATAGTTCATTCTCAGCTGTAGATAAAAAAAGAAAAAAAATGAAAAGGAAAAAAACTCAACAATAATTATACAGTTTTAAATACCTTTCTTGAATAATGCTATCAAACTAATGTAGTAAGAACAAAACAATTAAAACTTAAGATAAAGGGCAATAATATTAATGAGACAAAAATTATATAACGAGGAAACTTACATACATCTAAAATTCAATAATAAAGCCAATAACAAAAATTCTAATTCGAAACAATACTGCTTTTATCACACTTATAAAACTCTTCCAATGTATAGAAGGCTCTTTTACACAAAAAGACAGGACACACTTTAATCTATTTCTCAGTAGTAAATGTACATTTTCAGGTAAAGAATTAAAAACTTTTATTATAGAAAACTTGACATTTTTAGCCAATAACCAAAGTTATGTTTATCAGAAAGCAGATTTGTTTTATTTCTAGTAATGTAGTTATGTTTAATAGATGCACCCTTAAGAAGATCCCTGTTATCAATAATAAACATCACCGAATCCAAAATGTACATACCTATAACAAAGTTTAGTCCCAAAACAACAGCGCTCTCAACTGATATTATTGTTGTATCCTCAAACGTTAATGTAAATTGATTATTCCTATCTGTTACCAAACATAATGCACTGTGTCTTGGAAACATTTAGCGACAGGCTGTTGGACCGAAAGTACCCATCGAAAGTGTCCATCACAGATTGAACCTTCATCGATAGCAACTCCTCCGTGCTTTCACTGAACATAAGCGATGTATTATCAGCATATAATACAATCTGCTCTCCAGAGATTTCGGATAAATCATTTGTATAAAGAATATACAAAAGAGGTCCAAGTATTGATCCTTGAGGGACGCCCCTCTTCATCTTAATCCTCTGAGAGACTATAGCCCTACTACGGATATCAGACTCCACCACACACATTATATATATATATATATATATATATATATATATATATATATATATATATATATATATATATATATATATATATATATATAATATAAAATAAGAAATTCTCGGCTATGCGGACATAAAAAACGCTGGTAAATATTACTCTTATGGTAAAAAATGGGGAGAACTCCCAGATAATGGAAAAACTCCGGGTCCGAAAAATGACAACAGCGCTGTAGCTCCTAGTATGGTCATTTCATTTAATATAAACTAGCATCTAGTATCTATGTCCCATAAACAGATTTCGTGACTAAAAAATAGTAAATAAGACTCAGTGGCGACATCTCGATGGCTCGCTCAATAACACAAGAACAACATAAACCAACAATGTTGTTCTAGTGTTATTGAGTGAGCCATCGAGATGTCGCTACTGTGTCTTATTTACTATTTTTCAACCATGAAATCTGTTTATGGGACACAGATGAGAGATAATGGTTTGTACCGATTGCAATGGCCTGATGAGTCCCATACTACAGGACACAAGGAAATTAAAGTAAATGGGAAGCTAAAGTCTCCTTTTTAGTATAGAATCTTACTACGGACTATCCACAAGTCGCATGAGGTAAAATTTCGGACCTGGGTAAAAAAAAGGATAAAGGTGAGATGAAGCACAAAGCCTGAGAGAAAATTGAAAAGAGATTTTGCACACCTCTTCTACGATAACGAGCGGAAAATAACAGTAGAATATGTGCCTTGTGAGTGGAGATTATCTTGGAGATCGTTACTTTAATGCCAGATGAAATAAGAAACCTACTTTACAAGATGCCAATTGACTTCACGAAGAACTTTGGTACTACTGGTTTTTAATAGATAGATCCTTCGACGACTAGATTGAGAAGAGACCAGAGTAAAAATGTTGACTAGTTTCTCGGCAATAGTAGTAGAAATGTCATAATGTCATTGTAGCAGGTGCAGGGATTTGATACCATCTTTTTAGTTATTTTCAGGCCCTCAGTGTTTATAATGTTAAATTGTAAACCAGAGTTATATTTATGTGTGAAAATTCATGGTATGAAATGTGGGTGAAAAATTGATTTTAAAATGAGTTTCATATTAGTTTCTAGTTCATAATTTATAGTAATAGAGGTGTGAAGCTAAATAAAATCTTTAAAATTTATTTCTAAATTTATAGCTGTTAAAATACGTATCATTCTGATTATCAATAAAGATTAGTATCTTTTAACGAGGTAGTTATACCGAACATTAAGAATTTTAGGTAAGCGTATTAAATTTCTGTTTATCACTGCAATAACTGTAATATAAACTATTCTCGTTTCCTTGATTTAATCTAGAATTTAGGAATAATAACCGAAATAAAAAAATTAGCATTTGACATAGTTTTTCTGCCTCTGTGGGGTACCTTTTTTTAATTAGACTTATTTTAAATCTATTATAATACTAAAACACAAAAAATGTCAAATAAAATCTGTAAAAAGTCCCGGCTTTAATTTCCCAAAATGGCCCATTGCCAATTTTTTAATGTAAAAACACCGAAAATGGAAATTGTTACCTACGTTTTTCCGTGGTCATTATATTAGTCTTTTTATCGCTTCTTCAATATAAATGGAAATTAGGTGAAAACGAAAAATACTGGGAAATTTAAAAACATGTATATTACGTAAAAACATTCACTGGCAACAAATGTTTAAATTGTTTTTTTGAAGATAAATATGCAAAATTAAAGTATAATAAAACATTTTCTATATATTCGCAGGTTTTGAGATAAATTATACATCCTATCAAATACATGCCCTTAAAAGAACGCGCTTAAGTGTCATGACTGCTTGATTACAACATTTAGTTAAATTTTATATCTAGCCCAGTCTATAATATTCTTTAATATTAAGTAGCATGTTTTTGATGTGTTTAAAGTCACTACATATTCGGTCAATAAGGAGAATTAAATATCTTTTCAGTAACGCAGAACAAGAATATGACAGCTATTCATTATATTGAAATAGGTCTCAAATACCAGGCACCAAAAAAGTTTTCTTCCAAATATTAAAACAAAAAACATTTGACACCTATACTGCAACGACTTCCATAAAGATTTTCTGTGGGCTATCAAAAGATTCATAATTATCTTCTCTGAAGTAGCTATTGCCTACGCAAAGCATTAAATCAAAAGAAGTGAGATGGAGTCAAATCTATACCATATAGGTCGAATTTTGGCTGCTGTGTATGTGTATATATGTATGATTCAGTATTAATCCGGGAATACATCCGGAGTAATCCGGAGTAATCTGCATATCTGATGACCAAGAAAAAGAAAAGGGACTGTAACACATAAAAAAGGCCCTCCAATAAAACAGCTACAAGACTCCAACCATAAATATGGCAATAAAATTGCAACAACAACTAACACAAGAAACAAGGCCACCGGCCGAGAATAGACAAATCACCATATTTCCTTACATAAAAGGCACAACAGACAGAATGGGTAGATTACTCCGGAAACACATATCTACAGCTTACAAACCATATAAAACAATAGGCTCTTCCTTAAGAAAATGAAAAGACAAAATCAATTTAGAAAATCAAAGCGTATATAAAATTGCATGTGGTACCTGTAATGAAACATATATAGGCCAGACCAACAGAAGAATATCAGCGAGAATAGAAGAACATAAACTCAGTATAAGAAACAAGCAAACAATTTCAGCGCTTTTTCAACACCAGCACGTGACAGAACACAAAATTGATTTTGATACCGGCCAGCAAATCGCTAATATAGAACACTACAAAGCAAGATTGATTCGTGAATCCATCGAAATTGAAAAGAACGGCACTCTGAATAGGAGAGACGATGCACTTAATCTTCCTTCTACTTGGAAAACTCTCTTTAAGCGGAACCATTGTACTGACACGCATGCCACGCTTAAACTGACACGCAACGGCGGCGCTCGAGTGGGAGGGGGAGCCAACACCAACCAACCGTTACTATCTGCGACCGCGTATAAAGCACGCTGCACGTTAAATTTCCTTCAGTTGATCTACAACCACCAAGCACAGAAGATGCCAAATGAAATTTTGTCGAAAGGTCTGCAAATTTCTACAGGAAACCAAACGAACTAACGGATGTATTCCCGGATTAATACTGAATAACATGTTCCCATCCGTGACACACTACTATAAATTATCTTTCGTGCAATTTTAAATGAAATAGAAAATTCTCGTCTATGCGAACACATGGATTGTTAGTAAATATTACTCTCATACTAAAAAGTGCGGAGAATTCCAAGAAAATATAGAAAATTCGAGTCTGGAAAATGACGACAATGCAGTTTCGTCCTTATTTGAAGCTCGTTAGGCCATTGCATCTACTGTCTTTTAAAAAGTCATTTTCCTACCAGCACCTTCTCAATTTTCTTGGAGTTTTCCGCACTGTTTACTAACAATCTGTGTGTCCACATCGCCGAGAATTTATATATATTTGGAACATGTTTTAAAGTCAATAGGCCAAAAACAATAAAAATTCACATGGCAACGAGACACTTAGGTTTGCAACTTAAATTTCGAAAGGATCTAGTAAATGCGACTTTAGGAGAACAACTGATTCATCCATCGTTCCTACCAAATAATATAAAAGATTTTACGTCTCGGCTTCAAACTGAGACTCGGCTTCTACCTAGTGTCTAAAGAACAGAAGCACCTAATTTAAATTTTCGTAAATAAAATTGTCTACCGGTTGCTTTACAAGAAAGGATATGACCAATTTATAAATATAACACGTTAAAATTAATGCTTGAGCAGGTGTCATTGACTGATTTATTATTGACCCTGTTAGCGTCACATCTAGTTTAAATGGTTTGAAATCCAGCACACCTGATAAATTTGCCAAATATATAGAATGATTTTCCACAGGCTATTAGAGTTTCATGCACCACTATACTTCACATTAAATATTAGAATGCATGTAAACGAAAATGTTTAGAATCGATGAATCGGCAGAGAAAATGATGTTCTTGCAATTGACCACCCCGCTTACCGAATTTAATACCTATGAATTTCTTTCTATGGGAAGCCCTTAATCAGACGGTATACTGTAGACCTGTAAACACTGAAGAAAGATTGTAAACATATGTGTAGATGTAGAGACCATGAAAAGGATGCAGTTCAACTTACTTCGTAGAATTAATCTTTACGTTCATGAAAACGGAGGTGACTTTGAACATTTATTTAGAGTTTAGTTTAAAAATCAGTAACGGAAATGTGTCTGTTTTGGTTTATTATTGACTTTGGGTGTTATTTTATTGTTCTTTGCTAGTTTATTCTCATATTATTATTATTATTATTTTTGTTGTTGTAAGTCTATTGGCCCTTAAATACGGTTCAAATTTTTTGGATAAGCCTAAAGCCAGAATGAAGTGTTAATTGAGGCTATGACGAGCTCACAATAAAACAATTAAATTCGATTCTCTTAGTAACAGCTGCTCGGAACAACACCTACTAATCAGAACTTTTTTGGATAAAAGATGTCAAGGATTAAGAATTTTTAATTAAAAACATAATATATCGAGGCACAAAAAAGTTGTGAAAATTTTGGATGTAGGCGAGGTACTTTAGGTGACTTATTTTTCTAAAGAATATCGATGTAGCAAATTTAATGCAAATTAAGCTATTATTAGGATAAATATTTACAAAAAAGTTTAAAACTTATAACTTTGACACTCTTAACTTTTGGATTAAAGTAAATTGGCTTAGAACTCAATATTTTAGTCTCAGGTATTTACACCAGTCATTTATACAGACCCATTAGCAACATCCTGTATATATGTCAGTCAAATGACCACGACGATTTCATTATGCATTATGCACGGTCAACTTGCAATTGTCCCAAGATTCAGTTGATAATGTTTCCGTATTGTCCATGAACAATAGGCAACAAGTCTTGAGCCAGATGAATCTGGTAGGCATGAACGTGCAAATATTTTGTCAAAAATCATTGGAGAGTACTGTGATGCTAGGTTTAATCCTTGAAAGCGATGCAGGATGAAGAAGTTTGATTTTTCTGTGACGTTGGTATAGCAATGATGTTTTCAATTGATCTGAGATTTCCCTCATCTTACAATGAAAATGTCCACACAATATTTCTGATTGAATTTTCGATAGCGATCCGGCTTTAATGCCTTTTGTTCTTTTCCTAGGTTAAATCTATTTTATATTACTTAGCAACCCAGTTATATAGACCAAGCCATCACCCAAATTTTTAGGTGTAAATATTGACTACAAAATTATCTTAAATTGTCACTGTACAACTGTTTATCAAAAATACAAAGAGCCAAATACTCTTAGAGTCTAATATATAAAGAAAAAGGGATATTAAGAAAAACAGCAACACAAAATTGATATACATGCATATATATATATATATATATATATATATATATATATATATATATATATATATATATATATATATATATATATATATATACAGTAATTGCAAAATGTCAGCACTGATAAACCTCGAAACGGTGAAAACCACAGCTCTACTTAGTATGACTAAAATTCATCATCCTTTCAATCCAGCCACTTACTGCAAGACCTCCGGTCCTGATAACTAAGTTTGAAAGGAAACCCAAAACTTGGAAAATGATAGAGGACCTGTCTAAGATCAAGGACCAAAAGCAAATGCCAGCCAGAAAACATGCATTAACTACACTGGCAGATCTCATATTTACCCTTTATTTTTTTTTTATTTTGTAAAAATTTGTAGAGGCTTGAAGATCAAATGTCCAAATCCAAAATGTACCATAAATAGAGTTTTATGCGTTGGCCTGGTGGGTTCTTATTTGTATGTCCCAATAAATTATATTCATAATAATATTTGTTTAATTGTAGTATAGTATAGTGTTTAATGCGGTCTAGTTAAATGATATGTGGTAACATTATTTAAATAAAAAATTTTATTCTTATCTTATAAAAGTTTCAAATATGTTACAAATTGTTATTTCTCAAATTTTTTGTAAATCTGAGATACTCGGCTGTTATTGGCATATGGACACAAGTATTTATGTTAAATCCATAATCAAAACTAGCCGTAGGAAAAACATTTTTAAATAGTACGTTCACAATAACGAGATATGAAAAAAATCTCTTGTAAAATAATTTTGTATATCAGTAATCTCAAATTTACCTAAAATTTGCGAGATACATTCAAATTTTTAAGAATATTTTAATTAAAAATTAGAAAATACTAAAATTAACGGGTAATTAGTATTCCAACTCTTTTTTCAAAAAATAAATGTTTTGTAGAAACAGTTTGTCACCATATTGCTTTTTTAAGGACGAGTTATGTTTAACAAATAAAAATATAATAACATTTTTTAATCCATTCATTTTTACGACTGACCAATAGTATCGCAGACATCGAGAGATTAAAATCATTTTACAGGAATTAGATCAATCGGGTGAGTTTATAAAGTAATACTGTAATTTTATCTCTTTCTACGATCCGTTTCATTCAATTTGATACTTATGTCGATAAAAATTCGGAAAGCTATGCAAATTACCTCTACCCTTGTCAACTAGATAACCGATTATATTTAGCCCGTGCAATTTTCCTATTACTACAGCGTATTCACTGTTGTTATATGTGAACTTTCCCCAAAATGGCGGATAGCATGGTCTGGACATTTTTAGTTTATTTGACAATCAGTACTGTTACTTTATATTGGCGTGTCCAAAGTGTAACATGACATTTTCTTAAATGTCTATCTTTCAGTTACAAAAAAAAATAATAAATATGGCTTAGTCAACGATTGACAGTTCTTGTTGGAGCATCCTTTATGGTTTTATTTATGACAACAACAGACTACTGAATGATTAATTTTTAAATTTAAATCCCTGAAATATTTATCTTTAAAACCCTTAAACGTCCAATTAAATGCATTTACACCTTACTTGAAATTAATTTCCTGTGCCATATAGTATTTGTATAGTAATTTTTCACATGTCAGAAGCTTTCAACTAAAGTAATGCCTTTCAGTGTGATCAAAGAAGTGTTTTCTGAAGTAGTAAATTAGATTTCTGTTTTATTTCATCAATCGAAATCAACAAGAGGAATTTCTAAATTTATAGCTGTTACAAACTGTGTCATTCTTAATATAAATATTAGAGCCTTTTTACGATGTGATTATAGCGAACATAAACAATTCTAGGGAAATGTTTTGGATTTATGTTTATCGTTGTAATAAAAAATAATTCAATTTCCTTTCTCTGAATAATTTCTTTCTCACTAATTAAGGCCAAAACAAATTTATTTTTATAAAATAATCAATAGAAATACATTTTTTTTTGGTTAGAGAATTTGAAAAAAGTCATGTATATGTAATATAAAATATAGATAGCATTGAGTTCGAATTGTATCAAAATAGTGTTGCAGGTCAAAACTTTGATAGCTTCCTGCAAGAGATCCTAAGTTTTCAGTGAAATAATTTTATCCACTACGTCAGTGTATATGACTTCTCTTCATAAACATAGAAATAACTAAAAAAAACTACTACTCCTCTTTAAAATTCACTTCGATTTGTTTGGATATCTTTATTCGTTTCTTAAAAATCTTCCATTGAAATTTGTTGACATAGCTTTTTCGTTTTCATTCAGAAATTGAGCAGCATGAATATAAATCAGCAATGCAGATATATGATACAAATATAAACCTAGTTTAACTAAAGCCATACACGTAGGCCAATGAATTCCACTTATCGGTAACAAAAAGCATTGGAGGCCTGCCACATTGAAGAGAAGCAACAGGTCTTATCAATCAAACCAAAACTTTCCATTTATCAGCGGTAATATGAATTGAAAAACTTTAGTTCATGATGATACCCTACTTATGAACAGAGAGGAGAACTCTGAACAAATAAATAATTTAAATTTAGGCGCTTTTAGTATTAATAATATCAATTGCTTGGTTGAAATCTGGCCGCTTTGTGAACTAGTGCATTGCCGTGAGAAATGAAGATATCTTTGTGACATAAATCAAGATGCTTTTGATTAATAGCCATATATATATGGTAATCTATTACAAGTCCCTGGAGTTTTTATAGTCAACTTAGGCATGTATAACTTCTCCTTGGTATCACAATATAATGTATTTAAGTTTCCCAACTAAAGATTAAGCGCACTCCCATTTTGGAGGCTGGAAATCTTTAGGAATTCATGGAATTTTATTTGCGGATCTCAGTGATGTACCCAAGTCTCATTACTCATCAGAACTTGGACTTAGATACACAACAGATTTGTTGTTGCAATACACTTTAAAAAACCTAAAATAGTAAACGAAATAAAATCAAATTTAATGCATAAGTTTATCAATACGAGTTTTAATATTACTGGTAGGATAGTTGTTTCTCTGATGATTAGGTAGATATTTTTTCTAGGAACATTCGTACATCGATACATACTGTTGTCTGTGGCACATAACAGGTTTAGAATCGCTGGTGTAACCCAATTACAGTGTCCGTCTATAACGAGACATGGCCATGTAAGAGCAGGTTAATGATTAGTAATTTTTATTATTTTTTAAATTTATATATAAATAGATGAGATAAAACTATAAATAATATAAATAATTTCCTTGATTTGAACATTTCAAGATTAGTATTTCTGAATCTATTGCAAAGCTGTCAATATTCTTTGAATTCCTATTTATTTAAGAATGATATTTTGAATCATGTAGAAAGATATAATTCGGAAAAATTCAAGTAATTTTATTCCTAACTGCGTTATTGGGATGCTACAACTTCTCGAAGAGTAAAAAAAATAATTACTGAAATACTCAAATCTTCAAAACTGTTGATGGTGTTAATAAAAAATATATTCCAAAAATTTCATTATAATTTAAAAGGAGCATACTTAACAGGGTATTTATTTGTAATGAAAACCTATAACCTTATAATAACCTTATGTGATATTTTTTTCAAATATGCATCTAGTTATATACTTATAGGACAAAAATTTCATTTTAATAAATTTTTAAGTACATACGTAACATGAGTATAAACCAAATAAACAACTTTTGAAAGATACATTTAGTGTTTTGCGATTTTTCAAAATAAAATAAAATATGTTTTTTCTATTCTGTTTAAAAGAGCTTTCCCAACATAAGTTTATTGAAAAAAAAAGAAACGCAAAAGCCGTTGCCAGTAAATTTTCAGTTACTAAAAACAGAAGTAGGCAATATAGTAATTTCAAGGTAATTGAATCCCACCCCCTCTATTCTTTCGTAAAATAATACAAAGACAGATTTGAAAAAGTAGCTTAGACTCAAAGGAAAGAAAGAAAGAAAATATCAGATGATGATGGTTTTTTATATTTCGTACCAACTGCATTATGAATACCAAAAAATTATATAAAATCAATAGCGTCTGAGTCAAATTATCTTCTTTTTCTTCAAGTGCCTTCTCTATTGTGGAGCTTGGCAATCATAATAGCTATTTTAATTTTTGAGGCAGGTGCTCTAAATAGTTGTTTTGAACTGCATCCAAACCATTCCCTTAGGTTTTTTAGCCATGAAATTCGTCGTCATCCTACGCCTCATCTGCCACTTATTTTGCCTTGGATTATGAGCCGTAAAATGTTGTACTTTTCTCCCCGCATAACGTGTCCGAAATATTACAGTTTTCTCTGTTTTACTGTTATCTCGACTTCGTTATCTTTCCCCATTCTTCTCAACACCTCGGCATTCGTTACTCGATCCACCTACGAAATCCTCTGAATTCTTCTATAGGTCCACATTTCAAAAGAGTTAAGTCTTCTCATTGCCTCTCGATTCAGTGTCCATGCTTCCATTCCATAATATAGAACACTGTATACGTAACATTTAATTAGTCGTATTTTCAGGGCTAACGTTAAATCTTTGCTGCAGACAACCTTTTTCATTCTAATAAAGTTGGCACGTGCTTTCTCGATTCTGGTTTTATTTCGACGGTATAGTCATTATTTTCTGTTATTAGGGTTCCCAAGTAAGTGTACTTCTTAACTCTTTCTATGTGCTGGCTTCCTACCATTAGGGTTTCATTATTATTGGTGTTGTTCTTACTAATTATCATGAACTTGGTCTTTTTTGTGTTAAGAGAGAGTCCTTATTCTCCACTCTTAATATTTTATTAATTATTTTTTCTAGGTCTGTCAAACTCAGCTATTATTACGGTGTCATCTGCATACCTAATATTGTTGATTAAAACTCCGTTTACTTTTATCCCTGCTGTTTTAGATTCAAGACTTTCCAATATGACCTCTTCAGAATAAGCATTAAATAGTAAACGTGACAACCCTTGTCTGACTCCCCTTTGTATTTCCACATCTCTGGATATTTCCTGTCCAATTTTTACTGCCGCTCGCTGATTGTAATACAGATTTGATATCAACCTTAAATCTCCTCCATCCAAATTTTTGCTTCTGAGAATCTCTATCATTTTGTCATGTTTGACCCTATCAAAAGCTTTGTTGTAATCTATGAAGCAAACATAGAAGTCCTGATTGATATCTAAGCATCTTTGAGTAAGTACATTAAAACCAAATAATGCTTCGTTTGTACCCACTCCGGAAGCCAAATTGTGTATCACTAATATCCAGCTCTAATTTGGAATGTATTCTAGAGTGTACAATTTTTAAAAGGGTTTTCAAAGTATGTGACATGAGACTGATTGTTCGATAGTCACTGCATTCTTTTGAACTTGTTTTCTTTGGTAAACATATGAATGTTGATGTTAACATTTCTCGGGGGATAGTTTCTGTCGTGTAAATTGCATTAAATAATCTCACCAATAAATCCAAATTTTTGTCATTGATCAGCTTCAACAACTCACCTGGCATTTTATCTAGACCAACAGCTGTATTAGTTTTTATCAACCTTAATGCATAAATGACCTCTGCTTTAATAATTTCAGGTCCTATGTCACCGCTCAGACTGTTTATAGAAGAATTTTCGTGTCTTTGATCTTCAAATAGTTTTTCTATGTATTCTTTCCACCTGCATAATTTTTGCTGTGTTTCCATATTATCTTAGGGATATTTAAATAATTAAATATAACATTTTCTATGATACTGTGTATATTTGTTTACATTTAAGATCACCGGCAGTCTATATTTTACTATTTCAATTTTTAATGGATTGCAGGATACATATAATTGGAAAACTTTTACATTATATATAGGGATATTAAAAAAAGTGTAGAGCTTAATATCTTTCTCTACAAAATAACAGAATCTTACGAAAAAAAAAAACATATATTATTCCTAAGATTGGAGAAACCTGCAGTTTCCAAGAAATATAATTGAAACTAATTTTAGTAAACCATTTATCAGACTTTAAAAATAAAAGGAATAAGCTTTTACTTCAAACATAGTAAGCTACTACAGATACGAATACGTAGCATAGTTGGTCAAGAGTTAATAATAGTTTAATAAGTAATTTGTGTTAACGATTAAAGGCGCCTTCACCATAACGTCAAGTTTAAAGTAGTTTTAACTATTTGAGATAACTGAAATTGTTTAATGGGCAATTTCGGATTAAGTAAATACAGAAAATCTGCCTGTTCCCTGAGAAAACAAAAATTGCTATAAATAGCCATATAGAAATAATGCTCTTACATTAACCCACATACAACAAATACATTTTATGGATGCTAAAAGAGTATTCAATTTAAAATTAGGTACATCCTCTACAGGGGCGGATCCCGCCTCTCTCTTGGGGGGGGGGGGTGATATCATAAAAATACAGTATGGCTGTGATAACAACTTATTTCTCTAAATTTGAAGCTCTTGGAGAGGGGGTGCGATTTCAAGAAAAAAACAAGTTGCTAGCAGCATACACATTCGTAGTATAAGAGGCAGAATCGGGTCTATTTTCCTGAACTCAAAGTTCTTGGGGGGAGGGCTATCGCAAGAAAAACAAGTTGTCAACGGGGGGGGGGGGGGGGAGGGTATCAGGACCATACACATTCCTAATATAAAAGACAGAATCGGTTCCATTTCCTGAACTGAAAGCTCTCGGGAGGGAGGGGGGGGGCGATCGTAAGCATACACATTCCTATAGTCTATTCAAGAACTAGAGAGAGTAATAAAACTGTTACCGAAACCTCCAACGTACCTACTGCAGTGCCGTAGGTAACTGAGAACTGCCGTAAATCTAATTGTATTTAAATATTATAAGCTTTTATAAATTTACTGCAACAATAAAATTTTTGATAGTTTAATTTAATTTCTGTCAGTGAGCAAAGTCCACCTTACAGTGTGTCCTTAGTGATTTATCTTGTTTGCGCTTGTTTTGTATATATTATCTGAGATTAGTGGTATACCCTAAAGATATGGCTTCCGCCTCTATATTTATTCGAAAATCGTTAAACCAGTGCATTTTTTTCTCAACGGAAAACTTATTACGATGAATATTTATAATGCCTTAAAAAATCCATATCTAGGTAATAATGTTAAAAGCTCTGTTGACATGTGTTCCAACATGACAGAAGTTGGAAAATCTAATATATACCAAATATTGAAGGAGAAAAAAACGCCTGGAAGTGTTAGTAATCGCAAGGCACATTCGATCACAGGTAGACAAAAAACCTTGTTGGAAGAAGAGATGAAAACTGCAATAAAAGGAGTTATACATACATTTTATTATGAAAATCAGATCCCAACCGTCGACAAAACTCTAACTAAAATAAATGAAGATCGCGATTTACCTGAAATTAAAAAACTGAACTCCGGAAATTGCTCAGAGAACTTAATTTTTGCTAGGAAAAACCAGATAGAAAATCTGTTCTTATAGATCGTCCGGAAACTGTCCGTTGGACAAGGAAATATCTCTCTCAAGTACAAGGTAGAGTTACTATAAATAACACAACTTACAGTTTTACAATTAGCAATTAGTTTTTTGAATAAAGTTACTGCGAAACATTAAGAAAAATCCATATAATAAAAGAATAAAACAAAATGTGGAAACTCGATCTCATGATCGGTGAGATAGAGGAACAAATTATAAATAATTTGAGTGAAGGTGGCTTCACTGACTTTGATTAGGAATTAGATATGTAATGTTTACCAGTGTAGATACAAAATTTACTGATTGAATTTTTGTTTTTGTTGTATTTTACTGTTTAAAATTGTTTATATATTTTTTTATTTTTTATATATTTTTATTTTAGTGTGTTCTACTCTCTAAATATATATATATATATATATATATATATATATATATATATATATATATATATATATATATACAGGGTGTCCAAGATAAGGATCCTAAGCATGGGGATCTCGGAAACAGTTGGAGATACGAGGTCGGTTAAATTAGAGAAAAGTTGCGCAATTTAGTGCTAAATTAAACGCAGTTAAAAAAATTTAAAAATTTTAAACACTTCCGGAGATTTCCGGAAAAAAACGAAATTTGGCAAAATCGTTTTTAATTTTTGCAGGCTTTATTTAAAGAGATATCAGAAAATAAAAGGTAGTTTCTCATTGCCACTTTTTATTTTTTATAATTTGGTCTAAACAAAATTTAAATCTGACGTTTCGTTTCTGAGATACCATCATGAACTTTCATTTTTTATATGGAACAAAAAAAAGTATCTCATGTATTTGATAGCATTTTTTATTACAAATTCAACGGTGTATCACCCTTGCATATCGAATACGTAGTTCAAGTACTTTCCATAAGAGCTCCATGAGAGCGAGAGAGAAAGGTATATCAGTTTTATAAAAGCCAATGAACTACACACTTGATATGCAAGTGTGATACACCGTTGAATTTGTAATAAAAAATGCTATCAAATACATGGGATACTTTTTTTTGTTCCATATAAAAAATGAAAGTTCATGATGGTATCTTAGAAACGAAACGTCGGATTTAAATTTTGTTTAGACCAAATTATAAAAAATAAAAAGTGGCAATGAGAATCTACCTTTTATTTTCTGATATCTCTTTAAATGAAGCCTGCAAAAATTAAAAACGATTTTGCCAAATTTCGTTTTTTTCCGGAAATCTCCGGAAATGTTTGAAATTTTTAAATTTTTTCAACTGCGTTTAATTTAGCACTAAATTGCGCAACTTTTCTCTAATTTAACCGACCTCGTATCTCCAACTGTTTCCGAGATCCCCATGCTTAGGATCCTTATCTTGGACACCTTTTATATATATATATATATATATATATATATATATATATATATATATATATATATATATATTATATATGTTTAACTATTTGTATTTTGGACAATGGGTATTTTGTAATTATTTAAATTAGACTTTGAATTATTTGAGAGAATAAAGGGTACGTTTTAGTCTGAATCTGCCTAAAACGGTTTCTATGACAAAATTAAAAATAATAAAAATACAGTTATGATTTGTGTTAAATATGTCAAAATTATCTAAATTTTGTAATGTATGTGAATTATTAAGAAATTATAGGAAATAAAATGATATAAAAACTTTTTATTTTAAGTTTATTACCGAAGTAATATTCTACATATCTGAGTGGTAAAATAAACCTCCTTCCGACGCCTATGACAAGGATTTAAACTCTTTTTAACACTTGACACTTCCACATATCTATTGTTATCCAACCCAAATAGTCCATTATTATAGACCTGTATTTTTCATTATAAAATTTCTAACCCATTCCTATGAAAATATATGTGTCTAACAGATTTTGCCAAAAACACCGGACTAAAGAACACAGGTAGTTTGCGAAGAAAAAAAAAAGGTAAAAATGATTTATTACTCTCTCTAGTTCTTCAAAAAACTATAGTATAAGAGGCAAAATCGGAACTATTTTCCTGAACTCAAAGCTCTGGGGGGGGGGATCGCCCTGACCACCACCCCTTCGATCCGCGCCTGGTCCTATGAATCTACAATTACGCCTATCCTAGGAGGCTTTCTTTATCGGAGATTATAAGAGGTAACATGTTGAAGAAGTTTTCATACAACACGTGTGTTCTGTATTTTACAATAAATTCAAATTTCATTTATATTTGAGTAGGAGCTATGCAGATGACGGATATGTTGTAAAAAAGGAAACCATAAGAGATCTGTACTAATTACTATAATTTCTGTATATCTTTGGAAAATCTTAATGACAACATTCAAAATCTGTTTTAAATATTGGGATTGAACATTTCATGAACGTTAGTTTAAGGGTAATCAAACAATGAATAATAACAGTATTGCTACAAAGGCTCTATAGACAGCCTTTGCCAATTTCATAAATCACCGAGTAATTAATAACCTCTACTCATGTCACTGTAATTGTTAAATAGGAATTGCCCTCTTTCAAGTTCTAAATAATTTTGTAACGAAATTAATTCAAACTTTTGGGTTTTTCTAAGTTGATTCGCTTTTTGATTGGTCAGGCGGTTTCGCAGGCTCCTCCCCTCTGCAGAGTGCATTATTTATGTTCATTGTATGCTGTTATCTCGCGTTTTTGTTGTTTTGTTTTTTTTTTTGATTTTCTATTACAGTTTTCCATGTAGTTGAAATATTTAAAGCATCATAGGGCCTCTCTTATGGCGCGTACTTTGTTGTTTTGTACTCGTGCTATTTCTTTTTTTTTCGAAATCAGTGGTATGTCTGGTTGTTTGATGATGTTGAAATAGAGCTGAGTTTGTGTATTTGTTTTTGAGATGATTTTTATGTTTTTGAATTCTTGCTGATATGCGCCTGTTTGTTTGTTGTATGTATGTTTGATGACAAACTTCATATGGAATGCTATGAATGCCACAATTTTCAAAGTTAGTCTTATCTTTGGGATTTCCCAGGATGTTAGCTATTGTTTTTTGTGATTTGAATATAGGCTATATATTCTTAAGATTCTTCCAGTTCTGTACATAAAGAGGAAAAATGGATAAGAATTCAGGAACAAAAAAATAGTCTCAAAAGCAAACAGACAACCCTAACTCTATTTCGACATCATCAAGCAACCAGATCTACCATCGATTTTGAAAAAGCAAAAGAAATAGCACCAAGAGAAAACTATTCTGTACGCGCCATATGAGAGTTCCTAGATATCGACAAAGTTGGGACGATGCATTAAATATTGCAACCAAAGGGTGTTTTTTTATAGAGGTATAAAACTTTAAGTTGGCAACACTTTTTTAACTGGCGGCCATTTTGTCAGCTGTCAAGTGATTTATGTTTAGATTGGTTTGGTATTTCAACATGAATAGACTGACGAATGAACAACGCTTCCAAATTGTGCAAATTTATTTTGAAAACCATGGTTCTGTTTGAAATACTTATCGCGCACTACATCCATTTTACGGTCAACATAATCGTCCATCAGAGCAATTAATTCGATTAACTATGGAACGTTTCCGCACCACGTTTACTCTAAATGATAATACGCATCCACAGAGATGTCGTACAGTGCATACAGAAGAAGTCATTGCTGCTGTAGAGCGTAGCCTAGAGGAAGACCCGAATCAGTCTATCCGTCATCGTGCACAGGAATTGGATATGTGTCCATTCACTTTATGGAAGAATTTGCGAAAAGATCTTGGTTTGCGTGCTTACAAAATCCAACTCGTGTAAGAATTGAAGCCACACGATTACCTAGCAAGGCGTAGATTCGGTGAATGGGCCCAAAACAAGATTGCCGTTGATCTCGATTTTCATAAGCGAATTTTGTTTAGCGATGAAGCTCACTTTTGTTTGAATGGATACGTCAATAAACAAAACTGCCGTGATGATAATCCTCAAGTGTATGTTGAGACACCGTTACATCCAGAAAAACTGACTATTTGGTGTGCTTTATGGGCTGGTGGAATCATTGGTCCGTACTTCTTTAAAAACGATGCTGGTCAGAACGTTACAATCAATGGTGACCGCTATAGAGCCAAGATTACTGACTTTTTCGTTCATCAATTGAACAACCATGATGTGCAGGAGCTGTGGTTTCAACAAGACGGCGCAACATGTCACACAGCTCGTGTCCACAATTGATTTATTGAAGGAAATGTTTGGTAACCCGCATAGTTTCACGTTTCGGACCCGTGAATTGGCCTCCAAGATCGTGCGACTTAACGCCGCTAGACTATTTTCTGTAGGGATATGTGAAGTCGCTAGTCTACGCCGATAAGTCCGAAACGATTGATCACTTGGAGGACAACATTCGCCGCGTTATTGCCGATATACAGTCACAAATGTTGGAAAAAAGTCATCGAAAATTAGACCTCCAGATTAGACTACGTCCGAGCCAGCCGTGGCGGTCATATGCCAGAAGTCATATTTAAATTATAATACCAGAAGGTTATCTTTCGAATAAAGAAAATTTCATGTCAATTTAAAAAATTCATCTTTATTTTATTCCATTTAAAAGTTCTATACCTCTATAAAAAACACCCTTTACATGGAAAACAATAATAAAAAATCAAGAGAGAAAAAAATAAAAAACATCAAATACACCAGAGAACACTATACAAGAAACAAAAATATTACACTCTGCAGAGGGGAGGGAGTCTGCGAAGCCACTCGACCAATTGGAAAGCAAGTCAACTTAACAAAACTCAAAAAATAGCCGAAACCACCAACAGTTCGAAGCGAGTAGCGAGTCGAAACCTCACTTGAAAATGCCAAATGGGATTTTGGTGAAGTTTGAAGAAGAATATGAGGTAAATAACTTTGCGGAGTAAAGAGGCGAAAAAAAAAACAGTGTTAGTTCACGTTAGTTGATTTGTTAATTAATTCTATATAAATATTTGAAGTCGTGTTCTAAACAAATACATAGTAGAAAGCTTTTGAATTTTGTTCTACCATATCTTTATAATTTGTCAGTTCTTCTTGTTTTTTAATATTACTTGTCTTAATATTCTTCCCATATTCTGATTTAACACAATAATCTTTTGCTCTTGTGTCACAAAAACTTTTTGTTGGTTCATCCTTAAACTTTCCAACAACACTTGATTTTTGGCAATTCATGAGTATTATTATCAAGATAGTTTAATTTATCAAATTAATCACTATTGATCCTAATCAGGAATTTGTATCACTGTAAAGAAATTTCATATTATCATTATATATATATAATATATATATATAATATATATATATATATATATATATATATATATATATATATAGGTGCTAAAACCAGAAAAAAAAACATACATTGCATTTTGTGATATATGCAAAAATAGAAAAACCTACATAAATAAGCTTTTCAATACAGAGCTTGAAAATTTATCTTTTTATCGAATTTATTCGCTGCCTGACATTAACGAAAATGTTCAATTACTTAGTAACTTTATTATGTATGAATATTTTCTATCTGCTTGCTCCTATGAGAATAGCTCGCAAAACGAAAAAGAAATTACCTTGGATTACTCATAATATAAAATATCTATTGTCAGAGAAAAACAAAGCACTTTCAAATTATATATAAAAAACGAAACACAACATAATTGGGAATATTACGGGCAATTACGAAACCATGGTGACGATTAGTACGGAGAAGAGGGCATTTCTTGAGGACAGAATTCGGCGTAATGGAGCTAAAGAAAACTGAGGGAACTTAATATCTATGGTAGAAAAGAAGTCATCTATTGCGGGCGAGCTGGAAACTACTGATGAAATTAATAACTATTTTGTTAACATTCCGGGGGGTGATCCGGACTGGGGAAATTACAATTTTTATCTGAATAGTCAACGGAAAAACACATTGAGACTTTAAAGTGGGTGTAACTGATGGAATCAGCTCGGTATTATTCTCTATAAAATCGTACGTGCCGATGAGATTAGTGATGACATATTTAATGTGCCAGTTTTATCTCATCTCATCAATTATTGTACTGAGACATTCACTTTATCTGATTTAATTCTCTTACCAAAAGTTAACACACTTAGCGATTTAAAAGATCTGTATTCCGTGAGTATCTTACCTGTAATATCTAAAATAATTGAAAAAATTAGAGAAAGCCAAATTAAAGAATAAGGAAATAATTGAAAAAAATTTAGAGAGCCAAATTAAAGAATAAGGGAACCTGTGTAGCATTTTTGAGAGCAATATAGTCTGGATTTCGGCGGAATCATCACTGACATATAGCATTGTTGAAGGTTATAGACGATATTTTCTAGGCCACTGAACCAGGCGAACTTACGGCACTGGCCAGTTGGATTACTCAAAGACATTCACTAAAATAAATCATACACTTTTAGTAGCTATTTTGAAGTATATGGATTTTCGGTAAAATTTCTGGTATTTAATTAAAAAATATTTAAAATGTAAAGTTAAAGAATTATGTTGAAAGGAAGATTGTCAGAACCAAATGATCCATTGCTTGTTATTCCTCGGGGGTCAATTTTGGTACCTGTTCCCCATGTATACGTCACGAATGATAACTTACTTGAAATTTTATAATGCTTATTTTTAAGTTGGCGATGTTCAGATTTACATATCTTTTAAACCCAATGAAATAATGGATATCAACAAAATGATTTGGGTACTACCTTAAAGGCCTCACACTTGCACTGTCTTGATACAAATCCCATTAGTTCTTTTATTTGGAAGAGCTTAAGGGCAAAACTGAATTGAATTTAGTATCACTTGCAACTTATTAAATCGGAAAAAAATTTGAACTTATTTTTTGACGCATATCATTGATTCTCTGAACATATAAACAATTGTATTAAAAAGAGTTCTTTAACATCAAGAAAATTTATAGTCTGAAGAATATGCTCAATGAAACTTTTAAGAAATATTTTGTGAATCTATTGTCTTGTCGCATTTTAACTCTGCCGAGATGATCTGTGAGTCGTGTCTATTGGGAGATGCACATCTTATTCAAAACTGCTATATTCGCTTGATTGGGGGCATAAGGTGAAGAAGAAATGGGATTTCTCTGAAGCTAGGAGATATTGGATGGTTGCAGAAGAACGTTACTTTCTCTTGCGTTTTTAAATAAAAATATAGTTAAACAACGTCTCAAATATTTTTATGAAAAAATTAAATTCCCTAACGATATGCACAATGTGAACGTACGTTACAAATTTTCCATCACTCCACCAGCACACGTAACTGCTCATTTAGTTTTATTGTAGCAAAGCTTTATAATACATAAATTTCCTATTAGATTAAGGTTTAATGACGTATTAAATTCAAAAGGAGTGCAGGTTTGAGAGGGACCTTAACACCCTGGGCTTTAGCGTATATCGGAAATCCACGCATACTGACCTATATCTCAATGCAGCGTCACATCATCATCCCTCTCAAAAGCAGGCAGTAGTCAACACATTAGTATCAAGATCTCTCCGCCTAACAGAACTTGACACAAAACAAGACGAAATAAAACACATTTCGACAGCTCTAGAACGGAATGGTTTCTCACAAGCAAATATGAAGAAAGCGATAAAAAGACAAGAGAAGACTACAACAAAGAACAAAGACCAAGATCAAACAAGGAATGAAGCCATAATACCATACATAAAAGGAATAATAGACAGAATTAGAAGAATCTTAAGAAAACAAAACATACAGCCCATATTTAAACCACAAAAAACAATAGCCAACATCCTGGGAAATCCCAAAGACAAAACTAACCGTGAAAATCATGGCATTTACAGCATTCCATGTGCAGATTGCCATCAAACTTATATAGGACAAACAAACAGGCGCATATCAGCAAGAATCCAAGAACATAAAAATAGCCTCAAAAACAAACAGACGACCTCAGCCCTATTTCAACATCACCAAACAGCCAGACATACCATCGACTTCGAAAAACAAAAGAAATAGCACCAGTACAGAACTATAAGGTACGCTTCATAAGAGGCCCTAGAAATCGAAAAGGCGGGAAAGCTTAATAAACGGGACGATGCTATAAATGTTCCAACTACATGGAAAACATTAATAAAGAATCAAGAAAGAAAACAACAAAAATCAACTAGTACACGAGAGACCAGCAAACAAGAACAAAATATATCGCACTCGGCAGAGGGGAGGAGCCTACGAAGCCGCTCATCTAATCAGGAAGCGAGCCAGATAAACAAAACTCGAAATTCATCAGAGGCCACCATCAGTTCTCAGCGAGTAACTAGATGAACCGCACTTGAAAATGCCAAATGAGATTTTGGCGAAACGTCGTGAAAACGATTTTTCGAACTATATATATATATATATATATATATATATATATATATATATATATATATATATATATATATATTAGTTTTTACTTTTTTCGGTTTCGGTCATATTATTGCTTTATAAAAAAATTAACACATGTTTTTTTCTGACATTTCGGTTTATTTTATTGATTAAACCATCTTCAGAGAATTACTAATGTTAACAGGTGGTTCACTTGAAAAACTTACATTTAACTATTTTATTACTTTAATACAATATAATTAAACACTTCTTATTTAATATAAATATAAATATAAATATAGAAAACTATTATTTTTTGATGCATTTTTTTTCACATCTGGTTTGTTGTGCTTTTGACAGAGTACTCTAATATATATACATATATATATATATATATATATATATATATATATATATATATATATATATATATATATATATATATAAATATATATATATATATATATACATATATATATATATATATATATATATACATATATATATATATATATATATATATATATATATATATATATATATATATATATATATATGTTTATGCGGCTTTCACGGATTCCTCCGTCTAAGTTGCAATAGCAGTGGATACATCCACATTATGCCGTTGTAGTGCCAAAATCACATTCAGCAAACGTACAACTAGATGCAACTCCGTGTATAAGTGAAGTAAAATGCAAACAGTAAATGCAAACTTCGTTCCATCATATCCCTTCCGTGTTAGAGGTTGCACAGTTTGAATAGATTGCTTCAGAACACAATCCATCCAATTCCACCACCATCGAGATGATGGCCTACTTGTACCACCATATCGAGAAGAAAGTCAAAACAGTTTAAACATATATACGCCATCCGACGGGAGGTCGGCGAAGCCGCGTTCAGTATTTGTATGCTTCCTTCCGATCTATCCTTTGCACAGCCAGGTGCATGTCGGTACCCTGATGAGTCTAGTAGAGACGAAACGTGTGCCTCTGCTGTATCACTGTAGCGGGGAGGGTAAGTTTTGACTTTCTTCTCGAAATGGTGGTACAGGTAGGCCATCATCTCGATGGTGGTGGAATTGGATGGATTGTGTTCTGTAGCAATCTATTCAAACTGTTCAACCTCTAACACGGAAGGGATATGATGGAACGAAGTTTGCATTTACTGTTTGCATTTTACTTCATATATATATATATATATATATATATATATATTTGCAGATTTCTCATTGTGAGATTCAATAGCAGTGGCTTTATTATGCTGTTGTGGTGATCACATCCAGAAAACGTAGAACTATATACAATTCCATGTGTAAATGAAGTCGAATGCGAACAGTAAATGCAAACTTTGCTCTATAATATCCTTTCCGTGTCAGGGGTTACTCAGTTTGAATAAATTGCTACAAAACATAATTCATCCTATTCCACTACGATCGAGATGATGGCCTACCTGTACCACCACACCGAAAAAAAATTCAAAACTTACCCTCCCTGCTCTAGTGCTACGGCAGAGGTAAATGATTCGTCTCTTACTATATATTCACAATTTTATGGTTTGTATTTAATGGTTATTTTTTATATTTAAAAAGAGAAAATGGACCCAGATCGACAACATGATATATAATTTTTATTTAGTCGAAGATCATTTTTTAGAACACCTTGTCTTAATATGAACTGCTTTATATAAAAGGAGACAAAATTCGCCGGTATTTGACATTATATCGTAACTTAAAAGACTAGTTTATATTTTCATGTTTGAAAACCTCCATGGCATAATTATCTAAATAACTTTGTGCCGTTTAATGTGAAAGTTTTTGTCGTGCAAACTTTTAAGTATAACAGTAGTTAAATGCACTTTAAAGTTATATATGTGAGATACCCATTTCGAAACTCAAACATGTCCGTAAAAAATTTTATGACCCGCTTTTAAATACGAATGTGACATTTATTACCTTCTCAGGAAATAACAAATGTTGAAATATATTTAAGGAAGTTTAATATATGTATCTTAGAAGTGATACAAATTACTCTATTTATAAAGCAGATTAACGAAAAATATATTTAAATATAATTTATGATCGTTATAAAAACAGTTTCAATAATACGACATTGGGAAAGTTTCTATTTTATTAATAGTAGATCGTTAAAAGCCAGACTTGTCTCATTCTGTGATATGTTGGATTAAACCAAAAAATATCCAACATTTGTTTTTATATACTCTAAATATAGTACTGTTTGATTTTCCATAATTCAATAATTCTATATAACTAACTCTAAATATGCTTCGCCTTGTGGAAGCTATATATATATATATATATATATATATATATATATATATATATATATATATATATATATATATATATATATATTAGTTTTTACTTTTTTCGGTTTCGGTCATATTATTGCTTTATAAAAAAATTAACACATGTTTTTTTCTGACATTTCGGTTTATTTTATTGATTAAACCATCTTCAGAGAATTACTAATGTTAACAGGTGGTTCACTTGAAAAACTTACATTTAACTATTTTATTACTTTAATACAATATAATTAAACACTTCTTATTTAATATAAATATAAATATAAATATAGAAAACTATTATTTTTTGATGCATTTTTTTTCACATCTGGTTTGTTGTGCTTTTGACAGAGTACTCTAATATATATACATATATATATATATATATATATATATATATATATATATATATATATAAATATATATATATATATATATATATATACATATATATATATATATATATATATATATATATATATATATATATATATATATACATATATATATATATATATATATATATATATATATATATATATATATATATATATATATATGTTTATGCGGCTTTCACGGATTCCTCCGTCTAAGTTGCAATAGCAGTGGATACATCCACATTATGCCGTTGTAGTGCCAAAATCACATTCAGCAAACGTACAACTAGATGCAACTCCGTGTATAAGTGAAGTAAAATGCAAACAGTAAATGCAAACTTCGTTCCATCATATCCCTTCCGTGTTAGAGGTTGCACAGTTTGAATAGATTGCTTCAGAACACAATCCATCCAATTCCACCACCATCGAGATGATGGCCTACTTGTACCACCATATCGAGAAGAAAGTCAAAACAGTTTAAACATATATACGCCATCCGACGGGAGGTCGGCGAAGCCGCGTTCAGTATTTGTATGCTTCCTTCCGATCTATCCTTTGCACAGCCAGGTGCATGTCGGTACCCTGATGAGTCTAGTAGAGACGAAACGTGTGCCTCTGCTGTATCACTGTAGCGGGGAGGGTAAGTTTTGACTTTCTTCTCGAAATGGTGGTACAGGTAGGCCATCATCTCGATGGTGGTGGAATTGGATGGATTGTGTTCTGTAGCAATCTATTCAAACTGTTCAACCTCTAACACGGAAGGGATATGATGGAACGAAGTTTGCATTTACTGTTTGCATTTTACTTCATATATATATATATATATATATATATATATATATATATATATATATATATATATATTTGCAGATTTCTCATTGTGAGATTCAATAGCAGTGGCTTTATTATGCTGTTGTGGTGATCACATCCAGAAAACGTAGAACTATATACAATTCCATGTGTAAATGAAGTCGAATGCGAACAGTAAATGCAAACTTTGCTCTATAATATCCTTTCCGTGTCAGGGGTTACTCAGTTTGAATAAATTGCTACAAAACATAATTCATCCTATTCCACTACGATCGAGATGATGGCCTACCTGTACCACCACACCGAAAAAAAATTCAAAACTTACCCTCCCTGCTCTAGTGCTACGGCAGAGGTAAATGATTCGTCTCTTACTATATATTCACAATTTTATGGTTTGTATTTAATGGTTATTTTTTATATTTAAAAAGAGAAAATGGACCCAGATCGACAACATGATATATAATTTTTATTTAGTCGAAGATCATTTTTTAGAACACCTTGTCTTAATATGAACTGCTTTATATAAAAGGAGACAAAATTCGCCGGTATTTGACATTATATCGTAACTTAAAAGACTAGTTTATATTTTCATGTTTGAAAACCTCCATGGCATAATTATCTAAATAACTTTGTGCCGTTTAATGTGAAAGTTTTTGTCGTGCAAACTTTTAAGTATAACAGTAGTTAAATGCACTTTAAAGTTATATATGTGAGATACCCATTTCGAAACTCAAACATGTCCGTAAAAAATTTTATGACCCGCTTTTAAATACGAATGTGACATTTATTACCTTCTCAGGAAATAACAAATGTTGAAATATATTTAAGGAAGTTTAATATATGTATCTTAGAAGTGATACAAATTACTCTATTTATAAAGCAGATTAACGAAAAATATATTTAAATATAATTTATGATCGTTATAAAAACAGTTTCAATAATACGACATTGGGAAAGTTTCTATTTTATTAATAGTAGATCGTTAAAAGCCAGACTTGTCTCATTCTGTGATATGTTGGATTAAACCAAAAAATATCCAACATTTGTTTTTATATACTCTAAATATAGTACTGTTTGATTTTCCATAATTCAATAATTCTATATAACTAACTCTAAATATGCTTCGCCTTGTGGAAGCTATATATATATATATATATATATATATATATATATATATATATATATATATATATATATATATATATATATATATATATATATTTTATAAAGATTTGTAGAGGCTTGAAGATCAAATGTACCCTAAATAAGATTTTTATGCTGAAGGACCTCATTCGTTGGTCTGTAGGGTTCATATTTATATGTCCCGATAAATTATAAACAAAGATATATATATACATAAATACATAATGTGACCAAAATCCGCATCATATGGTTCTTTTTTATTAATATATATTATACATATATATATATATATATATATATATATATATATATATATATATATATATATATATATATATAAATATATATAATTCTTCTTTATTTTGTCTTTTCTTGGGTTTAGGTTGTATATTTAATAAATACATAAAACTATTGACGTTTCGCCCTTTATTCAAGGCATTTTCAAAATTTCTCTCTCCTAAAAATATATAATTAAAATACATCACATAAAAAAACCTATTTTCATTTTCGAAAAACAGACAAGACATTTAAAAACAGTAGTTAAAACTGTAAAATTTTTTAAAAATATTTAATTTTACCGGTACGCACCTTGACATTTTGGTGTTCTGTTTCTAAAAAAAATTTAAATTTTCATCGTTTACTGAGGATACGTGGAATGCAAATGTGTTTTATTTTTTTAATATTTTTTATATTATGCAATGCATAAAACAACAAATAAGGTATATGTTTGGTTTTATGTTTAAGAGGATATTCCATTTTTGATTCTTATTTGATCGGATCGAATACTTAATATTTTTGTTTAATTTAGGTTTGCGTAAATGTGGCTCAAATTTCCCATATCTGTTCTGTCGTTAACAGTATTTTTATCTTTTTTAATTTCAATCATTTCCTTTATCTGTAATTTTTGGTAATTCACATCTTTGTTTTTTATAATGGTACTGTTATAATCAAAAGTGTGTTTTTCTACCTGTGTGTGTTTGTTTAACGCTGTTGAGGCGTTTTTTTGTATATTTATGACCATTTAATCTGTTCTTCAGTAATTGGCTCGTCATGCCTATATATTTTTTGGGCCAATTTGTGCAAGGGATCGAATATATTATATTTAGAGGAAAAAGTTTTAGAAAAATTAAATTTTAACATAATATTTTTCAAAAGTTTTGTCGATGATTGCATAGCAGCCGTACCACAAAATAAAATAAATGAAATTCTCCAAGAGTTGAACAGTTTCAACGAGAAATTACAGTTCACGTCCGAAACAGAGAATAATAATAAAATAAGTTTTCTAGATATGACACTTATACGCAGAAAAAACAAAATTTTAACTGAATGGTACACCAAACCAACTTGGTCAGGTAGATATCTAAACTATTTCTCTAATTATTCAAAAACTCAAAATAGTAGCGTTATACTTGGTCTATCTGATCGTGCTATCTCCCTAAAGTCTCCAGAATTCCGACCAAAAATACTGCAAAATAAAAGAGACACTAATAAATAATAATTTCAACGAAAAGACTATCACCAAAATAATTGATAGACGAACATATAAATTTTATAATAACGTAAAAACAAAAAACATAGAACATAAACAACAAAAATATGTAGCATTACCGTACACTAGTGAGCTGTCAGAAAAAATAAAATACATTTTAAAAAAGCATGATATTATCGTATGCCAGAGGTCACATAATAAATTAAATACATTGTTCACAAATTTAAAAAGTAAAACTCCTCTAATGAATAAATCAAATATAATATATTCGATCCCTTACACAAATTGTCCCAAAAAATATATAGGCATGACGAGCCAATTACTGAAGAACAGATTAAATGGCCCTAAATATACAAAAAACGCATCAACAGCGTTAAACAAACACACACAGGACGAAAAACACACTTTTGATTATAACAGTACCATTATAAAAAACAAAGATATGAATTACCAAAAATACAGATAAAGGAAATGATTGAAATTAAAAAAGATAAAAACACTGTTAACGACAGAACAGATATGGGAAATTTGACCCACATCTACGCAAACCTAATTTAAACAAAAATATTAAGTACTCGATCCGGTCAAATAAGAATCAAAAATGGAATATCCTCTTAAACATAAAACCAAACATATACCTTATTTGTTTTTTATGCAATGTAAAATATAAAAAATATTAAAAAAATAAAACACATTCGCATTCCACGTATCCTCAGTAAACGATGTCAAATTTAAATTTTATTTAGAAACAGAACAGCAAAATGTCAAGGTGCGTACCGGTAAAATTAAGTATTTTTAAAAAATTTTAAAGTTTTTACTACTGTTTTTAAATGTCTTGTTTGTTTTTCGAAAATGAAAATAGGTTTTTTATGTGATGTATTTTAATTATATATTTTTAGGAGAGAGAAATTTTGAAAATGCCTTGAATAAAGGGCGAAACGTCAATAGTTTTATGTATTTATTAAATATAGAACCTAAACCCAAGAAAAGACAAAATAAAGAAAAATGATATAATCTATGATTCAAGAATCAAGAAAATATATATATTTTTTGATTTTCTTTGGTGTAAAATCCGTTTTATTAATAAAACTGCATATGTTTTATTTGTTATGCATATCTATTATAGATATGCATAACAAATGCATAACAAATAAAACGGATTTTACACCCAAGAAAATATAAAATATATATATATATATATATATATATATATATATATATATATATATATATATACATAAATACATAGTGTGACCAAAATCCGCATCATATGGTTTTTTTTATTAATAGCTTTATTAGAAACAACTTTGACAACAATTTTTTCTTCAATTGTGATGAAAATTTACCAAAAAAAAGTGTGGTCACGTGATTAGCAAGACGAAAACGAACCCCGTAAAACTACAAAGGGGAGTGAGACAAGGGGACACTATCTCGCCAAAACTGTTCACCCTAGTCCTAGAGGACATTTTTAAGGAACTTAAATGGGACATCAAAAGTATAAACATCGACGGAATATACTTGAACCATCTCAGATTTGCTGATAACATAATCTTAATAGCAAGTAATCTCTAAGAATTGAACGAAATGCTATAACAGGTGAATGACGTATCCGCATCTGTAGGCCTTAAAATGAACTACAACAAAACAAAAATAATGAGCCACGAACAGGCAAACATAACAATACAGAACCAGAGGATAGGAAACGTCGAACACCATGTACACTTGGGTCATGACATCAGACTAGGATAATCAAACCAGGATGCTGAAATAAAAAGAAGAACACAGCTGACATGGGCCGCTTTCGGCAATCTTGCATACATTCTGAAAAATAATTCAATTCCCATAAACCTAAAAAGAAAAGTATACGACACATGCATATTACCGGTGTGTACGTATGGATTAGAGACCATGTCCCTCACCGTCCGCTAAAAAATTAGAGACAGTCCAAAGAGCGATGGAAAGAAACATGTTGGAATATCATTAAGAGACAGGATTAGAAACACCGAGATAAGACGCAGAACGAAAGTCAAAGATATCATGAAGGAGGTGGCAAAGATGAAGTGGCGATGGGCTGGTCACATAGCTCGATATGAGGACAACAGATAGACACGAAGAAACTTGGAATGGAGACCGAGGGAGACGACAAGAAGCACGGGAAGACCTCAAAAAAGATGGGTAGATGACATAAGGACAGTGGCGGGCAAACAGTGGATGAGACGGGCCAAGAATAGAGAAAGATGGAAGCAATTGAGAGAGACCTACATCCAGGAGTAGATGGACAGAGGTTGACAAAGAGAGAGAGAGAGAGAGAGAGAGAGAGAGAGAAATTAGCATTATCTCAAATTTTAATTTTCTTCCAAAAAGAAATTCAAAAATGTGGTTATATCCCCAAATATAGAAAAACGTTATGAGAAAAAGTTTTTCTAATTGCAATTTTTAGCCCATATGCAAAATTTCAGCTGTATAAGATAATGTAAATTTTACCCCATTTTTGTAAATTGCCCCAATGTTGCAAAATAAGACTTAACTCAACCTACATAGAACTTCTTAGTTTTGACAATGCTTCATCCCAGACATATTTTGTTTAAAGTAGTGCTAAATAGGGCTATTAAAATTTGGTCACATGTGATGCAAAGTTTGTTTGTTTTTGACCATGTATACGGTAACTTCGTAAAATAACTATTTTTGAAAACGTAGTTTGTGTCTAAAAGTAATACACATTAATATTAAGAAAATAGTTTAAATGAAAAGCTCAAATTTTCTAATCCAGAAAATATGATATAAAAATTAAACGGATTGAAATTTATGTTCCACCTAATGGAGACTTTCCTGATGCTGTGTAGTACTTTTGGACACAAACTATGTTTTAAAAACTAGTGACGCTACTTATATAGGGTCAAAAACAAATAAACGATCAGAGATGGATGAATATATTTAAAATTTTATAAGAATAATTTCATGAGTAGATTACTTTTTTAATATTTGAAAGGTTGGAGTATTGTTACCCAAAATATTACATCAGAGGGAACATGGATTGATATACAAGGGCATTAATTGTGAAAGTTCGAACATGTGATGAAGTTAGAAGATATTTTTGAACAGATTTTGGCTGTTAAATTGAATAATATGTTTATAATACAAAAAACAAAAGGTAAATTTTTTTATAGACTTCCATATTTGAGTATTTTGAGGTATCGTTCTGGAGCGGTTGATATACAAGAACATTAAATGTGAAAGTTATATGGTCGGAAGAAGTTGGATATCAATAATTTTTTAGCAGTTAAGTTGCACATTTTTAATAATATTCTTGCAATATTAAAAAGAAAAGGTACATATTTTCATATAACCCCATATTTGAGTATTTTAATGTATCTCTCTAACTTAAACAACGTTTATTAATAACTGTACTTTAACTCTTTCAAAGTAAAATTACTTTCTTCTTTCCATTTTTTAATGTCTGCACACCTTGTATATGAATTCGGCATAACTCTATATTTTTTACCTTACCAAATTAAGTGGAAAATTTTTAAGGGAACAATGGGGGACTGAACCTGTGGATACACTGTATAAAAAGAAACAGATGTTTAAATTTGTACGATAATAAAATAATTGGAATACTTCTTCAATCTCTGATGGCCCAAGAAAAAAAATAATAATATTTTTAATAGTAAAGAATAATGTAAACTTTTACCTTTATTTCATTTCATGCTCTACAGCTTTTTCGTGATAGTAATGTAGTTCATAGGCTTACCTAAAAAAAAAAAAGAAAAAATTTTAAGTAATGTTATTTTAAAAACAGAATAATCAAGCTTTAAAACCAACTGAAAGTTAACTTTCGGCCATTTTTTCCTAATAAGAACTATCGCCCAGATTGTGTATGTAATATTTTTTTGAATAATTTGAATATTAAAGATTATCTAATTTCCTAAAGGCCTATTAGACCATCCGATATTCAGTCTTCCTAAATAAGTTAGTAACTGAATTCATGGATACTTAGTCGCAGTGGCGAGCCACTATAAAGCTATTATAGATAGAGTAGGTTCGCATGTAAGTGAATATGTACATCAGCATCAGCACACAGAGCAAACAAACCACTGATTCTTTTAACGAGATGAAACGGACTACTAAGAAATCGAAAATGCTATAATCCCGAATATTATCAACTTAAACAATGACTAAACCCAAACCACTTATCTACAGATCGTAGCTTATAAAGTTCCAAACGTTTTTTAGGAAATAATCATGGTCGCTGAGTGAATATTTGGTAAGGTATATTTTTTAATGAATATATTCCTAATGTGGTTATTGTCTTACAGGTAAATTTAATATAACGCCCTATCTATGATCAATTCATCAAGCGACGCGAGCCGTTGTATTGTGGTCGGTAATACCCAAAAATGGAAAATATAGAAAATGGAGTTTCAACTTTTATTCTCCATTATTATAGAGATTTGCCATAATTATGGAATTAAAATTGTAAATAGTATGTGATAAAAATATTACATTTCTCTTTATACGTGTTTAGAAAGCGCGGGTGCCACGATAGAATTCCGAGTTCACGTATTCTCGACAATCACTCTTCAACTGATTAACGACGGTGTAATTGGCGCACTCTAAATACTTTTTTTTCCTAATTAGCAATCTTAAATCCCGTATAGTATGTGCCTTTTTATCAATTTTCGAAGTTAAAAAATATAATTGAAGTCATTTACACAGAGTATTTACTACATTGTTAGATATTTCTCTTGAACTTGAATAACTTATTTACTAACATATTTAGTTTCATTTTATTTTGTGATACTTAAAATACTAGCTTGATCATCTTCAAATTACGAAAATAGTTTCTAAAAATTGTGGTATTTTTGGTTAGCACATTTTGCTTATTTTACAATTATATTTACATATTAATCAGCTCAGCTCACTGTGAGGTAATGAATAATATATCTCAACAATATGACTGGAGTTTTATTTAAAGTGATGAGGATCATTAACGAAGTACAAGTATATATATATATATATATATATATATATATATATATATATATATATATATATATATATACATACATACTTTGTAAACTTTTTTAAACCATTAACTATATCCCTAAAACTGTTCTTGGGATTAAGGTTCATATAATATTAAGACATCTTTATTATATCGTTAAAATATATTTCTAAAACGTTTCGACCATTTTATGGTCTTTATCAGTTATCATTTTTCGTCATAAATTTTCTTAAAACTACATTTAGATACATCTACACCTTAAAATTTTTCTTGTAAAAACACGATACAATATTAAAAATAAGTGCATAATTTAGTTGAAATAAAAATTAACATTTTAAAATACCACCTTGGTAGTTGAATTCTGACTTTATTTGTATTGTGACATTTTGATATCTTTTTGAAAACATAAGTAGCTTTGTTTTCGATGTGCAGTTCATTTTTTTCACGGTATCTAATCTTGTTAATCACAATGACATTTATGTTAGTTTCTACTGTAGCAATATCCCTTCTTAAATATGTTATATTAAAAAGAAGTGATAAAATGAATCCTTGTCTTTCCTCTTTTGATTGCTTGATTGCACATGTAATATGTGTACATGATCGTCGCCCTTCGACGTCAAAAACAAATGGAGATATTTAAAACGTCGGTAATCTGATTCGATCTGACAGTCTGTTAACTATTCGTGCGATTGCTGAAACTGTAGGAATTAACCGAGAATGAGTAGGCAAATTTTACATAACAATTTTATCCTGCAAAAACGGTGTGCGAAAATGACTAACTGACTGACTGACTCCGTAGCACTACAACCCAGAGTGGGTCTTGGCTGCCTCGACTATCTGCTTCCACCTAGAACGGTCTTGTGCCAGCTCCCTCCATCCTCGCTGGTCAACTTCAAGGATAGCTAGATCTTTGTGGATGTTATCTCTTCATCTAATCCTAGGTTTTCCCAGTGGTATTTTCCCTTGTGGTGCTTCCTCCCATACCCGTTTTATTAGTCGATCGTTTTGACTCCTTTGACCTGCCCATTGTAGTCTTCTGGACTTTATTTCTTGAATGATGTCAGGGCTTTGAAATATTTACGCAAGCTCTATGTTGCTTCTCATTCTGTGATGGCCTGTTTCAAGGTCTCGGTACGGGCCATATATTATGCGCAAGATTTTTCTCTCAAACCTTGTTAGCAGCTCCGTATCGTGGACTGCCAGGGTCCATGTTTCACTAGCGTAGATTGCTACTGGTCGTATTATTGTTCGATAAATTTCGGTTTTTGCCTTTCAAGTGATAAATTTTGACTTCAGCAAGGTTTGTATCGCAAATGTACATTTATTTGCTTGTGTGATGCGCTGTTTAACCTCTTCCTGCATATTATTGTTTGCCGTTATCACTGCGCCAGGTACTTGAAACCTCGCACATGCTCAAAATTATAGTCATCCATGGTGACGTTCTGCCTGATTCTGTCTCGGACGGGGTTGCGGAAGACATGCATGTATTTGGTCTTTCCTTCATTTATTCGGAGCCCTATTCTCTGAGCTTCTTTTTCTATCTTTATGAAGTTTTCCTTCACACTGACTGTGCTTTCTCCTATCGCGCCCATATCATCCGCGTAGGCCAAAATAAGTTTAGGGCCACTTGGGTTAAACAGTACTGGCGACAAAGCATCTCCCTGTTTTAATCCTCTGTTGATAGAAAATGTTTGGCTACACTCTCCTCCAATTTTGACACAGCTTTTTGCCCCCTCCAGGCACGCTCTGCACAGTCTAATCAGTTTGTGCGGGATTCCAAATTCTTCCATAGCTTCCCACAACCTTATCCTAATAACACTGTCATATGCTTGCTAGAAATCTATGAACAGGGTACGTAAGTTTTTGTTAAACTCCCAACATTTCTCCAGCATCTGTCGGATAGTGAAAAGCTGGTCAACTGTTGATCTTCCGCTTCGAAAGTCACATTGGTAGTCTCCGATAATCTCCTCGGTATACGGAGAAAGACGTTGAAGGAGAATGCTGGAGAATAATTTATAGGCGTGGTTTAGTAGAGCAATTCCTCGGTAATTTTTACATTGCATTTGGTCCCTTTTTTTGTGGAGTGGAATTATTACTCCTTCTTTCCATTCATCAGGAATGATTTCTTGATTCCAAATTTGTTTCACGAGGTTATGTATTTGTGTGATTAGATCGTTCTCTCCATGTTTCAGACTTTCTGCCAAGATATTATCCCGACCTGCCGTTCTGTTATGTTTGAGCTTCTTAATGGCTCTAATGGTCTCTTCCATGGATGGAGGTGAGATATTAACTTTTGCCGTAGCGAGTACTGTAGCTTCAGGTTCTTCCTGCGTCGGCACGTTTAGTAATTCATCAAAGTAGCACTTCCACCTGTCCAGTACCTCCACTTATGAGGCGGTGATTGTGCCATCGTTAAGCTTTAGCATTGTGGCACTTCTTGGGCGGAATCCCTTTTTATGCCTCCCTACTTCTTTGTAGAACCTCCCAGTATTGCCGTTCTGAAAATCAGCCTGTAAGTTAAGTACTTTTTCTGTCTCATGTTCTTTTTTCTTTTTCCTGATCAATTTACGTAGCTGTGTTCTTAGTTCGTTAAACCTAATTGTTGTCTGCTCTGATGGCTTATGAAGCATTTTAATTCGTGCCTCTGTTTTGATGACACCAAGATTTTTGCACTCATCATCGAACCAGAGATGTCGGCTGGGTTTTGGTTTGAGGCCTAATACACTTCCGTTTGCTTCGCTGATGCTTTCCTTTATGTGCTTCCAGCTAGTTTCTATATTGTCCGTTTCTGCTATTCTGTTAAAGTTATTGGAGATTCTGTTCTTGTAAGCTAGGCATATTTGTCGGTCTCGTAGTTTATTCGTGTCGTGTTGTGCCTCTGTTCTGGATTTATTGTTTTTGTGTGAAGATATGCGAGTTCTAACTTTGGCTGCCACCAACAGGTGATCGGAGTCTGCTTCGGCCCCTCTGTAGCTTCTCACGTCTATTATATTGTTGGCATGTCTAGAGTTGACTAGTACATGGTCTATTTGATTTCTAGTAACGCCGTTATTCGAAATCCACGTTTGTTTGTGTATTTCTTCGTGCGGAAACATCGTTGACTTTACCCTTAATGCGTTTGACGATGCGTGATGGTGCCCAAAATTCTCACAATTGAACAAAAAGAAGCTTGCGAAAATATTTTTACTGATTCTTTGAATGCCATTGAAAATAACCCGGACTTGTTGGAAAAAGTGGCAGCACTAACGAATCTTAATTTTTAACTTATAATTCTGGAATTAAGCGACTATCTTTGAAAGAGCACCGAGAGAAAAAAAAACTCGAATGACCAAACCAAAATTCACAGTAGGGAACATTGTTCTTTTTTTTTAATTCATGGGATTGTGTACCTTTACTTTGTTTCTGAACTTTAAACAATTAATCAACATGACTACCTTGAGTTTTTGCTCAACTCCGTAAAAGAATACGAAAAAAAGACCCGAATTGTGGAAGAACGTCATGGGCCGGCTCATTCTGCATAGTGTGTCAAGACGTTTCTAGTCAAGTACAAAATCCCAGTGTTAGACCATCCGCCTTGTTCGTCTGATTTACATCATGTGACCTTTATCTGTAAGCAATGTGAAAACTGCTTTAAAAGGAACAAGATTTTCGTTCACAAAGGCGTGAACGAAAAAGCGGTACGAATCATGAAGGAGCTCACAAAAGACGCCTTCCAGCACTGTTTCGAATAAAGGAAAATTCGCATGGAGCGTTGTAGTGATATAGAAGAACTGTATACTGATGGTGATAATAACTAAATATGTAAGTATACATTTAAAATAAAATCTTTTACAGCACTAGTCTCGTTATTTTACAGCAACTCGTATTCAAACTTTTTAATAAACCATATGCTATACCAATACTTATGTGGGTGTCTGTATTTCAACAACATTTTATCACGGAATTAAAAATAAACCTGGGATTAAAGCCTTAGAATCGGTAAAGGAGATAGTTATCTCCCAAAAACAAACAAAATTTGCTATTTTTGCGAGTTGGGTAGTTAAAGACAATGATTTGCTTATTGTTGTATTTTTAAAACTCAAAACTTGGGTAATTTATTGCTGAACTTATCAGTTGAATCCTTTATTATCAAGATTAGGATCAGGGACTCTTTATGACCTAGAGAACAAACAATAAAATTACTTTACTTCTTTTAGTTAGGACTATAACTATTCTTTACAGCGCCGCTTAACTTGAAACACATAATCAATACTTTCCTTTAAGTCCAATGATAAAAAAATAAATTTGTACCTTCACTGTTGTTTCAATGTTTGAACATTTTGAAATTAATCATTTTGTTCTGTTAGAATTAATTTGAAATATATATAATACAAATAATTTAAATTAAAATTGACTTGACAGATAAACCAGAACATATTTTTGTTATTAATTAACCAACCGAGATATTTAAGGGTAAAAAAAACAAAATTTACAAGCACTGGTAAATCAGAGAAAAAATAATTAAGTTAATGTAATTAAAATTCGCAATAAAAACTTTTTTAGTTTTAAGAGACGTATATGGGTGTTAAAAATTAATTTATTGTTATTATAGCTCCAGGACCCGACAATATTCCCAACGAACTAATTAAATATGGTGAAAATGCATTACACGAAGAACTAACAAAACTCTTTAACAAAATAATTAAAGACCAAGAGATACCCCGAGATTGGAAGAAAAGTATAACAGTACCTATTTTTAAGAAGGGTCATAAGAAAACCACGGAAAACTATAGAGGAATAACTTTATTAAATTCAATAATGAAATTATTCACCAAAATCCTTGAAGGTATAATAACTGACTATTGCAGAATATCAGAAGAACAGCAAGGTTTCCGCAAAAACAGATCTACAGTAGATGCCATATTCATCGTAAGACAGATAGCAGAGAAATCTATTAAATTTACTAAGCCGGCTTTTATGTGCTTTATAGATCTCACTAAAGCCTTTGATAGGGTGAGACTGGATGATATTCTGCAAATAATGCGAATTAAAGGCATCCCAAACAATTTAATTAACATAGTTGAACAGCTAAACTCCAACACCACAACACAAATCTCAGTAAGCGGCAACCTAACTAAGGATGTACCGATAGCGTCGGGCATACGACAGGGGGACTCTCTGAGTCCATTACTGTTTAACATAGTAATGGACCAAATAATTGAGAACGTCAAAAGAGCGGCACCAGGGTACAGAATGAATACCGGGGAAATAACAATAATATGTTACGCTGATGACGCCGTCATAGTCTCGGAAAATGAAGACCATCTCCAAAGACTTCTATTTGCATTCCACACCATAAGCAAGCAATTCAACATGAAAATATCCATCGATAAAACTAAGTCAATTTTAATAAGCAAAGTGCTCTTAAGATGCAAACTAGTAGTGGATGACAAACCAATAGAACAACTCATGACCTTTAATTACTTAGGAGTTGAGATATCCGCAAACCAAGACAGAACAAGAGAAGTAAGAAACCAAGTAAACAAGGCAAATAGAATCTCAGGAAGCCTGGCGGATATAATATGCCACAACACATACATGAGCAAGGACGCAAAAACAAAAATCTACAAGACCTGTATTCGACCGATAATGACGTACGCAATAGAGACGAAAGCTGACAACACAAAAACAAAATCAATTCTGAGAACTGCCGAAATGAAAGTACTAAGAAGAATATCGGGATACACATTAAGAGAGCACATACGCAATTCAACAATACGCGAGAAACATGGAATGCAGGATATAGTAAGATGGGGACGGAAGCGCAGAAGAGCCTGGAATGAGCACGTAGGAAGAATGGCGCAAAATAGGATAGCGAGAATCGCCCGAGATGGAACACCGGAAACCAGAAGACCAATAGGTAGACCACCTAAAAGATGGAGAGAGTCCTGGATTTCAACATCAAATGAGATGAATGATTGAGTTGGAAAAAACAGGCTGTAAGCCTATAACAAGAGGAAGAAGAAGAAGATATATTTTTATTACTTTAGGTAAAAAAGGTAATTATATTTAATAAAGAAATAATGAAATCTTGTTAGAATTTAGGTTAAGTGATGTCAGAATAAAAAAAAACTACTATAAAAGGATAACGTGGAATAAAAATTATTATATATTAATGTGTACTCACTCTGGATGGCTAATAAAACAAAGAAAACTATTGAATTGTAAATTTTGTTACTTAAAATACGACTTTCCATCGAAACTTCCAACAGGTAATATATGTCCCATGATTATTTTGTTTGTCAGATTTTTGTTTATTTAGATCCCCTCCAATATAAATTTATGCCACACTTAGCCCTACATTAGTTAAAATATATTAAAAAAAATCTTACTTATCTAAATTGCTTATAACCAGCCCAAATATCAAAAAGAGACTAGAAATCCGAGTCTTTGAGGTTAACTTTTATTTAATGTATCTTTTAACTCAATATCTTGACGGTTACCTTAAGAATAATTATTTATGAATGCCATTTTTTTTAGTTTTAGTGTCGGTGTCGAATAAAACACAAGAAACAAAAGAAACTAGTCATTTACTCATTTATTTAATTTCTCCACTTTACAACACAAACCTTAGGTCCATGTACATTTCAAATTGGTAATACCACCATTTTTGTATTTAAATATTTTCAACTTCACTATAATTCTACTTGGCGATCTATAATGATTCATTTGGCAATTAATATTTTATTCCTTCGCATTCATCGACGAGTAGCCAACTCTGTTAAATAATGTTAGCTATAGAGTCACAAGATGAGCTTAAAATATCCTTTGGGGCACTTGTCCTGAAGTCGTCATCTGCCTAACTAAAAAAAACATAAATTAAAGGTTAACCAAAACAGTAAAAGAGAGACTTGAAATAGTATATTTATTAATATCATATTCCTTGTAACTTTAAATTTGTGATGGGTATTTATCTGAGGGTTTGGTTACTTTGAGACATCTTATCAAACCAAAATATTCCTTTATAGACAAGAGGAGCCCCTCGTGGATGATTTGGCATTTGACAGTTATTCATATAATAGATGTCCTGAAATTGTCCGCATATTGACGTAGAATTATTCCACTTGTCGACATCCGAAATTACAGAAATCCTATTTTTCGTGATACCTTGGTTAGAATGAGATATGGTATCAACAGGCAGTGTTCTTCTTCTTTAGGTACCGTCCTCGTTCTAAAGTTTGGCTATGCGTATCTTTGACACTGCAGATCTAAACAGTTGACAGTTGTTGCAATTGTACCATTCTCTTAAGTTCTTTAACCATGAATGCCTTCTTCTTCCTATGGATCTTTTGCCTATTATTTTTCCCTGGATAATTAATTGCAGCAACTGGTATTTATCTCCCCTTATAACATGTCCCAAGTATTGCAGTTTGCGTTCTTTAATAGTAAGTACTAATTCTTTCTCTTTTCGCATTCTTCGCAAAACCTCAACATTTGTTACTCTCTCTGTCCACGATATTCTTAATATTCTACGGTACATCCACAGCTCAAATGCTTCCATCCTCTTGGTATCAATCTTTTTCAATGTCCACGCTTCTATTCCGTAGTAAAGAGCTGACAGCACGTAACATCTCACAAGGCGAATTTTAAGTTTAAGGCTTAAATCTCGTCTGCAAAACACCTTCTTCATTTTAATAAACGTAGCTCTAGCTTTTTCCACTCTGATTCTGATTTCTTCAGAGCTATCGTTATTTACGTTGATAACAGTTCCCAGGTAATTATATTTTCTCACACGTTCAATTCTTTGATCACGCACGGTTATGTCAGGGAAGTTTTGTGGAGATTTAGATACCATCATTATTTTTCTTTTACTGATGTTAAGTGATAATCCATATTCTTCACTGCATTCTACTATTCTGTTAATTAGTATCTGAAGATCCTCCGAAGTTTCTTATTGAGATGCCACTTATTTTAATACCTATATTTTGTTCTGAAAGTGCTCTGTTTATGATATCCTCTGAGTATAGGTTGAATAAGTTTGGTGAAAGTATACATCCCTGTCTTACGCCTTTCTTAATCTCGAGTTCCTCCTTTGTCTCTTGCTCTATTCGAATATTTGCTTTCTGGGTATAGTAAATCTTGGAAATAATCCTGATGTCTCTTTTATCCAAGTTTTTTTCTACCAGCAGTCTCATTAGATGATCATCACGTACTTTATCGAATGCTTTATTGTAGTCAATGAAGCACATATACATATCTTGGTTCGTATCTATACATCTTTGGCAAATGACGTTAAGTGCAAATAGTGGTTCTCTTGTTCCAAGCCCGTTCCGAAATCCGAACTGAGTATCACCTATATCCACATCTAGTTTTCTGTGAATTCTTGTGTGAATCACTTTGAGGAATACTTTTATTGTGCGATCGTCAGTGCACTGTTTTGCGTTTGCCTTTTTTGGTATGGTGACAAAAGTTGACAGGAGCCATTCATTTGGTATTTCTCCTGTTTTGTAAATGCAGTTAAAAAGGTCGACAAGAATATTCACTGATTCACCTTCCACAAGCTTGAGAAGTTTCGATGTAATCCTATCTGGACCCGGTGGCTTACCATTCTTCATTCTGCAGTGTTGCCAATTGGGAATTAGTGACTTATGACTGTTTTCAGAGCTACTGTTAGGTTGGTAGTTGTCTCATTTTTTTTTTTGGACCTTTTGTCCTTTATAAGAAATTAGGCGATAGATGTCGTCTTTTTTTTTTTGAAGAACGTCTCTTATGCAAAATGTACGTGCATTGTTCGAACGACTTTTTGCCGGTTTAATTCTAAAACAAGTTTTTTCCCGTGGGCAGTTATAGTGTGAAAATTATGTTGCGTATTTATGGTTTAAAGTTTTAACGGAATTTTTCCGAATGTTTTCCCACAAATGCGAAAGAACTTGGCAACCAGATATGAGACTACATGTTAACTAGGGCCTATTTCTTTCTTCTTTTCCACCAATATTTCTTTTTTCCTCTTTTGTCGATCTTTCACTGATGTTTCGTCGCTCTGTCGTCGATATTTCGGCGATTGTCTTTTCTCTGCCTGGATATGTTCAGTTCGTCTCCTTTTCATCTCTTCCAAGATGGTACTGACGTCCCAGCAGAAGCTATAACAGCCAGTCTCGTTCCTAATGCTCAACCGGCCACGCGTTACCATCTTGAGGCCCCAAGTTATGATAGAAGTTGGATCTCGCCTGGATCTACATCAAGGACATTTAAGATAAGCTATTTTAACGTTGTACTTTTTTTTACTGATTTATTGATGTACATTGAAATATTAATGATATTGATAGTATACGAAATAGTATAGATGGATCACAAAAATTGCAGCAAACTTACATGTAAACGTTGCGGTCAAAGGTAGGTTATGTAACATTATTTTTTTGATTGGGTCATATGCCGCTCACTAGCGTGTTATATATTTGATATATTTGCGATTTCTTTTTGGGCTAAATATTTGTAATATATTTCCACAGATATTATGATTTGTAACATATCTACAGTGTAACTTAGGGTAGTGTGCTTTTCATATCAATTTTATTATTAAGGCATTTTATAGTAAACTGGTTAGTAACCTTTTATAATTTCAGCAAAATAAGCTAACCATTCTGTTATTATTTAAACTTTGTTACGATTTTTTAATAAAACTGATAATATATTGTGGTCTATTTCTTTGGCTAGGTTAGACTAGATCTTTCCCACTTTAGACACTTTTTCCCACTAGGTGGACCCAATCTTAAAGTGGGTGGCACCTTATTTTTATTTACTATAACCCCCTCCCCTAACTCTACGTGAGTTAATCGAATGGGCAAATTTGAGGTCCAAAGATAACTGGAGAAAGAGTACCGTAGGTACGGAAAACACCCACTAGAATAATATTTGAAAAAAGTAGTTACAGTTTTTTTTTTGTTTTTCTTTCCCTATATTTAACTTAATCAATTTTTCTGAGCATTTGTAAAGAGAAAATAGAAGCCCAGTATCATTATTTTATTTCGTAATAAATACTAGCATTTTTAACCTTATTCATTTATTTCTTTGATAAAATTTCCAATTTGCTACTGGAAATTTATAAAATTTACACTGTTTTTTTGCTGCTAGTATTTGTACAATTTACAACAAGTAACTCCGCTTGTTCATTATATTGCTTTTAATTATTAAGTAAAAACTGACGCGTGTATTTGATACGTCAAAATTGCAAAATATCGCCCCGAAATAAAGGGTGTTTTTTATAGAGGTATAGAACTTTTAAATGGAATAAAACAAAGATGAATTTTTTAATTTGAAATGAAATTTACTTTATTCGAAAGATAACCTTCTGGCATTATAATTTAAATATGACTTCGGACATATGACCACCACGGCTGGCTCGGACGTAGTCTAATCTGGAGGTCCAATTTTCGATGACTTTTTCCAACATTTGTGGCCGTATATCGGCAATAACGAGGCGAATGTTGTCCTCCAAGTGATCAATCATTTCGAGCTTATCGGCGTAGACTAGCGACATCACATATTTTCACAGAAAATAGTATAGCGGCGTTAAGTCGCACGATCTTGGAGGCCAATTCACGGGTCCGAAACGTGAAATTATGCGGTTACCAAACGTTTCCTTCAAAAAATCAATTGTGGCACGAGCTGTGTGACATCTTGTTGAAACCACAGCTCTTGCACATCATGATTGTTCAATTGATGAACGAAAAAGTCAGTAATCATGGCCCTATAGCGGTTACCATTGACTGTAACGTTCTAACCAGCATCGTTTTTAAAGAAGTACGGACCAATGATTCCACCAGTCCATAAAGTACACCAAACAGTCAGTTTTTCTGGATGTAACGGTGTCTCAACATACACTTGAGGATTATTATCACTCCAAATACGGCAGTTTTGTTTATTGACGTATCCATTCAAACAAAAGTGAGCTTCATCGCTAAACAAAATTCGCTTATGAAAATCGGGATCAACGGCAATCTTGTTTTGGGTCCATTCACCGAATCTACGCCTTGCTAGGTGATCGTGTGGCTTCAATTCTTGCACGAGTTGGATTTTGTAAGCACGCAAACCAAGATCTTTCCGCAAAATCTTCCATAAAGTGAATGGACACATATCCAATTCCTGTGCACGATGGCGGATAGACTGATTCGGGTCTTCCTCTACGCTACGCTCTACAGCAGCAATGACTTCTTCTGTACGCACTGTACGACGTCTCTGTGGATGCGTACTATCATTTAGAGTAATCGTGGTGCGAAAACGTTCCATAGTTAATCGAATTAATTGCTCCGATGGACGATTATGTTGACTGTAAAATGGACGTAGTGCGCGATACGTATTTCGAACAGAACCATGATTTTCAAAATAAATTTGCACAATTTGGAAGCGTTGTTCAGGCGTCAGTCTATTCATGTTGGAATGCCAAACCAAACTAAACATAAATAACTTGACAGCTGACAAAATAGCCGCCAGTTAAAAAAGTGTTGCCAACTTAAAGTTTTATACCTCTATAAAAAAAACACCCTTTACTTGAACAATCGGTAACTTACGCTAGTACCGCTTTTCCTCCTCCTTTCATAACTTCGCACTGAGCGAATAAGCAACCGTTAAACTGACTAATGCAAAATTAGACAATTTAATTGTAAAGCTATAATCGATATTAAGGCAATATATATAGTCAAAAGACAACTGATAAACTAAGAGTTCTGATGCTCTTCGTAATTACGTCAGCTCAAAACTTTCTTTGATCTTTTCTTTTTAAGCAATTCTGGAAAATTTTTACAACCTTGATTAAATTTAAATTCCTTTTATGCGTAGCAATTACTGGAAGCACCATATTCATTCAAGTTAGGCTCAAAATATCTAAATTTTTATATTACTGAATCCTTTCAAATACTTCCAGTTATGCTCAATAGATTTGCGATTTACAAATCAATTTTATAATTTCAAATGATACTAATATTTTAAATTAAAAATGTATTCAAATGATTTGTTTACCAGCATTAGAAGATACATTAATATACATAAATGTGAAATATTTATAAATTTTCATAATTTCCTTTAGAAAATAAAAATTTTTTTGTGAATTAAGATATTTGAAAATTTCGTACTAGAAACATTAAAACAAACAAAACAATTAAAAAATGCTATTTTTGCACTTTTTAAAGAGAAATAACTTTTGACTGTAGAAACTTTTTTTGAATTTTGTTGGCAGCGATCGAAAGTTCGAATCAACATCTACAAGCTAAAATAAAATTGCATACGAAAAAGTTTAGCTCCAATGGGTTGTTTCGGCTATAAACAAATAGCTTTTGGCCGTTTATGTGCGCCGCCCTGGATTGCGTGCAAAAGGAGGTCTACTTGCAAGCGTCCCAAGCGGCTCAGCGCTTTTAGTTCATATTATTTACGTATAACTGAAATGTAAACGAAGTAAGCTCATCATACAACTTACCTAGAAAATTTACTTTTATTCGAAAACTTGATTGTCGTAGAATAGAACAATTCTAAATCTATAAGTAGTTGTAATAATAAGATTTTAACCGTCGTCGCATTCTATGCGATGAACAAATGTAGATCGTTTTAAGTTTATACGTACGTAGATGTTAATGAGTTTTCCTAATAAGTAATAATGTAGGAACTGTTATATAAAGTAAAATTCACATTTATTCGGAATTGTATTTATTTTAGCTTATTTTTTTTCATGCATGAGTAAAATTTACAGGAGAGTATGCCGCAGCGATTGCATCTGCATAATTTCGTACTGCATACGGAACAATTAGCACACGCCGCCATCAATTCATCTGCCGGAAGAATCAGAATCTTAATTTTGTCCGGAAATAAAAGATCATTTTCTAGAATAAAGTCAAATAATATTGGGTCTAATGTACTTATATGTAACATATGTAAAATGACTGTATTATATTCTGCAACAGTATAGATCGGTGCACGCTGAAACAAATAAATACTCAAAATAAGTATAACATAGTCTGATAAAAAACGCGAGTTCATGATAAAAATAATAAAGTAATGATATGAATCTAATTTAGTGGCAGTCTCGCCATTTCGTTAAATTAATCCTTATGTAAGAATATTTTGAAATGAAGCAACAAGGATAATTCAGCGTTGTTGCGATGCCATTGCTTCACAAAATCCTATAGATTTCATTATTTATCAGAAAAACCAATTAACATCGACATGCATACAAACTTGAAATTAAATACATTCGATTATTGCATAGAATACGACAACGGTTAAACTATCATCGTTAGTAGAAATAATTATAGAATTAAAATTGTTCCATTTTACTACAATCAAATTATCGACTAAAAATAAGGTTCCTAATGCAATAAAGAAGACTCGTATGACTAATTGCTTACAGCCAAAAACATAGAGAAACTAAATAACATGACGATAACTTTAATCTTCATAAAATACTTCAGAAAAGACGACCACATAGTAATTTGCTAGAACGGCTGATGAATAACAATAAAAATTGTCACAATATATAGAAGAATGATGTTTTCTAAACCCAGAAAAAACGCCATTGTTTTTGACAGAAGGTATTACGTATCTCTTACCAAAGAACCAACATAACACATGACCCAGCTAAGTAGAGGCCAATCACCTGCCTTTCCACACTATATAAGGTAATCACCTCTAGATTGACTCAACACATCTATGCACATTGTGAACAAAATAATATCATCGCAACTCAACAGAGAGGATGCACCAGGGGAGCAAGGAATAGTTGATTGTTGACTCTGATAAATGTAACTAAACCTGTAACAACCGAAGAAGCCTCTTTGCTGCCTATATGGATTATAAGAAGGCCTTCGACTCACTGCCACATAAGTGCCTCAAAACTATATTGAGAATGTATAGGGTCGATGATCATTTTATTTCCATTTTAGAAAGCATCGTATCAACCTGGAGAACTAGGATCCAATTCTAAGTGCCATCCAGCGACACCGACGAAACTAATACAATCCCAATACGAAGGGGAATATTTCAAGGCAATGCACTAAGCCCATTGTGATTTGCCTTGCAATGAACCCACTGTCACCCCGCTTGAACTTCACCAGATACGGCTTCAGTATTAAAAACAACAACAAAGAGGTAGTAAGATTGAATCATCTTCTATACATGGATGATCTTAAAATGATTTAATCATCTTCTATACATGGATGATCTTAAAATGATAGCTGCTATCAGAAACCAGCTTGAGCAAATGCTTAAAATTGTGGAGGAGTTCTTCGGGTTATCAGAATGCAGTTTGGACTTGATGAGGGCCGTATTTTGAAGATCGTTAAAGGAAAGATACAACCGGGAGCATTTGAGATGCAGAACGGTGAAACTATAGATGCAATGGAAGCAAAACAAATATAAAAATACCTAGATATAAAACAAGCTAAACAAGTTGACCATCGTAGTATGAAGGCCGAATTGATAACCAAATTTGTCAGAAGGGTTAGACGGGTGTTACGAACTAATCTAAATAGTAGAAATTTGTTTAAGAGACTCAACACACAGCATGCTCGGCGCTTAGCTACTCTTTTGGGATTGTAAAATGGAGCTGGACGGATATCGAGAACCTGCAAAAGAAAATAAGAACACTCTTATCAAAAGCACACAAACACCACCCTCGGAGTGCTGTTGAACGTACAATGCTTCCAAGACACCGAGGCGAAAGAGGACTAGTCGATATTGGTAAGCAGCTCGATCAACAAATAATAAACTTACGTTCTTATTTCCACAGGTTAGCGGACTCTTCCACACTACATCGAGCAATATGCGAGGCAGACGATTCAACGCCGTTACAGCTGAGAGAACAGGATATTTCTTCTCACCACCGAACAGACCAAGAGAAGTTACAAGCCTGACTACAGAAACCACTTGTGGACGGCATCCAAATGAGGTCATCCAGGACAATGTCGACAACCCAGCGTCGAACTACTGGTTGGTTTCAGGACAGATGTTTCCAGAAACGGAGGACTTCTTATTACCTATCCAAGACCAGGTTATTCCGATGAAGAACTATCGAAAGTTCATCATCGGAGAACCCTCAATAGAAAACGACAAATATAGATATGCCTGTCGAACATTAAAGACAGTCCAGCATATAACTGGAGGATTTCAAGCGTTTGCCGCAACCGAGTCTAAGGAAAGACACGACTCACTCGCTAAGATACTCCACCAAGAGTTAGCAGATAAGTTAAAACTATTGCAGGTTGGAAATGTGCCTTACTTCAAATACAATCCGGAGACTATTCTTGAAAACAACGAATACAAGTTATATTGGGACCGAACAGTTCTAACAGATCAAACAGTTGCTCATAATAGGCCAGATATTATACTAACAGATAAAATTTCTAGGCGAACTTCACTGATTGTTACAGCTGTACCTAATAACAACAACCTAAGACTAAAATACAATGAAAAGATTGCCAAATACAGAGATCTGGAGGTGCAAATCCGCAGACAGTAGGCAATGAACAGCGTCCACACGATTCCCATAATACTATCAACAACTGGAGTGATACCAAAGAACCTCCTGCAGAATATCAAGGGACTAGGCCTTAGTGAGCTCTGTATAAACCAATTCAGAAAGCAGTTCTCCTTGCAACCGCGCGAACCATCCGAAAGTGTGTAGGAAGTGCAGAAGATCACCTAAAACCCAATAACATATAAAGGGTCCCCACAGAGCTTCATACTTTTGGTGTCTTTGTATACTTGGTATGAGTGAATAATTCCTGGAGGGAGTGCGAAACTTTTTGGCTTGTAAATCTGATATAGAAGATCCATTCACCCAATATTAACATATCTAAATAAATTACATGCATCAGAGAATACACCATTATTAATAGATATATAGGGAAGAAGAATCATCAATATCATATGCTGATGACCCCAAAATTCTTGCAGAAAGTTTCACCCTAATGAATATTACAACATATAACAGTTGAGAGAGAACTTTGGCAAAGAAATTAACATAATAAAACCAAATATATTGTGATAGGTAAAAATTCCACCCGATAGAGCATATTAATCAAAAAACAATTGACAAAGGTTCACATATTTATCATTAAAAAGTAAATGTTGTTTCGAAAGAACAATAGGTGTTTGCATAAAGGGTTCGCGATTACTAAAAAGTTAGGCTTCTCCATTGTTATGTGTTCTCTGTGTTGTTTTACGATGTGATATCATGGACAATTACAGGATCACATGTAAAAAATGGTAATATTAGAAATGTAGCTATATTAACGCTTTTTCAGTATTTCTTGGGATGATCATGCTTCAATAAAAGAGAGATTCAAAAAGATGAAATGTGAGTACCTAAGATATATCAACATTCCATTAAATAGCATCAAAACAAGTGTGGGGCTATTTTCAAAACATTATTGCTCTGGCAAAACACAACGAGGTCACTCTTGCGTGAATGCCAGGGCACAAGGGGATTTCGAGCGATGAAAAAGCGTACCAACTCGCAAAACCAGATTTTGCTTCCACATTTATTCCAATATTTGGAATTACAAAGGCTGCTATGCATGGGTGGATATTTTGATAGATAAACCAACAAAACCAGACCCACTGGAACTAGAACAAGTTATTACTTGGCAGATTATCCGGCAAATTAAGGCACGAAATTGTACGTCTAAGTAGACGCCAGATCAAGTTGGGGGCAGGATCGACCACTACAGCCTGAGGAAACATCTACACATAATGGACATCTTGAATGAGGAATCATTATATAGACTATGCGATGAAAAGAACAAGACGGCCTAACACATCATTTTCGAATATCTTTTCCTCTTGGAGACATCTTCAGCGATCAATCAATTCGGAATACCCAGAGGGCAAACTGGTAAAAAGATTGCTAAAGCTGATCAAGCAACAAGCTAGTTTACCTAGAACAGATATAACTAGCGACACAATAAGTCTTAAGGCGATAGTGTAGGGGCTTCTCAACTCTGGCCTGTTATATAATCCATCAATCAATCAATAATACAGGAAAAAATTGATGGACCAAGAGGGCTTGGTAGATTTTCTTTATATCAATAATCTTACCGTATGATTTTTAAAAACTACCACAGAACTCCGATTACTGATTGGTACATGAAAAAAACATACAAATTAAAAAATACAGATGGTAGAACATCGTTCTACAGGATAACAGTTAATAATTTTAACTAAAAGTTGCTACTTAATCAAGAGTTAATTTCAGAAGACTGCAAAATAATAAATTTTGAGCACTACTTAAAAATATTTATTGTGATCTACGAATCATATGAACTCGCATTTATTTTTTCAACACGTAAATTGTGATTTGCATTATTTTTTACCTTAATTTATGATTTCGGTTATTCTTTTTGATAATTTTTCTGCAGCATTTTACTCGTGTTAGGCATTTTGTTTTCTTTATAATACCGCCGTTTAACTTGCAGAAGACAAGCTCGCTTTGAATTTCACTAAAGACGGAGTTAAATTAATTTCGTATTTCAGGTAATTAAAAAATACTTCTCCTGGTTTTAATTAGAGTAGACGGGGTTATTTTAAATTTTACTGACTATAAGATATTCCATAATGGTTCGTACTATATTCCACTAATGAAGCTAATTGAAGCAAGAAAAATAAACTTTTTTAAAACTCTATAGTACATAAATAATGTGTCGTCCTTTTTATCATTAGTGACTAATTTACGTACTTAGTGATTTATTAGTGTGTAGAAGGAAAATATTTTTTATTCGGTGAGAGATTTTGATATATATTGGAAATTTGGGAAAAATAGTATTACTATACAAGGTAGCTTCAATAGCGAGGTAAACCAAATATATTTTGTTTAGGTTAACTTTACATTCACTGCTATTTTTAAATTGTACCCACCTTTAAATCACGGTATATTGTAATCTACTTAAAATATGTTCTCCTGAATAAAACAGAATCAGAAACAAATATTAGTCAAGATTGGGAGATGGACGAAATCATTGATGAAGTAAAAAGCACAAATATTGGGTACCCAATGGGACACAACACCGTTCAGATTATATGCTTTGCAGACGATGTTGCCTTGACAGCAGATAGCGAGGACAACTTACAAAGAATGCTTTTCCATCTCAATCGAACAACCAAACAGTATAATATGAAGATATCTGTGGAGAAAACCAAAGCAATGGTAATAGCAAAAGAACCGGTAAGATGCAAACTAATGGTTGATGACAAACATATCAAACAGGTTGGGAAGTTTAAATACCTAGGAGCACATATAACAAGTAACAGAGCAGTAACGGAAGAAGTACGCACACAAGCCAACAAAGCGGCCATGCTATCAGGCCAACTAAGAGACATAATCTGGAACAATAAACATATGACGGTTGAGAGCAAAGCAAGAATTTACAAGGTCTGTGTAAGACCGATACTGACCTACGGCGCAGAAACAAGAAATGAAACCACAAAGACAAAACAAATTATGAGAACCACAGAAATGAAAACACTGAGAATGATCACGAGAACAAGTTTAAGAGATAGAATAAGAAACGCAAAAATACGCGAGGACAGCGGAGTGGGGGATGTTGTGAAGTGAGTTCGAAACAGTCGTAGGCAGTGGAGAGATCACGTGGAACGAATGGACGATGACAGTCTTGCAAAAACCATGATGAGAGAGAAACCAAACACCAAACGCCTGTCTGGACCGCCCCCCAAAAGATGGAGAGACAGCTGGATTTCGACCTAAAACGAGGATCGATGAGGCATTGTATAGATAACAGAACTTGGTTCTACCTAGAAGGAGAAGAAGAAGAAGAAAAATGGAGATTTTTTCTACCATCTATGACCGATTCCATTCAAAATCATGCAGTAAAAATTGTCAAGAGAATGAAATGATTTCTCCCTGAAATATACACACATGCTTAAAATCTAGGGATATTACAGATTTGACATATCTAAAAGTTTGTTTTCTGGTTTACAGTAAGTTAAAGGTATAAAAGATAAGAAATTATTGCGAACATAAATAATTGCATTAATTGCTGAACAATTGTTGTTCTACAAACCCCTTTTTAATGATATTTTAAACATGCCTAGATGCTATTTAGGGAATGCTTGAAGCCAGAATGCTTCAAAGTGATGTCGCAAATGCTATGAGAACGACTCAGAGCGTTATCTTGCGCCTCTGGAGTCATTATCGTGAGACTAGAAGTACACAAGAAAGGCATTTGAGTCGGCCAAGGATAACAACTCCTCGTATGGATCGATATGTCCAGCTAGAAGCTCAAAAAGATGCCATTGTGACAGCATCTCAATTAATGAATCATCTGCGCGGAGCTCATAATGTGAGTGTTTCAAGACATACCATTTACAGAAGGTTAAAAGAAGGTAACCTCGTCTACAAAAGGCTTTGGAGATGCCAACCTCTAAATTGAGGGAATTACACCACTCGACTAGTATGGGTTCAGAAACATGTTATCTCAGAGCAAAATAAATGAAGAAACGTTTTATTTGCCGATAAATTTCGGTTTGGTTTGTATGCATATTCTCAAAGGGCACGTGTTTCGAGAGCGTCTGGCACAAGAAGTCGAATCTAACATGCCCAGGAGGTTCACAGCTATAAAGGAGTGACAGTCGTAGTGTGGGCATGAATTTCGCTTGACAGTAGAACTGAGCTCGTTTTGCTGGATCGATTTTTATTGGCAAAAGATTATGTTAGGGATAACTTGAAGAACCTGTTGTCATTCCATACGCACGTATTGCCGGTCCAGATTTTATCTTGATACATGATAGTGCTAGTCCACATACAGCAAGAGTCACAAGAAATTTCCTGGAAGAAAAAAATATTCGCGTGTTAGACTGGCCCGCGCAGTCTCTCCATCTCAATCCCATTGAGCATGCTTGGTATATATTTTAGCGAAGAGAATTTAAGGAACTGAATCAATTTCATAATTGAAATCAGTTATTCGTGGATGCTATGATTGGCCGAAATAGTGCACTACTATGATCCGGAGATAAATACTCCCTTGACACCAATGTTACTCAACTACTCCCGCAGAGGGGTTGATAACAACTCTCTGCAATATGTAATTCAAAAAAAGCTGCAGTGATTGCTGAAAAAGCTTGAAACGACTTGAAAACTGCCCCCTTAGGGTTGTGTAAAATAACCTCTAATTTCGAATGATACAGAAGCAATAGGGAAGAAGCATTGAACCACTCATTATTTCCATTTTGCTGGATGCGTACAAATAGTACACCACTCTAACTCATAGAAATAATTGCGGAAGATAATTCTACATAGAGCAATATTAACAGACGATGGACTTAATGTATTCTGAAAATTGTACAATGACCTAGCCTAAAATCGATTATAATTGAAATTCGATAGAACTAGTTCCCGATTTGAGAAACAAATTAGAGAAGTATATATTCGTGATTCATTGTCAGTTAATTAATTAAAAAGAAAAGAAAATGTTTATTTACAAGTTATTTTGTGAAAAATCGGCCCGATTTAGAAATATCATGCACATTATACTATAGATCGCTCACAACATTAGAACCAAACACAGTTAACATAATTACAATCATTTAACACAATTTCATCATTAGAGTTTTATTGTAACAAGAGTTTAGTTTTAAATTATTAATTTATTTCATATAAAATCTTACGTTAAGGTATATTTAACCATTTTTTAACTTCCAGAATACACTAAGCTCATTGGTTGCTCATGTTGCTGTATTAGAACTATCAGCCGTAATTCTTGCCGCATAAAAATTGCGATTTACTATTGAAAAAAAAATCAGTTGATTGCACGTAAGTAGCTCAATGACTTTTTTTCTGTCGCTCTTGCATCATTTAAATTTAGGGGAAGTTTCTCGCAATCCTATGGGAGTAATTTCCAAGTACAACTTCAAGCCTACTGTAGTTTCTTCTTATCTTCGCAAAATTCAGTCATTTGGAGCTTTTCAGCACTCACTGCACCTTTTTTTTTTAACTGCGTATTGCAGGAAGTAGATATCACCCATCTTGGGGAGTAATTGAGTGTCACGAGAGTATTTACTAGCGGGTTATAACAGTACCATATCCCCTTAGATTTAATGTTTTTTTCTCCGTTTCTGGTGTGGTTTCGCACAATCTGGTGGTTTTCCAATACTACCACAAACGTACTGCAATTTCTTGCCTACTTCTCAAAACTGAGACGTTTCCAGTTTTTCAGCATAAATTGTTGTTTTTGATTAATTTTTTAAAATACGAGGGTACTTTCACGCCCTAAAGGGGGATGTGTTTCAAATCTATTAAACGAACGTCAATTTTTACTCTTAGTTTACCTTAAAATTGATATAATTCGATTTATTGATATAAAAACTAATATTTTAGGAGCTTGGTCTCATTTTCACTCTATTCAGAGGGTATTTTTGGCACTACAAAATTATTTTGGGTATGCATGAATTTTTGGTCTCTGATTCGATTTCAACGACCAAAAATACATGACACTGACATTTCTAGAAAAGCCCATTCAACGGGGATCTGGGATAGGTTTTATTCATTCTTTGAAGGGGCAACAATTGACGATTTTTACATTTTCCTTTGTGAACATAACCGTAATAATCCGCATTAAATATAAATAAAGTTATAACTATATTGTAGGGTGGATACAAGAGAAGCATTATTTGCTTTTAATGTGCTTACTCAAAGATTCTTAGATATCAATCAGGACCTCTATGTCTGCTTCATAGATTACAACAAAGCTTTTGATAGGGCCAAACATGAAAAACTGATAGAGATCCTCAGAAGCAAAAATTTGGATGAAAGAGATTTAAGGTTGATATAAAATCTGTATTCCAATCAGCGAGCGGCAGTAAAAATTGGACAGGAAATGTCCGGAGATGTGGAAATACAAAGGGGAGTCAGACAAGGGTGTATATTGTCCCCTTTACTATTTAACGCTTATATTCTGAAGAGGTCATATTGGAAAGTCTTGAATCTGAAACAGCAGGGATAAAAGTAAACGGAGTTTTAATCAACAATATTAGGTATGCAGATGACACCGTAATAATAGTTGATAGTTTGAAAGACCTAGAAAAAATAATGAATAAAATATTAAGAGTTAGTGGAGAATATGGACTCTCTCTTAACACGAAAAAGACCAAGTTCATGATAATTAGTAAAAACAACACCAATAATAATGAAACCCTAATGGTAGGAGGCCAGCACATAGAAAGAGTTAAGAAGTACACTTACTTGGGAACCCTAATAACAGAAAATAATGACTATACCGTCGAAATAAAAACCAGAATCGAGAAAGCACGTGCCAACTTTATTAGAATGAAAAAGGTTATCTGCAGCAAAGGTCTAACGTTAGCCCTGAAAATACGACTGACTAAATGTTACGTATATAGTGTTCTATATTATGGAATGGAAGCATGGACACTGAATCGAGAGGCAATGAGAAGACTTAACTCTTTTGAAATGTGGAGCTATAGAAGAATTCAGAGGATTTCGTGGGTGGATCGAGTTACGAACGCCGAAGTATTGAGAAGAATGGGAAAAGAAAAGGAAGTCGAGATAACAGTAAAATAGAGAAAACTGCAATATTTCGGGCACATTATGCGGGGAGAAAAGTACAGCATCTTACGGCTCATAATCCAAGGCAAAATGAGTGGCAGAAGAGGCGAGGACGACGACGAATTTCATGGCTAAAAAATCTATGGGAATGGTTCGGATGCAGTTCAAAACAACTATTTAGAGCATCTGCCTCATAAATTAAAATAGCTATTATGATTGCCAACCTCCGCAATGGAGAAGGCACTTGAAGAAGAAGGGTGGATATTTAGAAATCCACTCATAGCTCGCGAATGAAACAACTAAACAGAAAATCTATTTAGGTCCATTTTTCAAGACCAATTTAATTAAGTTAAGAGTAAATTCAGAAATTGTATAAAATCTCGAACATATAGTTAAAAAAATTAGATAAATAATTTTTTATTCTGCGTTTGTACTATATATAATAAAATTAGCAATTCGTGATGGACGTTCTCAGAAGCAATCTGTTTCAAATTAACCATAAATTGATGCATGTAAAGTAGACAATAAGCAACATTAAAATATTTTTTATAAAAAATAAATTCAAAATAGTTTTTCAAAGCCAATGCTGAAATCACTTAACTACCGACAACTTATTATTTGGGACACCTATATTTAATTCATCTGAACTTAAAGATCCCAATAAAGCTGAAAAATTATATGTTTAAATATAAGTTGCTCTGATTATTTTATAGGTATAATTATAAGCACGAACATTTTATTATTGGCCCTAATTTTATTTTAACTTAAGCTAGTGAATCATTAAATAAAACTCAACTCCTTTTAAATACCTTCATAATTTGGCGCATAATTTCATTAGAGCTTTAGTGCTCTGTAACAGAACTTGAGTTATATTTTGTTAAATGAAACAGTGTCTCGAATTTAAAATTTCCAAACTAAAAGTTCCTCGGGAATGACTTGAATATACAAAATTGGATACGTGATACATCGTTAAAAAATATAAAATTATGATTAACGTAAGTCTAATTTTCTAGCAAAAAGTAAATAAACAATAGAATAGTTTCAAATTGGAGCAAAATGATAAAATATAACAGAACACATTCCATTTCTAACCCTTACTACAGCCCCTGGACAACATTGTTTTTATTAATAAAAATATAAAATTAACGAAAAAAAATCGTTTTTTTTTCAATTTTCTCTCGTGTAACCTTGAAGATATTCATTTTAGAGGAAAGTTGAAGAGGAAAAAAAGCTTCGTAATTAAATTTGCCATAAGATAGGGTTGGTCAGAAATCTCAAAATATATTTTCGTTATTGCAGAATAGCAATAATTAAGAAAAAAAGTTAAAAAAAAGCAGTTTTAAATCATTTTTTTTCGACGATGTAAATTTGTCCGAGGACCTTTATATTAGAGCAAAGAAAACTTTATGCCATTATAAAATAACACGCTAAAATTCGGTATTGACCATTTTTCAAGTTCTTCTGAGTCCAAAATATCACGCTAATGTATTAAAATTTATTTTCGACATATAGTAGGGAACCCAAGTTTTCCACGCTTTTTTCAGAATCAAAATCGGATGATTTGGACGCCCTCAGGAATTGTTTAAAGACATTGTTGATATTTTTGCTTATAAACAAATAGATTATCTCGGCGGATTTTCGTTGGATTTTTTCTTGCAATACATGGTTTGAAAGTACTTGGAAAGACGCTTCTTTTCGTGAAAAAAAATTCAAATCTGTCAATTGGTTTACGAGATACAAACTGTCGAAGTTGACAGCTTGTTATGGTGAATCTATAAACAATGCAGACCTGATTCTTAAACCAAAAATTTTGTCTGCGAGTTCTTTTTTGATACTAATATTTAAATGTTTATGTTATTGGAAACTTTAATAAAAAATGAAAAGAATATCCCCACGCGCGTGAAAAATGAAAAAAAGAGGGGTGGAGAGCTCTCATTTTAAAATTGAATTCGAAGATTCAAAATACATATCTGAAAAAAAATTTTATTTTCTCGGCTTCTAATGGGGCGATTTTGATCATTTTTTTAACCGATGTACCGCGAATAATAGAGCTCAAATATCATAATGCCATGTGCCCATCATGCATTAATTTTGTTATAAACAAATGACGTTATTAAAAAATATTAAAAAATGTTTTATCAAACATTTGCGAGAAAAGCTTGAAGCATCAGGTATTCATACCCAGCAAGCTTATGATATTGTAGAAACAGCGATAAATGTTGCTTCTGATAGTAAACCTGCTATTATAGTGGCAGAAGACATCGACGTTCTAGTAACACTGACATTACGAGCAAGTGGGAAGAAAAACATTTATTTTTGAAAGTCGAGTAAAGGCAAACAAGCAGTTTATGATTGCGAGTGATTTTATCATTTTTCCCCTTTGGAAGTAGATGTAAGAAGAGCTTTCGTTTTTTAGTAGGTTTTATTCATGCCTTTTCTGGCTGCGACTTATAACCAAGGAAAATAAATATGCAAACTTTATTAAATGACGCAAACTTAAGGAAAGAAGCTTTAATTTTCAACCAAACTAATTCTTCCCAATATGAAATAAAAAATGCGGGCTTAAAAATAATAGCTGTAATGTACGGTGAGAAAAGAAGCATTAATATAAATTTAAATGAGCTGCGATGCTTGTGTTTTAAGAAGGAAAATAGAATGAAAAACTTTAATTTGACCCAGCTTCCGACGACATAACCTGCAGCTACACAGCATTACTACAGAGTTTACTATTAGGTGCAGCAATGGCTTGGTAATAATGAATTGAGCCCAAAAGATTGGGGTTGGGGAGTGCAGAAATCATGTTTGGAACCAGTTGAAACCGCAGATATGCTGTTGCCAGTCTATTTTTTTTTTAAATAATCTGTAAATGTATAAAAGAGTATTCCAAATTATGTGGCTGTATTAATCATGGATTAAAATGTACTGATTACTGCTCAAACTACAACGGACAAACTTGCAAAAATGCACAAAACCAATATATTGGGTAGGGGAAATTTCTAAAAATGTAATTGATTTTGAAGAAGTTGACAGAGAAATTGAAAATTACTGTTTCGATATCGATACACGATTAGATGACGAAGATTTCAATGAAAATGATGATCTGGACATTCCACACCATAAAAAAGTCCGATTCGAATGATAAAAAAATTCAATGTAAAAGAAACGCTTTTCTGCACTCTGTAAAGTTTGTAATATAATATTTAGTGTTAAGAGTGTTTTATTGAACTTTTTGAACAAAATTTGCCAAGAATAACTGTTTTATTTTTTTCTGTATTTTACGAACAAAATAATTTAAAACCAAAATTTTTTTCAGTTTGTTTAAACAATGATTGTTTAAACAATTTTGATAATTAAAGTAAATATATATCGTTATAGTATGCTTAATTATATTAATAAACAAAGATTCGTTTGGAAAGTCCAATATTATAGGATGCAGAATGCTGGAAGTTTGATGCATAAATAACGTCATTTGTTTATAACAAAATGAATGCATGATAGCCAGATGGCATTATAATATTTGAGCTCCATTATTTGCGGTACATGGGTTTAAAAAAAATGATCAAAATCGCTCCATTAGAAGCCGAGAAAATGAAATTTTTTTTCAGATACGTATTTTGAATCTTTGATTTTATTTTAAAATGAGAGCTCTCCACCCCTCTTTTTTTTTTCGTTTTTCACGTGAGTGGGTGATATTCTTTTTATTTTTTATTGAAGTTTCCGATAATATAAACATTTAAATATTTTTATCAAAAAAGAACTCGACAATAAAAAGTTTTTGGTTCAAGAAGCAGGTCTTCATTGTTTATAGATCTACCAGGCTGTCAACTTTGACAGTTTGTATCTCGAAAACCAATTGACGGATTTGAAAATTTTTTGACGAAAAGAAGCGTCTTTCCAAGTACTTTCAAACCATGTATTGCAAAAGAAAATCCAATAAAAATCCGCCGAGATAATCTATTTCTTTATCAGCAAAAATATCAACAATGTTTTTAAACAATTCCCGAGGGCGTCCAAATCATCCGATTTTGATTCTGAAAAAAGCGTTGGACAACTTGGGTTCCCTACTATATGCCGAAAATAAATTTAAATTCTTCAACGTGATATTTTGGACTCAGACAAACTTGAAAAATGGTCAATTTTTGTAAACAAAATCGGATTGCAGAATTATTGTGCAAAAACTATAGATTCTATCCTAACGAATTTTAGCGTGTTATTTTATCATGACATAAAGTTTTCTTTGTTCTAATATGAAGGTCCTCAGAGAAATTTAAATGGTCGAAAAAAATTGATTAAAAAACTGCTTTTTTACCATTTTTTTAATTATTGCTATTTTGCAATAAGGGAAATATATTTTGAGATTTTCGACTAACCCTATCTTATATCAAATTTTATTATGAAACTTTTTTCCTTTTCAACTTTCCTCTTGAACGAATACCTTCGAAGTTACAAGAAAGTTTTTTTTTTCGTTAATTTTATATTTTTATTAATAAAAACAATATTGCCCAACTCTTTGAATTGACGCATATCAAATTTATTGTTATTTAGGTTATTCTGAAGGCTCTCATGCAAAAATATCCATGTTCCATTTCACATCCACGAAACCCTCGACATTTTACAGATAAGCCCTGGTCTATTGATTTTTTATGATTCTATAGCTTTACATTTCAGCTTTAAATTGATAATGTTTCCATGTTTTACTACTGGATATTGTAAATACGTATCTTTAATATATCCAAAAATAGACGTAATAGGCCGGCGGAGTTAAGCTCATATGAGGTGATTTTGAAATTTATTGGTAGTAGACTTCTGATTGGGTAGAAACCTTCAGAATGACAATAGTAGTTATGTAGTATCTTGTGTCTCATTTTCTTTTTAGGGAAAATTTTTTATTTAACAATTGAGGTGTGAAGAAAATAGTTTTTCGAGTTCTAGGAAAAGCTATTATTTTTCAGTAAATAAGTTTCAGGCACAAGTTGTGCTCATTAAAAATACCTACAAAACAAACTAAGACCATCCGAATCCGATAATTTATTCTTTAGTTATTGCAAAAAAAATCTGCTAAAATGGCTATTTTACCAATTGTTTATATACAATAGAAAAATATATTGCATTAACTTTATACTCCAACTAAAGGGGCCTCTCGTTGCATACAACAAATGTGCAAACTTTCAACTAAAAATGTTCAATAATCTTTTGCACAGTGTTTATAACTTTTTATGTTTTTTTTTAATGTTTATTCTGAGCAATCTAGAGGTTGTATAGTTGTCTACGGGTAGGAAAATGAAAGTTCCAAACTTATACTAACAATAAGAAAAAAGAACAAAATGAGTTGTTGATCTTAAACTGTTTAAATAAATAAACAAAATTGGAGTTTGTTTTTGCGTTATAAACAAATAGAATAACTCTTTGACAATTGTTGAAGACCACTAGAAGCTGAGATGGAGTTTTTTTTTCAAAAAATCGCTGCGAAGTTGTTTATTAACATTAAGAGATTATTTAAGTAGGCGCTCATAGGGATATGGTAAAACTATTGTATGCAGTAGTTTTCAACTAAATTATTTCAAAATTGTTGATGTAACAATAGTTTAACTCCGAGAGTCAGAAGGTGAGAAGTGGAGGGGGGCGTTCTTTCAACGTCGCGTGAAAAAAATGTCGGACGCTTAAAATTTGAACAATGGATGATATGTTTTTGTAATGAAATTTTTGATAAACATAGCAATAAACAAATTGTTGCACTTTTATTCATTTTATGCCTAATTATAATTTACCGTACTTATGTGCTTTTCAAATTGAGAAAACAATGTTACGGTGGTTAACAATATACTATTAATTAAGAATATTAAACATTTGATTTATTTTTTATGTACCATTAATATTTATCGAGATATAGCATGAAATAAATAACAAAATTTGTTGATTTCGAGATACACGATAAACTACATTTGACAATTATATTGTAAGCGATTATCCAATCGAAAATTATTGTAATACTACTTTCAAAGACGAAGAAATTATATGGGAAAAAATAATTATGAATATTATGATAATGATGATGTTGATGATGATTATAAATATGTCAATGAAAGTGATGATGAGGAGAGTAATAATGATGATGACGAGGAGACTGATAATGATAATAATTGTAATATGTAATAATGAAACCGATAAGGGTTTCGAAAATGAGTTTCCATCGATATCTAAGAAATGGAGAACGAAAATAAATATTTTGTATGGATTTAAGGAAAAAATATGTATTTTAGTAAAAAAATTTGTATGTGAAAAATATTCGTCCAATAAAATAAACAAAAAAGTTTTGTTCAACCAATATTTTGGCGGCAAATGACAATCGCAATTTGTTTCATACTACAACTTCATAAATATTGATGGTAAAATAAAAATTATTCTGATTTTTAATATTACTAATGTGTAGTATAATGTTGACCACTGTAATATTTTTTTCGCAATTTGAAAAGCACATGAAACAATTTGTTTATTGCTTTCTTTAGCAATAATTTGATTACAAAAAACTTATTATTCATTATTCATATCTGGTCAAGAAACCACAGATTAAAAAAAATAAAGATTTTACCACCAATATTCGCTGAGATAATCCTAATTTTTTCCGGCAAAACGAATGTAAAGCGTCCGAGTCACGTTTTTTCCCACCCGCCGCAGGCTGAAAGAACGCCCCCTCCACTACTCACTTACTAACTCTTGGAGTAGGTGCAACTTAAAACTATTGCAATAACAACAATTTTGAAATAATTTAGTTGAATACAATAGTTTAACCATCTCCCCATGGGCTCCTACTTAAATAATCCCTTAGTAATAAAAAACGCAGCAGCGATTTTTTGAAAAAAAAATATCTTAGCTCCTAGTGGTAGTACAGCATTTTTTTTTCAAAATATGCACCAAAATCTCACCTATCACGTCCGCTTATCACCATTTCGATATCAACAATTATCGAATTGTTATTCTATTTGTTTATAAGGAAAAAAACAACTACAACTTTGTTTATCTGTTTCAACAATTTGAAATCAACAATTAATTTGATTCTCTTTTGCTATTGTTAGTATAGGTCTGGAGCTTTCATTTGCGTACCAGCATATCACTGTACAATCTATAGATCACGAGAATAAACAATAAAAAAACATGAAATGTTATAAACAAATTCGCTATGCAAAAAAACTAATGAATGTTTTTACTTGAAACAACAAGAGGCTCTTTTAGTTGCAGTATAGAGTAAATGCCATATATTTTTCTATTGTCTATTAACAATTGAAAAAACAGCCACTTTAGCAGTCTTTCTTTGCAATAACTAACAAACAAATTAGCCGATTTAGATGAGCTCATTTTGTAGGTACTTTCAAAATGTACAACTTTTGTTTGAAACTTTTTTACTAATAAACAACAGCTTTTCCTAGATCTCGAAAAAACTATTTTTTCGCGTGTTAATAGTTATATAAAAAATTTTCTTCATAAAAGAAAATGAAACATAAGATACTACATAATTACTATTATTATTCTGAACATTTCTACGTAGTCAGAAGAACTATAAATTTTTTCCAGATGCAAATTGCATTGGCCTATAAAGTGTAATGCAACAAAAGTAAAAACAATATTTGCAGCACCCGTATAAGCCTTATGGTAATGACACCGATCGCCTTTGCGAATATACTCAGCTGAGCTTGTTTGACTGTTCGGGTGATAACATTATGTCTCCGAAATGTCTCTGTCTCAGTTTTTTGGAACACTATCTGCATAACTAATCTTTGAAGATGAGTAATCTTACTATGATTCGCAGTTCGTTTCTGTGAAATGTTATGTTTCTTGGCACACCTTATTTCAGCTTTCAACAAACATGCTTTCAAGCAACAATTCTAGGTCCTTCTTACCAATAGTAGTTGGATAGGTATAATTGGTTAGGATCGGTCTTATTCAGCGTCAGACTCTACCTGTGAATGTGAAACGAACTGCTTTCTAGTGTGCACCCGAGTAACTTGAAATCAACAAGAATTTGCTTATGCAAACTTTCTTTGTCCAAACTATCAGCAACCGAAAATAAATTTTTACTACGCTATGTTAAACTATAGTTTAAACCAAAGTTTAATCATTAGATTAACTTCATATTATAAATTCCACCTCAAAATAAAACAGTGTATTCCATTTAAACTTCGGGAAATTTCAAAGTTCCTCGAGATTGACTTGAAAATACGAAAACAGGGTTACACAGCATCTCTTGAAAATGTATGTATAGTTTTCGGTGCTTCTGTAATGGGTCGTCAATCTCGTTATTTTATGAGAGATGTCTCCAGGAAAATTAATTGCCCCAGGGAATATGTTACTTTACCACATTGTGTGTAAGTCTAGCTCGAATGTCTTTGTGGCATAAATAAACGTCATATTTTAAATAACCCTCTAAATTGCGATTCAAATTCTCTACCGGCTGGAAAATAACATTAATTTTGCGTGTAAATGAATATTTTTATTTTCTTTGTGCTTGCCATTTGTCGCTTTCTACCTCCAGCGACGTCATTTATGAAAATGAATTATGTAAAGAAAAAAAAACAGACGCTTTCAATTTCAGGAATGCTTCTAAATGCTATAATATAGTTTAAAATCTTGAATCCTTGGACAAAATGATAACTTTTAAATTTATATAACATATATTTTATTATTCGAAATTTTGAAACGATAATATATTAAAATAAAAAGGTATTTTGGAACATTATCCTATATTTTTTTTTAGGCTTATTTTGTTTAATTGGATCATGACGTATCCACCTAAAAACCTTTTATTGTATAAATTTCTACCCCGAATCAATAGATATTGAAAGGCAATAACGTCTCAAATTGAAGAAAGAATTGAAGAGAAATACTAACTGCCAGATTCAGTAAGAAGATTTAAGACTTAAACCCGATATTCTTGCCACGAAAAATAAATCTTCTGGTCGGCCAGTTTTGTTTTGCTTGTGATTTTATTATGAACCAATAAATGCTTACACAGGGATATTAAAAATAAGAACTTAAAGATGAAGCCTTGAAATATGAAGAAGAAATAGTTGTATCCCAAAAATAAATAAAATTTTCCATATTTTCCTGTTCAGTAATAAAAGAAAAGTATTTTTTTATGCTTGTAACAATTTAGGATTGTTTTAAGGTTAGAACATGTTGGTGAATTCGGGGTAACGTTTTTTCTCACAGGTCTTCCCAACAATGCCGAGGTTTAAAAATTGTATACTCCTCGTTGAACCAAAAGTTTGAAATTATACGAAGTTTTTGCTAATGTTTTATTATATTAATATCATTAAAAAAATTCATACAAGAACATGTCTACAATTTAAAAATCAAACAATTCTTTAAAACACTATCCAAACTTTTAAAATATATTTAATTTTACCAGTACGCACCCTGAACATTTTGTTTATTAATTAATAATGGAACGCGACTTTTACGTCGTCTAGTCAGGTCCTGAGGATACATGGAATGTGAATTTATTTTATTTTTTATATTTTACTATGCACCAAAAAAAACGAAAAAACGCATATGTTATGTTATATTTAAGAGGATATTCAATTTTTGATGTTTATTAACAGGATCGAATACTTGATATTTTTGTTTAAAATAGGTTGGTGTAGATCTAGCTCAAATTCCCTGTATTCGTTCTGTCGTTAACAGTGTTTTTATCTTTTTTAATTTCTATCTGTAATTTTTTATAATTCATATCTTTGATCTTAATTATGGTACTGTTGTAATCAAAGGTATGTTCTTCATCCTGTGTGTATTTGTTTAACGCTATTGAGGCATTTTTAGTATATTTATGGCCAGCAATGTATGGCAATCAAAAATACACAAAATAAATGCCCCACTCAGACCAATAGTGAGCGCCATGGGATCTCCAACACAAAAACAGGAAAAATATCTAGCAAGCATCATACAACCAAGTGTGTTGTGACTGGTCGGCCATCAAGAACAAATTGGTATCAGAAGTGGGATCAAATCCAGAAGAGGTTAAAGAAAAAAAAACAGTGAATTGAAATTATGTGCCAGTAGAAACTAGAAAGCAATATTGAAAGGGTACTTTCAAAATAGCTTAAATCAGATGATGCAAAACATGAAAACAAGCCAAAAAGGTATGAAGAAAAGCCAAGAAGAGATGGAACAAGAGTTCATAGAGGATATGATGAAAAATCAAGATAATATGAAACAAGAATATATGACACTGAGAATAAGCCATGAATTGAAAGAAGAAATGATGGAAAATCAGGACGATGTGAAACATGAATTATAGATAAGCCAAAAAGAAGTGAAACAAGAATTGAATCAAAACATGACGAAAAATCTAGACGATATTGAACAAGAATTAAAGAGAGACCAGGATGATATGAAACAAGAATTGATGACACTGAAAACAAGCCAAGAAAACATTAAGGAAAATCAATAAAGTATAAAACAAGAACAAAAAACAAGCCTGGAAGACATGAGACAGGAACTTAAATTATGTCAAGAAGATATGAAACAAGAACTGAAAGAATACATTAAAAAGATCAAGAAGAAATGAAGCGCAAACAATAAGAAATGCAATGGAAGGTAAGAGAAATTAGAAAATACAAACATGACGAAGTGCAATATGAGGTGAATGCACTGCAGAAGCAGATTCAACAATTACGTTTGCAAATCGCGTATAGTACAGTACAGGTATAATAAGGTAGATCGTGTTCCTGCAATTAGTGTGATGACGCCATCTAGCTTCAACGGCAAAATATCTTACCTTACCTAATTGGAGTCCACCGGAAAAGGCCTGTGCTCTTGTTCTAGCACTACGAGATGAAGCTATAGGGGTTCTACGTAACGTTCCTGAAGAAGAACAGAATGATTACTAGTTTATTGTTGCTTTTATGGAGATGCGCTATAAGAAAGCCCACCTCCAGGAAGTTTATAAGGCTCAACTCCAACAAAGAAGACAAAAATAATAATAGGAAAGTCTCCAAAAATATGAAGCCGATATAATGAAACTAATAAATCTGACTTAGCCAACGTATCCAGAAGAAATAAAGCAAAAGTTAGCAGTAAATAGTTTTATCGAAGGTTTACTCGACCCAGAAATAAGTTCGACTCTTAGAATGGCCCGAGTGAAGAACATTTTCAAAGCTGTTGCTTATGTTATCATATTTCAAAATTTTAAATAGCCAAATAAACCTCAAGGAACCAAGGAAAAATCACAAGAAGAGTCAAAGTTTCTCAAGATGGTCGCAACACCAACGAGGAAATCTTCAAGAGGCTAATGAGGTAGCTGCAAGAATTTTAAAACAAAAAAAAACATGACAACAAAGACCCAAACTTCCATGGCAGAAATAGAATTCGTTGTTGGAGGAGTGGCCAAGAGGGGCATGTACAAAGCCACTGTACTAGCAGTACTGCTGCTGACAGTGATCGTGATGGCTATCGGCTTTATATTGCTGATATAGGTGATTAAGCTGGAAGGAGCGATTTGGAAATAGTTTTTACTCCTTAGGGTGTACTTAAAGAAGTCTGAACTTTATCAATTTAGAGAATAGCATATTAAAGAATAATTTTTTAAATGGATATTTAGGTTAGAAATGAATAATTCAAGATTACATTACAATATAAAAAAAATAAATAGATCTTTTATCTGTATTTAATGGGCTTTTAGGTGCTAAAGGGTGCTAATTTATCTAAAAATAATTTTAAAATGTAAAATAGTCAAACGCAGGTTTGCACGTTTTTACCTACATTGTTAAAAATAACCTTAAATTTAACGTATATTCATTAATTCGATATATTGATTTTGTACCTTAAATCGTGAATAAGTTACATGTACTTTGAAAATAAAGCTTTATATATTAAACTAAATTGGGGTAAGAAAGGTTTGAGAGTCGACGGTTCTTATCTTAGTCATCTTCGTTTCGCCGACGATGTTGTTGTCATGTCTAGCAACCCAGAAGAGCTAAAACAAATGCTTCAAGATTTCAGTGAAGAGGCGAGAAAAGTGGGAGTTAAGATGAACTTGGGGAAAACTAAGTTAATGAGCCCTGACGCAAATGTACAAATAGAGATTCAAAATGAAATCATAGGGAATATCAAAGAGTACATCTCTTTAGGCCACGTCATAAAACTGGGCAAAGAAAATCAAACGGCGGAAATAACAAGGAGGATAGGGCTGGCATGGGCTGCCTTTGGAAACTTGCAGTACGTATTAAGAGATATAAACACACCAATCAACCTCAAACGGAAAGTGGATAACACGTGTGTCTAGCCTGTAGCTACTTACAGCATGGAAACGATAACACTAACCAAACAAAACGCAAATAGGCTCCGAGTCACTCAACGCTCCATGGAGAGAAAAATGTTAGGAATCTCGTTACGGGATAAAATAAGAAATCAAGTAATAAGATCAAGAACCAAAGTAGTTGACGTCATTGAACGCATATCACGATTAAAGTGGCAATGGGCGGGGCACATAGCTACACAACAGCCCAATAGGTAGACGAGTAAATTACTGCAATGGCGACCACGAGAAACGAACCGAAATCGTGGCAGGCCACAACGCAGATGGGTAGATGATATAAGACAGTTTGCTGAAAAAGACTGGCTCTAGAGGGCGAGAGACAGATCCCAGTTCAGGAGTGGACGTCAATGGGTTGAGAAAGAAGAAGAAGAAGAAGACATTAAAGTTAATTGAGTGTTACCTTAAAACATATCAAATTTAATGGATAGTTACATTAGATTTAATGTAAAAATTATTAAATTTAAAGCATTAACATTAAATGCATTTAATAAATGATTTATGAAATTTGCTTTCAGCACTTTATCTTAAACTTAATGTGAAGTTTTTTTTACGGTATAATTCGACACGTTAAGGTTTTAACAAACTTTTAGCTAGCTCCGTGTTGTTACCCTTTGCTTTCGAATGATTAACGAAGAATTATTTTTTACCACTTGAATATTTCAACCTGCCACAAATTTACAAGCCTTTTAGTTATATCATGTCGTTAGGTTGAATATATTTCCATGTTTACTGGCATTTCATGCTAGTAATATAAAAATATCAAGGGAAATTGTTTTAATCATGTCAACGTGCACTGTGTATTGAATGTTCTGGTTTTAATTTTAATTTTAAATGTTTCTGAAAATTTTTTAAATTGTATACATCTTGTCCTGTGTGGAGGCTAAGCTCGCGACTTTTCTCAAACTGGCAGGGTTGAGGTGTGCCCTTTGACGAGGTCTGAGCCCTGAGGATGGTCCGATAGAGACCGAAAGCGCTTGGCCGATTGTAATAATTCAAATATACACTGAAATACAAAGTCTGTCAATTATTTTAGTAGACAAGTGTGTGAGTGTAATATTCAGAATTAACTGTTCTACGGTTCTTTCATTGCACGGTTGCGACATGCCTATTTTTTTTAAACAGGTCAACATTTGCTTTGCAGTGCTTCGTGCGAAAGCAACTTTTGTTGCTTTGGGCTCATTATGAAAAACCTATATGGTCGACTGCTGTTTACTTTCAGGCTCCTACGGATAGATCCAAGACTCGCCTTGCCTTGCACCAATAGATACGAACCATTTTTGGGACACGCCCTAAAGTTCATGCAATATATTATATAGTTTGTTGTTAGTAATGCCCAGGGAGGCCTCAATTTCACGGTATATCTCATGACGATCTAGCATAAGCGCTCCACGCACAGAATCGATATTTTCTGGCACTACGACCGATTTTGGATGAATTTTACACTCGTCCATTAGCGAACAATGACCACGATTGAAGTTACTAAACCGAGATGTACAGTGATTTTTGTACGTGCTTCATAGCAACGTCAGTGTTGTCTGTTCCTGAAATATAATCGGCTATTCTCGTATGTTCTGTTAAATTCACTGTTATAAGTCTGAGAACCCGCAATGACTGGTGTATTATAAAGGTATTTATTTATAAAAGGGTAAAAAATGCTAACATCCGTATATATTCAATAAAGAATTTCAAAATTTGAATCAATTATAGAGGTTCGATTTTCAGCACCTATCACAAATTATTTATTGTTTAGACGCTACCCACGATATAAAATAAATGTATACATATCTTATTTCAGTGTTTAAATCCAAACCATTTTCTTTTAATCAATTTCATATCCATCATTGTAAAATCAGAACAGTTTATTTTCCTTAAACTTAATTAAAGTGTCGATAAAGTTGTAACTTCATTACATCTTTTACCATTCAACAGCTCTTTTAGGGATTGAGGATAAAATGTCTAAGGTGATGTTTTTATGGTCATTCAAGCGGAATCATGTCGGTCAACAAAGGCACATTTACTTTACCAGTGTATATACTGTCAATTTGAAATCAAGCGATGAAACTGGTAAAAACTCTCTACATGTACATAATTTGTTTTATTCAAGTAGTGTTTTATTTGGACTTTAAGGCACACCTGGACATTATTGCTAATATTTTTTACCAGATTAATATTTTCAATTCTTCTCGTATCGTCTCCATGTTTATTCCTATCTCGGCTCGTACAGTATTTTTTAGTTTTCCTTAATATTTTATTTTTATGTGTTAATATGTCACCGCTGTTGTTCTATACCTTAATAATTTATTTTCTTTGTTCGTATTATTCCTGAAGATCTATGGACCTTTGTTTCGTTCCTTTGTTCACATAATGACTTTTTCTCGCATATATAAATCCAATAAAATCATAGCAATAAAATAAGAAAAATCTTATAAATCACCGATTCAAAAGTTAATAGGACTTTCGACAAATTCTCATTTTTAACTGCTACAAAATAGTTAATTTTATAGGTATGCTTCTGTTTGAACAAATAAATTTTTTGTAAGAAATTAATAATTATATAATACTCTTTATTTATATTTTTATAAGCTAATATTTGTAACTTAATACTACGCTAAACAACCCCCAATCATATATGCCAGTCGTTTTCTTAGCTCCGATCACATAAATTTTATTTTAGATTCTGAAGATAACATATTTAACATATATCTATTTGCAACAATTTATAATTCTAATAGTAAAATGTTTGTAATTATATTTCTGATGCTTTTCAATTATTTACTTGCTACTTAGTAACTTTAAGCAGCTTCCTGGCAAGTAATTTCCGTAACTATTACCACATAAATTATAGTGTTTCTTCGGATTTGAAGTATATTTAGCTTAGCTTTGATTGCTTGACTTGATATACCAAGCCAGAGATAAAAAGTTCTTACATTGCATGCAGCGTAAAGTGTATTTATGTGTGTGACATCGAAGCGTTTTTAGCATTGTTTGACTATCAAAGAAAATGAGGATGTTCCGCCCATGTAACCTATTCTCAGATTCTTTTGGAGAAAGATATTAATGTATTTCTGCCTAGAATGCAGTATTGTGTTGCCCCAGTGCCTCCGTTATATTGAATCTAGATGTGGCACGATATATTTCGGCTCCTGACCCTTGGTAAATTTTAAACCTGTCTGTAAACTACACGAGGCTTGATCTGATCAGTTCCTACCTTTCAGGTAATTTTTAACATAGTATATCTGTAGTTGGTTAAATTCACCAGAAGTTTAACTTTAATTTTCCTTACCATTTTATTTTAAACAATAAATTATCTGAAAATTTAACTTTCTAGAGTTTGTCTAACATATATTAGATCTATCTTCGATTATGGAAGCATTATTTATGGTTCTGCTTGTAAAACTCATTTGCAAAAGATTGATAAGGTTCAATATAAGGCTCTAAGAATTGGTTTAGGGGCAATGTCCTCTACTCCAGTAGAAGCTCTTATGGTTGAGGCTTTAGAGCCTCCCTTATGTTTTCGTAGAGAAATGTTAAGCGCTAAATTTCTGTTCAAACATAAATTTTTGGATACCGATTTATTACAAAATGTAGTAAGACTTAATACATTTGACCTAACAAATAATTATTGGTGTCATAAAAACTCACCTCCTTTGTGTGAAACATTCAGAAATTATAATCAAATAATAAATGATATCAATGCTTTTAGCATTGCCGACTATGAATATTATAGTATCATCTACAGAATAGATATGCGATTTCCCCCATTCCCGGAAAACAGATTACTGAACAAACACATTTTAAACAGTGAACTTTGTTATCTCAAGGACTCTATACTAATATACACAGATGCTTCTAAGACACCAGAAGGTAATAGGACAGCAGTTTTCTTCCCCCAAATGAGCATTAAACGTAAATATAAAATAATTGATGATTGTAGCATTTTTACCAGTGAAGCTATAGCTATATCTGAAGCGCTGAAGGTTGTTTTGGATAGTTAATTACAGCATTATGTTATTTTGTCTGACTCAATGTCTGTCCTTAAATCCTTGGATAAAGTTAAACCCTGGGACTATAAAAGTAATCCGTTCATTTGGAACATCAGAAAATTATTGCGAAGATCTATGCTACGCAGTAAACATATCACATTCATATGCACAAAAGCTCATACGGGACTTGAGGGTAATGAAATTGTAGATACTTTGGCTAAAGATAGCATTTTAAATGACATTCATCTTAAAAATAAATTTACTCTTTCTGATGCATATAATAGTTTAAGTCATAAAATGAAGCATAAATGGAAAGAAAGATGGTCTAATTTTTGTAGAAACACATCGACAAGATTTTCACTCATATGTTTAAAACTATGATCTCACATTCCTAATTTTATCCTTCAGTGTACATCCTTTTATAGTGGTCTTTCTTGTTTGTCTAATCAAAAGACGCCCTGATAGACCCCAGCGGCGTGAAGTGTGTGTCCCTGTTAAACACCTATGTTAAATCATTTTTTCAATATCTCAAAACCTAGTGAAGAATTTGTTTTTTTTTTTACTATGAATATCAACATGTTTTTGAATAAAATAACACTTCGTGACTGGCTGTATGGCTGATCAGCCAATGCCAATAATAAAAAAAAGAGCTTGTCTAACATCGCTTCACATTTCGCTTTTATCCGCCCACAAATGGGTAGTTGAAAGGATTTCAAAGAGGTATATTCTGTAAAAAAATATTTGATTTATTCATGCTCGAACTGTTGTGACTTACACTTCAATATGAAGCTCAATTTTGCAAAAGATCTTTATCACTATAAAATGCGGCTCATCCAAGAAACTAAAGAAACTGACTTTGTTATTACATAGATCATGTTAAATGTTGCATTTTTTATATTAACTATCTCGACTATGAGATGGAAAAGATATCCAAAATTTCGCAGCCTTAAGAAAAATTTTATCAATAATGAAGGCGTGAAGTTTCAAGAAAATACATAGAAACTTGGTTGGCCGATAAACTTAACAACACAAAGGAAACTGCAGATACTAAGCTCAGAAAAATACATGAAAGATGTTTCGTGATCCTAAGATTTGTGCCTGAGTAGCATGTTAACGAGAGACATAATTGATACGAGGTTTCTGCCACCGACATTTACAGGAATTTGAAGGTGTTATCCGATGTTTCGCCTACGATTGCACGAGGTAAGGATCTTTACTCTACGAGATTATAACACTGAATGACCGTCGGGGAACAACAATCCAGAGTTACAATCGATTTCCAAGTGTTATATAGACTGTAACCTCTATCTCTATTAATATTATTTGAACATTCATAAATTTCGATTAATTCTCTTATTTAACTTTTAAAGAAACGAGACTTGAGCAATGCTGATGTTCAGCTACTACAGATTGTATTTTGTTTTTTTTTTTATACATCTTTCATGTTCTTTAAGCCTAGTGGCTATAGATCGTCCTATTTCACCTGCATACACTTTACTATAAGAGCAAGGTATCTTATAAATGCCTTCTATTTGAAATTGTATTGCGTCTTTTGGTGACTTCTAACATTATTCAGCAGTCTTATAAGTCTTGAAAATTGTTCGAATGTTTGATTTTCAGAGCAATCTGGCAATCTTGTCAGTGGTTCCATGTATGTGAGGTAAAACAACACTGTCCATAGGTGATACAATTTTGGCATTTTGTCGAGGAATTAGGTTTTTATATTTATTATTATAACGTCTAATATCTTCAGCGCAATTTCCATTGCCTCTCAGAGCATTAGTCAGTTTTTCTGAGTGCGATTAGGGTGATTGTTCGTCACATATTGAAAGGGCTCCATGTACCAAAGAGTTCGTAACGGATTGTTTTAGAATAGGATGATGTGACGTTGCATTGAGATATCGATTTGAATGTATTGGTTTTCTAGACAAACATTGTCTTAATTTGCAATTATCTTCCCTTTGTACTAGTATATCGAGAAAGGGAAGGGCAGCCATTGATTCAACGTCCATAATGAATTTTATGCTAGGATGTTGTTGGTTCAGATGATCCAGGAAATTATAGAGGTTTTTTGTGTCATGCGGCCAAATTACGAACATCATCTATATATCTGCATCAGAGTTTAGGTTTTAGAGGAGCAAAAGACAAGGTATTTTTGTCGAAAGGTTCCATGAACATGTTAGCTACAGATGACATCGAAGATCCCATGACCGCTCCCGAAGTCTGCTCGTAGAAAGTTCCTTGAAAAGTAAAATAAGTGAAAATCAGACATGCTTTAATTAATTCTAGTAGGACAGAGTCCATGATGTTATTTCATAATATATTCGATATTATGGAAACCGAATCATATATAGAAACATTTGTGTACAGGGATTCTACATCAAAACTGACCAATATGTCTGCGAGCTCTAATTGGATGGTTTTTAATCTTTGGACAGAGTTTTTAACAGATGATTCCTATGAACGGCTTTCTTTTCTTCTGGAGTGAGGCTGAAGGCATTGATTAGAGATATGAGATTCCTTTCGATTTTGTTTGTTGGATCCGTCTGAATGAATTTCTAAGTATTGTCGTCCAAGAGCTGGTTAATTTTTTCAGTATATTTGTCCTTATCCAAAACAACAGTTGTATTTCCTATGTCAGCTGAAAGAACTAAGATGGTGTTGTTGTCGTTCAGTTGTTTAATAGCCTTCCTTTTCACTAATGTAATATTTGATTTCGGTGGCTTTGAGTATTTTTTGATCTTCGCTGTTTCGTATCGAATGGTGTCTGCTTACTATGAAGGTAATTTTCTAGTGGAGGCTTCGACACTAGTAACTATTTCTTCGACTTTTATGCGTCTTAGAGTGACGGCGAAGTTCTGTCTTTTGGATAAGATTGTTTTCTCTGCTTCAGTAAGTTGTATACTTGATAAATTGACGACTGGATTCGTTGGTGTGCTTGCTGGATTACTGTTGTCCTTCGAATTTTCTTTTTTGCTTCATCAAAACTTGTTGACGAATTCTTCCTGCTTAGACGTAGATGATGTTCTCCAGCATTGCAAATTTGTCCTGTTCCATTACAGATGATAATTTTAGATATAATTCGTAGAGATTATGGGCATTTGTATTCAAATCACTGCCAATCGATTTTCAACCTGACCAAAGTCGTGAAAGCTTTCGTTCTTTATATATCATACCTCTCATAATTCTTTGGAGATTGGACAAAAATTACTCCTGAGAAAATAAATAGCTCGTACCGATAACACAGACTGTCCTCCACTAAGTCCAGATTTAATCCAATTTAATTATAAGGTTGTGTCAAATGCAAAGTTTCTGGAAATGAATCAAATGATATGAACTAAACGAGGATATGTATCGCAGTGTAACAGCACATTGTACAATATGTATTCAAGAATACCAGCGTCTTGAAAGCCGCAATGTCTGTAACTACTTTTAGGAGGGTATCATACTGCTGTTAAAACTTAAACCGATTCCATTAATTACAGATGCACATTGACAACAATATTGGACATCTTGTACATATTATATAAATATATTATCTCCCTTGTCATGTCATTTATTAATGGATAGTAGAAGTTTATAATTCATTGCTTGCTTATAAATTTATTAACCTATCTAGTACGGCTCAATAAATTATTATTTAAGTATACCAGATCATTGTTGTCATGTATTGGTATCTGATTTTCCTATATCGATAACAATTTATTACTTAGTTAAATTTAGACTATTTCCTGAATGGGTTTTAAATAAAACTATTTATTCAAATGAGAAAAACAAGAATAGAAAATGTATATTTAACAAATTCCGCAAGTGTAAACATTTAAATGTGAAAAAGTAACTTACATTGTTGTTAAAGTATTGTTTCTTAGATCCACCTTTATTTGTAACAAACAATTAACGATTCTAAGCATAGAAATTGAGCGTAGAGTCTTCTACCAAACAGACTAGTAAAACAGTTAGATGAAGCTACGCAAGAACAGGTATTAGACCTATATCGCGTCGGTAGCAGCAACTTAAAAATGTTAAATACCCACTTGAATCCCTTCAGTTACTTGCATTTTAATCAAGGAAATTAGAATGGATATGGAAAGCTACAAAAATAAGCTTAATGTCTAAAAAACTATCCTAACATGCAGAAAATAAATGTCATAAATTGACATCAAGTGGCTACGTGGAGTAAGCGCAGAAAGAAATTTCATAGTAAATTCGTTGTCTGAGGTTGGCAATATGAGAACCAGAGCCGGATTTGCGAAAATGGCGATCAGCGTATTCTTTGTGTTTAAGGTGGTCATTTGTGTACGTGCTCGACACTTAAAATTTTTTATTGTGCCGTGCAGTGACATTGGCTAAATTTCGGAATCTATATTTGTGTATATTATCAAGACTTTTTATTTAAAACAATGCATCAATGTATGGTATTGTTTTGTAAATCCCATTAATTTATTATTTTCGGTAAAACATTTTTTATATTTTGGTAATTACTTACGTTATAGCAAACCTAGAAAAACGACGTTTTTTGGAAAAAATTCTGTACTTACCCCCAATTGCTAGGTCGTAAAACACTTTTAATTCTGAAGAAAACACCGAACTTACATATTTATTTTCAATGGTATTAGTTACAATGTCATGTATGTAATACATTTTAACTATTTTTGTACAAATTTTAGTGAACAAATTTAGAGAAACTTGTGTTTTCAACGAGAAACCATAAATATGTTCCAGAAAAGCCATCGACCATCAGTCTCGCGAAAACGACTAGTATTCGTTTGACACGTTGCCAGATCTAAAATACTTTCGTGGTATAAATTGTAAAATTTGTCCATCTCAGTCAACAACATAGTTTAATTTTTGTAATGGTTTATACAGTCTCAGGGAAAAACTAATCTTAACCACCCAATATTTTTAGTTAGTTCAGGTTTAGCTTGAATTTGGTTAATTTGTAAAACTGAAACTAATCTGAACTAACCTAAATTGATCTTTACTTAAACTTTTTAATATAAAATATAAAATTTAGGCATTATAGTTAGCAACATAGTTTAATTTTTATGATGTATAAAAAAGGGTAAAATTAATCTTAACATCCCAATATTTTTGGTAGGTTTTGTTTAGTTCAGGTTTAGCTTAGTTTTGGTTAGCTTGAGAAACTAAAACTAACCTAGATTTATTAATTATTGTCTAGCAGACTACGTATAGGCGGGACAATCTATGAAAGAAAAGAATATATGTGAATTTCACAGAAATTATATTCGCAATCTAGCAACAGTGCTAATTTTTCGGGTTTTACGAACGAGTCACAACACTAGTTACTGGCGGAAGTCACTTTGCTTTTACTTGTTTTGATTTGTTTTTGGATAATTTTCTTGATTTTTCCGATAAAAATGTGCAAATTTATGAATTTTTATATAATACGGAGGCTTCTATCAGTGAAGAAGTAGTTTATGGTTGTAACAAAATTTTAACGATTTAGTACAAAAAATTGATCCTAAATTGAAAAGTGTTTTTCATTGTTTTCCGCAGAACTGAGGAAAAATAATGAAAAGCGGAAGTCAGAATCGTGTTCTACGATCTCGAAATAGGGAAGAGTACCGTCATTTTTTCAAAAAAACGTCGTAGTATTTATTTTAATAATCATTTAATAATGAACTGTAAATTGTAATTTTTCAATATAATACCGTAATAAAAGTTGCTCAAATCCAATACTGTCCCCTGAACTAATGCGCAAGTACAGTATAGACCCTTTAAGGGGAGTACAGCTTTACATGCCCGACCGAATTTATTTTAGGGTGTTCTTCTTCCTTTTACCTCCTTTAACTACCTTGGTTTTAATATCAAAAAAATTAAAGATTAATTAGATTCTTGTCTCATAATGTTATCATCTTATTAACAAATTTTTTAAATGCAGGATATTGAATAATTTCTTATTTATCTACCGTGTTTTCAGTACCTCAAACTATCAAAAAACAATATATTTCTAAAATTATCACATATTTTGAAATTCGTTTTCTTGTAATAAAACCAAAATGACAAGTTTTAAATAAACTTCAATCTATTTAGAGAAACTCAGACTTTTTTTTTCGGTAGACTACTAGCCAATTTTTCATGTTTTTCGTAAACCCCCTGCTTTTCTCTTATTAAATTTTCACGGTTAAAACCTTAGGCTAATGATTAAACGCACAATGCGGCGAGTAGGAAATAGTATGAAAAATGGCAACGTAACAACAGACATTGTTGACGTTTTTCATATTTTTCCCATATGGTGCCGCTCAATGTTACCGCAGCATTGTACCTTTAATCGGACGAAACCGCCTTCAAGTAAAAAAAATGGAAGAAAATTGTTATGTATGCTAATATGCATTATAATTATGGTGAAGTGCTGTCAAATTCTTTCAAGGCAACAAGACTCTATGCAGAAAGATTTCTAGCTCGAATATTACCAAGTCCAAAATCCTTTCAAAAGGTTGATCGAAACCTAAGGGAAACAGGTAAAAGATGGTTAGAACATAACTATTAGAGTTAACGAATTAATTTTTTACATGTTTTATTCAGGGCCATTTTTACCTCGATGGTGAGGGGCCTCCCAGAAAAGTACAAGAACCTCACGTAAAGGAACAAATTTTGCAAGATATTGCTGACAACCCTTCAGACAGCATAAGAAAGCTCGCGACATAAAACAATGTTACGAAATGGATTGTACATGAAACTGTAACAGAACAGTTACTTCTCCCGTAAGTACACGCTACGTCTCTGGATGTCTACGCAAGACTTCAATACTCCAAGTGGTTTATACAGCAACATAACCTAAATCAAAATTTTTCTAACCTTATTTTGTTTACCGATGGGGCTCACACAGTTTACATTTTTGGGCTAATGAAAACCTGCACTCTATAATTCAAAACACCAACAAAGTTTTAATATAAATGTGGTGCTGGCCCAGATCCATTTGTTTTGGAAGAAAGACTTAGTGGTGAGATTTATTTACAATTTTGAGAGCAAAATTTAAATAATTTATTGGAAAATGTACCTCTAGATAAAATAATGCAAATGTGGTATATGCTGTTACAGTTTTGTTATTTTACGTATAAAACTATAAATAATTTTACCAAAATACCAACAACCAAGCTTGATGCCAATACTCACCATAAATTAATCCCTTATTTCCATCAAGTAGTCTCTTTAACAAATACATATAAAATAAAAGCTAAAAGTTTTTATCACTCTCACATCAAAAACCGGTTTGATAAAAAAAAATCAAGTGTGCCTAGAAATGTATCAAACACTCCACTTTTACCACTTTCATCAAGGGTGTAGTTTAGTTAATCTTTTGTTTGTTTTTTTTCTTGGCACTCTTCTCTGGGCCAAGCCTTGATTAGGAAAATTGGCATAAGCTCAGAAAGCAATATTTTGGCTGATTTTTCTAATTATATAGCACTACGTTTATCCCAGTAAACAGCTAAAACCATATCTAGTGTTTTAGGGCAACATTTGCCAGATTTTTGGGGAATGAAAGTTAAAACTGTATTCGTTTACCCTTAAGTAAAGTGTAGTGAAAGTTATCACCTCTAAGAGGTCAACACCATATTTGTGACTTTTGGTACGTGTTACACCCGCAAAGACAAACAGGTACATGCTACAATCAGATTTTATTAAACCGGGATCTTCCTTTTCTATTTAACAACTGGAATTCCATGCCGGAGCCTGGCATAAAACACTCCATTGCTCCCAAAGAAATTACAGGTTAGTGCTTGCTGAAAGTACTTAGACTCAGTGATAAAACCACACTTCAGGTATTAGAACTATATATAATAAACTGTGGTATTACTTAATTTATTGTATTCATTTTTTTCTCCTGTGATTGGGAACTAATAAAACTTTCAGCGTGCGATCACAGGACACTTTATATTTAATTTAAGTTAAACTACCTTGTAAACCGAAGGTGTACGTATACACTAGGTAATTTAAAACATTATTTCACCCTTTAGAAGTCCAGCACTTTTAATTTAGTTCATAAATCGGCTTACTAGATAATTTATTAGTGCAAAATACAACTGTATATAAAAAGTAAGGTTATAAGATGCAAATCGCTGACAGTCTAAAGCTGGACCTATATCTAAACCGACTTGACGTATGGCGCAGATGACGTCATACTTGCAGTAGTATTGTTCATTGTTTCTTTTTTTTTTTGTTCTAGTCCATTTAGCAAATAGTCACATATTTCTTTAGTCTAAATTGCAATTCACGTAGATTGTAAAACATAATCCTTTTTTTTTATTGTTAAATATAAATTTTAACTGTTTTTGGAATCGGGGTGTTTTATTTTCGGATCTCGTTGTTTCCTGTTTTCGTTAACATCATCGCTTCTTCTTACCGACGGGCCTGTACCGTAGCATTTAATAAGAATTCATTTTCATTTTAATTTTCTTTCTCTCGTGGTGTAGCAATGCATGATGGTGTTTTAACTGTATAGTACGTCAACACTTAACGTTTTTGGCCCTCGATGGATAGGTCGACGTAGGCATGTTTTATGGCCACCAAGGTTTCCAGACCTAAATCCCTTAAACTTGTACTTTTGGCAACATCTAAAAGAAGTAGTTTATTCAACATCAGTAAAAACTAGAGAAGAACTACTAACGAGAATGTTACGCCATTCTAATAAACTCCGTAATAATGCCGGAATATTATTTGCAGTAATATGGGAAAATATTCGAAGAATAAGAAAATGTATTGAAGTATGTGGAGCCCATATTGAACATTTGTCAAAATAACATTTAAATGTTTTCACTATTTTTGCATTCTAATAACATTGTAAATCAATTGAGCCCCGATCAACCATTTGAAAGATTTCTGACCTTGACAATGTCTAAGCTGGAAAAATATATTCCTGCCGTCGAAGAGTTAGATAGCTCTTTGCCGTAAATTAAAGCACATCAGCACACCCTGCGTATTTTATTTTTCCATGTTTGTGATTAGCATTAGTAACTTTTGAGTTTTTCGCATAAAACCCGATTTATCTCGAAAACGGCCAGTTTTATCGAAATAAATTAAGAGTATCTTTTTTGAAGAGAAATAATCAAAGTATTTAAAAATCAGTATTTTAAAAATGATGCCCAATGAGTGTGGCTGCAAGTCCGTTCCTGACTTCTCTGATGATCTAAAACATCTATTGTAGTATGGTTTAATGATTTTTTATAGCCTTTATAAAATATTGAAATTTTATTAAATTATACAAGTCGGTTCAAAACTTAGAGCCGATAAGGTAAATCACTGGGTACTCCTTTAGGGCTCTGTATCTCCGTTAAGGAATACTTTTTTCTATGACAAAATAGGGTTATTTTGACCTTCCCTGCATACTCTCTAGAAATTAGGGGGTACTTGTCGGACACCCTGTGTTGTTCCCACTAGACTGAACTACATACATAAGTTGTAATGAACTTAGTAATGGCACAGGACTAAAAAAACCCTTTCTTTAATAATTTGATAATTATCATCATGTGATTATTTGCGAAGCATTTTATTTAATCTTTTCAGATATTTTTCTACCACTATAAAAACAAGATCTAAAGAAAAATCCCCTATGAATAAACGATAAAGGATGACCCCGACAGCTCGAAATCGATAGCGAAACCGATCAGCTCTATATTCCGTTAAATAAACCAAAACACACTCCTTTTAACAAGCCACTTTGACGCCCATTCCGCTTCAGCTGTAAACTGTTTTTTCACCTGCTTCAAGTCACACGTGCCCTGTTAAATTCAATACTCTCAATTATCATGACAACTGGTCGGAGTAATTTATTCCCAGCTGTATAACCTTTGGGAGTCTTAATCTTTTGTAAATGTTTAGTCTTACAACAGAAAGATTGGAGAACATTACAGAAATTTTAATTAAGGAAGGAAAAAGTAAAGAACAAATTTAATTGTTTTGGTTAATCGAAATAAAGGACTCTTTTAACGAAATAAAAATATTTCTCAACAACTCGTAAATAATAAATTCGTTAATATGAAAGTTTTATAGAATAATATTAGTAATTACTTAAAGGTGTTGAATAATAAATCACTACTCGACAGTTTTTGAGCAATTACACAGAAAAATCGAAATTTATATTTAAGACGTAGAGTATCCCTGAAAAAAATATAGTATTATATTCCAAAATAATATAAAAGATATTTTTCTGACTCTCATTGTTACATGACGTTTCGATTATCATACAGGGTGTTCCACTTTAAAAATTGCAGCTAAATATTCTATTAACTAAGAGTTTGTATAAAAAATACCCTAAATAAAATTTGTTAGATTTCAAATTTCTTGCCGATTACCGTTGATGACGTTACTCGAACCATAGTGGGGTTGAAGAATGGGAAAGCACCAGGGCCAGATAATATCCGGAATCAATTCTTAAAACTATTAAATGAAGAAGATATCAGATGGCTTACAGATATATTTAATGAAATATACTCCACTGGAATTATACCTGAAATATGGCTCAAAAGTACATTTATAACGCTACCTAAAAAATCAAGTGCAAAAAACTGTGAAGACTTTTGTACGATTAACCTTATGAGTCACTCTCTTAAACTTTTCTTGAAATTAATTCATCAAAGAATATATAGGATTTGCGAAGAACAGATTAGTTGTACCCAGTTTGGGTTTAGAAATGCCCTAGGTACTAGGGAGGCACTTTTTAGTATCTAAGTCTTGTTCCAAAGAGCGCGGGATGTTAATCACGATATTTTCGCGTGCTTTATTGATTATCAAAAAGCATTTGATAAGGTTCAGCATAATAAGATGATGGAAGTTCTTGAATCAGCTGGATTAGAAAAACAGGACCTAAGAATTATAGCAAATCTTTATTGGAACCAGACCTCTTCAGTCAGAATAGAAAGTGAGGAATCCGAGGAAGTTATGATAAAGAGAGGAGTTCGACAGGGATGTGTGCTTTCGCCATTGATATTCAACATATATTCAGAATACATATTTCGAGAAGCCCTGGAAAATACCTCCGACGGGGTGATTATCAATGACGAGTGTATTAATAACATAAGATACGCAGACGATGCGGTAATTATCTCAAATGATTTAAGAGGACTCCAAAGATTGATGGACAGAGTGGTAGAAGTAAGTGAAAGATACGGACTGCAGATGAATACAAAAAAAACCACATTCATGATTATTTCTAAAAATAAACGCATACACGGCCAACTACTGATACATAACCGACCCATCCAAAGAGTTAACAAATATATCTACTTGGGAACAAATATCAATGAAGAATGGGACCACTCGGTTGAGATAAGATGCCGTATTGAAAAGGCCCGCACTACATTCCTTAAAATGGCAAAAATATTCAAAAGTAGAGACCTATCCTTAAACACCAAAATGCGAACATTGAGATGCTACGTATTTTCGACCCTCCTATACGGCGTTGAATCATGGACGCTATCTGAAGCATCATGCAAAAAATTAGAAGCTTTTGAATTTTGGCTATACTGTCGCATTCTGAGGATTTCATGGGTAGATCATATTACCAACGAAGAGGTGCTTCATAGAATGAAAAAAGAAAAAGAAATTTTATATCAAGTAAAGAAGCGTAAACTTGAGTACCTGGGCTACATCATGAGAAATCCTGAAAGGTACCGGCTTTTGCAGCTTATATTACAAGGCAAAATACAAGGCAAAAGGAGTGTAGGAAGACGAAGAATCTCATGGCTGAGGAATCTCCGAGTATGGTTTAATACATCAACTGTGGGCTTATTTCATGCAGCAATGGATAAAGTCCGTATAGCCATTATGCTCACTAACATCCGGTAACGGATAGGCATTAGTAGAAGAAGAAGATTTCAAGGGGATATCAAATGGTGATATTAAATGTGGCATTGAGAGAGAACTTGAAACTTATTTTATTGGCAAGTGGTTTTTTGATACAGAAATAAAAAGTAGGAAAAACTGTGCTTTCATCAATTTATAGGTTTTCTTTTTTATTAAGAGGGCATTTAAAGGTTAAATATGTTCAATCAGCCACAATTTAAGTAAGCAGGTTTGAACATCAAAATTATCCAGATGAAGATTGATGATTATCGAGTGTAAGGTCATTTTGATTTCCAGGTTGCTTTATAAATAAAAGACAGTTTGGCATATAAGGAGCATTAAAAAGGCGGTGAATTAATGCAAATTCTTATTTCTTATATACATGAACTCACAGGTAGCGAAATTCTACTTTTAGATACGTATTTATGTGAAAATTACCTTCACTACATTATAAGTAGGCCAAATCATTCGTACAGAATATTACACCGTTCATTCAAGAAGTTCCGGGCCTAATTTTTTTTTACGAATAAAAACAAGAGTTTAGAAAAAAGGATTTTATTTAGTTTTCAACATAATCCCCTCCCCGTTCTATACAAATTTTGCTTCGCTCTTGTAGCCTCTGGAACGATCTGAAAAACTCCTCTTGCGGAATAGTTTTCGGAGCCCTGGTCACATTCCTTTGAATCGAATCAACGTCCTCAAAACGTCCTCCCTTCATATTCATTTTCAATGTAGAGAATAAAAAAAATCTACCGGAGCCAGATCTTGCGAGTAGATCGGGAGATTAATCATGGAGACCGACTTTTAGGCCAAAAATTGTGCAATGAGTATTTGGCGCATTGTGGTGCAATAGAAAACAGTCACCGGTGCGGTACAATTCCGGTCTTACGCGACGAATCCACTTCAAAAGTCGATTCAGGACACTTTTGTAGAATTGTGCGTTCACCGTTTGGCCCAGGAGCACGAATTTGTTACGAATAATCCTGCGCGAATCGAAAAATGAAATAAGCAACGTTTTGATTTTCGACTTTGTCGCTCGAACTTAGATGGGCCTCCTTCGCCCTTGCCTCGCCACTCAGCGATTTGAAGTTTGGTTAATGGATCGTGTTGAAAACACCATTGTTCCTGGCCGGTTATAATTTTATTTAAAAAATGTTCATGCGTGTCTGCTCATTTAACCAAATCGTATGAAGCTTCCACACCGCGCTCTTTTACCTCTTCCGTTAACAAGTGCGAAACGAACTTCGCACACACTTCTTTTTTCCCGAGAACATCGTGCAAAATATGGTGTACGCTTCTTACACTGATGTTAACTTCCTTTGACAACATTTCAACCATAATTCGCCGATTAGGAGACAGTGCGACGTGCACACGTTCGACATTATAATCGGTAGTCGACGTTAAAAGGCGCCTCTTCCGTGCATCGTCTTTCAGCAATAATTTTAATGTTTTCGAGCCACTTTTTCCCAATTTGGAACAAAATGTGATTGCGGAACGTTGTTCCATAGCGAAAATTGTGACGCAGTGAAAAAGAAACTTTAACTTCAAACGAACACATCTGTCCTCCAATGAATGAAGTGATAGCGCTCACATATCCGCTGTAGGTAACTAAGGCATGATATTACATAGTTCTGCCATGGGGTAACAGATAGCGCTAGCTATAAATTGTTTACAAAATTTTTCCCGGAACTTGTTAAACGAAGTGTGTGTTGATAAAAATGTCTTTTTATATGATTGAAATAGTACCAAATTAATCATTTCGATCATTTTGTGTCTCAGGATCCATATACCCATAAAACAACTTCACACCCTATGGCGTGAACTTAGCATTATGAATTTTCAAGCCTCATTTTAGTACAGCCGATCAAGGTGAGACTAAATTTCGCGAATTTTGAGTTTTCATATGATTAGCACATTATGTTCTTGAAAATGGCATTCAAAAAAATGCGGAAAAGGGCTCAAACGGAACTTATCATCCGCCAAAAACAAAGTGCAATGGTGCCGTCAACGCGGCAAAGCTTACGTAGGACATAAATGCTTTTAAGGTTGGATCCTGCTCTAGATTCGATTTCGATTAATGCTTAAATATATATCCAAGAATTTGTACGTACAGTTCTAAAGGCTAATTCTAAGTATTTCAAAGATACAGGACTAAAAGCAATGGGGTTCGAGCAGATTTGCGAATGCTCGTTCGGACCCAAGCACGTGTTCCTCCTCTTGATCTTTTACTCCAAATTTCATACCTAAAAAATTCAACGGTCTTTCAAAACAATATTTTAAGTTCGTATTAATGTCATATTGAACAGTAATACGGTTTATTGGGGTAGAAAGGCACATAATGCCTCTCAGTGTGCGTGTTTCTATTGAGCTGCATCAAGGATTAGTTTTGCTCTGATTTTTGGCAAGTACACATCGTAAGAATACTATCGTAAAGGCGATAGGTCGAACAATGATCGTTCTGCGAAGCTACGAAAACGTAGACTTCACGGTAATCGATTCACAACTGAACGAGACGATACAGTAGTGAAACAAAATTGTCGACAGGGAGTACCAAAGATATCATTGTGAATTCACTTCATTATTATAGAATATTGAATTTTTTACAGTTTTTCATGAGATTGCAGATATGGTTTTCTGCAGATCTTGCAAAAAAAAAACATAAAATTTATAGAGAGCGGGCATCGAAGATTAGATTTCAAAATTATCTTATCGTGTATGTGCGGTTGAAGAGAAATAAATTCAGGACCGTTAGTAAATATCGATTACGAAACAAAGAGACAGATTGTGTTCATTATGAGACTTCTTAGTGTTGGGCGAGAAGGCGTCAATGTGTTTTATGGTTATATGGATATATGTCAAGGTTGGGCGAAGTGCTGCATTTTCGCTCAGCGGCGGATTCGATGTTCGAAAGTGTCTGTGAAAAAGCTGTCAAAGAGAGACAAGAAAAAATGTAGAAAGTGGGAGAATTGAAACTCATTTGAAAGTTCCCGACGATGTGGCGTTACTTCATTGTACGGTGTAACAACTCACATTGCATATTACTCTGAAAAAGTATTCAACATTATTGTAAAAAGTACGTACTGTCACTATTGTCACTCATGTGCCCTGAAAAAAAAAACATTACACAACGACGAATTTCAAAAATGGTATAAAGATTATGAAGAATCATGCATCCTAAATCACGACAGTTCAGCAGGGAAGATGGAGGTGGAATGGTGAAAATGTTTTTGAGATCTGATCAAGAAATTTGGCGTAAAATATATTAATTACGTCTGCTTTGATGATTTAAACACTTTTACTGGTATCTTGAAGATGACGACTTTTCTGTAACAATAAATCAGTGCATTGGACACGTACAAAAACATATGGGCACACGACTCCGAAATAAAAGGAAGCAAAAGACCCTAGGAGATGAAAACTCTCTGACGGAAAGCATCCTTAAAAAGCAAATAATTTATTATGGCTTGGCAATTAGAAGAAATATTGATTCTACCCAAGAGATCAAAAACACTATAACGGAAACGCTGGATCATTATTGTTCAACTGATAAATCTTTTCGATACGAGAGTTGTCCGGCAGGCACCGACAGCCGGTGTGAATGGCGCAAAGTTGAATCCACGCATCAACTGGCATTCTGCTCGATTAATTGACGAAAACGTTAAGAAATATATTCGCCAAATTTACGAAGAACTCTACAATGATGAATTCTTAACGCGATGCTGAGGAGGTCATACGCAAAGTTCCAAACAAAATCGTTCATCTCGACGGTCTGGTGCATGGAATAGCCACGTACATAGCTGCTGGAATATTCGACAAAGTATATTCTGCAGCTGTTCACAGCGGATCGCGCGGGAATACAGGTGTCATTCGTTTTCCAGCAAGGAAGCTCGTACGGCTCCTAGATTTGAGCAAATATATTTAAATGAGTTTTTGATCAAGCTGAAGATCTACTATATGGACCAAGAATAGCGAATTAACAGATTGATGTAAGTAATAGAAAATTAATTATTTTTCCTATCGAAAATTTTCTAGCGAATTTTCTCCAGTTTTCATTTTTACGATTTTTCTAAACTGGTGGGCGTGATTGCAAGAAAACTAGATGACCAATTGAAACAAATCAAAGCGTATTATCTCCAGTTTTGTGTCTTCTTCTATTTAAAATGAAAAAATTGATGAAAAATTATTTTTAAACAACTTTTATAGCAAGTTGGTATGATTTTTTTCCAAAAAGCGCGTTTTTTTCAAACCTCGAGAAAGTTTGAATTTCACGATTTCTTCAGATTTTTCTTAGTTCGCTTAGAAGAAAAATATATGAAAACTAAATTTCTTTTTAGTTTTTCTATTTCAGGCAAAAATAACGCCCTGTAGCTTTCCTACCGATTGGAGACTGAAATACACAGGAAAATATCTTAAAAAGTTCTTGTGGGAGACTTAGAACTTCCAAAAAGTGTAGCAGTGTTACTAGGATCAAGATTGCAGCAGTGGATCTTATTAGAAGACGATGTTTCACTATATATTTTTTCTAAACGCCATAAAGTCTAGCCCCATTTTTTAACATGGAAAGAACCAGGTTTTCTGCAATAACATTAGCGATTTATTGGTGGCTTTAAATATAAACTGCAAAATGGAGATTGTGTAGAGACAGTTCAAAATTGAGTTTAAAAGCAGTACTATTGCATATGGGAAATATTTTACCGTCAATTCTTATTCACAAGAAAGACTCATACGACAATATGAAGTACCTATTGACAAGTATAAAATACGATGAGCACCAAGAGCAGATCTGTGGTGACTTAAAGGTGATTGCGTTTTTCCTTGGATTACAGCTGTGCTACACCAAGTTTTTCTGGACCGTTCGAAAATCATTAGAGTCAGGTGAAAAGAATGTACAACATATGCCATTGGTAGACCCCAAAAATATTTTATTACCACCACTACATATCAAACTGGACCTAATAAAAAACTTTGTTGAGGCACTGAATAGAGATGAGAGACTACCTGCGTCAGAACTTTCCAAGGATAATTGAAGCAAAAATTAAAGAAGGTAATTTTGTTGAATCACAGTTTAGAAATATTCTGAACAAACATTTCGACAGCATTCTATCAGATATTGAAAAAATGCTTGGAATGACTTTCGCAGCGTGGTCACTAATTTTTTCGGGAATAAAAAATCTGAGAATTACGTTACTCTTGTTGAAAATATGTATCAAAAAATGGGTTGCAATATGTCTCTAAAGATCCATTTCCTACACTCACATCTAGACTTTTTTCCTGATAACTGTGGAGGTGTTAGTGATGAGCACAGCGAACACTTCCATTAGGATATATCAACAATGGAGAAAGGGTACCAGGGAAAATGGAGTGCTTCTATGCTTACCAACTATTGCTGGACTCTTGTTAAAGATGCTCCAGAAACAATTCATAAAAGAAAAGCAAAAAGACAGGGTATTTAGTATCTCTACAAATGTAAAAGTATATGTTTTTTATTATTTTGTAAATGATGAAATAAAGAAAATTGTTTTTAAAAATTGCAACTAAGTTTTTAATTTAATTGTCAATTAATAAGAAATACAAGCTCTAAAAATAATAAGAATATATCCATATAATTATAGCTAAGTCTATTTGACCTAGATATATATTCTAATTATGCTAATATAGGCTTCTCATTCAGACGAAATAGTAAATATTGATTTATAAATCCAAGTTACGTATATGGATTGTTTTATGTACATCAAAAATAAAAGACTTGTTTATATTACACCGTTATCGACTTTCGACTTATCTTCTGTTGGCAGATGGTCAAGGCCCGGATTAATGGATGTATAGAGATTCATTTTCTCGTGTTATTATTTATTTGCTTTGTATAGAACACATATTTTACAGTACTTACAGTTTTTTACAGTTTTGTTAACAGGTATGAAGAAATTGATAGTACTTTGGGCACGGTCTATACAGGATTTGTGGGAAATACGTGTCAAAATAGGTCGATTTAAGCCAACTTAGTTATATTAGATTTTGCCTCCTTTAGACGTGGGGAGACGTCAAAGTTTTGATTTTTCCCAAATTTTTACATATACTCAAATATCTCAAAATTCCGACATGATAGGCCAATTATGTATGTTGCACATTATAAATGGATCATTCAAGCAGTTGACTTTTTAAACCAGAAATTTTCTAACCCGAGAAAAGTCATTTTTGTTCTGTTTTTTGCGAGATTATCCGCTTCCTCATTTTTTAAATTTGATGACTAATTTTTGTTGATTCATTAATGAGGTAAAAAGCACAAATATTGGGTACCCAATGGGACACAACACCGTTCAGATTATATGCTTTGCAGACGATGTTGCCTTGACAGCAGATAGCAAGGACAACTTACAAAGAATGCTTTTCCATCTCAATTGAACAGCCAAACAGTATAATATGAAGATATCTGTGGAGAAACCCAAAGCAATGGTAATAGCAAAAAAACCGGTAAGATGCAAACTAATGGTTGATGACAAACTTATCGAACAGGTTGGGAAGTTTAAACACCTAGGAGCACATATAACAAGTAACAGGGCAGTAACGGAAGAAGTACGCACACAAGCCAACAAAGCGGCCATGATATCAGGCCAACTAAGAGACATAATCTGGAACAATAAACATATGAGAGTTGAGAGCAAAGCAAGAATTTACAAGGTCTGTGTAAGACCGATACTGACCTACGGCGCAGAAACAAGAAATTAAACAAAAAGACAAAACAAATTATGAGAACCTCAGAAATGAAAACGCTGAGAATGATCACGGGAATAAGTTTAAAAGATAGAATAAGAAACGCAAAAATACGCGAGCACAGCGGAGTGGGGGATGTTGTGAAGTGGATTCGAAACCGTCGTAGGCAGTGGAGAGATCACGTGGAACGAATGGACGATGACAGACTAGCAAAAACCGTGATGAGAGAGAAATCAAACACCAAACGGCCGCCTGGACGGCCCCCCAAAAGATGGAGAGACAGCTGGATTTCGACCTCAAACGAGGATGGATGAGGCATTGTGTAGATAACAGAACTTGATTCTACCTAGAAGAAGAAGAAGAAGAGAAGAAAAAGAAGATTGACTATATGACGTAGCAGGCTAGAGTTGAAGAGCCCTTACGCTGCAGCCTTCAGACTTATTGTACTGTCTGCCATATCCGTTCTAGGCGCACAGATTGGTTGTCTTGATCAGATTTAACAGCCTGCTCACTAGTTTATCCTCTGGGTATAAGCCTTCGGAATCCCTGAAGGTGTCTCCAGCAGGTCAAAGCATCGCACTCGAAGATGATGTGTGACGCCGTCTCATCCCCTCTATCACATAGTATACATATTGATTCTTCGTTGAAGATGTCCATTGTATATAGATGTTTTCTTAAGTTGCAATTGCCTTTTTGTTACAAAATACTTCATATATAAATACAAAATTTGACACATCAGGAGTATTGTCTTATTACCCGGTAACACATAGCCAGTTATTTTTGTCATGACTAGATAGCAGTTTTTCTAGTACCCCACCTTCAGAAATCTTCTACAAATAGAAGCAAATAAAAATTGATAAAACTCACATTATCTAAAAATTTTCAACCATGTGTACTTTTTTTAGCATCATCTAAATCAAATAGGTTCTTACAATCTGAAATGCGTATCAAAATTGAATAGGTCCTTTAAAAAGTTGAAAATTATTGTTCTTGGGTTTACACCGTGTCAAATTAGAATTATTATCCTACATTTTACCTACGATTACCCGAGGCATCTTCAGGGTTCTTTACTCCACGAGATTAGAACACTGAATGACTATCAAGGAGCAACAGTTGTTGTAAACGATTCCGCCCCCGTGTCGAAGCTATCGGTTCATCACAATCTATTTTTAGACCCTAAAAGAGGTGTTTCGTCCTAGCTACCCATGGTGGACTCATCAGTGAGTCCGTCGGAGCTTTGCTCAGACACCTTTGGTACCCATTCTACATCTACATACTCGTATTTAAACCTTTCTGCGTCGGAACCTATAAACCAGATTCTGAGTGTGCCGCCATCTGCGACATCACCCCGCCAAGGCAAATACTTTGTATGCAGACGAGATCGTTAGATTCCGCATGTATAGAAAGTATTTCCTGATGAAACTGCAGATGCGGACGCTTTTAGGGTCTTTTACAGGCCCATTGCTATAAACCAGCAATCCAGACAACCCTGGCTGCCTTATGTGCTGTCACAGTCACCATGTAGTAAACGGGACCGCCCCCATGTCGAAGCAATCGGTTCATCACAATCTAATTTTAGACCCTAAAAGAGGTGTTTCGTCCTAGCTACCGACGGTGGACTCATCAGTGGGTCCATCGGAGGTTTCCCTAGACACCTTTGGTACACTTTCTACATCTACATACTCGTATTTAAACCTTTCTGCGTCGGAACCTATAAACCAGATTCTAAGAGCGCCGCCATCTGCGACACAGTCCGGTATTTATAACCGCCTGGTATTCGGCAAACCATGGGCCAGCGTTACAATCGATTTCCGCGCATGATGTAGAGTGTAACCTGTATCTTTATTAAGCGCTATTATTTGGATATTTACAGATTTAGTCTGATTCTCGAATTTTATGTTTAAAGAAACCAGATGCTGACGCTAGCACCTTAATTTCTTTTACATTAAAATTGTGACCTGAGCAATGCTGGTGTTCAGCTACAACAGATTGTACAATTTGTTTCTTTTTTATACATTTTTATATCCATTAAACCTACTGGATATAGACCGTCCTGTTTTACCTACATACACTTTACCACAAGAGCAAGGTATCTTGTAAATGTCTTTTGTTTGAAATGGAATTGCGTCCTTTGGAAACTTCAAACATTGTTCAATATTCTTACATATATTGAAAATTGTGCGCATGTTTGATTTTCGGAGCAATCTGGCAATCTTATATCTTCAGCGCAATATTCGTTGATTCTCAGAGCATTAGTCAGTTTTTCTGTGTCTGATTTTAGTGATTGTTCGTCACATATTGAAAGTGTTCTATGTACCAAAGAGTTTATGATGGATACTTTTTGAGAAGGATAATGGTGTGACGTTGCATTGAGATATCGATTTGTATGTGTTGGGTTTCAGTACATAGAATATCCTAATTCGCCATTCTCTTTCCTTTGTACTACTACGTCATGAAAGGGAAGGGCACCATTTGATTGAGTTTCCATAGTGAATTTTATGCTAGGGTGTTGTTGATCTAGAAAGATCAGTAAGTTATGGCCAAACTAGGAACGTATCATCCACATATCTGCACCGAAATTTAAGTTTTAGAGAAGCAGAAGACAAGGCGTTTTCTTCGAAAGCTTCCCTGAAGATGTTAGCTATCACAGGGATAGCGGAGATCCCATGGCCGCTTCTGAAGTCTGCTCGTAGAAAGTTCTTAGAAAAGTAAAATAAGTGGAAATCAAACATGCTTTAATTAATTCTAGTAGGGTGGATTCCATGTTATTGTTGTTGTTCGTAATATGTCCGATATTATGGAAACTTAATATTAATAGAGATGCAGGTTACAGTCTACATCACACCTGGAAATCGATTATAACGCTGGATCACGGTCCGCTGAGCACCAGTCGGATATAAATACCGGGCTCTTGCCCCTCGATAGTCATTTAATGTCCTAATCTCGTAGAGTAAAGATCTCTGAGGATGCATCATGCAATCTTAAGCGAAACGTCTAATAATAATTCCAATTTGACACCGTCTAAATCCAAAAACCATGATTTTCAACTTTACCAAAGCCGTGAAAGCTTTCGTTCCTTTAAAAAACTGTTAACAATTCCTTTTCTAGATTTTTTTTTGTTTTTTGATGAGCATTTGAGTTAAAATTAATGTAATAAATTTATTTACAACAGGAACGTATTTTATATTTTGTATCACCTTTTGTAATTACTAAAAATCACTAAGAATATTTGGGTAATAAATTTACCCTTCATATTACATATTAATCTTGTCCTATACAAGTATTTGATATTTGTCTTAGTCCCAAGCATTATACACATGTACGAAGACCGACATATACTAACAAATCCTATGCCAGGTTAAACGTATGGGCGAAATTAGATATCGATCATTAAGGCTCTACTTAACAATCAGTTTTCAAAGTTCTTTTAAATTTGTGTTGTAAAAATTTTGGGTATTGTTTTAGATTTGATATTCGAATATTAACTTGTAAAAGCTGATATGCATTTTAATTTAATATTGCGTCACTATTAAGAACTGACCTACACAAATATTTTTTCTTTATTTATAATTTGCCAAAAATATTTATATTATTTTATAAACTAAGATATATTTCATTATTTTGTAAATTATTTGTATTAGAATGTAAGTGGAACCACAAATTATTTAAGATATCAATTTGAAATAGAAACGTTGCTTTTATATCCATACAGCTTGCTAAAAACTTTTTATTAACATTATTTTTTAGAACCATCATCATGCTTCTTTTCTGTCCTCCTAAAATAAATATTCCATAGAAATAGAAATTATAGGTCTGCACGAGGGATCATTGATTCGTTAGGAAATACACAGTTTACTGCATTTCAATATATTTAAGTCCTTAAAATTTTGTAGGATTAAATAATTACAATAAAAATAACAATAAATTTCCGGTAAATATTAAATTTTTTCTTGATGCTGCATTATGGATTAAAACTGGCTTGAGGTTATTTTAAAAACTACAAGTGCTATGCTAAAAAAAAGTATTTTTGTCAATATACAAAGAGAAGAAGATCTTTTTTATCAGAATCCAATTGTCTCAAATAGGCATTTACTCTAATCATAAAACAATAAAAAAATTTCAAGTTGTTTTCTTGAAAGGCAACAGTTTGCTAACGATTCGTAGAACACTGTTACGGTTAAAAATTGATCTTAATAAGTATTTTCGTTCACATTTTTCTACATTAAATTACAGGTTCAGATTACTAAAATAATAAATAGATTTTTGTTTTGTGCATTTCTCTTTAAAGGTTGTCAATGACATGCATAACTTGAAACGTAAATTTATAGTAAACGATGTTTTCTACTATAAAACTAATGATCACCTTTTATTTTTCATTCATTAATATTGGTTTCATCTATATTCAGATCCTTCCTTTTGTTTACATTTTCAAATTTTGATTGACATCGAAACTTAACATATTTCTGAAATTTGTAAATTTCGTCAGGTATCTCGAGACAATGTATCACAGATTGGGAGAGCGTTTTCTTAATGATTGGATAAATATAAACAGTGTTTATTGGTTTTCCTCTTGATTTTCCTTTTTCGGAAAATGTTTATTTATTCTCACATATCAGCTGTTTCAGATAAATAGTCAGGTCCACTCGAAGCACGGAAAGTTTTTATGGTTGCCTATATAATGGCACCTCTGTTGAATATATCGAAATGTTAAATTCGAAATAAGATAGTATCGACTTTTTTATTATGTTGTTTTAGTTTATTAGTTGAATATTTCCCTTTACAAATTAGAATTTTTGGTAATTAAAATATTTGAAATTAGATCCTCGAACTATTTCGAACTAATTGGATTTCATTTTTGAATATTTTGAATCCGTAAAGTACTTTGTTCATAGGATATTCATTTTGTAGGACGAGGCAGTTTAGATTATTAAAATATTGGTTGTCTCTATCTGATTTCAGTACTGGCCAGTTTAAAATTGAGATAGAAGAATTTTTGTATATATTTTCTGGAAGTAGTTCAAATTGTATAATAAATTTCAAGGGTTCGAGATTATTGGTACGAGATTCAAGTTATTTTTTTTTTTTTGGATAGATTTTTGATAGACTTTTTTATTAAGTTTTTTTGGTAACTTCCGATGGAAGGAATATGCGAGTGATTTGAGAAAAATCGTTCTCTTTTGCCTATCTGAAGCAAGAGCGAGAAGTGCTTTTAGTTTTACTACTTTTTCAAGTTAAGAGATTTGGTCATAAATGGCCGATTAAAGTAACAAAACCAAGTCGGGGTGCAAACATTTTTTGGTGATTTGGTCGTTTCACCCCACAGCCAGTTTGGCGATTATTTTTCTTCAGCCAGCCCAGAAACAAAAGCAGTACATCTTAGGATAATTTCAGTATGTCTTAGGATTTCTTCAGTATTTATTTCTTTTGGGTGAAATTTTATAATGTACATTTTGGGAAGTAATATGCAGTTTGGATTAACGTGCTGCACTTCTGGGATTGTGAGCCTCTGAATGGGACAATCTCCATATTGAGCCAGGTCAACGTCCTTTCTGGTGAAGCCGTCTATGTCACAAGCCTTGTTTAACCACCTGTTTGGAAGTGATTCAGCTATGTGCCTAATTTTAACCAAAGTATGTACACGAGAGTTTCTGATTGTTAAGCCTAATGGATATTAAACCTATATTTTTAATCGCTTTGTTATCTAAGTAAAGTTTCCTTTTTTGATTACCTAGAGGGCTAACAGGTAAGGGATTCTTCTGTACATGATTTTGAATTTTTTTAAATAAGACTAAATATTTTCTAATTATATTTATATTTTGCTAAATTGACCATACCACTTAATCTTTGCGGCGAACCCGTAAATTTTGAAAAGTAAAGCGAAGTCGACTCCGTGGCGCTACAACCTCAAATTTTAATGTTTTATTTTGCGATACCCTACTGTAATTGAGGTTTTTTTCTTTAAGGTTCTGTTTTAGAGTCCCAGAGTGGCCATTTAACCATTTAATAATTGTTTAAATTAATGAATATTAAAATGATACATTTATTGAAAATTTTAATTGCTTAACAATTCAATATTTTGGAAACTAGCTATTTTGTACGAAATTGTAACATACTTTTCAGCAAAATTTTATTAAGATTTTAACCACTTGAGCGATAGTTGTAAGTTGATTTCTATGATCTAATTCTTGTAATTATTTATCACTATTTTGTATAATTATCTATTGCTTATATTCTGTTAACTATTACTTAAACACTCATCATCTCTCACATTATCAATTTTCTAATTATTTCTCTTTGCAGACCTTTTTTGTAGTTTTTGATATTGCTTATTTTTTTTTTATTACTGCAAAGTTGATAGTCTTCTGTATTGTTGGGCTTATGGAACTTCGTAGTCTAGTTTAAAATAGAGAGTTTTTTTTTATCTTCTATGACTAGGCTATGTCGATGTAAACCTTCCAAGTATAGTGGTTGATTTGTTTACTTTTTTTGGATCGGTTTGCCGTTCACTGTGCAGGACACTGTCAAGTTTACCTTGCAATCTTTTGTTTTAATTTTTATTTTTTTCTACGTCATAGAAAGTAAATAACTAAGTCGTTAACAGAGTTTTTTTATTGATTGCAAATTTATCATTTGTAAACTCAATTCTATCAGATAGCCCCATTAGAGGAGCGTGCAAGAATTCACACTGGTGATAACTTTTTCCAGGGGTTCTCCTTATTTTCTGGGAAGGGGTATACCGTGAGGTATTGGCCTCTATTTAATTGGTTTTATTTCCTATAATCTTAAGTTAGAATACAATTGAGCAGTTAAACTCAGTGATTTATTTACCCGGATATGACATATTAAATATTTGTTCTTTTGCAAGTTTTCTCTACTACAATTGCTCGTAGTATAATCATTAAGGCAAATTTTGTAGTAAAATTTGGTGGCGCCTTTTTCCTGAATTAGATATTTATAAAACTTACACAGGCAATATATTAAAAATAGTGGAAAAATATAAAAATAACGAATCTACCCTGAGATGAGCAAGCGTATAGGTAGACTCCAGTCAGCATTAGGACAAAAATTAGGTAAGTCTGAACTGAAGTACCTTACATGGTGTAGCCAGAATTTGGTATGGCGTTTGTAGTTTGTAATAATATATTACATAGTTGGTAATGATATATTATATTTCAATATTATATTATATTATATGGCACGGTAAAATTTTACGATTTCATTTGCGCCAAAAATTCTTGATTTCAACACTCTTTCTATTCCTGCAAATAAACAATTTCTATTTTTGTGTAATATATATCTCCAGTAAAAATACACAAAATAATTATGGACTTAGATTCTGTAACAAAAATAAGGAAAAGGAAACGGAAAGAATTTTCTTCTCTTTGAATGTTCGTATTCTATAATAAATTCCTTTTTGTAGCGTTTCGGCAAATTACAATTTGCATATTATCCCCTTTAAAAACTTGCGTTTACCGTTTTATTTTCCCTAATAATGATCAAACTTCAATTGTCATCACAAAGCATAACCTAACTTTATGATTGTTATTTGTTAATATCTCATTTCATGGTTGTTTTGCGGCTTTCTCAGTTTACAAATTCAATACAATTCATTAAAATACAAATATAATGTTTCCCATGCAGAGATTTTTAATTAATGAAATCGAAGAATCGCGTACTCTTAGTTAAGCAACTGCTGCCGCACTCCGTTATAATAAATTTCCGCAGATTAGAAAAATACATGTCTTCTATTTTTAATCGACTTCTAAAAGAATAAGGTTCTCAATTCGTTTTTTTTATGTATATACACCGATTGCTCCGATTACTCCGGAACAGCTGCACCGATTTGAATGAAATTTTTTACGTTATGTAAAGAAAGTTGATGCGGTCGTCCCATATTTTTTTGAATGAAATTGGTGCCGTAAAATTCAAGATGGCGCTGACAATATGGCGGCCCAAAAAAATTAATTTTATCCGATTTTCTGCAAAATTGGTGTGGAGAAATTTTCGGGATTGTACACAATGAAAATGAAATTATTTTTAAAAAATTCAATATGGCGGATCCAATATGGCGGACAAAAAAATTTAATTTTATCCGATTTTTTCGAAAATTGGTATGGGGGAGTTTTCGGGATCGCACATAACGAATCCAAAATATTTTTAAAAAAATCAATATAGCGGATCCAATATGGCGGACAAAAAAATCAATTTTGTCCAATTTTTTCGAAAATTGGTATGGGAGAGTTTTTGGGGTCGCACATAACAAATCTGAAATTATTTTTTAAAAATTCAATATGGCGTATCCAATATGGTGGAAAAAAATTGATTCTGTCCGATTTTTTTCAAAATTGAGGGGGAGTTTTTGGAACCGCACATTATGAATCTGAAATTAATAAAAAAAAATTAAATATGGCAGATTCAAGATGGCAGATTAAAGACTCTACATCTCTCGGTTTTGTGTAAAATCAATATTGGGGAATTTTTGTTGCTGGTAATTGCGAATTACCAAATTAAAAAATCTGGCGGATTCAATGTGGCGTCCTAAAAATTTTACATTTTTCGATTTGCTCCAAAACTGATATAGGGAGTTCTAAGAATTAAAGAATTTTTAATGGTTCATTTTAGGGTGATTTACAACTTTGGATAAAATAGGTACTTTTTTGCTACCTTGTAGTCACTTCGAGGTACACTAATATCAATTAGTACTTAGTTCAAACAATTTATGGATGTCAAAATTAATTCCAAACTAAAAATCGAAAAATAAAATTTTTATAAAAAAAAATTGAAACGACTTCTAAAAGTGAAAAATAAATATAAATTTTTATATGAAACTGAAATTTTTGAAGTCGGCGCCAAATTATTTCTAAATAAAATAAATAGCTACTAATATAAACAAATTATGGTAAGAAAGCAATTACAAATAAAGTATTTTCAATCTGTTTATACTAATCACATTTTATATTTATTTTTCACCTTTTAGGGCACTTTTAGAAGTCGGTTCAATTTTTTTTATAAAAATTTTATTATACTTTCTACAACGTATTAAAGCTTTATTAAAATTGGATGCGGACACTTCAGGTACCTTCCTTGTAAGCCCTAAGCTTTCTTACTGAATCTCATAAATGACTGCTCGAAGCGATACCTACTTTGTATAACTTTTTTGGATAAAAGATGCCAAGGAACAAGAATTTTTAATTAGAGATTTAATATAGAGAGGCACCAAAAAGTTATGAAGTTTTAGATGTGGACTGTGCTAGTCGCACCCTCCGCAATGTACATTGAAACTGTAATCAGATATTGATTTATTATCCTGAAAGATAAAATGGGCTAAAGCTCCAGAAATATGCGCTAGTTTTTTCAACAGACCTTTTAGAGACACTCCGTATAGCAGTTCAATTTAGCTCTTTCATTTTAAAAAGTAAATTTATTTTCAGACCTAATAACATGAAATTTTGAACATAATTGTCAAAATCTATACGAACTTGGTTATCTATAATAAGACAACATACTGTAATTAGCAGTTAATTAGCTAAAATAGTAATTAACAGTTTATATTTATAGATAACATACTTACTGATAAAATTATTTGATGTTTTGGATATTAATAGTGCTTTGCTTGTCATGTTCGAGATTAAATTAAATATCAGCTGGTTAATAATTTAGCTAAAAAATCAAATATGCATAACTGATCGAAATATCGTTCTCCTGCTAGCAATGATTTTATTGAAAATGTTACAAAATAAACCACTTAATGAAATAACCTGAATTAAATATATCCATTGTACTAAATAAAACAATCGCTGTGGTAGAAAGAACAAAATATTTCACCCATGATATTTAAAATATTAAAACATTTTAAGGCAATAAATTATACAGTACATCTAGTATTTATACAATGTCCTCCACGACGAAATGACGCCATTAATTTTTCAGCAAATAGACTTTGAAATATTTTTTAAATTTGGTAGTTTACTAAAGTCGATGGGGCTAAAATATTTTCAACATGGTGGCACTTTCACACACACGCTGTATATCATTTTATTATTAGATTTTACCCAAAATTATTGGCTTTTGTAGATTTCCAGAAGGCATTCGACTCCGTCGAAATATGGGCAGTACTACAATCCTTAGAAAACGCAAGAATCGATTCAAGATACATAAACATCATAAAGAGCATATACGAAAATGCAACCATTCAAATAAAAATAGACGACAAGACGAAAACGAACCCCATAAAAGTACAAAACGGAGACAAGGGGACACTATCTCGCGAAAACTGTTCGCCCTAGTCCTAGAGGACATTTTTAAGGAACTTAAATGGAGCATGAAAGGTATAAACATCGACAGAATATACTTGAACCATCTCAGATTTGCTGATGACATAATCCTAATAGCAAGTAATCTCCCAGAATTAAACGAAACGCTACAACAGCTAAATGACGTATTTGCATCTGTAGGCCTTAAAATGAACTACAACAAAACAAAAATAATGAGCCACGAACAGGCAAACATAACAATACAGAACTAGAGGATAGAAAACGTCGAACACTATGTATCCTTGGTTCATGACATCAGACTAGGGGAATCAAACCAGGATGCTGAAATAAAAAGAAGAACACAGCTGATATTGGCCGCTTTCAGCAAACTTGCATACATCCTGAAAAATAATTCAATTCCCATAAATCTAACGAAAATCAAAGACATCATGAAGGAGGTTGCAAAGATGAAGTGGCGATGGGCTGGTCTTTAGCCCTATATGAGGACAACAGATGGACACGAAAAATCCTGGAATGGAGACCGAAGGAGACAACAAGAAGCACGGGAAGACCTCAAAAAAGATGGGTAGACGACATAAGGACAGTGGCGGTCAAACAGTGGATGAGATTGGCGAGGAATAGAGAAAGATGGAAACAATTGAGAGAGACCTCCAGGAGTGGATGGACAGAGGTTAACAAAGAGAGAGAGAGAGAGAGAGAGAGAGAGAGAGAGAGACCCAAAATTATAAACACCTTTAATGTATAATATTCTACACCTAAGTTTAACTGTTTTTGACATATTTTATGTAGTATACAATGTGACCAGTAAAGTCTGCATCATATGGGATTTTTTTATTAATTACTTTATTAATAATTTGACTTTGGCCTCAATTTTTGCATCGATCGAGATGAAAATTACCCAAAAAATAGTAGTCACGTGATTATATGTCAAATTTAAATTTTTTTCCAAAAAAAAAATTAAAAGTGGGGTTGTGTTTTAAAATATCGAAAAATGTTATTGGAAAAATGTAATTTTTAGCCCATATGCAAAATTTCAGCTGTATAAGATGATTTAGATTTTTTGCCCATTTTCTGCAAATTGCACCACTGTTGCAAAATAAGACTCAACGCAACCTACATGAAACTTCTTAGTTTTAACAGTGCTTCATCCCAGACATACATTGTTTAAAGTAGCGACATATTAAATGTATGTTTTTCTACAAAATCCAAATAGGGCTATTAAAATTTGGTCACATATGATGCAAAGTTTATTTGTATTTGACCCTGTATCAGGTAACTTCATAAAATAACTATTTCTAACAACGTAGTTTGTATCTACAAGTAATACACATTATAATTAAGGCAAACAAGTACACTGTGTCATCAGTAAAGTCTGCATTAGGTGGAAAATAAATTTTTATTTAACTTTACGTAAAGTTTATCTAGTTTCGACGATTTAGTTTAAAACTCTCTTATTAATATTTGTTATGAAGCTATGTAATTAACAAAGTTAAAATAGTCTTTTGTTATTTAAGTGCAGTTTCCAAAAAACTATTTAGTATTATACCTTACGATGATGCATCAAAAACAAGTTGGCCGTAAAACAAATGATAATAAGATTTTTATAAAAAACTTCTAAAAGTGCGCTAAAAAGTGAAAAATAACTAGAAATTTTTATATGAAATTGAAATTTTTGAAGTCGGCGCCAAACTAATACCTGACAAAATGTGATTCGCATAAACAGATGAAAAATACTTTATGTGTAATTGCTTTCTTACTATAATTTATATATATTGGTAGCTTTTTATTTCATTTAAAAATAATATGGCGCCGACTTCAAATATTTCAATTTCATATAAAAATTTATAGTTATTTTTCAGTTTTTAGCGCACTTTTAAAAGTCGGTTCAATTTTTTTTATAAAAATCTTATTTTTCGATTTTTAGTTTTGAATTCATTATGATATCCAAAAATTATTTGAACTGGGTACTAATCGAAATTAGTGTACCTCACAATGACTCCAAGGTGGCAAAAAGTACCCATTTTATCCAAAGTTGTAAATCACCCTAAAATGACCAACCAAATTTTTTTTTGATTCTTAGAGTTCTCCAAATACCAGTCAAATTGTGTCAAACAAATATTTAGTCTGTCATAGTAACGCCACTATCTAAAATTTTAAATTAATTTTAGGTTGATAATATAGGCCCCAAAACCTTCCAGTATCGATATTAAAAAACTTGAGACATAAATGTCTTAGTCCGATATATTTTAGACTGCATATTGAATTTGTATACGCCTCAAGAAATAACAATTTTAGACAAAATCAGAAAATGTAAATCTTTCGGCTTCTCACATTGTATATTAACCTAATAGTTGTAAAAAATAACCTTCATATTCGTAATACACTTGATCCATAAAACTTCCTAATATCAAATCTGAAAAAAATACGAATAAGGTAAAATTATCAACCCACCATATTAGATTTCAAAAAAATAATTCTGACGTCTTAATCTAATCTAAATATTAACCCTTCAAAGCCCCCTAGTACAAATTTTGGATAAAATCCGGAAACTTAAAATTTCTAGACCGTCATATTGCATCTAACATATTAGATTTTCTTAAAATAATTTTATATTCGCTATTTACATCCACAGAAATGAACCTTTGAACAAATTCGAAAAATGTAAAATTTTTAGTCCGCTATATTGGATTCGCCATATTGAATCCTGAAAAAAACACTCGTAAATTCATAATTTACACCCTCAAGAACCCCCTATATCAGTTTTGGAGAAAATCTATAGATATAAAATTTTCAGGACGCCGTATTGAATCCGCCAGATTGAATTTTTCAAAAAATATCTTAAAGTCGTAATTAACACGAACAAAAATCCTCCAGTACTGACTTTAGACAATATCGAGAGATGTAGAATCTTTAATCTGCCATCTTGGATCCGCCATATTTTTTTCTTTTTTAAATAAATTCAGATTCGTAATTTCCGATCCCAAAAATTCCCTTATATCAATTTTGAAAAAATCGGACAAAATTAATTTTTTATTAACCATATTGGATACGCCCTATTGAATTTTTTTAAAATAATTTCAGACTCGTTATATGCGACCCCGAAAACTCCCCCATACCAATTTTGGAGAAATCAGACAGAATTGATTTTTTCGTCCGCCATATTGATTTTTTTTTAAATAATTTTAGTTTCGTTTTGTACGACTCCGAAAACTCCCCCGTACCAATTTTGGAGAAAATCGGACAAAATTGATTTTTTGTCCACCATATTGGATCCGCCATATTGATTTCTTAAAAAATATTTTGGATTCGTTATGTGCGATCCCAATAACTCCCCCTCACCAATTTTGAAAAAAGTTGGACAAAACAAAATATTTTTGTCCGCCATATTGAATCCGCTATATTGAATTTTTTAAAAATAATTTGAAATTAGTTGTGTACGACTCCGAAGATTCTCCCGTACCAATTTTGGAGAAAATCGGACAAAATTAATTTTTTTGACTGCCATATTGTCAGCGCCATCTTGGATTTTACTGCATCAGTTTCATTCAAAAAAATACAGGACCACCGTAGCAACTTACTGAACATAACGTAAAAAATTTCATTCAAATCGGTGCAGCCGTTCCGGAGTAATAGGTGTACATATATAAAAAAATATATAAGCGACGAATTGAGAACCTCCTTTGAGAAGTTGGTTAAAAAAGATCATCATGCCCTTGCTTTAGTAATAAGAGTCAAATCGCTTTCCGTTTGTCATAATGGCTTTTAATTAATACTGCGTATTAAATTTAAAAAAAATATTAACTTTACAGGAAAAAATATATATTATTTTAATATGAGGTGAAAACACAAGTCATGGTGTAGCAACCAACATTTTAAATGAAAGGCATCCAGACAAAAATGTGCAGTAATCTACTGTGAATAGGATCATGGATCAATCAACTGGATTGGTGGAAAATTAATTTAAAAAATCTCACAATTCTATAAAACATAGTAAAAAAGTCCAATTGAATGTTTGCCTAAATCTTGTGGAACATAGTCAAACTAGTATTAGATATGTTTCTTGCACAAGTGACGTTCAAAGAGAGAGTGCAAGGAAAATTTTTCACAAAAATAAATTTGAACCTTATAAATCGAAATTATTCCTTTAAAACAAATGTGTGGTGCTGTGTTTTAAACGATTAAGTTGTTGGTCCTTGTTTTTTTAGAGGTAATTGAAATTCTGAAGAATACCTACGCTTCCTTAACAGCGTGATCCTTGAAGTTTTGGACAATATGCCTATTGAAATGAAGCATAATTGGTGATACCAGTGTGATGGTGCTCCCATCCATAATACAAGACAGGTTTGAGAACGCCTCTTGGAAATATTTAGGGGAAAAGTAATTGGGCGTAATATGGAACAATACTGGCCGGCTAGGTCTCCGGATTTACCCCCATTTGATTTTTCCTTGTGGGGTTACCTAAAACAGAAAGTTCATAAACAAAGCCCTTTCCGTAATGTTGATCATTTGGAAACAGTGGCTCGAAACTGAATTTTAGAAATAAGGCCCCTTAGTATAAGAAACTCGATTAAAGATGTGTCAAGAAGAACAATTGTTTGTATTGAACACAATGGAAGACACAGAAATATAATTTTAAATTTTAAGTTTTTGAATTGTTTTTAATTTAGTATTCAAATAACAGAAATAGTTTGTTATCAATTAAAAAGGTGGAATTTTAAATGCGTTTAATTTTTAAATTATGATTTTTTTATTAGAAAACTTAAGTCTTTTCAATTAAACTATTTCCTTAATATTAATGTGTATTACTTTCAAACACAAACTACATTTTGAGAAATAGTTATTCTATGAAATTACCTTACAGGGTCAAAAACAATTAAATTTTGCATCCCTTGTGACCAAGTTTTAATAGCCCTATTTAGATTTTGTAGAAAAACACACATTTAATACGTCGCTACTTTAAACAAGGTGTGTTTGGGATGAAGCATTGTTGAAACTAAGAAGTATGTAGGTTACGTTGAATCTTATTTTGCAACAGTGGTGCAATTTACAAAAAAATTGACAAAAAGTCTAAACTATCTTGTACAGCTGAAACTGCATTTAGAAAGACTTTTTCTAATAACTTTGTTTGATATTTTGAGATACAACCCCACTTTTGAATTTTTTTTTGGAAAAAAGTTAAAATATGACAGATAATGCTATTCATGCAACTACATACTATTTTTTGGTTAATTTTCATCTTAATCGAAGCAGAATTGTTGCCATCCCATATGATGCGGACTTTACTGGCCACACTGTATATCTTTTAAAACTGGAGACTAAGAAACGTTAAATTTTGATAATTTAATTAAAATAGGAAACAAATATCAAACAGGAAGTAAAGTTTAACGTATATGGGTAAAAAATTATGGTTTACACCTACCTACCTAACAATATGGCAACAATATATTTTTGTTTTTTGGTAAGATCCAAAATTTGTCATTTTTGGGTCACGCTGTGGGCAAAATCACTGTATATACACGCACCAATATAAAATTAATTTATCAAATTATATTAAAATACCATAAAACACGACCTTATGAATATAAATAACAATAAATCACGTTGAATAAATTACCCCTAATTTAAAATGGGAAAATATTATAGCGTGTCAAGGAAACCTATAGAAGTTTTTTTGGAAATGCCAGCAGAATGTAAATAATGATTGCTTTACTAGTATTTCAGCTCATAATAATATGCTTACATGTGATACGTAATATTCTTAAATACCTTTTATGCACAAAAAACGGTGTTTTAATGTAACTATATTCGAAACAGTAGACTATGGAAATTGATTACATTAAATTCAATACTCGCTTTTTGTTCGCGAGTTCATCAGCATTTAAAGTAAAGGTGTTCTGCTCATCTTTGAAAACTGAGTCATTTTAATGAAAAATATGAATGTTTTAGAACAGCATAAATAATTTACAGACAAACATAAAAACTAAGGTGATAGATTAACCTACAAAAAAGAATTTATACAAAATGAAAACAGTAATACAAAACTTGAAAAATATCTTCAATGCTATATTTGTGCCTGTTTCGTGGAACAAGGAAATTCAAAATTTGGTTCAATGTCTAACATTTTGAGACTTAGAGCAGGTTCTACATTTAACTTGTTTTTGTACGTATCTTTCAGGTAAATGTATACTGAAAATCCTTTTTCACATTGATATGTTTTTCAAAGGAGCAATAAAATTTTAATAGCTTTTTTTGCCGAAACAGGGTACACATTTCTTACTCTGAACCAAAAATCAATTAAAGAATGATCTTTAAAAACACTATTTAGGGAATTGTCAGAGGATAAGTCAATGAGTTTTTCGATTTCCAGTTAAGTTAAAGAAGTATCCGAAGTTATATCTCCTTTAAATGGATTACGTATTGAATTGTTCTATCTAGATATAATAGGTTTGTTAGGAAAAGTGTCTGTTAACATTAATTGGAGTTATTTGAGATGTTCAGTAATACGCTTCTAATATTTTCGTTAAGTTGAATGTCATTTTTTAATGAAATGGTGTTGAGAAAACCAAAACATTTGTACTCATTCACCGTCAAACAGTGAATCTAAAGGTTGAACTTCTTTAGCATGGCTACCATTCTATTATGCACATTGAAAGTGATGATACCTGGGCCTTGTAAAGACAGATTTAAAACATTTAATTTAGAAAAAATGTCGGGTAAGTACGCAAATTTCAACAATCAAAGAATAACAGATACACAAGAAAACAAACGAAATGGATGGTCAAGAAAAAATATTTGAACTTCAGACTTTAAACCAGCGGATCAAAATCTTAACATCAGAAAGGCTTCTAATTTCTTTAAGAAGTGGTAAAGAAACGTAAAGACTTTCAAAGTCCTCACAAACCGAACGAAATAGATTAGAAATTGTAGCACGCTATTCTATGAAATTTGATATTATTACTCTGCAGAAAATTGCTTATATATCAGTGCTTGTCTATAAATATAGCAATTAATCCATTCAATATTCTCATTGTTCTTCTTTGTCCGCACCACAAAACCAGAAAATGTTCCGGTCATTGATTTTGTATCATCAGTGCACACACCCAAACAAAAAGGGCAATCTATTTCATATTTTTTTTTCAAAATAGTTGTTCATCATATTGAAAATTGAAAACCTTTTGAGTAGGGTTCCGGTGGTTTTGCAAATAATATATCTTCTTGAAAGGAATTCTTAAAAATATATCTAACATAGACAAGCAAAACTTCTACGTTTGCTATATCGGTCAACTCGTCAAGCTGGTGTGGGTATTAAAATTTGAATGATATATTGTTTTCCGCCAAAAAAAAATTTAAAAATTAAACAATTAAAAAAAAATCATACACGAAACTTTTTTGGGGTACTCCGAAAATGATAATCTAACACCAATTTTTCATCGATTTAACGATATAGCAGCAACTAAATACCTGGATACTAAATAGTCATCCTAAATATTTGAATTTTTCTTTTTGTTCGAATAAAAATTACTTTTTATTTATCACCGCTGGTACCGCGAGCAAGTATTCCACATGTAGAAGATTAACGGAACTTCTGTTGATTTATAAGGATCTTAAAATGTCGTTTCTTCTAATGTTAATGACGATTATGAATTTTTCAAATTCAGTTTCAAGTAAAAATAGGAATTTTCACTCTGAGAATGCCCCGTTCATTTCCTCTAGGATTTGGTGATCTCAATATGATTGAGAGTTGTGCTACTCTCTACATACATGGATGGATAATGCGATATCGAAAAGCATGGAAAAGCTAATAGAAAAGAAAATTTAAATGTGTATATTTTTTTTTTAATTTGACAACATTTGATATTATAGTATTGGTAAAAACTTTTTAAATAATTCGAAAAACGGAACATAATTTTAGCTAATACAAAATATCTATTGACTGTAAAATATTAAAAAATATGAATAGAAGTATGGATTCATCAGAAAAATATTGTTAAATAAAAAAGTTTAGAAATTTAAAATATTCGCAAAATATTACAAAACATTTTTGAAAACTTTCTTATTTTAGCGTTGGGGTGGAGCAATTTATCCACATGCAATAATTTGTCACCCTCTGCCGACATGTCCCGAAAAAATTTCCGTTACACGCCATTATACTTCTTGGGGTAATTTATCAAACGTTCTAACTTGTTTATATAAAGTCGTGTTTTCTGGTATTTAATCTATCTTGACAAATGTATGATTTATAAGATGCATGTAAAAATGCTGATAGGTACCAGATTTTGATCAGGTAAACCTGCCGAAAAATAACCAGTCCTGAGAAAAAAATACTCCAAGCGATTAATTACGAGGGTCCCTTGAAAAATTTATTAAAGCGAATTATTTTTAAAATTATTTCTCCATCTAGATAGTTCTTAGTTATTTTATATTAACGAAATTCTATAACCTAATTATTGTTTTATTAATAATGGTATGATATCAATTTATCCTAACCCTCCTAAATCCGAAAATGTCCAAAATGACTTTTAATTTGCAAAAAAGAAACATCAAGATTATTTCATTGATTCGAAGTTAATAATTTTTTTTTAATTTTCCTCATCCTGACCCTAAAACTGTTCTCTAATCAACCATGTTGAAAAACACCAGCTTCAAATAATTCCCAATAATCTAATATCCTTGGGTGTCAATCTCTAACCAAGATCCTGTTTTGGTTTATTAGGGACTTTTTTAACATTTTAATAGATCACAAAATTTGCAAGTTATAAAAAGGAGTATCATTTAAATTTATTTCAATAAAGTAGAAACCGCATAAATACATATATTTATGTATATATATATATATATATATATATATATATATATATATATATATATATATATATATATATATATATATATATATTATATTTTTTTTTGATTTTTCTATCTGTGTATATTATTAAGTTTTGGTTTTCTTGGGGGTAAAATCAGTTTTATTAATTAAACTGCATATGACTTAGTTATTATGCCTATTTATTGACGCTTCGGTCACACTGTGCCTTCCTCAGAATGATTTTTCTTAACTATAACAAATTTTTTTTTGCTATATTATGGCATAAAATGAATAAGTTAATTTTAAAATATACTTTACATATTTAAAATTTTCACAAGGAACGACATAAATACATACTGGTAACCAGGGGCGGATCCAGCCTCTCTCTTTGGGGGGGAGGAGGCGGTGATATCACAAAAGTGCAGTCTGGCGAGCGAAAGCAAGTTGTTGACGGGGGGGGGGGGACATCGACAACATTCCCATTTCTAGTGTAAAAGGCAGGCTCGGGTCTATTTTTCTGCATTTGAAGCTCTTACAGAGGGGGGCGATCACAAGAAAAAACAAGTTGTCGATAGGGGGGGAGGATACGGGCAGCATACACATTCCTAGTATAAGAGGCAGAATCGTGTCTATTTTCCTGAACTCATAGCTCTTGGAGGGAGTGGCTATAGCAAAAAAAAACAAGTTGTCAACGGGAGGGGAGTGCTAGCAGCATACACATTCCTAATATAAAAGACAGAATCGGTTCTAATTTCCTGAACTCAAAGCTCTTGGGAGGGGGAGGGGAAATCGCAAGCATACACATTCCTATACTCTATTCAAGAACTAGAGAGAATAATAAAACTGTTATCGAAACCTCCAACTTACCTGCTCCAGTGCCGTAGGTAACTGAGAACTGCCGTGAATCTAATTATATTTAAACATTATAAGGTTTTATAAATTTACTGCACAATAGAGTTTCTGGTAGTTCAATTTAATTTCTGTCAGTGAGCAAAGTACACCTTGCAGTGTGTCCTTAGTGATTTATCTTGTTTGTGCTTGTTTTTGTATATTATAAGAGATTAATAAGATACCCAAAAGATATGGCTTCCACATCTATATTTATATCAAAATCGTTAAACCAGGGCATTTTTTCCTCAACGAAAAACTTATTACGATGAATGTTTATGATGCCTTAAAATATCAATATCTAGATAATAATGTTAAAATTTCTGTTGAGATGTGTTCCAACATGACAGGAGTTGGAAAATTTACAGTGTACCGAATACTGAAGGAAAAAAAAAACGACTGGAATTGTTAGTACTCCCAAGTCATATTCGATCATAGGCAGACGAAAAATCTCGTTGGAAGAAGAGATGTAAACTGCAATAAAAGAAGTTGTACATATATCTTATTATGAGAAGTAGATCCCAACCGTCGACAAAATTCTAACTAAAATCAATGAAGATCAAGATTTACCTAAAGTTAAAAGAACTGAGCTCTGGAAATTGCTCAGAGAACTTCATTTTTGCCGGGAAAAACCAGATAGGAAATTTGTTCTTATAGATCGTCCGGAAAATGTCCGTTGTCGAAGAAAATATGTCTCTCAAGTAAAAGGTAGGGTTGCTAGAAATAACACAACTTACAAAATTAGTAATTTAACTGAACTTTTGAAAGATTTTTTTGAATGAAGTTAATGCAGAAAATTGGGAAAAATCCATGGGAAACTTGATCTCATGATCGGTGAGATAGAGGAACCGACTATAATTAATTTGGGCCAAAATAGCGTCACTGACTTGGATTACGAATTAGATACTTAACGTTTACCAGCGTAAACACAATTTATTATTTAAATATTTTTAACATATAAAAATTAATTACAGTTGAATCCTTTTTTAGTGTTTAATTGTAATTCTGCAGATGGTTTAAGAAATAAATAAACTGAAACGTCAAATGTCCTAAAAATATTTTTAATTACTAATAAAATGACCGATAGTCCCAAAAAAATTTTCACATTATATGGACGAATTTATTTTTTTGTATATGTTTAACTTCTTGTATTTTTGACAATGGGTATTTTGTAAGTATTTAAATTATAACTTAGAATTTTTTGAGAGAAAAAGGCTACGTTTTATTCTAAATGTGCCTAAAATGGTTTCTATGCTATCGCCCTCACCGCCCCCCCCCCTTGGATCCGCGCCTGCTGGTAACACGTGACTAACTTTTGACATGATACAACAAAAACTTTTATGGGTCCTGGTGGTCAAGGGATTAGATTTTTTTCTGCCTTAAGGGTCCGTGTCTGAATTATTATTTTCTTCCTTATTTTTGTGTATATTATATATACATATACATATACAGGGTGTCGGCAACTACCTACTAATTTCTCGAGAGTATACAGACGAGGTCAAAATAACCCTTCTTTGTATTAAAAAAAAATCTGAAGAACCCCTTAACGGAGATACAAAGCCCTAAATGGTTTTACCTTATCGTCTTATAAATATGAACCGACTTGTGTAATATAATGAAATTTTAAAATTTTATAGAATCCATAAAGACTCATCAAACCATACTATAATAGATATATTAGATCATCAAAGAAGTCAGGATCGGACTTGCAGCCACACTCCTTCGACCTAATTTTTGACAAGTGTCATTATACAGAGCTAAACACTGATTTATTTAAATGATTTGGTCATTCCTCTTCAAAAAAGGTCCTCTTAATTTATTTCGATAAACTGGTGCTTTTCGAGATAAATCGGTTTTTATGCGAAACACTCAAAAGTTACTAATAATGACCAAAGTATTTAAAAAATCAGTTTTCAGCTCTGTAAAATGACACCTGTCCAAAATTAAGCCCGAGTGTGGTTTCAAGTCCGTTCCTAACTTCTCTGATGATCTAAAACATCTGCTGTAGTATGGATGAAGGAATCTTTATAGCCTCTATAAAACATTAAAATTTCATTAAATTATACAAGTCGGTTCAAAACTTAGAGCCGTTAAGGTAAATCGCTGGGGACCCATTTAAGGTTCTGTATCTCCATCAAGGGGCACTTTAGGATTTTTTTTCTATGAAAAAGTAGGGTTACTTTGACCTCCTCTGTATGCTCCCAAAAAATTGGAAGGTACTTACCGGACACTTTGTATTTGTTTGTTATCAGTCTAGTCTTCCTTAAATAAAGAATAATCCTACATTGTTTGTTTTACCTCTGAATTAGATACTGGCCGTTATATTAAAAAAAGAAACATATTTATTTCCCGTATTAACAATTTGTTTATTAACTTGAATTGACACCAGAGAGTTGACAATCTTTCCAAATATTTCATGAGTTGCAAATATGTAAAAGAAAAGAAAAACATTGCCTTCAGTTTTTAACTGTAAGAGCAACTTTGAAATAAAACTTAATAACGAAAATAACGAAGTCAACGTCGTTATATTGTTCAAAGTTTTTAATTCAACAATAAGCAGAGAAAGATAAAGTATACATTTTTATTAAAAAAAGTTTTCTGGTATCTACCGGTTTAGAAATTGTGTCTTTAATGCCAGAAGCGACATGAGAATATTTTGACCCTTTTATTCTAAGGGAAATAATATAATCCTTTTTTACATGACAAAATTATAAAGTACACATCATAAAAGATATTTGATAAAAATGTCAAGCACATCATCCCGCAAAGATAAAAGCAATCATATCCCGACCCCCTTATCAAAATATTGCCTTTTTGTAAAACGAAAAGTTCAAGGCCCATGTTGAAAATTTTATAGAAAACTCACCCTCATATTTTATTTTTAGTCACGAATTGAAATAAAATGTGATGGTGAACATATTTTTATGTTTTAGGGTGCATTTTAATACTTATTCCTGATGACAGCTAATGCATTTAAAACGGTAAATTTTATACTCCCCCAATAATGTTTAGCAGTACGTAAAATAATCATGTATAATAAATTATTTTTTGGAGTAAAAATAGTTAATAGAGATTAATCACATGGAGGTATGTTTCAGAAAATAAAGTACCAGTTGATTGTAGCTTGATAGCCGAATGTAATTTTATAGAAAAATAGTGTATTTATTTCCAAATAAACAAATTAACTGAATAATATACTTTTTTTTTAATCTTAATCTCCTGCTAAGAAATTGCTAAAATCCGAAAAATAACTCTATAGATCTATAAATGCAATTGAAATTTTGGAAGTCGGCGCCATAAGCTTGGCTTAAGTTGATACCTGATTTTATTTTTATGGTTTTCTTACTATAATTAGTTTATCCGTACATCCAATGTCTTGATTGGCTGATTAAATAATCTAGCACGCAGCCTTTACTCTGCAGCATAGTAACTTATTGTGTCGTCTTTATTTTTATTTTATGGTAACAGGTTGGTTGCTTGAATCAGTTTTAGCAGCCTGTACACTAGTAGGTTCTCTGGACATAAGCCTGCAGACTTGATCAATTCTTGAAGGTGTCTTCAGTAAGTCAGAGCTTTGCATTCGAAGATGATGTGTGAGGCTCTTTTGGCCTCGTCGTCACAGGGTTTACATACTGCTTCTTCACTATGAATGCCGATTTTGTGTAGATGTTTCCTTAAGCTGCAGTAGCCATTTATTATTTATACTCAATGGAAACCAGACTTTTGTCACGAAAAAAATGTAACCTGCGATTTTATTAATAGAAAATGTATATTTCGGCATTCTAAATAACAAATCTCGATATTAATTTTGGCAACCTGTGCTGACAAAATGGCGGACCAAAAATGGTCACTTTTTTCGATTTTTCCAGTTTATCTCAAAAAGTAAAGATTCTATGAAAAAAAGTTTAAACGAAAATTGTAGATAATTACCTATCGATTCGTATATAAAGTTAGAGATAGCATCATTAGTTATCGAGATATAGCTTTTCTTCGTAAAAAGTTACATTTCCCCTACCTACCATATGAATGAACGAATGAAACAAAGAGTGATAATACTAGATCATCGATGCCTAGGCCTCTATTGGTTTCTTTACATTCCATCATATCTGCAGGTAATTTGATGCCCATCACCTTTGCGAATCCAAGCAGCCTAGTTAATTCAACTTGCCTAACTGCTTCCGGTAACAAAATTGTTTCTCCGAAATATCTCTGTTTCAATTCGTTGAGTGCTGGGCACTATCTGAGGACATGGTCAACAGTTTCATCTTTCTCCAAATACAATCTGCAATTAGAATCGTCTTCAACACCGATATTATGACGATGGCCCCTCAGTCCTGTCAACAATCCCATTGCAATTCGCAGCTCTTGCCTTCCTAAGGATAGAAGCTCTTTAGCACGCCGTGCGCTAGGACCAGTTATATGTTCCTTAGTACACCTCATTCCAGGACCACCCTGCCATGATTCAATAAATTTGCTTTCGAGCAACGCCTTGGCCAACGGAAATTGGGACAGGTAGAATTGGTTGGGGTCCATATAGTTCAGTTGCGGAATCCAACATTGCCAGACGGTCTGCTTTCTAATTCCCGCGTATGACCGAGTGGCCTGAGACTCAAACGAGTCTGATTGTACAACTGTTCCTTGCCATATTTATTCACAAACTATTGTCTTGAAATTCACTGTACTTATAGATATTATCAATCTAAAAAGTATATATATATATATATATATATATATATATATATATATATATATATATATATACATATATATATATATATATATATATATATATATATATATATATATATATACATATATATATATATATATATATTATTCTGGTCCCCGAAAGAAAACAATTTTTGGACCACAAAAATTGCAATAACTTTTTCCCTAGTGAACTTAGAACTTTTTTAATAAAAATTCTTATCGTACCATGAAAAATATTTTCGTTTTATTCGAAACATCGCAGCTAACGAATATTAAGGGATTAAACTTAGGAAAGATATTGTTGAATTGTTGTACTTTACCTAGGAAATTTCTCGTATGAGAGACACCGGTAAAAGATGTGTGGACCTCCCAGAATCTATCCGATTATGGTATCTGAGACCATGAGTACCAATAGTGAGCGTGTTGCACCTTTATAGGTGTAGGGGCTGCATCCACTTATCGCTTTGCGCTGCAGCGGCGTCATTTCGAAGCATAATATTCAGATTGTATTAAATCATAATAAGTTGTTTATTATTGTATTAATCACTTATAATTTTATTAAAATTAATGTTTTTTCAAAAACTTTTATGTATTAAAATATATAAAAGACATACGTTAATTATCTGATTTCGTCATTATCATCGCTCATTTCAGTATCGCTATGATCATTTACATCATTACGAGTATCATTTCCATCTCTGTCATTTTCATCATTATCACAATCATTACTTATTTCATCGTCATTTTCGTCATCACTGTCTACCTTAAGCGTAATATTTTCTAAACAATTGTCATACTGACCGTAACTATGCTCACACAATCGATATATTTTAATCCATGATTTCTACATATACATTTGTTATTATTACACCCCGATTTGCATGAGCACCCAAAAGTAGTAATTAGTTCAATTATTATATATGTCCGGAATAATTGGCTCAATTATTATATATACCGGTCGTAAAACAACATCAGATTTTTTCCCAGCCTCAGTCGACCGAAAGATTCTGGGCGCCTTTCAGTGATCTACAGATCTTAGAGGGATGTCTCTCAAGAAATGAAAACATTCTGAGGTGAAGCAAGAGTATTGACTAATTTGTTCCCTAAGTCTAATCCCTTAATATTCCTTAGTCGCGACGTTTCGAATTTTTGAAAAAAAAAAATTGTTTCTCATCGTATGATAAATATTTTTTCCAGAGATCGGAAATGATGCATCTAAATATAACGAGAACATTAACAAGATTTCAAGTTCACGAGGGAAAAGGTATTGCAATTTTTTTGTTTCAAAAGTTCTATACCTAAAATTAAGAATAGACTTTCTGAAAATAGATCTCAAAAATATACGCCATTTTTAACAATTCGCTATAAGTATGATTGCTTTATCTTAATTAGGAGAGCCAATGAGAGGTCAATTTTCTCAAAAAATATTAACCACTCATATTCCGGGTTGAGCATACATTTATATATAAATAATATTTGTATATAAATAAATATTTTTTATTTTAAACAAAGAAAAATGTAATTTTTGCCAAAAAAAAAAATATATCTCTATAACTAGTGCGCTACCTATAACTCGATAGGTTATTTAATTGTCCTCAACTTTTGTTTGAAACATTTTTCAGACAATGTTTACTTTTCGAGATAAACTGGAAATTGAAAAAAGTGACAATTTTTGGTCCGCCATTTTTTTAGCACAAAGCTGCCAATGTTAATATCGAGATATATTTTTTGATACGCAAAATATATACCTTCCAATAATAAAATCGCAGGTTTTTTCCAAAAAAGGTAATTTTTCGCATAATTTCCATGAACTAGCAAGATTTTGCCGCTCATTTTGCCAGATAGTTCGCCATATCTGTGACCTATAAACTAGTTCCAGTGGGTCTAGAATTTATGGTTTATCCACCAGGACAACCACCCACGGATAGCAGCTTTAGTAATTCCAAATACAGGTTCTGCTCCAGTAAATGTAGTAACAGATCCTTGTCTTGAAAGCTGATCTGCTCTTTCATTGGCTAAGATGCTCTTGTGTCCAGATATGTACGCAAAAGAAACCTTGTTCTGTTTTACCAGAGCGATAAGATTTTGAAGATAATGCCTGACCGGTTTTCATGTTATCTGATTACTTGCAAGCGTTTTCAGTGCTATCTGACTGTCGAAGAACATAATAGCATGTGTTTTTGTCTAGAAGGTGGTGGTGTGCTGCCCCTCTGTCTCACTTATGTTGAGTTTGGGGTGACCATGTGTATTTTGGCTCCTGTATCATGGTCAGTTTTGGAGCTATCTGTAAACCAATCAAGGTTTCCTGGCTGACTTAGTGATCGATCAAATCCTGCTTTCAATCAGTCTGTCAGCCTGTCAAAGGTAAAAGTGACATAACTCTTCTCCAACAATAAGTTCATCCCCATGACTTTGATGCTGGTGTGTTCGAGGACAGGTCCACTCCACCAGACCTTGTCTTTGTTCCAGCCTGTATATCCCTACTCCTCTGCCACTGACTATTATATCAAGAGGAAGGGGATTAGTAAGGTCTCTATGTTTATTCTCGGAGTGCTTCTCATGGCTCCAGTGATGCACAGGCAAGTCAGTCTCTGGAATTTGAAGAGCTTCATAATAACCCGTCTCTGGGCGACTTTTGTCCACCATATAACCGAGCAATAGGTTATCATGAGTACTTCCACTACGGTGTACAACCAATGTACAATGTATCATTTTATTCCCCACATTTTGCCCAGTGTCATTTTTGCTTCCAAGTAAGCTTTGCATCCAGGACAACACCTAGGTACTTGGTTTCTCTGCAATTGTGCATTAAAAAGAGTTGGTAGATTTAATTTGTGAAGCTTCCTCCTTTTAATATAGAGTATGAGAGTGGTTTTTTCGAGATTTATCCTAAGGTGCCCTTTAGTAGAGCACTTCTCCACAATTGTCAGAGCTCTCTTTATGAGTTCTGATAACGTTTTGCCACATTTTTCCACGATGAATATGACTAGATCATCAGCATACCCATGGCTATAATATTGTTGGCCGTTGATGTTTATCAGAAGTTTGTTGACTTCCAGATTCCATAGGGATTGGAATAGAACCTCTCCTGTTGACAGCCTTTGGTAACTGATACCTCCACAGTTAACTCCAACAAATTTTGTGCTTGTCTACCTTGGAGCATGCTTTATATCCACCTGCATAAAGTGTCTTCAAAGAAGGTCGCATGGTCAAAATCTCTCAGGAAGGCTGTGCACTATTTCCTTGATATTTTAAACAGACTCTATTTTCCTTACTAGGTGATGTAGCGCTGACTCACACAGTATTAATTTGATGCCAAACATTTTTATTATACAGTTTTTTCCGCTTTGTAGCGCTTTGTTAGAAGGAACTTTTTAGTATGTATTTAAATCGTCAAATTGAACAATACCGTAGAATTGATATCAGCGTCAACTAAGCGAAAACCACACAAAAATACGGTGACGCGGCGAGTATACTGCCTTTGTTCCTCTTATTAATAAAAAATACAAAAGATCGATGTCATGTCAGTTTAATGTTCAATATAACTTTCCATGTATAACAGAATCTCAATTAGAGCATTTTTTGAGCTGTGTAAGGCCTTATTATATCCATTAACCGAACATTGATAAAAACATACTGGTTATCAAGAGGATTAATTTTGAATGTGAGTCACTTTAAGATATTCGGTGCGTTTTTGTAATGCGTTTTTATTTGCAGTAGTTATTTTAAGTCCTATATGTTACTTTGTGATGTGTAAATAATTCACCCTTTTATATGTTTGTTCGTAAGGAAGTAATAACCTGAACAATAAACTTTTATATTTCATTACAGTTGTATTTTACCACTTTAATGGACAATCAACTCAAGAATGACCTAGGCTGCCCTTAAAAGGCCTCTTTAATAGGCAAAGAAACGCTGAAATAAAAAAGGTTACTTAAATATATAGACCAGGGCTTATCTGTAAAGTATCGGGGTTTCGTTGATGTGAAATGGAACATGGAGATTTTTGCATGAGAGCCTTCAGAATAATGTGAATAACGATTAGTTTGATATGCGTACTTTCAAAGAGTTGGGCAACATTGTTTTTATTAATTAAAATAAAAAATTAACGAAAAAAAAAACGTTTTTTTTTTTCAAATTTACTCTCGTGTAACTTTGAACGTATTCATTTTAGAGGAAAGTTGAAGACGAAAAAAAGTTTTGTAATTAAATTTGCCATAAGATAGAGTTAGTCGGAAATCTCAAAATATATTTCCCTTATTGCAAAATAGCAATAATTAAAAAAATGTAAGAAAAGGAGGTTTTTAATCAATTTTTTTCGACCATTTAAATTCCTCTGAGGACCTTCATATTAGAGCAAAGAAAACTTTATGCCATGATAAAATAACACGCTAAAATTCGTTAGGATCGAATTGATAGTTTTTGCACAATAATTTTGCAATCCGATTTCGTTTAAAAATACTGACCACTTTTCAAGTTTGTTTGAGTTCAAAATATCATGTTAACGTATTTAAATTTGTTTTCAAGATATAGCAGGTAACTCAAGTTTTCCAACGCTTTTTTCAGAATCAAAATCGGATGATTTTGACGCCCTCAGGAATTGTTTAAAAACATTGTTGATATTTTTGCTTATAAACAAATAGATGACTTCGGCGGATTTTCATTGGATTTTTTTTTGCAATACATGGTTTGAAAGTATTTGGAAAGGCGCTCCTTTTCGTGAAAAAAAAATTTCAAATACGTCAATTGCTTTCCGAGATACAAACTGTCAAAGTAGACAATCTGTTACGGTAAATCTATAAACAATACCGACCTGATTCTTGAACCAAAAACTTGGTCTGGCCGAGCTCTTTTTTGATACAAATATTTAAATGTATATGTTATCGGAAACTTTAATAAAAAATGAAAAGAATATCGCCCACGCGCGTGAAAATTTAAAAAAAAGGGGTGGGGAGCTCTGATTTTAAAATTGAATTCGAAGATTCAAAATACATACCTGAAAAAAATTTTCATTTTCTCGGCTTCTAATGGAGCGATTTTGATCATTTTTTTTAAATCGATTTACCGCAAATAACGGAACTCAGATATCATAATGCCATGTGCCCATTGTGCATTTATTTTGTTATAAACAAATGCCATTATTTATGCATCATACTTAGAGCATACTGCAGCCTATAGACTTTCCAAGCGAATCTTTTTTTATTAATATAATTAAGCATATTATAACGATATATATTTACTTTAATTATCAAAATTGTTTAAATAATCATTGTCTAAACAAATTGAAAAAAATTTTGGTTTTAAATTATTTTATTCGTAAGATACAGATAAAAATACAATAGTTATTCTTTATAAATTATGTTCAAAAGTTCAATAAAGCACTCCTAACACTAGATATTATATTTCAAACTGCGCTATACACATGTCTGTCCAAGCGCCACCCCAGAATTTTTCAGATCTTCTAACAGTCAAATAATCTGATTGACAAATTTGTTATATTCAGTTCATTATGGTTGGAAGATTGCAAGCATATCCTGCATATATATTTCCAAAGATTTGGCATAAAAAAATTACCACTGGCATTTAAATATGGCAACATTCTACGCGAACTTTTTATATGCAATTCTCAGTTACCATTCCCTTCGGCAAAAATGAATTTTTTCATAATATTCACCTATACGAAAAAATTAAGAAAAATATTTGATTAATAAGTAAATATAATGGTGAAAACGACAATATTTCAAATTGAAAAACTTGTTTCCAAATTGATTTTTTTTGCGTGTTAATTATACGTACTATGTCGTACACATTTATAAAATACAATTTTCAGTAACACTGTAACCAGTATCTTTCCACAAACAGGGAAACATAATAACTACAGACTAACTGTCTTTAATGCCTCTTCTAAACTTTTAGAAAACCAGTTTGAGCAGATGTTTCTTACTCCCGTCCCACTACTTTCATGTTAACGGTTACATTTTAGAGCATCATGCTCTCATCTCCGAAAATATTACATCTCCAAATATTTGTAGGAATATTGTATTACTTATAACTTAAAAATTATTAAGTTTTTATATATGATTTATATAAAATAATAATTTTATTTTTATCTGCATTTTACAAATAAAATAATTTAAAACCAAAATTTTTTTCAATTTGTTTGTCATAGTTAAAGTAAATTTATCGTTATCGTGTGCTTAATTATATTAATAAACAAAGATTCGCTTGGAATGTCTATAGGGTGCAGTATGCTGTAAGTATGATACATAAGTAACGTCATTTTTTTATAACAAAATGAATGCATGATGGGCACATGGTATTATGATATTTAAGTTCCATTATTTGCGGTACATTGATTTTAAAAAAATGATCAAAATCGCCTCATTAGCAGCCGAGAAAATGAAAATTTGTTTCAGATATGTATTTTGAATCTTCTTCTTCTTCTCCTTCTTCTTCTTATTCTTAGTATAGGACTTTGTCCTGTATTGACTGTCAATGCATCTCGTTTATTCCTGTTCCTGTGACACCGATGTCCAGCTCTCTTTCCATCTTTTAGGCGGTCGACCAGGAAGCCTTGAGGACTTTGGTATTCCTTCTTTTGCAATTTTTGCCACTCGGTCGTCGGTCATCCTGTCGACATGATCCCTCCATGCTCTCCTTCTTCCTCTGCCCCATCTTGCGACGTCCTGTATTTCACATCTTTTTCTGATTTCATCGTTTCTTAGTGTGTCGCGTAATGTATGACCCGTGATACTTCTTAGCGTTCTCATCTCAGTTGTCCGGAGTAGTCTTTTGGTTGCTGATGTGTCTGCTCTTGTTTCGATGGCATAAGTCATTATGGGTCGTATGCAGGTCTTATATATTCTGATCTTACTTTATGTCGTCATATGTTTATTTCTCCATATAATATCACGTAGGTATCCTGACATTACGGCAGCTTTGGTTGTTTGTTCTTGAACTTCTGCTTTTAAGTTTCTATTGCTAGTGATGTTTGCTCCCAGGTATTTAAATGACATGACCTGTTCGATGCTTTGATTGTGTACAGCGAGCTTACATCTTCTTGGTTCTTTACTGATCGTGAGAGATTGGGTTTTTCCTATGGAGATTGTCATGTTAAATTTTTCAGCGGTCTTTTCAAACTTGTACAGGAGCCGTTGGAGGTTGTCTTCGTCTTCCGATATCAGTACTGCATCATCGGCATAGCAAATTATCTTTAGTTCTTCTTTTCCCATTCTATATCCTCTACCGGCCTCTTTCACATCTCTGATAATTTCGTCCATAATGACATTGAATAGAATTGGACTGAGGCTGTCTCCCTGCCTTATGCCGGTAGATATTGGAATTTGGTTCGATGTCTTATTGCCTGCTTTAATTTTCATTGTATTTCTGCTGTTTAAGTCTTTAATTACTTCCAGGATGTTATGACATATGTTTCTGTCCTTAAGTAGTTGGAGAACGTCATGAAGTCTGATCCTGTCGAAGGCTTTTGTGAGGTCGACAAAACACATATATGCCTCTTTGTTGTATTCGATGGCCTTCTCTGTAATTTGGCGAATTATAAATATGGCGTCAGTTGTTGACCTGTTTTGTCTGAAGCCTTGCTGTTCCTCACTGATTCCGCTAGATTCTATTTTTTTTGCTATGATTTTCGTTAGTAGCTTGGCGGTTGAGCTTAGAAGTGTTATTCCCCTGTAGTTGTTCGGGTCAGTTTTGTTGCCTTTCTTGAATATGGGTATGGTCAAACTTTCCCTCCATTGTTCTGGTGTTTTCTCCTCGTTGAGTATTTTTCTATAGAGGGAATGTAACTCTTCTAGTAGTGCCATTCCACCATATTTGAGCATTTCATTTGTTATGCCATCTGGTCCAGGGGCTTTTCGATTTTTCAATTTGGTGGCTGCTGTTTTTATTTCTTCTTTTGTGATAATTCATTTTGGAGCCTGATTTCTTTCCGCATATTCATACTGGGTTTCCTGTGTTATTGCGGGTGCAATGCTGTCGTACAGATTGTGAAAGTACTTCTCCCATTGTTCTGTTGTTATTGCTGTGGTTTGAATGTATTTTGAATCTTCGAATTCAATTTTAAAATGAGAGCTCCCTACCCTTCTTTTTTTCATTTTTCACGGGCGTGGGCGATATTTTTTGTTAAAGTTTCCGATAACATTTAAATATTTGTATCGAAAAAGAGATTGGCAAAACAAAGTTTTTAGTTCAAGAATCAGGTCGGTATTGTTTATAGATTCGCCGTAACAGGTTGTCAACTTTGACAGTTTGTATCTCGGAAACCAATTGACAGATCTAAAATGTCTTTTCACAAAAAGAAGCGCCTTTCTAAGTACTTTCAAACCATGTATTCCAAAAAGAATCCAATGAAAATCCGCCGAAATAATCTATTTGTTTATAAGCAACAATATCAACAATGTTTTTAAACAATCCCTGAGGACATCCAAATAATCCGATTTTGATTCTGAAAAAAGCGTTGGAAAACTTGAGTTCCCTGCTATATGTCGAAAATAAATTTAAATACATTAACGTGATATTTTGGACTCAGACAAACTTGAAAAATGGTCAATTTTTGTAAACGAAATCGGATTGCAAAATTATTGTGGAAAAACTATCAATTCGATCCTAACGAATTTTAGCGCGTTATTTTATCATGGCATAAAGTTTTCTTTGCTCTGATATGAAGGTCCTCTGAGAAATTTGCTCGAAAAAATTGATAAAAACTTGCTGTTTTGACCTTTTTTTTTAATTAATCCTATTTTGCAAAAAGGGAAATATATTTTGAGATTTCCGACTAACTTCTTTTTATGGCAAATTTAATTACGAAACTTTTATTCCTTTTCAACTTTCCTCCAAAATGAATACCTTCAAAGTTACAAGAGAGAAAAGAAGAGAACGGTTTTTTTTGTTAATTTTATATTTTTATTAATAAAAACAATGTTGCCCAACTTTTTGAAAGTACACATATCAAAATTATCGTTATTTAGGTTATTCTGAAGGCTCTCATGCAAAACTCTCCATGCTCCATTTCATATCCACCTAAAAACAGATAAGCCCTGGTCTTATAATGAAAAAAGTTGTGAAAATATTTGATCTATAATTGCATAAAAATATACAGTTAATTTTCTCACTATATCTAATATACCCTTGTCGACTTTTTAGGTTAATGTCATTTTATTTATGTCTGGGGAACATTGATTTCATCACGCATATTTAGAAACGAAATACATTATCTACTGAGTCAATAACCACGGTCACTAACCTTCGTTATGCACACATATTTTTACTAAGCACGCATTGGGGTAGATGGCGACCCAAAGATAAATATTGGCTAAAAAATTAAATCGCTTTCAATTTCAACAGGAATGAGAATTAATTTTAGACCGAAAATATTTAAATTGAATAACAGATTTATATATAAAAATAATTCAGAGGGTATTTCAATTAACTTGTAATATTAACCTTACAATTAGCTGACAATTACAAGGTGACTAAAATGTGGTTATCGAACCTGCATAGCCTTTATTTTTTTTGTCTGTTCGACGTTTCGGTTAAATTGTATCTCTAATATTGTGTCTTAAAGCTACGAGCTTATATCAGGCCAGGGGAATTAGCATGTGAAAAAAATTTATTGTCAGTAGATTTCTGACTACGTAGAAATCTTCAGAATGATAATAGTAATTATGTAGTATCTTGTATCTCATTTTCTTTTTTGGGGAAAATTTTTTATTTACCAATTAAGATGTGAAAAAACAATTTTTTCGAGTTTTAGAAAATGTTTTTTTTTTCAGTAAAAACAGTTTCAAAGAAAAGTTGTACGCTTTGAAAGTACCTAGAAAACGAGCTAAAGCTCATACAAATCAGATAATTTTTTTGTTAATTACTGCAAAAAAACCTGCTAAAATGGCTGTTTTTATCAATTGTAAATACACAATAAAAAAATATATTGCATTAACTTTATACTGCAACTACTTGTCGCAGACAACAAATGTGCAAGATTTCAAGTAAAAATATTCAATAGTTTTTTGCACAGTGAATTTGGTTGTAACATTCTATGTTTATTTTGACTGTTTATTCTCAGTGATCTAGAGATCGTGCATTGATCTGCGGGTGCGCAAAAGAAAGCCCGAGACTTAGATTAACACTAACAGAAAAGAACTAAATTAGTTACTGATTTTAAATTGTTGAAACAGATAAACAAATTTGTGGTTGGTTTGTTCATTATGAACAAATCGAATAACTCTTCGAAATTGTCGATATCAAAATGCCGATAAGTGGACGTAACAGACGCGATTTTGGCGCATATTTAGAAAAAAAAACAAATTCTGTACGACCACTGTAAGCTAAATAAGAAAAATCGCTACTACGTTGTTTTTTATTAAGGGATTATTTAAGTAGGAACTAATAGGGATATCTTGAAAACTCATTTGGGGAGAGTGGCCAGTAACCTACCATGCTGGCCTATGCGGGTTGGTTGGTGGTGTAGGATGTAGGGAAGGAGTTTAGGTTTTGTGTGGGATTATTTCGGGTGTGGAACTGGTTTCCTCAAGTTATGGAATAGACGAAGAACCAGTAGCTCGTGTAGGCAGGGTCGCTAGATCCCTGAAGTAGGTCTATCCTCCGTCGGGATCACAAAGGAGTACCTACCCACTACCTTAGCTTACACCTAAGGTAAATTGCTGCAAAAGAACCACAAGTAATTTTATTTATTGATATCTAAATATACAGATTAAAGCATAAGGAGGTTGTTTCATAATTTTTGTCATCCCATACTGGAAGAAAACATAATTTTCCAGTTATTAAAACATTTGACGTGTTTCGAAGAAATATATGGCATCTTTGGAGGAGCTTTTCTCCCTTCAAAACTATGGAGCATTGAAATATAAGTCAATGAATATCTTTCCATTTTCGACAACAAATCATACATGTACAGGACCGCCTAGTAGTCGTTGTTACTTCAAGAAACGTTGACGTTATTTTCAATATACAGTAATTAACATGAATACAGCAATGGGTTGTTTCTGAGTATCTCGGTTGCTACGCTTCGGGAGAGTATTATTCTGAACTACTAGACAGAGTTTTAATGCCTATTAACAGTGAAAGAGTGTTTTGAACTACTAGCAAAACAGCAATTCCTGTAAGACCAATCAGTAGTAGCATGGCAACATTTCTTCGAAGCGACGAAGTTTTTCTTTGTTTATCCAAAACTCTTCTTTTTTTTTCTATATCTCTAAGTCTAGAGTCTAAACCGTTCTGTAGTTCCCCGTTACATAATCTTAAAATGTTTGTGGGAAGTTTGTACTCGTCATCTTGTATTGGTCCAGTGTCAGTTGGCATTGGTGCCAGACTTACATAATATCGTTCTGTATTTTGGACTTGTTTCAGTCTTCTACTCAAGCACTCTTCTTCAAGAGCACACGCAAAGTAATCCTCATTTAAATCATGAAGAAAATTTGGTTTTATTAAAAATTTACCCACCACATCGAATAGGCGGACAAATCCTAACGGTGTACAAACAAGTAACATAAGTACATCAAGAAATCATATGCAGGAGTATAAAAAAGGCAAATAACTCCATAGATTGAATATAGGAATAACATTTGATTCTTCTTCGTTGAATAGTGCTGAAAGAACATATGTCATTCCTAGTACCACAATGGCTAACAGTGTTAAAACTATAAAAGTTTCATAGACTCAATCAGCACAAGATCGGGAACATTGGAAACGATTGAGGAAGACCTATGTTCAGCAGTGGACACTACAGGCTGTGTGATGAATAGGGATATGGTTAACCTATTATATACAGCAGTTTTCAACTCAATTATTTCAAAATTGTTGATGTTGCAATAGTTTAAAGTTGCACCTACTCCAAGAGTCAGAAAGTGAGCAGTGAAGGGGGCCTTCTTTCAGCCTGCGGCGCGTGGAAAAAAACGTGACTCGGACGCTTCACATTCGTATCGCCGGAGAAACTTGGATTATTTCGGTTAATATTAGTCATAGATTTTTTTTTATTTTTGGTTGCTCAACGAGATATGAACAATAGATGGTATGTTTTTGTAATCAAATTATTGGTAAACATAGCAATGAACAAATCGATGCATGTGCTTTTCAAATTGCGAAAAAAATGTTACAGTAGTCAACAGTATACTACTAATTAGGAATATTAAAAATCAGATTGTTGTTAAAATCTAAAAAGTCCAAAATGGCGTACTCAATTTACACACCAAAAGCTGCAAAATCTGCCAAAGGTTCGTAAGCAAATCGAAAACCGTTATCTACGAGTTTTCGAAGTGGTGATCACAATTTTAATGTTAGTTTGTGGAAATTCAAGATAACGGATTCGATATAGCGACTCACACTTTATACTCGTAAACGAAAATCACTTAAAATGTTACACAAAATAGCAGTTAGTTCCACATTCACGCCCATTAATATTTATTGAGTTGTAGCATGAAACAAATTGAGGCTGTCATTTGCCACCAAATTATTAAATGTACAAGAAAAACACATGTTAACTTTTTTGTTTATTTAATTGTACCAACACTTTTCACATGCAGGATTTTTTGCTAACATGCATATTTTTTGTTTAAATCTATACAGAATATTTATTCCGTTTTCCATTCCTTAGACAACGATGGACACTCATTTTCGAAACCCTTATCGGTTTCATTATTATCATTAAAATTATCATTATCATTATTACTCTCATCGTCATCATCATTATTACTCTCATCATCATCACCATCATCATCATCACTCTAATCATTGACATAATTATTATCATCATCAACATCATCATTATTATCATAACCGTAATTATTTTCTCCTCTATTACTTTCATCATCTTTGAAAATAATATTACAAAAATTCTCAATTGGATAATCGCTTACAATATAATCGTCAAGTATAGTTTATTTTGCATCTCGAAAAATAATACTGCTATCAACAAATTTTGCTATTTATTTAATGCTATTTCTCGATAAATATTAATGGTACATTCAAAATCAATCTCATTTTTAATATTCCTACTTAATAGTATACTGTTGATCACTGTAACAATTTTCTTGCAATTTGAAAAGCCCGTAAGTAAAGTAAAATTATAATTATGCATAAAATGTATAAAAGTGAAACAATTTGTTTATTTGTTTAACAATAATTTGATTACATATATATTTATATATATATATATATATATATATATATATATATATATATATATATATATATATATATATATATATATATATGATACTTATTAAATTGTTGGGCGCCAGGTACAAATAACTATACCTAAGTATAATTGATTTGTGCCAATATTTTTTTTTCAATAAAAGTTATCCAATTACACATGTGCTGTATTTCTGAATGTACCCCGTTTTCATTGATGTAAATTTTTTCTTTCTCAAGTGAGTTCAGATGAAATTATAATTATTATTAGAAAAGTCAAACCAATGATTCAAAAACACAAATACAAACTTTATTTAAAAAAATACAATCATGTCAGTGGGTGAAGTTTTATGTAAAATTTATAAATCACCTTATCTATACCTAATTAAATTATCAATATTATTCAATATGCACTGTATTCTTTTATGGGATTTAGAATTATTAAATCTGGCAATATTATATAAATTAAACAATGCATTTTATTACTAACTATAGCTATTCATAATAGGGTTAGTATACATCTATTTTATCAAACTATTTTCAGGCAAGTCAAAAATTTCTATATCTCACACATTAAATAAATACCTTTAATCTCCAGAAATTTTTATATCAACATTTTAAATTTCTTTCTTCCTTTTTTTTTAATAAATAAAAACTTAAAAATCCTTTCTCCTTTGCCAACTATTGTAACTTTTAAATATTTTTCACAGCTGCTTTGCTTATTGATATAATTTTTTTACTAATTTATTAAACTTCTTTTTCTTCCTTAAAAATTGACTTTCAATCTCCAGATATTTTTATATCCAAGCTCTATGTTTCTTTCTTTTTTTTTTAAATTTTATTGAATGAGACCTGCAATGTTAATTTTTATAAAATAACAAATAAAAAAATTTTGAGGTTATGGCCCTGTTAATAAAAAAGACTAGCGATTTTTACACTACTACCGATTAATATCCACTCCTTCTTTTATTTGTCAAAATAACAACTGAAAATTTTGTGGTTATGTTACTTTCTGCGAACCAGACTAACGATGTTTACTGTACTACTGATGGACCTGTACTTTTCTTTAAAAGAGTGAATTTTGGCTTTTATAGTAAGTGGTGACGCAGTTTTGTTTTAATTTTGCTAAAATTGATAATTCTTGTTTTATTAATATTATAATCATATTTAGGTTTTAACTACAATTATGTACTATTTTATTCTAGTTTCTTATTGAAATTAACTTATAACCTACATTTTCTTATACTATTCTTATCCATTTACAATATTTTTAAGAAAGTTTTAATAAATACTATTGTTATAATAAGTAGAAACTAATATATTATAAATAACTATTGATGAATAGTGTCTATATTTCACTAAATTGTTATTATTTGACGCTTATTCTCACTAATATTATCTTTACCCGCACTATTTATAAAATGGGTGATTAAGATTCTCGTCTTTGTGGATTTCACTATATTGTTTTAAAATTCCTTCTTTAGTCACTATCTCTGGTCAATAACACTTCACACCTTATTCAAGATATCACTTATTTATTAGTTTATAAGATTCATGTCTTTCAGAGTGAAGTATGTTTAATATTCTTACTTTATATGCACTAATTTCTAATCTTTCACACTAATTTTTATACATTTTATCATGTCATTACATAATTATAGGCATTTTATATTCTTTTAAAACATGATTCAAATATAAATTCTTACCATCTGCACTTACCACATAAATGCATTAATTAATTATTTATGTCCTTTTTTATATGACATTTTCATAATCAAAAACTTATCGCACCTGAGAAAAGGTGACTACGTATACAATATATATATATATATATATATATATATATATATATATATATATATATATATATATATATATATATATATATATATATATACAGTGTTTTGCACAAATATTTAACAGACACCCTTAAACTCATACATATAAAATGGTTTTTATGTCTGAAAGATAGCAAACCAAAGCGGGGCTTTAACTTCAATTTTTTCATAATGTTAAAAGGAAACTAGTATCTTCAAAGAATTTTTTTTAATTCGTTCCTTATGTAAATATTTTCTACGAAATAAATACCAAAATGAAAGCAAAATTAAGCAAATAATCAGACGTGCTTTTTTGAAAGGAATTTATATGGAACATAAATAAAACGAAAATGGAATATAAATACTGGTAAAGACAAACCCATAAATTTAATTTAAGTACTAAAATAATTTTTATTAAAGGTTTTCTTTTTTCCAAGTCAACATATTTCATAGAGTCGGTGGTAAAATTTTCCTTAACCATTCCCGAATTTAGAAGAGATTTCGACAACATTCGTATTATTGTGAATTAATTATATTTGATCATAAAAATTACCAAAACACATGCTTAGCGGCCCTTACATAATTTATATTACAAATAAAACTCTTATATTCATTTAACCACCTAATATTTTATCAAACTTAAAAAAAATGCTGCTTTGAAATTCTATAATTTTATGTGTAATAATTTTTTACATCACAAAATCAACATAAAATAAAACTGAAATATATTGTATTTTATTGAGACCCTGTATAAAATAAAACTTATGAAAAATGACAAAATAGCGTATCCAAGTAAGTTTTACAAAATGTTATTTCCATGAGGAAGTTTCAAGTGCATTTCTAAACCTACAACATTGGATAGAAACGTACGTAAACATCGAAATGTTAATATAGTGTTTAAAAGTATTCAAGCATATATATCATACCCTCGATATGAATTGAAACTTCTGATTAATAGCAAAATTCATAATTATATTTTAGACCTGCATCTGAATAAGTTGCTCAGCATGTTTTAAGTGATTCTATGAACATGATGGAAATACATAGTCCAACAAAACGAGAAATAAATTAAAATACATGTGTACCCTGAATGTTTTATTCTAAAACTATAAGCTTATATATGAGCTCGGTTCATTCATGTGTGCAGTTTCATTTTACTGTATATACCTTAGCGATTCGATATTATAGATCAGTTGTAGCCAACGAGTAAGTATCTAAACGCTAAGCCTACTGACGTTTGAATGCCTATATGTTTGGTTTCGTATAAATTGCCATTTGCTCTAGGCGTATTCTGCAATAATAAATCTTGAGGTTTCTAGTTTCTTGATTCTAGAAAACATCAAATTTAGATTGAAAATTGAAGACGCGTCCAGATCTCCTATTGTAAAATACACCTAGCCATATAAACTGATCTGAACTTATAGCAATTTATATGGAACAAAGTGCATCAGTTGTATTATCTTTAAAGGTCCTATGTGACACACCACGAACAACCGAGTGAGAAAAGAAGTGTATAGAGATCAAATTTCGACTGTCATCTCTTTGCCATGTTTTAAGCGCCGTTTCACCGAAGTTAAACTACGCTAGGCGAAGTTAGTACTTGGATGAGTGGCCGCTTGGGAACACCGAGTGCTGTAGTCGACAGTCGGTAGACACGAAACGTGATAAAGAGCGAAAACTCGGGATTGGTTGAGTGTCGAGGACCGTGGTTCGGAACCCACGTTAAGCTGTAGGTCCCGTCGCTAAAAAATCCTATAGGTTGATGTGACGTTAATCAACAATTACTACTACTGTATGCCACCCCCCTTTTTTAACGGTTGCAAGGAGAATAAAATAACCTTTCCAAATACTCATACCGTGAAATTGTTTATTTTTATCAATAAATGTTTTCTCTCTTACATATGTATTTTTGTTACGTAATTATTAAATATTTTGGGATAAAAACAATATATTTTGTATGCGTAGGAATACTAAAAATAAGGAATGTATATTTAATCAGAACGTATGTTTATCCATATTTAAAATGTAAAGTTTTAGGATTAAACACATATGTGTAGGAGAAATTTTGTTGATGTTTTTTTTTATATTATATGATATTATGACCCAGCTTCTAATTTTGATTTAGTTTCCATTTTCTTAGTGGTTGGGTATTTGTTGAATATCTGTAATAATTTAGGTTGGCTGTTGCTGATATGAAGTAGCTGCAAACTTAGACCTATTGAATATAATAGACGGGGAAATTTGTTATTGCTGAATGAAACAATAGTTTTTCTAACTTTATTTTTAATACTAAGATTTGCTAATAAATGTACGGCTCCCGAAGAAACTGTAAATGAATGAATGAATGAATAAATAAAAGTAAATAAATGTCTGCCTGAAAGGCAGGCGCGTGGTGTCAGAGAGAGAGAGAGAGAGAGAGAGAGAGAGAGAGAGCAAAACTCTCTAACTCTAGTGCTACTATCGAACCCTCTAACTCCAGCTCTTTTATCCTGTATACTACCAGGATCCATTTCTCGGAAGAATTTGCTCCTCTTCCAAATACTCGCTGCAAAATTATTTAAAGACTTTGGTTAAGTTTCAAAACTGGTGCCATGTAGTCTTTTTGCTCCTTACCACGCCTCCTCAGCTATGTGAATAGCCGCCTGATCTAAGCTGCTATATGCAATTGCGACAATAAGCAGCCTGCCAGCTTTCATGCTCTATATATATTAGTAGAGAGAAGGTAGATTCATAAAGACCTCTAGTGCCCCAGTGGCGGCAGTCCCCATTGCATTTGTTATTCCCTCACAAGACTTTCTTTGAATTTTATCAAGTTGGGGGCAGTGTTTGCGCTTGGTTGTAAAACATCAACATACAATAATGTATATCCAATATAACACTTACGGTGTCAAACCCTATGTACATCTACAGGCTCGTTTTCAAGAGCAGAAAACACATATGGCCTCCTTGACTTGCTACACTGATATTTTAAAAGGAGTTAGACCTCGCAGAGAGGTTAGATATCTAATAACGTAGCTAGAACAGAGCTGATAGCTAGTGGCAGCATCAGCAAGCAAAGTGCCAAGCTAACCCCTATGCTGGAGAGTACGGGTGGGTAACTAAGGGCGCCATTGCATTTGAGCCAAGGTAAAAGCAGAAACCCTCCACGTTGTTGTGTGGACCTAGCTCTTAGCTTACTCTGTCCAAAATCTAAAACAAAAGCAAGCTGCCCGAAAATCAAATAAAACCATATCTTATAATGATAGTCTTTAATTATATTTGAAATAATAAAAATATAATATTTTCTATTATAAGATTAATCCCTACACTGTCAAGTGTTAATGTGGTTGCCTGTTGCTTGGAAAACAGGCGGTGACTAGTTCTATCCTGTTGGATTGATAGTCAGTATGGTTATCTACATAATGGGGTAGCCACTAAGATAGACTACCAGTAGGGTGGACCCCGATTTTCTGGGGTCTAGACTGATTCCTTCGTTGACACGTGCAAAATGCCCAAAATCCCTGTCTTCAAGTTTATCCCGGTAAAAAAAAACATAACACAACAAAATTACAAGGATAATTTACCACTTTCCATCTCAGAATCACAAAAATTTGGCAAATAAAAATTGAGATGGAAGTCTGCAGCTGCTTCGGCCAAATCAAACCAGGAAAAAGTGAAAATCAATGCAAAATGGCCTCTATTTATAACCATTTCCCAGTTTGCGCACTAATTGAGTTCCGTTAGGCGCGTTCAATTGCCACGTGTGAAAAAAAGGACAGCTCAAAAATAGTGACACTGGGCAACAATGGTCGGCTGAAATGCATTTGTTAGTTAAGCCAATTCGTTAGTCATTAGCATTTTCCACTCAAAACAAAAATTAATCTAATAAGTATCCCAGTAGTTACTTTCGAATTCGAGAAATATTATTACATTAATAGAAATTTCCCGCAACCCCATATACGTACAATTCCATTCAAATGTAAATATAAATGGCAGGGGAAACAACAAGATCAATCTGAACAAAAAAAAGGTAGCAGTAAGTTCAATATCGATAAGAAAATACCTCAGCACAATGTAGTGAAATACTAAAACAAGACAAAATAATGGTCAACTTGAAAAATAAAATTCATTGAAACTGTACTTTATAAAATGCTTTTCTTCAAAGAATCCCTAGGAAATTGTTAAGGAAAATGATACTGTGTTGCCCATAATGACAGTATTTGCAAAAAATAAGGTTAAATTAACTGAATTAGCCATAGTAACTTAAGCGAAAAATTGAACCGTGACAGACTCGTACCCCAAAATCGAAAAAAGTCTCTTTATCATTATAATTTCCATTGAATTTAGATAACTAGGCAGTAGAAATTTTGGCCTTGATTACATTAAGTAGACTGACAAATTCCTGTAGTCACAAAAGCAGGTTTTCGTTTACAACCCTTGGACTAGTTCAGGATCATCAAACATATTGGCGATGCCTAAAAAATTAACCCAACATGCAGGAAGTAAATGTCATAAATTGACATCAAGTGACTATGTAGAATAAGGGCAGAAAAAATTTTCATAGTACATTTGTTGTACGAGGTTGGCAATATGAGAACCAGGAAACAGCGCAGGATTTTGGGAAAAAGCGGCATGCCGACTTATTCTTTATATTTAAACTGATCGTTTGTCATCGTCCCAATGCCTAAAATTCTCTTGATTTTTTTTTTGTTGTGCCATGCAGTGACATTAGTTAAATTTCGGAATTTATACTTGTACATATATATTATCAATATATTTGTGCAGATTTTTTATTTATAACAATGCATCAATGTATGCTATTGTTTTCTAAATCTCGTCAATTCATTATTTTAGGTAAGAACGTTTTTTATATTTTGGTAATTATTTATATTATTGTAAAAGTAGGACAATGACGTTTTTTGAAAAAAATTCGATACTTACCCCATATTTCGAGGACGTAGAACAGGATTTTGGCTTTGATTTTTCACTATTTTTTCTCACTTTCTAGGAAAATTCAAAAAGCGTCAATTCACGAAGCAATTTTAATTCTGAAGAGAAACCGAACTTATATATTTATTTTCAATTGTACTAGTTAAAATATCATGTATGTAATACATTTCAGCTATTTTTACACAAATTCTAGTGAATAAATTTTAAAAACTTGTATTTTCAACGAAAAACCAAAAACACGTTCCGAAAAGGCCATCGACCATCAAACTCGTGAAAACGACTAATATTCTTTTGACACGTTGCCAGATGTAAAAAACTTTCGTGGTATAAACTATAAAATTTTACGATCTCAGTCAAAAATATAGTTCAATTTTTGTAATGTTTTATACAATCTCAGGGAAAAATTAATCTTAACCACCCAAAATTATAGTTTAGTTCAGATTTGGCTTGATTTTGGTTAATTTGTAAAACTGAAACTAATCTGAACTAACCTAAATTGATCTAGACTTATACTTTCGTAATATAAACTATAAAATTTATCCATTATAGTTCACAACATAGTTTAATTTTTGTAATGTGTAAAAAAGCGTAAAACTAATCTTAACCACCCAAAATTTTTGCAATGTGTGAAAGAAAACAATATATGTGAATTTCACAAAAATTATATTGACAATCTGGCAACAGCGTAAATTTTTCGGGTTTTAGGAACAAGTCACACCAATATTCAATAGCGGAAGCCGTTTTAATTTGTTTTTTGAGAATTTTATTGATATTTCCGATAAAAATGCGCAAATTTATGAATTATTATATAATACAGAGGCTTCTATCAGTGTGAAATTTGCAAATTTAACGATTTAGTACTAGAAACTGAACCTAAAGTGAAAAGTATTTATCACTGTTTTCTCCAAAACTGAAAAAATAATTATGGAAAATGGAGATCAGAATCGTATTCTACGACCTTAAAATAGGGGGAAATACCGAAATTTTCTCAAAAAAACGTCGTTTTCATAGATTTCGCATAATGTAAATTTTTACCCAGTGAATTATGTATTTTATGTCAGTATTTATTTTATTAATAATTAATAGTAATTTTTCCAATATAATAACTAACAAAAAGTTGCTCTGGTCCAGTGCTGTCCCCTGACCTATTGCGTAAGTACAGTGTAGCCCCTTTAAGGGGCGTACAGCTTTACATGCCTGACCGAATTTATTTTACGTTATTTCCTTTCTTTTACCCCCTACCATTTGCTTGAGGGTACCGCGATTTATTAACCTCTATTTTGGCTAGGTATTTTTTGATAGAATCCACGTAATATAAATATGTCATTTCGATTCGGTTTAAAAATAATAATTTATCCTGAAAATAATTTTAAACGGAGCAACATCAATTTTTTTAATGCTGTGTAATAATATAATTAGCTTAAAACTGTTTTTAAATTAATCAAAAGGAAGTAAACTTTCGACAAATGACAAAACACATAATCATATTTCAGACGCTCACACAAATAAGTTTCACAACACGATACTTGGAGAAGTCCCCAGTGCATCTATGAACAATAATGGGGATACATTGGGAATATTGACATACGTACGTGAGAGTCGCAAGCCTTTTACACCAGGTAGTGGAAATTGTAAACCATCATGTTAGATACGTGACTGTAAACAAAGAGAAGCCCTAAATTTGAACTGAAATTTAAGCCCTTTGGGGTATGTGTACACCGTTAATAATTTACCTTTATACATTAAACTTGGTGCAATGTAGATATAAAATTTTATACAGAGTATGCAAATGGTATGTAAATTTTGTCCAAACACAGTAATAATGACATTTCCATAGAAGAGCGATGAAAATTTTTTTCTACAAAACAGTCACCAATATTAGGTTTAAAACAAGAAAAATACATTTTTAAATATATTTTGTACCAATTTTTTTAGTAGGGAACTAGAGATATGCCCTGATTTCTCATGGATACGGTTACGGTTTAAAAATAAAGATAGGTATGTATACGTACAAGCGCGAGAGAGAGAATTTTCTTTTAGGTGCGTCGATATCTATGACCATTTGGCCTTTTCAGTGTATTTTACCAACTATTTTGCTTTATATCAACGAAACTATTTATTTTGTATATGTAAATAAGTTGTGTTATTTTGTTATAGAATATTTATATGTCCTTGAATGAATTTATCTCTTTAAGGACTGCTGTTATTTTATTAAGATTTGTTGGATTCATGAAAAGTGAACTACCTAAAAGTTTCAAGTTGATGTTATATTTGACTAGAATGGCGGAAAGTTCTCTGTATTCCATCAGGATGTGCTTTACAGTGAGAAAGTCGTAATATTTTGGACATTGAGGAGGCTCCTCATTTATAAATGTATCATGTATGTCCTATCATGAGACGACACGCTATTCCTTGCTTTTTACTTGGAAACATGGGTGTATTGGCTAATTTTAGAAGAAGACGCTGAAGCTTATTATTTTCTTCCAGCATATCCCATTCTGTTTGGGAAAGATTATGCATTGTAGTGTTTATTAGGGGAATTAGATATTTATGATTTTGAATACAGTTTGAATCATTTAGATTTTGGATAGAAGATTTGGCTAGGAGATCAGCACGTTCATTTCCATATATTCAAACATGACTTGGTATCCAAATGAATGATACGTGTATGTTCTTGACTTTACAATGGATATAAAGGTTGTACATGTCTGTTGCTATTGGATGGTGAGGTTAAAATGTAGTCAGGGAGGTCAGTGAGCTCATGGAGTCTGACGCGATCAACCATTTGTTGGGAAGTAAGTCAAGAATGATTTCAATGGCAGATTTGATGGAGTGGAGCTCAGCGCTCAGAATGCTATTGAGTGGATTTGGTTTGTAGGAATAATAAAGTCTGAGCAATAGAGTGCTGATCCTGTGTAGTATTTACTTTTTGATCCGTCTGTATAGATTATTTTATGACTGGGAAAAACAGAGCTTGCTGTATTCTTGGAGTGGTTTCGAAGGATTTTGGGATGAGTGCCTTGCTTTTTATATTTGGTCATCTCAAGGTTGATTTATATATATATATATATATATATATATATATATATATATATATATATATATGTATATATATATATATATATATATATATACATTTACTTAAAAGCGGAAGTACAGGGTGTGTGTATTAAGGGTGTATATATTCTGTAAAGATTCTCAAAGCTAAAATGAAGAGTAGAGTATGAAAAGTATTGCGGGATAAGCTGATATAAATAACAACAACAAACTTCTTATAGTTTGAATTTATAGGCAAGATGCTTTGACGCTTTTCTTAAAAATCTAGTAGATAAGCTTAATCTCAGAACCGATTTCCTATATGATGAATGTGTGTTTTACCATTGGAAAATATCCAAGCTTGCTTAAGAATGTCTATGTTAAAGCTATTTATAAGAAGAATGAGAAGAGCTATTTATTGTGGGATAAACAGAATGATTTTCAGGAAACTAAAAGCAAAATTCACGCAGTATATTAAGCTCTAGAAAAATTTCTAGATTCTTTAAATAATAAAAATATAAGTACTGTTATCTTTCGAAGGCATTCGACAGTATAAACCATGTGGTAAAATGAACTTGTGTGGGCTTAGGAGCGTGCCACTAAAATTGATCAAGTCATATTTGACAGAAGATCTCAGCAATTTTTTGAACGTGACTGGTTTGGTAATCTGATAAGGTACGAAAAAACTTGAAACTCTTGAAAACGGAAGTTCCACAGGATTTTGTCTATTTTATACACAAACGAATTGTCGGGAATGTCGCTTGAGCTCATGAGATTATATGCAGTATGACACCACTGTAGTTTTTGGTGAAATCAGTGAAAAGCATTGGTTAAATGAGTATTTTACAGAAAATGTTGTGTCATTTGATATGGTGCTCTTTCTGGAAGTTCACTTGGATTATAGACTAGACTGCGATGCTCATATTAATAAAGTTGCTTTGAGGGTTGCCTAATTTGTTAATGCTCTTCGGGTTATCTTTGGGAATATTGGTGTAAATAGTGCTATTACAGCATACCATGCGTATATTCAGTCCAGTATTCCAGTGTCTATTGATAAAAAACTTAAATAAACATTTTAGATTCGGTCATTTGAGCAAAAGATAACATTTGATTCGCTTGCTGAATGTAACCTTAGTCATGACCATTATGCTAGAAGTAGAGGCAACCTGTTGTAAAAAGTGCAATATTTCATATATGTAGAAAAATGTTGAATTCTCAGTTATAAAAATGTTCAGTTCATTTCCTGAGACAATTGCTTTTAAAAAATTAACCAAAGAAATGTGGTAACAAAATTTATTTACACAGTAGGTGACTTTTTCAATAATGAGGAAAGAAAGACACTAGAAGGAGTAGCAATTAGACAATTTATAGCCTATATGACATAGCTCCACATGCTTCTAGGATCCTGTGTGTAACATTATTTGTTATTTGAAATTAGTAGGTGCTATATATTTATCTATCTATGTGATATGATGTATAAGTTTAAATATATTACAAGGTTTTTATACTGATTTGATGATTAATCGTGTATGGAGCATTTGAATTTTATGGTAGTGACTCTTCAAAAACCGGAGAATTTATGGAATTGATTTTTTGACTCGAATTGTTGTGTCTCCTCCTTGTTTGTCCGACTTTTCATTCGGTAGATGTCATATTTTTTTGCTTTGAAACTCATGGCTACCTGCCTTCCCCAGGAAATTTTATTATCCAATGAATTTGCATTCCATGAGATAATGTGAGTAAATTCGGGGTTCCTTTGTCAACTATTGAGAGGGGAAAAGGGTATTTTATATATTTCTGTGGATTTTGTGAAATGGTTGATGCGGTCGCTAATTTCCTGAGATGGTAATTAAATTAAACCAAAAATGGGTTACAAAAATAGTCTTGAGATTTTGCAAATTAGCATTTTAATAATAAATTATTTGCTTTTTTCTACACCGGTTTTTAATTTCAAAATTTTAAAGGGCGTGAAGCCCTTACTATCAATTTTTTCTTTGACATCATTTACCAGGATGTGCTTGTGTGTGCCTTTTATTAGTATATTTATGTAAATGCCTGTGTTCTAGCAAAAAGTAGTTGTGATATTCTATATTTTTGTTTTTCAGGTATTTTGTTGCATTTCTGTGTTTGATTCTGAGTTGCTTATTTTTATGTTTTAGCAATTTGGATTTTTGTGAATTTGGTTCCAATATGTTGGTTTACGGATGATTATAGATATTACTTAGTTGGTTTTCTGGGTGTTTAAGTTATTTGTGTTTGTTAAATTTTCTGTTTTTATTTTTGTGTGGCATAGTAGATACTTTTTTGGACATTTATTTTAAGTTCTAGGTGGGTTGAGTCAAAAGAAGATTGGTTTGTATTTTTGGGGAGAGCTGGAAAATCGGATTGCTCTATGTAATCCATCGCGAATTCCTTGTTTTCTTAATGATTAAAGTTTTCTGTTTCAAGTGTGTATATTTAGTCAGTTAATTCGGTTATTAATCTAATAATAATATTATTTTTAGAATTCTATGTTCTTTTTCTCTGCTGGTAAGTGGTCACATATCTTTTGTAAGTTAGAGGAGTTTGTTTACTGAACCGCTCGGTACCTCGTACTACGACCTCATTTTTTAATGTTCTTATTATTCTGTGCATAATCGCAGGTTTATCTGTTTTCGAAATTATCGCATATTTAAAAATAAAAATATTGAGAAAATTTCTTTTAGTATGTTAGCACTAGAGAGCTCTTATTACTACCAAGGCTCGCTAAAGAATACTTAATTACGAAATCCATACTAAACAAGTGGCTAAAATATATAACATAATTCGTAATGGAGTTTTTCACTTAAAATAATAAAAAATAAATAATACATCGCTATTTATGCACGTGCTTCGATACCCACACCCTTAAACTTCCAGGGAAAACTGTTACCAGAAGTAATTTATCTAAAACAATCTTTTTGTATTTTGTATGATTTCGATCCTGTTCAAAATTGAAAAACAACTACAGGTAATATTCTTTGTAAGCGTATCATCAGTATACGAACAAAGGTATAGGCTTAGGATTTTAGCATAATCCCGGAAAACCGTAAAGGGTATTGCTTGTTTCTTGGAGTTTCTTTCTTTGATTCGATATAATAGATTTCTAGTGTTAAAAAAAGATTTTCTTTGTTAGCAATATACAGGGAGTCATAAAAAATATATGTCATTGTTAATTGGAAACTTAAACAAACGCTTTCTTTTAACATAAGTATGGGTCTACACTAGTGTTCTATCTGATATGGGATTCTTTTAAAAATTTGGCAGAGATTTGGATTTAACAAAGTATTAAAAAAGGGATGAATAATCTCTTCAGCTTAAGTACAAGCATTAAAATAATTTTATCAAAAATATAAGTACCCCAGTAATTTTTTCTTATTATTTACACATTTTAGGAGTTTTCTGCAGCATCATTTTACGAAAACTACTAAGAAAGTGTCGCTTGTCGATTAATATTAATGGGTAGTATTTTAAGCCACCTGTCCACAATGTTTAGTTCCTCTTCATAACAAAAGTAAGCACGAATATTTTCCTGCTGCACTGCAAATAATATTCCGTCATTATTACGGACTCCGTTTGAATGCTGTGCTATTCTCGCTAGTAGTTCTTCTCAAGGAATTACTGGTGTTTAATATACTAGTTCTTTAGATGTCTTCAGAAATAAAGGTCTAAGGGATTTAGGTCTGGAAACTTTGGTGGCCATAAAACAGATCCTCCTCGACACTATCACATTTGCATTCTTCTATCAGGAGGTTCGTCTTTCAATAAATTATTTAAATTTTGCTGCAAAAATTGTAAATACATTTCACCACTGAGTCTTCCTTTCAAAACAAATTGACCTATAAAGTTATTTCCGATAAAGTCAGACCACACATTTACAATAAACCTTTGTTAGTGTTTATTTTGAATTATTGCGTGCGGGTTTTCATGAGCCCAAAAATGTTAATTGTGTGAGTTTATTATGCCATCTCTCGTCAAACCGCCCTCTCATCGATAAACAAAATAAGGTTAGGAAAATTTAGATTTAAGTTATGTTGCTGTATTGAAATCTTGCGGTATAATTATCCGGAGACAGCGTGTACCTTTTCGATGTGGTAGGGTAGAGTAACTGTTCTGTTAGAGTTTCATGTACAACCCATTTTGTAATATTGTTTTGTGTCGCGAGCTTTCTTATGCTGTTTGAAAAGTTGTCAACAATCTCTTGAAAAATTTGTTCCTCTACGTGAGGGTCTCGTGCTGTTCTGCGAGGGCCCTCACCGCAGGTGCGGATCAAAGGGGGGGGGGCGATCGAAAGGAGTTTTATTTTATCACTAAGTATTTATGGCATAAAATATTATTTCAGCAATAAACTTAAAATAAAAAGTTTTTATAATAGTATTTTATTTCTTATGATTTTTAATAATTCACATACATTAGAAAATATAGAAAATTTTAGCACAGAAACCGTTTTAGGCACATTCACAAAAAATGTAGCCGTTTTCTCTCAAAAAATTCTAAGTTATAATTTAAATACTTACAAAATACCCATTGTTAAAAATACAAAAAGTTAAACATAAAAAAAATAAATTCGTTCAAATAATGTAGAAATTTTTTGGGGCTATCGGTCATTTTATTATTAATTAAAAACAGTTTTAGGACATTTGATGTTTCAGTTTATTTATTTCTTAAACCATCTGCAGAATTACAATTAAACACTGAAAAGGGATTCAAATGTAATTAATTTTTATATGTTAAAAATATTTAAATAATAAATTGTGTTTACGCTGGCAAATATTACGTGTCTAATTCGTAATCCAAGTCAGTGAAGCTATCTTCGCCCAAATTAATTATAATTGGTTCCTCTATCTCACGGATCATGAGATCGAGTTTCCACATTTTCTTTTGTTCTTTTATTCTATTTATTGATTTTTCCAAATTTTCTGCAGTAACTTTATTCCAAAAAATCTTACAAAAGTTCTGTTAAATTACTAATTTTGTAAGTTGTGTTTTTCTAACAACTCTACCTTATACTTGAGAGAGATATTTCCTTCGCCAACGGACATTTTCCGGACGATCTATAAGAAGAGAATTCTTATCAGCTCAGTTCTTTTAATATCAGATAAATCCCGATCTTTATTGATTTTAGTTAGAATTTTGTCTACGGTTGGGATCTGCTTCTCATAATAAGATGTATGTACAACTCCTTTTATTGCAATTTACATCTCTTCTTCCAACGAGGTTTTTCGTCTGCCTGTGATCGAATATGACTTGGGAGTATTAACAATTCCAATCGTTTTTTCTCCTTCAGTATCACATCTCAATAGAACTTTTAACATTATTATCTAAATGTTGATATTTTAAGGCATCATAAACATTCATCATAATAAGTTTTTTGTTGAGGAAAAAATGCCCTGGTTTAACGACTTTGGAATAAATATAGATGTGTAAGCCATATCTTTTGGGTATCTCACTAATCTCATATAATATATAAAAACAAACACAAACAAGATAAATCACTAACGACACACTGTAAGGTGTACTTTGCTCACAAATTGAACTATCAGAAACTCTATTGTTGCAGTAAATTTATAAAACCTTATAATGTTTAAATATAATTAAATATAATTAGATTCGCGGCAGTTCTCAGTTACCTGCGGCACTGGAGCAGGTGAGTTGGAGGTTTGGGTAACAGTTTTATTACTCTTTCTAGCTCTTTAATAGAGTAAAGAAATGTGTATGCTTGCGATGGCCCCTCCCCTTCCAAAGAGCTTTAACTTCAGGAAAATAGAACCGATTCTGCCTTCTATATTAGGAATGTGTATGCTGCTAGCACTCCCCTCCCGTTGAGAACTTGTTTTTCTTGCGATAGCTACTCCCTCCCAAGAGCTTTGAGTTCAGGAAAATAGACACGATTCTGCCTCTTATACTAGGAATGTGTATGCTGCCCGCATCCTCCCCCCCCCTCTCCTAAAACTTCAAATTCAGAAAAATGGACCCGACCCTGCCTTTTAGAAATGGGAATGTTGCTGATGTCTTTCCGCCCCCCCCCCCCTCCGACGATAACTTGCTCTCGCGTGTCATACTGTACTATTGTGATATCACCGCCCCCCCCCCCCAAAAAAAAAAAAAAGAGAGAGGCTGGATCCGCCTCTACCTCACCGTTACGTCGCAGCAAAAATGACCCTGAATAAAACATGTATAAAATTAATTCGTTAACTGTAATAATTATTTTCTAATCATCTTTTACCTATTTCCCTTATGCTTCGGTCAACCCTTTAAAAAGTTTTTGAAATTGGCAATGTTCGAACTGCAAATCTTTCAGCATGAAGTCTTCTTGCCTTCGAAGAATTTGACAGTACTTTGCCATAATTTAAATACATATCAGCATACGCTGCGGAAGAATATTCTTCTACTTTTTCAAAATATTTTTACTTGAAGACGGTTTTGACAAGTTCTGTCAATAGTAATTCTTTATGTATGTATTAACAATAATATTGTGATTTTTACTTGTTTGTGTTTAGCATTCGTAACTTTTGAGTTTTTCGCATGAAAACCAATTTATCTCGAAAGCCATCAGTTTTATCGAACAAATAAATTCGGAGGTACTAACCGGAAACTCTGTGAATTAAGTAATATTAACTTTTCTTAAGTCTATGGTTTAAAGTAAGAAGTGACAGAAGGACAAGAATATTTCGGCTGACGTACCAACGCAACATCGAATCTTGCAAATAAAAAAAAACGGTTAAATTAAATTAATCTACAATCGTAATGGAATATCCTGTCATGTTGTTACAGTATATTTGGTCTTAACATTGTGGAAAAAAATATATTTTTTTGAAAATAGAATAAAATATTGATTTTCTAATATTTAAATATCTCAGTATATGTAAGGTAATTTTACATAAAATATAATTTATGACTTTCGGCTGCTGATAAACTAGTTTTAGTAATTACGTTGTCATTGTACACCTCAAAGGTTTCATAGCACAGTATCTTGCTAATTTTCCTAATGTATTTACACGAACAATAATTGGGCACATTGGGAATATTAGGACACGTGATTGCGGAAAGCTTATTACACCAGTGTAGATGAAACCTTAAGCCAATTTATCAGCAGCGTGATTGTAAAGAGGGGAAAAGCTCTAAATTTAAATCGGGATCTTAAATCCCTGAGACATATGTATTTAGAGTAGCAACAAGTGTTTCGGGATTTTGCAGAACATTCTTATCCTCATTAAGATAGAAACTGGTTTATAAAAACGGAAAAAAGAACTGAAATATAAAGGATTTTTCTTTAGTAATGTTAATAAGGTTGAGAGTGAAAATTTAGGTTAGCAATAACTATGGGGTAATATTAAATGAAAGTAAAATGATATTAATCCATTTCATTCGCCCAAGAGCTTCCTTCTTTATCTTTTCCTTTTTCATTTGATTTGATATTTATCTATAATAATGTAACAAATTCAATTTCAATACTAAACACGAAAAAAATAGTCAAATCATAAATTATTAAATAAGTTTGATAAATTATCACCACTTTACTCGGCAAATTTTCGGCCTTATGAAGTTTTTACGCTTAATATCGAAACTTTCCAAATAAAAGGCTGAAGGGGTGATGATATAGGTTCTAAATTTAAACTTTGTATTTCATTTTTTATTTTATTTACGCATTTTTTCCAGGGTGATGTGGTGTAATAGTTGTAAGTAATGAAATTCGGAACTTTTTCCTGTGCCAGGTAACTTGTGAATCATTCCGTTACTATTAAAAATATGAAGTAAAAATTTTGTCCAGCCAAGTGGTTTATATTGACCTATAAACTTTCGATTTTACCATCGAATTCTGAGATTTTTAAAACAAGCTCGCAAGTTTTTCACTAACGTCGTAATCCTCAAGAACAAATCTTTTTAATGATATATTGACGTATAATACTCTGATCGTACTACTAACAATTATTGTGTATTAAATAATAATAAGAACATTTCTTACCCAACTTCAAAAAAGGAGATTCAACTGCTATTATATCATTTTAAAGTTTTTACTTGGTTATCTCTTTAACTAAGCATTAGAAAAAAAAACAGGCAAAAGTTTTAGAGGCCAAAGAGAGCTCTTGGAGTTAGTTTTAACGGTCATTCAAGATTTTTAAAGTAAATCCCTCTTCTGACTTTGGAAATAACGCAAAATTTTACTTCTCAACAAGTTATTATGTATTAGGAATGACTCTTAGGGAAAATATATTCTAGACAAGAATGGTAAGGATCAGTAAATTATATTCACTGGAACTTTTGGTTTTCACCTTAAAAGTTTCAAGATCGAGTTAATTTTTTATATTAAAGAACTTTATTTTAAGCAAAGAACTAGGAAACAGAAAACTTTATGGTTGTTATATATGTGTTCTCCTTTTAGGCAGAAGAAAGGAAAGAATAAATATAAACAGCTTATTTTCTGCAAATACTACTCTGGTCCCCTCTCCGTACGCGTTTCGACCACCTTAGGATATCGTCAGTGGAACTGTATCGAACCGAGAGCAACATTAGTAGGAAATAACTTATATATGAAATATAAATTCCTATTTATATCGGTAGGATATTACATAAAGCATACCCTATAGAGTACTAACAGATAATACATTGCTTGATTATTTGTTTAAATTATTAGCGCCGACGTGGATGGACTTGCAACTAAATACAGGGTGTCTCAAAAGAAAGTACACATTTGTTTTGCTTATTGCGTGAACGCAACTATTCCGAGCGGCGCGGGGGGTATATCAATCGGTAGCCCGGCTGTTGGGAATTTAGTCGCTATGGAGCGTTTCTCGGGAGCGGACCGTGCTTTGTGCGTCCGTGAGTTTTACAAAAACGGTAATTCGGCGACTGTAGCGCGTAGAAAATTCTGCAATTTTCGATATATTCGTCACTTAAATGATGCGCCAAGCGCTCGGCTTATTGGAAAATGGGTCCAGAAGTTTGAAGAAACCGGTTCAACACTAGATAAACCAAAATCCGGACGTCCGAGGTCTTTGAGAACGGTCGAAACCGTAGAGAGTGTTAGTCTGTTCGTGACGACCCAAACATTTCGATTCGTAAGCGTGCTGTTGCTTTAAATGTGCATAGGTCATCATTATTCCGCATTTTACACAAAGATTTAAAGCTAAACCCCTATAGAATTCAGTTGGTGCAAGAATTGAAGCCTCAGGATGCTGGTCAGAGGCTTGACTTCGTAAACCAGATGACTGAATGCTTTTCAACGTTTACCAACATCTTCTTTTCGGATGAAGCCCATTTTCATCTTAATGGTCATGTAAACAAGCAAAATTGCCGCTATTGGAGTGCAAACAATCCAAAACACAAACATCAGAAATCTCTACATTCGCCGAAAGTGATTGTATGGGCTGCGATGTCGGCGCGAGGAATTATCGGCCCGTACTTTTTTGAAGATGAAAGGGAACGCACAGTAACAGTGACTTCAGAGCGGTATGTGGAGATGTTAGACGACTTCTTCGTGCCTGAACTGCAAAATTTTCCTGGCTATAACCAAAGAACATGGTTCCAGCAAGACGGAGCAACTTCACACACGTCCAACATGTCTCTGCCACGAGTGCGTGAAATTTTTCCTGGCAAATTGATCTCAAAGAAAGGTGACATAAGTTGGCCTCCACGCAGTCCTGATTTATCACCTATGGAGTTTTTCCTATGGGGTTATGTCAAGTCAAAAGTTTACGCCAACAAACCGACTTCTCGGCACAATTAAAAGAAAATATCCGCAACGAAATGGCAGACATCACGGAGAATACCTGCCGAGCCGTCATGGGCAATTTTAGTGCTCGATTAAATGAATGCCGTGAGCGCAACGGATTACATTTGGACGATATCATTTTTACAAAATAAATTCCCAAACAATGTATTTTAATATGTAATAAACATTTTTTCAATAAAGTCCTGATTTTTTTTTAAATCGATTTTTTAAATGTGAATTTTCTTTTGAGACACCCTGTATTAGCGGCGGGCTATTTATACCTTGGGTAATACATACATCTGAAATATAAAAATACATTTTCAATTTGTAACTATAAAAATCTGTTACATATACATTAAATAACCTCTTTTATACAGGAATATAAAATAGAGTTATTAGAAACGTATATATAACAGATTTTTTTTTTATACCAGCAAATTAAAAAAGGTACAATATTCTTAAAGAGGGAGAAAAAAAAACATAATATGCCTATGTATTTGTATTTCTACAAAGAAACTTTATAAATTATGTATTTATTGCTTTTATTTTACATTTTCAAGTACACAAATAGTCTTATATCTACAAACTACTTCATTATTATTCGTTTTGCATTAATTTTGAATTTATTCTGATTATAACTAAAAATGTCCTAAATATCGTAATATTTACTCATATTTACACATATTCTATTTTTTAGACTGTATAATAAGTACTACTTTTTACAACAGAAAATAGATAGAAGAGTTTGACGTGTTTAATTCATAGGAATATAAAAGTTAAAAAGTTTAATATAAATTAAATACCTTAGTATTCCCTTTTGCTGGCAAGAAATGTCAAAACTAAGTACGATATAGTTTGATTCCCACCAATGCCATCAACTCATATTTTGTTTTACAAGATAATATATCATAAAACTATTAATAGACTAACTAGTAGATGTAGTTCGAATATTAACCCTTTTACTTAAATTAATTCACTTTCTGTGGACTACAGTATTTGAATAAAATATTGCATTCAAAAATTACTTGTTAAATTGTCTGTACCATTTCCGATTGTTTTAAAATTAATTTTTTCAATGCCATTAGTTTTCTAGAATCCATCATCTTATGATTATTCAAATTTACTATCTTTTCCCGAGGCAACTAAATTAATTTTTCTACACTGGAAATAAATACAACATTTAATGGTGACTTGTACAATTGTGTGGCAATATAAAACAAGTTAAGGCTAAAAATTTTTGATCTAATGTGTATCTTCTGGCTTTTATTGGTTTGGTTTAGTTTCTGATCTGGCACAAAATAAAATTATATTATAGATTCATTGACCTTTCCCATTATTTTCTGAAAGTTGTTTGCAAATGACTTTCTTTCAGCCAGAGAAAGCCTTTGCTGTTATGATGTAACCCATTTCTGCAGGTTAGAAAATCTCAAAGACCAAGTAATTATTTCAGTACAAATGTTTGGCTTTTAGTGTAAATTTGGCTGGTCTGGTGACTCCTACTTATGCCACAACTGATTTAAAAGCTCGTAAACATAAAATAACAAAGAAATAATATATTAAACAAATCTTATAAAATACGAAAGTATACTTTTGTTTCTTAACCAGTAAAAAAAACATGCTTTTACCAATCAACAGACTGGATAACAGCGTTTACTCTTATGGTAACTTCGAAGAATTTAGTTATTTACGTAAATAGAATAAACAAATAAATTCAAATTAGATTTGTTTACATAATAGATTTATAGATACTTAAAAAATATTAGAATTTTTTTGTACCTGGAGCTCGGGTTCTTCTTTCTCTAAGTTTTTTTTTAACGGGGCTCTCCTCCAAGGTTGATGTATATGTTCTAATGCTTTTAGGACATTCGGTTTCCTCTATGACAGTACTAGATGTTGATGGTTGGGACAAATCATCTATGGTTTCCCCAGAATGAAATACTTCGTAAAATTTAACATCTAAAACATGGTTTTAAATATTTTTATACTTATAAAAGCTATAAAGCTTAATAGAGAAACCTATTTAAATTTATTATGTATTAAATTATTTTAACAAACTTCCAAATTTTTCATAAACCATTAGTCTTATTATCTACAAATAAGGTAAACAAAAGATTACAAGTTAAGTTACTTACCAGACAAATATAACATTGGAATAGTAATTCGTTTTAAGCCCCTTTTTGTACCTTTTACAAAACACTCTAGAGTAAAATGTTTGTCACACTCTGTAGCAGTTATAAATTGTGGAAGGTTCTATTTATATTAGCTGTTTTTTTTATCCACTGTTCTGGATCCGATCTAGGAAACGATGTTTTGAAAAGAATCGTCATTAGTGCAAGCCCATAATATTTCTTTCCAGACATAATTGAAACAAATATGAACAAAAGAAGCGAGCAAAATTTAGCGAATCTAAACACTCCAGCTAAACACACAACTAAAATCAAATATGGCTACCCAGGTTATGCTTTGTGCAGTTTGACAAAAGCATAGATCAGATTTTGTTTAGAAATACGGGTACGGTTGTTTACTAAGTAACGATATTGGCGCTTACGTGGATGGACTCGTCCCTAACATATTTAGATACGTGGTCATTTAAGAAATTGCTCTATAGGTTATTCTTTATGGGACATTACAAACCTGCTATTCACCGACCTCGATGTCAGACTGAAAAATATCACCAGACGAACGACATCTATAATTCACCGGAGTAGTAAGAAATTTTTTAAAAATCAAAATTTCAGTAAGAAATAAAGAATTCTATCTCGTATTTAAGTATATGTTATATATGTATTCTCCTTTCAGGAAAAGAACAGGAAAGAATATATACAAACAGTTTATTTCGCGCAAATACCACTCTAATCCCCTCTCCATATATGTTTAGACCACCTTATGGTCACGTCAGTGGAGCTGTATCGGACCGAGAGCAACATTCGCAGGAAATAACTGATATATGAAATCTAAATTCCAAAGTACGTCGGTGGAATATTGCAAAACTGCGTCCCACCGACCTCGATGTCCAAGTGAATAATATCGCTAGTCGAACGACATCTATGAATCACCGGATTAGTGAGAAATTTTTTAAAAATTCAAAATTTTAATAAAAGAATTATATCTGCCGTATTTAAATAATTGTTATAAATATATTCTCCTTTCAGGCAGAAAAAACAAAAGGATATATGAAAGGAGAATAGGTTTATAACAACTATACCAAAATATGGCAGATAGATTTCTTTATTTCTTACTGAAATTTTGATTTTTGAAATTATTTTTCATTACTTCGGTGATTCATAGATGTCGTTGAGTCTGATATCGAGGTCGATGAGTGGCAGGTTTGCAATATCCTACCGACAACCATAAATAAAGCCACCCATATTTTTATTAGTAAATAACAATATAAAAACAAGGGATTTATATTTAAAAAAAAATACTCTTAATGATTTTTTCAACTCAATATTTAATGTTAGCTTTTAATAACCTTTTATTTATTTATTATGAAAATATCACCACAGCCCACTAATGTAGATCCCCTTTTAGAAGGTAACTAACTCCAACTAAACAATAAAGTCTTTGATATAGAACAAATTGATAGTTATTTTAGGCCTGCAAAGACAATTTCCGACGTAAGATTAAAAGTATATCGAGAGCAGTTAGATTTAGTTATAGGACATTACACTCAATCAATAGGTGCTCGTCTGATCTGTAAATATTAGGAATGTTGACGAGAATAAAATGGGGAACCCAGAGATCCACCCTTCTTAGAATTCATAAAGCTCTTATCTTGTCAAAAATTGAGTACGGAAGTACTGCTTACTGTTCGGCCAATGAAAGACAATTAAGCCGTCTTAATACAATTCATCATAATGGACTGAGGATTGCCTTGCGAGCCTTCCGCACAAGTCCGATCAAGAGCTTGTACTGTGAAACTGAACTTCCATCTCTGTCCTATAGAAGATAGCAGCTATTGATAAGGTATGTCAACAGTCTCAAGTTTCGCCCTCACATTATACATAAAGACCTTTTTCTGTTCTCTACAACCAATAGTAAAAACAAATCGACGAACTACTCCAACGCTCGTTTCAACGAATTATCATCCAGGCTCCCTATATTCACGCCTCAGGTTATCCCTATCAATACATATAACTTTCCTCCTTGGAACCTTTCCCCTATCAACGTGAATTTGACTCTGACTAAATTCCCAAAGGAGCAACACAGTAACCTGTTCATTATTAAGCAATTTCAATATCAAATCAACTTACTATACAAAAATCAAACATCATTGGAGCGGAATTTTATTGCCAAATAAAGTCAAAATCAATATCATTCCACAAGCATAATGTCTGCAGAACTGTTTGCTATACTTAGAGCCACCAACCTGATCCTTGCCAACAACTTATCAAACTGGCTGATAGCATCGGACCCTTTCAGCTCCCTTATTCTATATATTCATAGTTCCAGACAGCCAAAATCACCTCTACTCAGCTTAATACTACACAACATTGAACACATTTTAATCCAAAACAAAAGAGTCTCTTTTATGTGGACACCCAGCCATGTTGCAATAGCGGGCAATAAGAAGGCAGATTTATTGGCCAAACAAGCATGTAACTCAAATAATCCAACTCTGAATTACATTTTTTCACTCTCTGATATAAATAATTTTACGGATAAAATAATTAAAAACACAATACAACTTGAGTGGGACCCACTAGAGGCAAAGATGATGTCTCCCAGATTAACGGAAAACCTCTAAACCTCCTAAGAAGAATGAGAATTAGACATTCGAAATTAACACATTGTAATCTCATAGAGAAGACTGATCCACCTATTTGCCAGAGATGTTCTAGTTGACTATCAAACATATTCTCTGTTCCTGTCCATAAAACGAACCTGTCCTTACAGCATTAAACCTGACAGGATCATTACAAAAGCTAGCTTACTCAAATGCCTCAAACATGGTCAAATTTCTGGGAACGACTGGACTCCCTCTCTCTCTCTGATAGTTATGTTTAGGCCTACATACGCAATTTTTGATTTAAAATTAAAAATATGTCGGGAACAGTTCCGAAATATGTCTATAATTTTTCGTAGAATCTAAATATGATATAATTTAGGGTTTTCCATTTAAAATAATCAAGAAGGCATCAAGTTTCAGTGCAACCAGAAGTGAGATTATCTTGAAAACATTTTAACCGAATTGCCCCCATCGATATGAAATTTAAAAATTTACAAAGTCTAATTTTCGAGAAATCGATCGCGGAATTTCGTCGTAGGACACCCTGTATGTAGAAGGTACTAATCCTCTCTTATGTTAAATATAAAACAAAATGTATTATAAATCGTCTATCGATTGCTAGTTTCTAATACGAAACACATCAAAGATTAGGAAATCATTTATTATAAAGTAGCAAAACCTTTCATTTTCGATACCATTTATAAACATAAGTCGTTATTTAGGTTACTTTGCTTTTTATAATTACTATGCTAATTGCCATTTCTTGTATAAACCATAAAGTTTTTGTCCTATTCTATGTTGAAACCAAATAAAAACTTCAGACTTAGCAACCGACGGTAATACACGACTTAAACGTGTTTTTAACGCACCATAAGTTTTTGATGACAACGCTTGATAATATGTTTAATAGGCTAGCTTAATTTGTGGCTACTATTACGCATGAATAAATGTAAAACATATTTGTACCATTTTTTTTCCAAAAATGTATTTTTGTTTTGTATTTTTCTGTATTAGACAGGCGGGTTATTTTAAAGCAATTTTTACATATTTCTTAAAGATCACTGGTAAAGTCAGTTTAAAGATAAAATGTTAAAATACATATTCAGGATGCTGCAAATTCAAGTCAGGAATCTGGGTAACTGTAAGAGATATCAAAAAATTTGCGCGACTTGGTATCAGTGGCAGCTAGTGGATTAAAAAAGTAGGGGTTGCAATTCCAATGGTAGGGGAGCGAAGAGTTTGTTCTAACAGAGGTAAGAAGTAACCCGGCTTTTTTTCCGAGACCCAAAACATTATTCAGCTATTATTTTACTCAATTTTACCTTTATGTCGCGCCACAACACGTGATCACAGCCAATGCGCCGCCGGCCATCCCGGAGAGTACATGTGTGCACGTGCTTAATTTTCGCCAGGTAACGTAAAATTTTAATCTCATCAAAATTTTATTATTGTTGTTGTCATGAATAGATTTAAAACTTTGTACATGTTATTCACTTGTAAATTTACTTATCCTTGAAGATGTGTAACCGTTTCCACGATCAATAGGTAAAGTTAATATTTATCATAATTAATCTGGAAAATCGTACTTTGGGATTAGTTGTAACAATATATGGGGGCTAGTTGTAACATGTTACAACTTCCTCGTAGTATTATAATTATTGAGATGTCATAATATTTCATTTTGTTTTTTTTTTCTTGAATGAGGGTATATAAGAGAAAGTCAGAGCGTGCAACACAAAGTTAGGAGGTGAATGAGTTGTACGTATTTCAGTCTCCGCCATATATCTCTCTACCGATATATTAAGAAAAAAAAGAACAATGAGAATCCACCTGGTGGCTATGTTAAGCCTAGACTAGTATTCACTGTAGAAGTAGAAGGTGAAGGAGTTGTACGTATTTCAGCCTCTACCATATATCTCTCTACCGATATATTAAGAAAAAAAAGAACAATGAGAATCCACCAGGTGGCTATGTTAAGCCTAGACTAGTATTCACTGTAGAAGTAGAAGGTGAATGAGTTGTACGTATTTCAGCCTCTGCCATATATCTCTCTACCGATATATTAAGAAAAAAAAGAACAATGAGAATCCACCAGGTGGCTATGTTAAGCCTAGACTAGTATTCACTGTAGAAGTAGAAGCTTCATATATTCTTAAATGAGCAGAAATATATTTTGGATTGCTACGTATGGAAATAAGGAAACTAGCTTATCAGTGCGCTGAGAATCTTACTGTTAAAAATGCCTCTCATTCTTGCCATCAAAATAAAAGTGCTGATCCGAACTGGTTCCAAACTTCATGGGCAGAAATCCTAACTTATTTTTGAGGACACCAGAAGCGACGTCACTAAATCGAGATACGTTTCTTCACAAAACTGTCAGCGCTTTCTTTGAAAAATACCAAGAAATGTTTCAAAAATACGGATTTACCGCGTCGAGCAGCCGTCGAGGAAGCATCACTTGAAAATGCCAGCTGAGATGTTGGCGAAACGTTGTGAAGATATTTCTATTGACGAACGGATTGACAACCGGAAAAACATCAGTACACATTCCACCAAACCTATATATATATATATATATATATATATATATATATATATATATATATATATATATATATATATATATAAGTAGATGGATATCGCTCAACGTCGTTTGAGGTAATATTATTTCTAATTTCTTTTAATTTTGATTCAAATGATAATATGATTTTTATTTGCTATAATAGTGTCAATTTGTCTTATTTGAAACGTATCTAATAACAAATCAACTTGAGGCATTATATTGTGAAATAAATTTAACCATGAAGGGAACCTCTTGCTTTTGAGAATTTTGACATAACTTGAAGATTGGCTTGTGGTACTAACGTTTGCACTGTCATCTAAGATTTTTCCATCGTCTCTAGAAAATACGGTACAAACAAGTCTAGAATTAAAATTGTATCTTGTTAGGTTCGAACGAGGTAAGCTTTTGTTAGCAATTTGGTCTAGTATTGCGGTTCTTTGAGGACTATTTGAAAAAAGGAATAAATCCCTTGTAAATTAGAAAAAAAAATATGCGGATATTTTTATGGGCGGACGCAGCGTTTAACATTATCAAATTTAATTTATGTGTATAACAATGTACGTAAGCAGCATAATAATAGTTTTTTTTTGTAATTGCTTGCACCCCATTCAACGAGCCGCTCATGTTTTCTAAAAAATAAAAAATCGCTCACTTGGTTTCACTTTCATATACAGAAAAATAGAGAGCAGGAACTGCATTATATTTAACTACTTTTCTATAATATATTACAAGAGATTCCTGAAAATGTCTAACACATACACGATGGTTTTTGTAAATTCCTTCCTAATTCGGAACAGTTTGGGACAGAGCATCTAATTTTGGATGTTTTTTTTTCGCCAAACATCTTTAACCTCTTTAAAACTTAACAAAATATCTTGATCAAAGTCATCACGAATAGAAATACCGGCACAGTAGACGCCGCGGTGGTAATCTAACCTAAACTAAAGGAATGGTTTAACTGCTGCTTGAAGAAGAAACATTTACTTGATACTGGCAGCGCCACGCGCGACTGAAAGCAAAACTTCCAATACTCGTCCAATGGGTTGTATAAGAAAAATTTTTCTAGTAGATGGATATTTTGTGTGACAAACTAAACACAGGTTTGCAAATCGACTTGCAACCTACATGAAGCTTGTGAGACAAGATTAATCTCCACGTCTTAGATAGGCAACTCCGTATACGCTCCAGTGGATTGCATTAAAATTACACACCAGCAAAGCGATAACGTTTCCAAGCTTATTACTGTAATAAAAAACAATCTGTTAAAGATTAGGCAATGTAAGTTAAATTATTTCAATAATTGACTGTTTTTCGCTTATAATCTAGGTAAAAAATTGATTTAAATTTAATCATTAAATTATCAAGAGAAACTTAAAAAATATTTATACTTATATTATTTATTAGTATGTTTTATTTCAATTTACAATATTTTTGGGGGTTGCGCAAATCTAAAGATAAGCTGCCACTGCTCGGTACTCAATTAAATGCCGTTAAGAAAAGAATATTATGAAAATTTCCAATTAAATGCTCATTCGAAGAATGGATAGATCACCACACAGTAGAAAAATATAGATTTTTTGCCAGAGAATTTTGAAGACAAAATCATGCTTCAAATAGGATCTTCTAAAAATACCAAAGTTTCAAATAACTTGAAAAATTTTAGACCATCATATTAGTATGTATTTTTTGACAATGGATACAAATACGAGGTCAAAAAATCGTACATGCCCAAAATAGTTTTCTAGCACCAAAAACACCCTCTAAATAACGAAAATGAGACTAAGTTTCTAATATAAATTAAGACTAGCATCAGTTTATCAGATTTAAAATACCCCTTACGGGGTGAAAACTACCCTCATATTTTACCAAGCTGATCAAAAACAACAATCATTGCTAAAAAGGCTGAAGACGTCTCAGTTTTGAGAAGTGGCAAGAAACTGCGGTTAACTGTGATAGTACTCGAAAACCAACCCATAGGTTTGCGAAAAACGACCCTTTAATTCAAATAATGCAGTACAACCCCAAAAAAAAAATACTAGCACTTTTATGAATGCTGACATTGAATAAAATAATGAATTACTATGAACCAGAAGTAAATACTCCCGTAACACCAATATAATCCAATTACTCCCTCTGAGAGAGAATAACTGCCCTCCTGCAATACGCTATCCAAAAAAAGCTACAGTGATTACTGAAAGAGCTCAAAACGACAGAATTTTGCAAAGATAAGAGGAAACTACAGTAGGTTTGAGGTGGCACTTGAAAACCAGCTTCACAAGGTTGCGAGAAACCACCCCTAAATTCGAATGATGCGAGAGAAACGAGGAAAAATCATTGAGTCTAACAATATCTCCATTTTTATGGATGCTAAGATTGACCAAAATAGTGCACTACTCTGACTGAGAGGTAAGTCGTAATTTTTATGTGGATGGAATTACAGTAGATAATTCTACACCATTGTATCCAAGGTCACAATAAATGTGTTCTATAGAATTCGCAAAGGTTTATTAACCTCGTTTAGGAACTTTAAGCCATCAGGACTAGCAAGTAAACAAAAAAGAATAGCCGTATAGGGTGAATAACCTTGTATATATATATATATATATATATATATATATATATATATATAAATATATACACACAAGGTTATTCACCCTATACGGCACGGAATATTGTGGCCAGAATACGTGACTTTCAAAAAGTTTTACTTTTAGTATATATGTGGTCTAATATAGTTACTTTTTAAAATTATTTTCATATTATACAGGGTGTCCCAAAAGCTCTGAAAGTATCAAAGTTGTGTTTTGTTAAATGGAACCCCCTATATATTATTGCATTTTTAGATTCTCAGATCAAAATAATTGCTTGTTTTAATAAGGTTTAAAGTACCTAAACCTTAACAGCCAGATTCACTAGCATGATTTAACTTGAAAACCATCCTAAGTTGACAGCAGAGGGCTTAAACTGACAAGAGCAACAACAAACCAAACATGTTTTAAACCCTAAAAATACAAGCATCATTTTGTTTTATTACTAAGTCGGTAAAATTGAAGACTGTTATTTATTTTCGGGATACAGCTATTTTTCTTATGTATTTCAAGGTTTTATTGCTAGGTTCTTATCTTTAATATCCCTAGATAATCATTTATTTGTTGGCATATGTAATATAAATTATGACAAGATCGCAAGCAGAACAAAATTGGTCGACTATAAGATTTAAATTTCATGGCAACTAAATCGTGTTTAAGTCCAAAATCTTCTTGGTGAGTCTGGCCATAAGGGTTTTTAAATAATTTGAATTTTGACAAAATCTAACCTAACTTTCATGTTTCAAATACTTAGGAAGTATTTCAGTTATGTGCTCAAAATATACAGTGAGGTGTAACAAGAAATCCCATTTTATATCCCAATTATAATAAATATGCTGTATTATACAAGGTGTCCAAAAATTAAAACTAATGAAATAAGAAATTTAGGTGACAATAACTTGATTAATTTAAATAGAACGCTATACTTTTTAACTTACCAGAAAATGCACCTTTTAAATACCTATTGAATGGTATATAAGGGTGTTCCATAGCTAAATCTTCGTGTTTTCGCAGCATACGCCAAATAGTCGTTTTTTTTTGCATCATTTTGGGTTTTTTGAATAGATGTTTTAATTTATCTAGTTGCCTATGGTATTTGGAAATTATGGTAATTTACAACTATAACAATAATAATCAGGAATTTCTTTACAAATGTTCAGAAACTCGGAGCGTGATTTATAGTCGTCTAACAGGCTATAACAGCAATAATGGTAAAAACATATTGACGATAGTACAAAATCGAAACAAAATATTTACAGTAGATTTTTCATAATATTCTTTTTTCGAAACCACTGCTAACTCTGGACAACATTTGTGAGATTAGTTTGAAATGCGTCTCTTATGCGTATTTTCATATCTTGTGATGTTGGCGCATTGTAGGCAATTCCTTTTATGAATCCCTATGAAGAAAAATCTGATGGAGTTAAGTCCGGAGATCTTGGAGGCCGATTTTAAAATCGGTCTCTCCCAATCCACCTGTTTCGTAAGATGACATTTAAAAATTGCCGAAGCTTACGATAATAATGAGGCGGAACTCCATCCAGTTGAAGCCACATAGTTGTTCTAATATGGAAAAGGACATCTTCTAATAACACAGGAAGTTGGTATAAAAGAGAATCGTGAAACATCAATTCATTTAAAGGTATTTCAAAAAAGTAGGATCCAGTATTCCTCCCCACATATTAACCGATCACTTATTCTGGTTTCTCATAACTCTGTATTCATGCGGATTTGAATCAGAATAGTAATGGAAGTTGTATATATTCACAAAACCATTGTTATGAAAAGTACCTTCATCAATAAACAGCACATTATCAAAGAAGTGTTCGGTTGTCAAAATCATTTCCGTGAAGCTTTTGACAAAACTGGATTTTATAAGGATTAAATATGTATTTGTTAAGAATCCTTGAAACACTTTCGTGGCTAATGTTAATATTTTCGGATATATGATTTTAACTAATATTGAGATTTTCGATTACTGAGCCAAGTATAGAAAAAATATTTTCTTTATCCCCAGTAACAGGTTTTTTATAACTGACACTTCCACATCCCCGTAACTGGTTTATTAGTCTCACAAAAATAGCTGATTTAGGATGGTTTCTTTCAAGAAACTTTTGAGCATAGATTCGAGAAGCCAACAAACAATTTTGATGACATTCTCCAAGGATAAAAATCATATCAATACGCTCTTCCGTTGGATAAATTTTCATTTTGATAAAGCAATAACACAGCAATATTCAAATAATTCAATTTAAAAAATGAAGTTACAAAAAATAATACTGCTATTATAGCAGAGGAAATTGAATTATCTGACATTTCTAAATGCAATAGGCAACTAGATACATTAGAACATCTATTCAAAAAAGACAAAATGGTCCAGGAAACGATTATTTAGCGTATTCTGTCAAAACGCGAAGACTTAGCTATAGAACACCCTTACACCATTCGATATGTTTTTAAAAGTAAATTTTTTGATAAATTAGAAAGTATAGTTTTCTATTTAAATTAATCAAGTTATATCCACTTAAAGTTCTTATTTGATTAGTTTTAGCTTTTAGACACCCTGTATAATATAGTATGTTTATTATACTTGTGACATAGAATGTGATTTATTGTTACCCTTCACTATACATTTTGAATACATAACTAAAATACTTCTTAAATATTTGAAACATGAAAATTGGTTTAGATTTTGTCAAAATTCAAGTTCCTTAAAAACCCTTAAGGTTTAGGTACTATAAACCTTATTAAAATAGGCACTTATTTTGATCGAAAAATCCAATTATGCAATAATATACTGAGGGTTCATTTTAAAAAACACAACTTTGATACTTTCAGAGCTTTTGGGACACCCTGTATAATATGAAAATAATTTTAAAAAGTAACTATATTAGACCCTCGTATATCCCAAAAATAAAATTTTTTGAAAGTCACGTATTTTGACCGAAATATTCCGTGCCCTATAGGGAAAATAACCCTGTATACATAAAAATTGTTCAGAAAATATTTTAAAATATTCATAAACGTTCATGAAAGATTACTAATAATGTCCACATTATTAACCATTTTTTTAACTTCAGCTTCATCGCTAAAGTTTTGTTATTATGTAAAAGGGTCTAGTTTTTGAATTATTAATTTAATTTTACTCTGTACGTTGTCAAAGAGTTTTATTTTGGATGTGTCTGTTGTTTTTTGTATCTTTCACTTCATTTAACTTCTACCCACATTTGATAAAAATCGAATTAGTAATAATAGAAAGCAAGGAAATGACACGTGGGATACGTAAACACAGCCCGAACGACAAACGTTTTAGTATTGTGTTTATGCCTTCCAAAAAAATCAAAAAAAGTGACAAGAACATTTTGCGATAATGTAAGAGTAGCGTCGCTACCTTTAAGCAAGAAAATATTCGCTTTTCGAGAACTAAAAAATAATTAACAAACTGTCATAGTATCTCCAATATATATATATATATATATATATATATATATATATATATATATATATATATATATATATGTATATATATATATATATATATATATATATATATATATATATATATAATAAACGAGACGATGCTATAAATTCAACTACATGGAAAACATTAATAAAAAATCAAGAAAGAAAACAACAAAAATCAACTAGTACACGAGAGACCTGCATACAGGAATAAAATATATCGCACTCGGCAGAGGGGAGGAGCCTGCGAAGCCGCTCATCCAATCAGGAAGCGAGCCAGCTAAACAAAACTCGAAATTCATCAGAGGCCACCATCAGTTCTCAGCGAGTAACGAAACGAACCGCACTTGAAAATGCCAAATGAGATTTTGGCGAAACGTCATGAAAACCTTTTTTTGAAAGAACGGATTGAAACTCGGAATAACCAAACTATTCATATCTTGTTCATGGCTCAAAATATTCTTATCCATACACACTTTCAAATGCTGTGTCGTGTTTTGAAAACTTCACAAATGGCGATTATAAAGCAGTGCTTGTTTATAGAGAAATAACAGTATCATCAGTCATGTGCGACTGCTAACAACAACTAACGATCTAAAAATTAATTTAATGGAATCTAATATATTCGTATTGATGATCACTTCCAACGTCGTTTGTTTCTTTGAAAATATTCAAAATGGCGGCATCCATATGGCACGGTTTTAGGTGAACTTGCAGGATAACTAGCAAAACACGGCTGCTAACAAAAATTAATGGCTTTAAATTTATGTTCCAGGCTCAAAATATCCGTAGGAAAACCTATTCTCAAAGATTGCTTGGCCACTTGAAAATTCTCGGTCGCTGCCCTTTGGACATGTGGGATGGGGAGCTTTAGTATGTGCAATTGGTCGACCAAAATCCCTCCACCCTCCAAAAAAAGAAGAAGAATTTTAGAGCCACCATTTACCTTCACGCGTATTTCAAATTGATTTTTTTTCTTTTACATACGCAGAATTGGTGCTGGGTCGGTCGTTCACTTAATATTGCACTGTGCTACAAGAAGAGTAGGTAAGTTTAAATATATCATCGTTTCTTACTTCGCCATTTTAAAGAATTTTTGAGCGCCAAACGATGTTCACCAGTGAGTATTTCTGCGAGCATTTAAAGCTTCTTAAGAGATATTTTAAGACTAATAATTCTTGTTATAATTCGCATATTGCTAATGATCCCACAAAATCGCTGAAAACAGCTACATTTTGAAACCGCCATTTTGAAAAATGTCAGGGGGACACATGACGTTAGAGAAGCAATTATTCCTAAGAACATTTTGGGGACCGAAGCACGCATTTTGAAAACGCACCGTTTTGTCTTCATTGGGACTCATAAAGCCATTCCATCCGTTACAATACATCATTTCACAGTCGTGACCTATCTACTATATTTAATGCGACATCTATTCTTTGGTGCAGCATGCTTCGGGTATGGATGTTGATAAATTTCTATTTTTATTTTCTCTTCCCACCAACACATGGCAATTTTAGACAACATTGTTATTGAGTGTTTCTCTTTGAGTAATCTGTTGACATATCACTGTTCGAATCTTATCTGCTGTTTTCTCGATCTAAAAATAGTAAATAAAGCACGACTGCGAAAGGATCGACTGTATCAGATGGAATGACCTAGTGAGTTCCAATGAGGACGAAACAGCGCTGTCGTTATTTTTCCGAATTTTCCACACTTTTTAATACAAGAGTTCTATGAAATTTCATGTCTGCACAGCCGAGATATTTTCTATTTTTATACATATCTATATAAATAAATTTTAATGATTCACCCAATTATATTATAAAATAGCCATTCCCTACTAAATTTAGCTATAATACACATTTTAATGAGAAGAAGGGACCAACTTCAAATATCTAACTGAAAAATAAGGAATAATAAGGGAAATACAAGCATATTTTAATGGGTACTTAGGGATTAGATGCCCTCAAGGTATAAATTCCGTTTTTCTGAAATGTCTCTCTGCCTAAATAAGAAATAAAATTTAAAATTCGGCTCGTATCACTTTCAGTAGAATATGGTTCACTATGTTTAAAAATTTGCTAAAATTTTTTTCCGAAAATTTTGATGATTTAAATTCCAAAAAAAAAATATATACATATATATGTATATATATATATATATATATATATATATATATATATATATATATATATGTCTAAACACCTAGAGCAATGTGTTAATTTTGAAATAAGAGTCGTATTTTAAATTTATACTTCTTTAAAAAAGCTTACTTAGTACTTTTGGATGCTTTGAATCACAACGCAAAATTTTTGGAATTGTTGTAGTCACTGACGCTTACTTCTTACATTTGGGTCTATTACTCTTTACGTTTCAGTTAAATAATTGAGGTTACTTTTTATTCATAAAAAATATTTGTTTCACTAAATAATTTTCTTTAGAAACAGCTTAACAGAAAATAAGATGGATGAAAAAATAATACTCTCAATTTAAGGGCGTATTTTTCAAGGTCATTAGTGCAATATTAGCCCAATATTTTAACTAAAAATGAGATATTTTTAAAACCGGATACAATTCTCACCTGAAAATTTTAAAAAATATTCAAATCAAGCATAATGAAGAGTACAAGAAGATAATTTGCACAGAAAAAAACAAAAAAATAGCTCTTTTAACAACTTTTTATTACACTTGCCAACTTAAATCCTTTATTTTCCATTTAAACCAGCTTTAAAGTGATTGTATGTTTTGATAACACAGATCCTGTTCAAACGTAAAGTCAGCCGGCGTTAGTATGGTGCCTGACTAAGAAAATACAATTTACAGTAAACTGTTTCATATTTTAAAGGAAAATACCACTGTGAAAAGATGGAAAAAATCCTTTTTTTGATAATTAAATCATTATTTAGACATTGTAAAAAAGATGTTATTAAGCAAACATTAAACTTACATAATTTTTTATTAAAAAAAATCAAAATTTTTTAAATCCCTTTCTCTCTCTCTCTCTCTCAGCCATTATAACAAGGATAAAGCGTAAACTGACCCTCCGGTTTCCCGTCATTTTGCAAATTATTGGAAGTGGACATTAAACTGCAATAGAGGAAATTTGGGAATACAAACTTCAAACAGCAAAATTATTCTTCAAAGGATATTCTTGGTACAACATGCCAACAGAAATCCACAAATTACTTACTCCATTGACCAAACATCATAGCATTTGCAATATTACCGATAGGTAAACTATCGAAAGTTGCACAAAAATCAACGGACAAGTTGATAAGAAACTATCGCCTAGACTTTACCCGAAAATCTTCTCTAGAAAAAATATGGAGGATGTGTTCCAAAACTTTTCGCGTGGATGGATCCTTACACTGTTTTTGACATAGTAAGGATTTACATAACAATTCGTACGTATTGGAGAATGAGAAAAGAGCTGTTAACAAAGAAGGCAATGATTAAAAAGTTATTTTTATTATTTTTATTACAGTCGTATTATTTATTCATTTATGTGAATCAATAAATATTATATTACTTACAAATTATTTGCATTGGTATTTATTAAGAAGTCTTAAGAATAGAGGAAAAAGTACTTTTGCCTTTTTAACGATTATCGATATCCATGTATTTATTAATATAGTATTATATTTAAAATGCACCTTGAAGTCAAGCACAATATTTTATTCATCTAAATACAATTATTCTTTTTATTTTATTTTTAAAGCGTTGAACCACATTAGCCGTTCTTCGAATTTATTTTCATGATTTTAAAGTTTCAGTCTGCTATGTTGGATCCGATTTTTATTTTTAATATCAAATCCGTGCTTTCGACCCACTGTGTTTTGACGACCCGAAACCAGCGAAAAGTCCTTGCCCGACACCATTTTTGCTGGAAACCAGGAAGCAAGCTACGATACATCAGTATGCTTTATTTCGCTTTTTTAATTGAGCTAAACGGGTTGTCCGTCTCTTTCCATTATTTAGAGCTTCCGTTTTGGATTTTCCACACCTGTATATATATATATATATATATATATATATATATATATATATATAAACTATATAAATATAAATGGCTTTTCCTAGAACTCTGTTTTTTCACATCTTAATTGTTAAATAAAAAAATTTTCTCTCAAAAATAAAATGAGACATAAGATACTACATAATTACTATTATCATTCTGAAGGTTTCTACGTAGTCAGAAGTCTACCAACAATAAATTTTTTCCAGATGCTAATTCCGCTGGCCTAATAAGCTACAAGATAACCAAGATACGACGAGTGCCCCAAAATGGATAATTTTAAAAACTTCTCTATATCTCTAAAACGAAGAGGTTTATGAAAATTCTGTTACATGTATCGTTCATTTCTTAACAAAAATAGCACAGTGCTACGAAAACCCGATCCTTCTATTTTCCCTAATAATCGAGATAACCCGTAAAACCATCAATAATTGCACACCCTGTACATAGTTGCGTACAGCTTCTCAACTCTGCTGTTGTCTACAGAAAGTTTATTTTTTCAAAAAATTCTGTATATTTTAAATACTTCCATAAATCTACTACGGACCAAGGGTCTCTTATTGATGGACAATAATAAAATCTTATTACCTTTAGCGACCCATTTTAACCAGTAATTATAATTAATCAATCACTGTATTTGGCATTATTTCAGTAAAATTCCCTGAAACATCTATTTAGACTTAACTATAACAACTACGAATTAATTAAGTAAATTATGTTTATTCCAGCCAATGTTTTCATTAAATGATGAATTTTTAATATCTGTGCTATTTATTTATTGATTAGTTCGTCATTTGCTTGATGATTACCGTTATTTTTCATTATTTTAATAACTAAAATTTCACTAATTTGTACAGGATGCTAAAAGTAAGATTTTCTCTCTTGTTCGAAATCAGAAAAAAATAAATGCAAATAATTTTTGTGCTTAAATTAGTTTGTATTATACGTAGTTCTATTTTCTCACGAAATAATATAGCTTTCTTAAATTAAGGTTGTAATTTTAGTCAAAAGTATTACGATCAATTCAGTATTCTCTCCTCTATTATATTTGAATTTTTTTTTGACGCTGATTACTTCCTCTTACATAAAGGCCTTTTCTCATTTATGAGTGCTCTCCCCGGGTAGTATACCTCGTCTATGCTGTGCAGGGGCGGATCCAGCCTCTCTCTTTGGGGGGGGCGGTGATATCACAAAAGTACAGTATGGCAAGAAAAACAAGTTGTCAACGGGGGGGGGGGGGGGGCGCAAGCAGCATACTCATTCCTAATATAAAAAGCAGAATGGGTTCTATTTTCCTGAACTCAAAGCTCTTGGGAGGGGGGGGGGGGGACGATCGCAAGCATACACATTCCTATACTCTATTCAAGAACTAGAGAGAGTAATAAAACTGTTACCGAAACCTCCAACGTACCTGTTCCAGTGCCGTAGGTAACTGAGAACTACCGTAAATCTAATTATATTTCATTATATTTAAATATATTTTATAAATTTACTGCAACATAAAATTTCTGATAGTTTAATTTAATTTCTGTCAGTGAGCAAAGTTTTTTCTTAGTGATTTAGCTTGTTTGCGCTTGTTTTTATATATTATTTGAGATTAGTGAGATACCCAAAAAATATGGCTTTCACCTCTATATTTATTCCAAAATCTTTAAACCAGGGCATTTTTTTCCTCAACGAAAAAGTTATTACGATGAATGTTTATGATGCCGTAAGATATCAATATCTAGATAATAATGTTAAAAGCTCTATTGAGATATGTTCCAACATGAGAGGAGTTGGAAAATCTACTATGTACCGAATACTGAAGGAGAAAAAACGACTGGAATTGTTAGTACTCCCAAGCCACATTCGATCAGAGGCAAACGAAAAACCTCGTTGGAAGAAGAGATGAAAACTGCAATTAAAGGGGTTGTATATACATTTTATTATGAGAAGCAGATCCCAACCATCTACAAAATTCTAACTAAAATCATTGATGATCGCGATTTACCTGAAAATAAAAGAACTGATCTCTGGAAATTCCTCAGAGAACTTAATTTTTACTGGGAAAAACAAGATAGAAAATCTGTTCTTATAAATCGTTCGGAAACTGTCCGTTGGAGACGTAAATATCTCTCTCAAGTAAAAGGTAGAGTTGCTAGAAATAACACAATTAATAAAATTAGTAATTTAACTAAACTTTTGAAAGATTTTTTTGAATAAAGTTACTGCGGAAAATTGGGAAAAATCCATATAATAAAAGAATAAAACAAAATGTGAGAACTCGATCTCATAATCGGTGAGATAGAGGAACCAATTATAATTAATTTTAGCGAAGATAGTTCCACTGACTTTGATTAGGAATTAGATACGTAATGTTTACTAGTGTAAACACAATTTGATATTTAGATTTTTGTTTTTGTTGTATTTTATTGTTTAATGTTGTTTATATATTTTTTATTTTTTTTATGTTTTTATTTTAGTATGTCCCACTCTTTAATTTTATATATATTTAATTCTAATTAGCCTTAAGTTTTTTATTATTTTATTATTGTGTTTGTGTCTTTTTCTTAAGCGTGTAGAATTAACATGTTTATCTAATTTTTTTGGGGCTATCGTATTTCCATATATAAAAGTAAATTAAATTAAGATATCAGTACAATAGAAATAAAAATAAGTAGGTCTAATTTTAATTTACAACACAAGAAAAAGTAATTACATTTGAATCCCTTTTTTAGTGTTTAATTGTAATTCTGCAGATGGTTTAAGAAATAAATAAACTGAAACGTCAAATACCCTAAAAATGTTTTTTAATTAATAATAAAATGACCGATAGCCCCAAAAATATTTTATTATTATATGGACGAATTTATTTTTTTATATATGTTTAACTTTTTGTATTTTTGACAATGGATATTGTGAAAGTATTTAAATTATAACTTATAATTTTTTGGGAGAATAATCCTACGTTTAAGTCTATTATTATAGACCGATATTTTTGATTATAAAATTTTTAACCCATTCCTATGAAAAATATATGTGTCTAACAAATTTGCTAAAGACACCGGACTAAAGAACACAGGTAGTTTGCGAAGAGAAAAAGGGTAAAAAATGATTTATTACTCTCTTTAGTTCTTGAATAAACTATTTTATAAGAGGAAAAATCGGGTCCATTTTCCTAAACTCAAAGATCTTGGGGGGGGGGCGATCGCCCCCACCGCCCCCCCCCCTTGGATCCGCGCCTGATGCTGTGACCCATCAGCTGATATCAGGGGCTTTTCACTAGGTTTTTAGTTTCTAGTAGTTTTGTTTTGTACTTTTGATATTTTTGACAATACAAGGATGCCTTTATAAACCTTTAAATAATGTTAATGTTACTTTTAAAAGATAATTGGACGTAAATGAATTAGTACTTCTATCATTGATTTGAGGACCAAGAGTTGAACATTTGTAGTGGGTTCGTCCTTTGCTACTGCAGAACACAGAAAATTTGTTTTTGATAAATAATGAATTAGATGATGGTTCTGAGAAATGCGTTTAGCGAATGGATAAATCCTCATCTGAAGACTTGCTTAGGAGAATTGAACTTTAAACATTATGATTGAATTGGCACAAAAAAAGTAATTGAAAAAAAGAACTAAAATATTTAATAACACTCTATAGAATTTTTGTCTTGTGACTTCTCAGTAGGGATTGCACTTGTTTTTCAAGACACCTTTTAGTTTTTAAATCAAACTATGTTCGTTACAAAACTGCGTGTATTTCAAAATGTAGATAAACTGAACATTTCAAAAAATATTTTTTATTCAACTCGTTTTCCTTATTTTTTCATTTTGCAGTGTAGAATTGCATAGGCCAAAAATCTGGCTGATATAGGTTGAAAAATTTCCTCCCAAATAAGTTTGTCTTATGGTGTTTTGCTCTAAGATTAATATTCATAGAGATGTAATGGAAAAAAGAATAAGAAAATCGTCAGTATTCGACATTTTTTAGTTAAGAATTTTTTACGCTTCTATTTCACTTTTCCAGACTGGTCCAAAAGTCAATTATATGTCCTAGCGTCATTTGTAGAATTCCTGAGTGCTAGGTATTCTCAAAATTGTTTGGTGAATTGTTAAATTGATAATATGATAAACAGATTTGATATGAAGATGTTCATGTCTGTAAAACAAATTTTTCCCTATTAGATTATGGCCTTATGAATTTTTTCTAGATAGCTAGGACTCTTTTCAGTATTCTACTAAAATTCCTAAGCGCTAAGTCTTCTTAAAAGTGTTTGGTGAATTTTCTAATTTATAATATGAAACTTAGATTTGATATAAAGGTATTCATGTCTGCAGAACGAATCTTTCCCTATTAGATTATAAATTTTTGAATTTTTTGTAGGTACTTATAACCCTTATCAGTATTTTGTTAGAATTCCTGAATTGTTAAATTGATAATATGATACACAGATTTGATATGAAAGTGTTCATGTCTGTAAAACAATCTACTGCTACATTAAATTGGAATTACTTGTTCAATAAGAAATAATTTTAATTTTCTCACACTACGGTGGATGTATAGATGTCTACTGGCGATATTTTTCAATCTGACATTGAAAAGTCTGTAGGTTTAATCTTCTGCCAATACTTCCCGAAATTTGTATTTTATAAACGTAGTTGTTTCCTCTGAATGTTCCTCTTGACTCGGTACAACTCCACTGACGAGACCGTTATGTAGTTGAAAAAGGTATGGAAAGAAATACAGAGTTATATTTCCAAGACATAAAATGTATATGTTCTTTCTATTAACTACCTGAAAGAAGAATAAATATAGACAACTGGGTAAACACGGCAGCAAAAGATTTAACTTTATGAAATAAATTGTTTAATTAAATAAGAAGTTAAAAAACCAAAATCGTTATATTCAAGAAAACATGTAGACCATTTTTCCTATTACTTTAATGCTGCTATCTCTCAAGCTGGAAAAATAGCATTTTTCAGATCTCAATATCACAAAAACTATTTAATTTAAATATATCATGATTTAGAGGGAAAATTCTCCAGTATCTTTATTTTATTAGGATATTTTACCTAAATTTAAGGCTGTTAGGCAAACATTTATGATTTCAACGGTTAAGTAACTGAAAAAAAAATTAAAACTATATTTTTAAATTTTATATATATATATATATATATATATATATACATATATATATATATATATATATATATATATATATATATATATATATATATATATACATATATATATATATATATATATATATATATATATATATATATATATATATATTCTTTTTGTATGCCAAATATAGAAAATCCTGAGAAATATACTTATCTGAACATATATTACATTTTAAACTGACGTTTTAATATCGAAATCGACTAGATAAATGCCCAACTCATTTGTCTTAAATTACGGTTAACTGTTTACACAATGCGTTTCGTGAAAAATGAATTGGTCGTAATGGTTCAATTTATAGCACAAAAAGCTACGAATTGATGCAATTTTAAACTAGAAATATCTAGCTCTCCGTTACGGTATCAATAGGTTCTATACGAGAATCGAGAATATTTTGTATTCTAGATTAGTAGCTTACATTTTACCTTCCACTCGTAAGTTCTGTAAGATATTTGCTACGATAATAACAAAAATTTTATATTCAACCACTTAAAAAAGTTTTCATCTTGACCCTACTATTAATTCCTGGAAATTTCGAAAATTCCTTATACGTCCCTTACGGGTGATATAGTTTTAAAACCGAAGATATTTAAAAAAAAATATATCAAAACAATTCCCAAATATATTTCCTGAAAAATTTTCTAAAATCCATAAAAATTGCTAAACATTCTCCGCAATTTTTGTAATGAGACATCGTTTTTCACGAAAAATTCGATTCGTAACAAATTAAAAGATAAAAATTCAATATTGTATTGTATTACATAGTACAACTACTGCACTTCTTAAAGTGAGCGATGATGTATTTGGTGCAAGTGATAGCAGTTTGACGACATCTCTTATATTACTGGATTTTAGTAGGGCCTTCGACACTTTGGATCATACGATGTTTTTTGCAAAACTGGGATACTTTGGCTTGAGGAGGAGTACAGTGGAGTGGTTTAGGAGTTATCTTGGAGATAGAATGCAAAGAGTGTGCATTGGCAATGAGAGGTCTGAATTTGTGACTTTCAATAGGGGTGTACCACAGGGCAGCATTCTTGAGCCGCTGTTATTTTCGCTGTATACAGCTGATTTCTGTAAATTTATAAAAACTTGTCATTCTCACCAATACGCTGATGACTTGCAAGTTTACTACTCGTTTAATTTAGTCGGTATGGCACAGGCTGTACAGCAAATTAATGATGATTTACAGATCATTTTGGAGATATCCAGAGGTCATGGACTGTGTCTGAATGGTAAAAAGTCGAAACTTCTTCTTTTTGGTTCGCACAGACAACAAATTGTAGAGAGAAATATTTTTAAAATCAAAATTGGTGATACAATGTTGACGCCGTCGGACTCTGCCAAGAACCTGGGGGTAATGTTTGACGCACAACTTCGCTTTGAGGCACATACCTCGAATTTATTGCAAAGGTGTTATTATAAGCTAAAAATTCTTTATATGCATAAAGATGTCTTAACAACTGATATAAAGTTGAGACTCTGTGACTCTTTGATATTGTCTTTGGTGTCATACTGTGACGTTGTATATTGACCAGCACTTACATTACGTGAGAGGAATAGTCTCCAAGGACTTCAGAATGCCTGCCTAAGTTTTGCGACATTATGAGAAAGTTCGATCATGTGACACCTTTATTTCGGGCATCCCGACGGTTTAATTTAGAGGAAAGATTCTTTATACATTGAGCAACCCTTGTTCATAGGATTGTGTTAACAGAGGCACCTTCTTATCTATCTAATGAATTGATTCGTGGCGGTGCTGTTCATGGGAGGCAAACACGTTATAGTTCCAGGTTCATTGTCCCGAAACATAGAACTGCCCTTTTTCAGAGATCTTTCAGATATATTGCAGTGAAAAATTATAACTCACTTCCTAGGGATGTCGTAGCCCTTAAGAATGTCGCTAGCTTCAAAAGGGCTGTTAAATTATTTATTATTAGTACGCGTGGTCGGATGCGGTGATTTTCTGGATCACTTGCACGTAAAAGCCCAAAAATGTGAACATGAATGTCATGGAATTTACATTTTTATTTTTTCTCCAATAATTTTATATTTTAGATTAGATTTACTTTTAGTTTATCTTAGATTTAATTTAAGAAAACAGACGGTTAGATGAGTAGCTATGCTAGATCTCGCCGTCCATTATTGTATTTGTTGAGTTTATATTTTTGATGCTACTAAAAAGACATTATTATTATTGTGAAAGTGATCCAGCATAAATCAAGAATCTCTGTTTTTTAAAACATTTTGACTGCACACTAGTATTATATATTGTAAACCTATCTGGACTTGTTAATATATTTCATTTTGCAAACCTCTTCTGTAAATTTTTTTCTTGATCAGATTATTTTAAATTTTAGGTCACGAAAACGCGACCTGCGATTTTATTAGTATAAAGTGTTCATTTTGCTATCCTTTAAAACATATATCGATGGTAAGATTGGTAACTTCCTGCCAACAAAATGGCATCTCAAAAATGGTCACTTTTTGCGGTTTGTCCAGCTTATTTCGAAAAATAAAAGTTGTATGAAAAAATGTTCCATACAAAATAATTGAAAAACTTATCGATTCGTATAATTAAAGTTATAGGTGACGCCACTAGTTATCGAGATATAATTTTTTTTTACAAAATTATAATTTTTTTATCTTTTAAAGAAATTCGTATCTTCTTACGAATTATCACCTTGGTATTTAAGAAAAATATCGATATTATGCACCCAAAAAATGTGCTAAACCCGTAATATGTGCATTGAAGAGTTTCTGGCAAAAAGGACTTTAAAATTGAAAGTTTGATCTCGATTATTCGCTCTCTAATTTAGATTCAACGACCAGTCTTAAGCCAAATTGTTCAAAATAACGTATATTTTTCAGATTTTTTTTTTGTTTAGAGCCAAGCAATTTTGATAAAACAAATTTTTGAATCCAAGAAAATTGCAATAACTTTTTGCCTAATGAAATTAAAATTTTTGTTAACATGCTTATAAAATTTAGATGGATCATTTCCGATTTCTGGAAAAAATGTTCTCCTACCATGAAAAACATTTTTCTTTGTTTAAATTCGAAACGTCGCGGCTAACTAATATTAAGAACTGTAACTAAGGGCAAATATTTTTGGATACTGATATTTCATCTGGAAATTTTTCGGTTTCGCAGAAACTATCCCTGCGAAATATATTGAGCTTCAAAAAGCGATCACGATCTTGAATCAGTCGGGGTCGAAGTCGCACGGGTACATCTAGCGAGCGAGTAACCTCATTACAGGCGCACGCGCTCACCACTCTGCGCTGTTTCCAAAATTCGGAAGAATTTATAAATTATATGAATATAATAATAAACGCTCGTGTTTTATTTTAATATTTATTGATTATTTTATTATATACAAAATTCTTACAAAAATAAATACACGTGTAATACAAAATATATTAATACATACATTAATTATTATTCAACTTTCACTTTTTGCCAATTGTTGTATTATCGTCGCCATTCTTCATCAAAACATCCTTCTCATTGCTTATTAAATTATCAAATTCATTGTTAACTTTATTTTCGTCCTTATTGTTTATGTCATTCTCATGTTCATTATTTTTTTATCATCATCTTTATCATCAGTCTCTAGATCAATATCCTCAAAACTCATATTTTCCGAACAATTCTCATATTGACAATCACAGCGCTTACTTTTTTTAAGTATTGTGAAGAATTGTATACAGTGTAACCAGCAAAGTCCCCATCATTTGGGATTTTTTTTATTAATAGCTTTAGTTGAAATTTGACTTTAGCATCAATTTCTGCTTCGATCGAGATGAAAATCAACAAAAAACATAGTAGTCACGTGAATACATGCTCCCTATAAACAGTAATTGCAGAAAGTCAGCACTGATAAACCTTAAAACGATGAAAATTACAACTCTATGTAGTATGACTAAAAGCCATCATGCCAATCCACTATGGAAACTATCCATTTAGTTATTTTTTGTATGCATTCACAGCCTCCTACTGCAAGATGTCCTGACAACTAAATTTGAAAGAAAACCTGAAACTGGAACAATGATAGAGAAACTGTTTAAGACCGGGACAGCATAATGTGGATATATCCACATTATGCCGTTGTAGTGCGTTTTATAACAATTTGTTCTAACTGTGTAACCTCTAACACAGAAAGGATATGATGGAGAAAAGTTTGCATTTACTGTTCTCATTTTACTTCATTTATACGCGGAGCTGCATATAGTTATACGTTTGCTGAATGTGATTTCAGCACTACAACACCGTAATGTGGATATATCCACTGCTATTGCATCTCACACGGAGGAATCCGTGAAATCCGCATAAACATATATACGCCATCCGGCGGGAGGTCGGAAAAGCCGTGTTCAGTATTTGCATGCTTCCTTCCGATCTGTCCTTTGCACAACCAAGTGCATGTCGGTATCCTGATGAGTCTAGTAGAGACGAAACATGTACCTCTGCCGTATTCACTGTGGCGGGGAGGGTAAGTTTTGGCTTTCTTCTCGGTATGGTGGTACAGGTAGGCCATCATCTCGATGGTGGTGGAATAGGATAAATTGCGTTTTATAACTATTTGTTCTAACTGTGCAACCTCTAACACAGAAAGGATATGATGGAGAGAAGTTTGCATTTACTGTTCGCATTTTACTTCATATATATATATATATATATATATATATATATATATATATATATATATATATATATACTATAAAGATTTGCAGAAGATTGAAGATCAAATGTACTATAAATAAGGTTTTTATTCTGAAGGTCTGTAGGGTTCAAGTTTATATGTCTCGATAAATTATAATCATAATATTTATTTAATAGTAGTGTAGTATAGTGTTTAGCAGGGCGTAAGTACGTAAAATTTTGCATTTAACATTATGTAAATATAAAATTTGTTACTTATTTAAATAAAAGTTTCAAATTTATTATAAGTTGCATCGTGAAAAGAATTACGTTAGACTTAACTGTTTAAAATTAAGACACTCGGCTGTTATGGATCTATGGACACAAGTACTTATGTTAAATCCATAAACAGAACTAGCCGTAGAAAAACATTTTTAAATAACATCCTCATACAATTCAGTTATAAATAGAATCGCCTGTAATAATTGTATGTGTCTGTAATCTCAAATTTACTTAATATTTGCCAGACATATTCAACTTTTTAAGGATATTTTAATTAAAAATTTGAAAATATCGGGGTACCACCCAGTTAACATTTCAACTCTCTATTCAAAAAATTAAACGTCTTAAAGAAATGGTTCGTTAACATATTACTTTTTTGAATAACGATTTATTTTAAACAACCAACCGTCTATCACTAGCTCAGATCTGTCAAACAGAAATATTGATAGCTCCATGGTGTTTGAAAAACTGGTTGAGCTCGACGAGAGTTAGTGCTGGAGCCGATGAAATTCCACCTATTCTTATAAAGAATTGTAGCTCAGATTTAGAGTTGCCGTTTAGTTATCTTTATCAGCTCTCATTGAATTCGGGCCAGTTTCTAGCATTTGGAAAACCGTCTATCTCACAGCAAGTCATAAGAGTGGTGACAGACATGATATTGGTAACTATTGTCCAATATCTGGTCTTGACTATATCGGCAAAGTTCCTGAATTCATAATCGTTGATCAATTGTCATTAAATTTCCATAGAATTTTATCAGAACATCAACAAGACTTTCTGCCAAAATGCTCGTGCCAAACCAATCTGTCTCTATACTCTAACTATCTAACTACAGCTGTGAACTCGGGCGTTCAAGTCGATTCAGTTAACTTTGATTTTAAAAAAGCATTCGACAGAGTAGACCACTATATATTGCTCAACAAATTATACACAATCGGTGTAACAGACCCTCTACTGTCGTGGATTTCTAGTTATCTCACCAATCGAACGCAAGTAGTTAAATGCAATAATACTTTATCTAAACTGATAAATGTAAGATTCGATGTACCTCAAGGGTCGCACTTGGGACCTATCTGCTTTCTCATCTTTATAAATGATCTTAGCAGTGTATTTGGAAACTGTCAACTTCTCTTTTACGCTGACGATTTGAAGGTATTTAAGAGAGTAAACAATACTGATGATTGCCTGCTGCTACAATCTAAAATTAACAAATTAATGGAATAGTGTGAGGCAAACCAGATGCAACTCAACAACTCAAAATATTGATCATTTCAATTTCTAAGAAGAAATTTCCAATTTTACATCCTTGCAGCATTTCTAATGCCCTCCTGATCAGAATTTCCTTAATCAATGACCTAGGCGTTATTTTTGACACCGAATTACGATTTAATGGCCACATCAAGTTTATTTTAGCCTATAAAATGGCAGAATTTATAATGCTGCAGGGATTTTTCAAGTTTCAAAATCTTTATATTATTCACTTGTGCGTAACCACTTAGAATATGGTTGCGTTGTTTGAAGCCCTTGTTACATAACGCATATTAAGCAGATTGAACGCATTCAGTCAAAGTTTAAGAATTTTATGCTCTGTAAGCTCGGCGTCGACATAAATATTCTTTCCCATTCTCAGAGATTGCGGCTAATAAGTATGGAAAGCCTGGAATTGCGTAGAACTTATCTAACTATTCTTTTTAGATTTATTATAATTAGGAATAGCATGACTGTTCTCGCCTCCTTGAACTGATTAACTTCCGCGTTCCTTCACGCGACACTCGCCAATTCCAAATGTTCTCGGTTAAGAAAAGGTGGACTGATGTGAGTAGAAATAATACAGGGTATCTCAAAAGAAAGTACACATTTGTTTTGCTTATTGCGTGAACGCAACTATTCCGAGCGGCGCGGGGGGTATGCCAATCGGTAGCCTGGCTCTTGGGAATTTAGTCGCTATGGAGCGTTTCTCGGGAGCGGACCGTGCTTTGTGCGTACGTGAGTTTTACAAAAACGGTAATTCGGCGACTGTAGCGCGTAGAAAATTCTGCAATTTTCGACATATTCGTCACTTAAATGATGCGCCAGGCGCTCGGCTTATTGGAAAATGGGTCCAGAAGTTTGAAGAGACCGGTTCAACACTAGATAAACCAAAATCCGGGCGTCCGAGGTCTTCGAGAACGGTCGAAAACGTAGAGAGTGTTACTCAGTCTGTTCGTGACGACCCAAACGTTTCGATTCGTAAGCATGCTGTTGCTTTAAATGTGCATAGGTCATCATTATGCCGCATTTTACACAAAGATTTAAAGCTGAACCCCTATAAAATTCAGTTGGTGCAAGAATTGAAGCCTCAGGATGCTGGTCAGAGGCTTGACTTCGTAAACCAGATGACTGAACGCTTTTCAACGTTTACCAACATCTTCTTTTCGGATGAAGCCCATTTTCATCTTAATGGTTATGTAAACAAGCAAAATTGCCGCTATTGGAGTGCAAACAATCCAAAACACAAACATCAGAAACCTCTACATTCGCCGAAAGTGACTGTATGGGCTGCGATGTCGGCGCGAGGAATTATCAGCCCGTACTTTTTTGAAGATGAAAGGGAGCGCACAGTAACAGTGACTTCAGAACGGTATGTGGAGATATTAGACGACTTCTTCGTGCCTGAACTGCAAAATTTTCCTGGCTATAACCAAAGAACATGGTTCCAGCAAGACGGAGCAACTTCACACACGTCCAACATGTCTCTGCTACGAGTGCGTGAAATTTTTCCTGGCAAATTGATCTCAAAGAAAGGTGACATAAGTTAGCCTCCACGCAGTCCTCATTTATCACCTATGGACTTTTTCCTATGGGGTTATGTCAAATCAAAAGTTTACGCCAACAAACCGACTTCCCTGGCACAATTAAAAGAAAATATCCGCAACGAAATGGCTGACATCACGGAGAATACCTGCCGAGCCGTCATGGGCAATTTTAGTGCTCGATTAAATGAATGCCGTGAGCGCAAGGGATTACATTTGGACGATATCATTTTTAAAAAATAAATTCCCAAACAATGTATTTTAATATGTAATAAACATTTTTTCAATAAAGTCCTGACTTTTTTTTAAATCGATTTTCTAAATGTGAACTTTCTTTTGAGACACCCTGTATAATGAATTATATTATGCAACATTTCAACACATATATTTTCCTTAATTTCAATCTTGAATGCTCTCTGCCAACATTCAGAAAGAACCTAAAATCACTCTTAGATAATACTTGAATATTCGTGTGTTTGTAACTTCGATGGTTTCTTTCATCTGGTATTTAGAGTATATTACTACATAATTTTTTTTTTGTTTTGTTTATAGTACTTTTTTTTTCTTTCTAAGTGTGTATTCTTTGTTAAAGGTTTGTATTACTGTTAAGCATTAGATAGGTTACTTCATTTTATTGGTGTAACGTACTTAAGGAATGCACTATTCGGAATTACTCTGTGATGTACTGGTTGAGATAAATAAATAAATAAAATAAATTTTTTTTAATATTAATCGTCAAATATGTCGTTTAGCGGCTGACATTTCATTTGCACATGTTTCACCGTGCGCTGGTCTTCCTCCGGGCGAACAAGGATATGAATGATAAACGCGTCAAGAATACATATTCGCCACCATTTCCCCGTTCACTTCACGTTCCCCAGTTCGAGAATACGGCCTCTGGGCGCAGAATTTGAAAATATTTATTTAAAGGTTATTAAAGTTGAAAAGTGGCAAAAAATGTCATTTTTTAAAATTTATCGATTTTAAATACAAAAACTATGCGTTGGATGGTAAAATTAAAAGAGACACATTTTGTTTACAATCGGCCGAGGAATTCGAGGATATTTTTTATTTGAAAAAAAAATCAATTTTTTTAATTATTAACAATATTTTAATAATAACAAATTATCTGACAATTTTTCGGGTCTCCACCCTCAATATTTATAATCAAGAAGTCAAAATATATCAAAAAAATTTTGATTGAGCCATGCAAACATTATTTCCAAGACATTTTTTCAAAATACTTTTTCAATTTTTGACTAGTAGAGACTAGAGTTCAACTGGTTAGTCTACAGATTTAATTTTTATGTTATATATCGGGCGGGTAGGATCTCGTCATTTCCGACAACATTCGTGCATATCGAACTTGATAGACAAGCGATAATATCGTCACGGTCATTACAACTGAAACAGTTAGTACCCGGCATAACATGTGGAGTTTCCTGGTAGGTCACTCCTCAATATACTATCTAATAAATGATTTAATAACGTTAATTGATGTTTTATTTTAATCCTGCCACTATTATTAAGTTCGGTCATAGAGTAATTATAAATTAGATAATTCCATTCAAAAACATACAAAGGTTGCTTACAGTAATGTGAGTATTTTCAGAAGATATAACTGTTACTGACTGATCTGTAACTTTTATATTTATTTTCTTCTAGCAGTTACTCGACGGTCGTGGATTCGCCTGTTTATTCGATGGGATTACAATTTGAATATGTATTGTAATCAGATATTTCAAAATCACGATGTTGTAAAAAATTATCTTTAAATGAAAAACATAATGGTATATATAGTGTGCCTCACAACGAACTGCTGAAATCAGTCTCTCCGAAAATAGAAAATTTTTTAAATTTGCCAGTTAACTAAAATCGATTTTGGCTGAAATATTTTCAAGATCATGGCACGTCCGCTTGTACCGGAAGTTGATGCCTTCTTGCAGATTTTAAATTGAACATCCTCTATGTAATTTAGTTTTTAGATTCTAAGTAAAATTATAGACTTTTTTTATGTATAATGTTCTATACCTAAATCTAACTGTTTTTAAATTTGATAGCGTTTGCAGGCCTAACCAGAAATATCAATTTCTCCTATATGGAAACCTCTTTTATTTAATTGTGGTTGGTTTCCTTCTTGAAGGGATGTACTTTAGTGTATTGTGTTAATATTTTGATAATAAATAAATACAGGGTGATCAAAAACTAATATTATATACTATACTTCGTTCTCTTGAATTGATTGTCTTAGATTATTTTATATCTTCTTCTTCTATAAGTGCCGTCCTCGTGCCGAAGTTTGGCTATCATCAAAGCTATGCGTATCTTTGACACTGCAGATCTAAACAGTTGGCAGTTGTTGCAATTGTACCATTCTCTTAAGTTCTTTAACCATAAATGCCTTCTTCTTTTGCCTATTATTTTTCCCTGGATAATTAATTGCAATAACTGGTGTTTATCTCCCCTCATAACATGTCCCAAGTATTGCAGTTTTTTATATGGGGAATGATAAATAAACATCGTTTATTATAATTTAGTGATAACGATGGAAAACTGTATGGCAAGGATAGTTGAGTTAAAAAAATTATCTCCAGATTCAGTTAGAACAGCCACCCATGATGAACTTACTCGGCCATGCCAAAAATGTTTGGAAGTTCACGGTAGAAATTTTGAAAATTTATTAAAATTTGTTGTTTCCCTGTGTAGGTAAGGCGTTTAGCATTTTTACAATACGAAAAGTTTCAGTTGACAATATTTCAAAAACTACAAATTTTTTTGGAGTAGACAACAATACAAAAATCACCCTTATTCTTGATGCTAAATAAGAAAACATTATAAGAATATGGGTTTAAATTTTAAAAAAGGAACTTTAACGAATTTAATATTTAATGTTAGTTTTAGATCACCCTGTATTTATTTATTATTAAATTATCAACACAGTTCACTAAAGTGGATCTTTTTCTAGAAGGAAACCAACCGCAATTAAATAAGTCTTTCATATAAGAGAAATTGATAGGTATGTTTAGGACTGTAAATGCCATTTTTGACATAAAATTTAAAATATGTCATAAACAATTAGACTCAGGTATAGGACAATTATACATAAAATATATTCATAATTACCTGTCGAATCTAAATGTGAAATAACATATAGGGTGTTTAAAATAAGCAAAGAGGCATCAACTTCCAGTATAACCGGAGGTGCCACCATCTTAAAAATATTTTAGCCGAATTGCTCCCATCAGCTTTAGTAAACCGCAAAATTTAAAAATTCGATTGCGGCAGCTCGTCGTGAGACACCGTGTTGAAAATGTTAAACAATGGAACAGTTAATTCTGAACGAATTATATCTTTTAGCCAATAACTTCCATAATTTGATCTGGAGATAAACAACTATGGAATAAAATAAAAAGTGAAAAATATTGTTCGAACTTTTTTATATCTGCTTGGCGCATTATATCTTGTATTATATGATATATTTGTGCAGAGGTTTTTGTGACTCCCAGAAAGATTTTCTTGGACCGTGTTCTCCACGTTTCTTAGAAACAAATAAAACCTAATCAAAATATACCATAAACTAGCTGAAACATTTTAAAATAACATTTGTGAAACAACCAAAATTTACGTTTTACTTTTAGGTTAAATTACACCACAGCACGACGTGAAATTTATACATTGAATGAAAATAATAATTTCTTGTAGTTTTTAGATCAGATTTTTTTCTCAGGAAACTATATACAGAGTTATTCACCCTATTTAATATTCCGGACAAAATACGTAACTTTCACAAAGTTTTACTTTTGAGATATATGGGGGTCTAACATGGTTACTTTTTTAAAATTATCTTCATATTATTTAGGGTGTCCCAAAAGCTTTGAAAATATCAAAATTGTGTTGTTTTTTTTTAAATGGAGCTCCCTGTACATTATTGCAACTTGGATTCTCCGATCAAAATAAGTACTTATTTTAATAAGGTTTATAGGACCTAAACCTGACGTATTTTTAAATAATTTGAATTTTGACGAAATCTAACCAAACTTAAAAATCATGTTTTAAATACTTATGAAGTATTTCAGTTATGTACTCGAAATTTACAGTGAAGTGTAACAATAAATCATACTTTTTATCCCAATTATAATAAACTTGTTATATTATACAGGGTGTCCAAACATTAACACTAATCAAATAGGAACTTTAACTTGATTAATTTAAATAGAAAGCTATACTTTTTAACTCACCAGAAAATGTACCTTTTAAATACCTATCCAATGGTATAAGGGTATTATCTAGCTAAGACTTCGCGTTTTCACAGAATAATCGTTTTCTGCACCAGTTTGTGTTTTTTGAATAGATATTCTAATGTATCTACGTGCCTATGGCATTTAGAAATGTCAGATAATTCATTTAATCTGTCAGTTTAGTCTGCAAAGCCTGTTGCTATAATTGCGGTATTCTTTTTTGTAACTTCATTTATTGAATTGAATTATTTGAATATTGTTGTGTTATTGCTTTGTCAAAATTAAAATTTATTCAAAGGAAGAGCGTATTGATATGATTTTTATCTTTGCAGAATGTCATCAAGATTGTTTGTTGGCATCTCAAGTCTATGCTTAAAGGTTTCCTGAAAGAAACCATCCCAAAGCAGTCGTTTTTGTGAGACTATTAAACCAGTTTCGGGAAAGTGAAAGTGTGAGTTATAAAAAACCTGTTATAAGAAAATATGTCACTGAAGATGAAGAAAATATTTTTACTGGTTCAGTGATCGAAAATCTCAATATTATTCAGAATCATAGATCCGAAAATACTAACATTAGCCAAGTAAGTGTTTCAAGTATTCTTAGCAAATACAGATTTCATCCTTATAAAATCTAGCTTTATCAAGAGCTTTACGGAAATGATTTTAACAACCGAACTGAATTCTGCTTGTGGGTGTTAAATAAAGTGGCAGAAAATGAACACTTTTTTGATAATGTGTTGTTTAGTGATGAATGTACTTTTCATAACAATTGTTTCGTGAATAGAAACAACTTCCATTACTATTCTGATTCGAATCTGAATGAATACAGAGTTATGAGAAACCAGAATAGGTGGTCGGTTAATGTGTGGGGAGGAATACTGGGTCCATAGTTAATTGATCCCTACTTTTTTAAAGGAACTTTAAATGGTTTGATATTTCGCGATTTTGTTTTATACCAACTTCCAGTGTTATTAAACGATGTCCTTTTAAATATTAGAACAACTATGTGGCTTAAACTGGATGGAGCTCCGCCTCATTATCATCGCGAGGTTCGGCAATTTTTAAATGTCAACTTTCGAAATAGGTAGGTTCGGAGAGACGGATTTTAAAATTGGCCTCCGAGATTTCCGGACTTAACTCCACCAGATTTCTTTTTATGGGGATACATAAGAGGAATTGTCTACAATGTGCCCCAGATAATACAATAGGATATTAAAATATACTGAAGAGACGCTTTTGAAACTGTAACCTCGCAAATATTGTCCAGAGTTAGCAGTGGTTTCGAAAATAGAATATGTAAGTGTTTAGAAATGGATGGTCGACATTTCGAGCATCTACTATATATATTTTGCTTCTGTTTTGTGCTATCGTCAATATGTTGGACGACTTTAAATCACGTTCCGAGTTTCTGAACATTTGGAAAGATATTCCTGATTATTATTCTTATAGTTGTAAATTAGCTGTCATTTCCAAATGCCATAGGCATCTAGATATATGAGAACATCTATTCAAAAAACTCAAAATGGTGCTGAAAATGATTATTTCGCTTATTCTGTGAAAACGCGAAGACAAGTTTTAGCCACTCAAAGTTCTTATTTGATTAGTTTTAATTACTGAACATCCTGTATATTATAGCAAGTTTATTATAACTGGGATATTAAATATGATTTATTGTTACACTTCACTGTAAATTTCGAGTACATAATTAAAATACTTCTTAAGTATTTGAAACATGAAAATTAGGTTAGATTTTGTCAAAATTCAAATTATTTAAAAACCCTTGGAGCTTACGTACTATAAACCCTATCAAAAAGACACTTATTTTGATCGAAGAATCCAATATGCAATGCAATAATATACACGGGGTTCCATTTAAAAAAACAAAACTTTGACACTTTCAGAGCTTTTGGGACACTCGGTATAATATGGAAATAATTTTAAAAAGTAACTATATTAGACCCCATATATCCCAAAATAAAAACTTTCGAAAGTCACTTATTTTTGCCGCAATATTCCTTACCGTATAGGGTAAATAACCCTCCATAGTATAAGTTTTACTCTTTCAAATGATATGAAAGTATATGCATATAAAAATTACAAGAAAGAGGGAAAATCAATTTTTAAACTCTGGACCAGGGGTCGGCAATTGGCGGACCGCGGTCCAAATCCGGTCTGTGAAGGATACGAAACTGGACCATCTGTCTACCTATCTGTCTATGTCTATCCATTTGTTTCTATTGTATAATATGAACGATGTGACACATCCCGTGTTGCTATTTTGGTATACAAAGATTGATAGGTAAAAATTAGCCTATTTCATGGACCTCCTATTTGAAACTAAAATGTGTGCTAGATGGAATTTTATCATAAGCAAGAAAAGTTTCAGCATAAGCATCTATTTCAATTCTGAAAAATCAATTATTAAAATCGACGAAATTGAGTTGCATAATGTGCTTCAGTTGAACAAAATTTTGACATTAAAAATCTAATATCTCTAAAATGAAAGAAGATAAAATTATCTTATATCTTCTGTAAAATACCAAAAAATATCAGTGACAAGGTAAAACAACCCCCATGCAAGGAAAATTAAAATAAATTAGAAAATATGTGAAGAAAATTGTGTTAATGAGTCATAATTTCAGCTGATCATTAATTAGTAATTGCCATATATTTGTGGTTTAATCAACATTCACGCTTCAATGAGGGTGAAAACATTCTCTAACAGTAAAAAATTTCAATAAATATAAAAATTTGAAAAAAAAAATTTTCGTCATATAAATTACAGAAAATATGAAAGATATATTTGCATCAGATCCAATACCAATATAAAGAGGGCATACCTATGCGATGAACCTGAATATAATCGATTAATATCATCGCCAGTGGACAATTTTGTTTGCAAAGGTGATAAAAAATGGTTCCAAAAATATTTTTTGAGCGTTTAGGGCACTTCAGATGAACTAACGTGAACTAATCCTTAAAATGAATTAAAATGATGGGAACCACATGGAGTAATTTATTTTTATTATTTGAAGTAAAGTAAACGTTTCTTTTTTCTTCAATTATTGAATTTGATAATACTTAACCGCAAAAAAAGTGTAGCCCTGATTTATTAACAGCAATTCACCCCTAGCGTCAAAAATTAGGGTGAGTTAAGCATTTTTATTTCTGACTCTGTAGCTTAGGGTAAAAGCTTAATTTTCTTCAATTATTTATTTCGATGACACTTGAGTATGAATCAATCTTGATCGCGATTTATTAATAAGAACCGATCATTAGTGCCCTAAAATCGGGAGGATAACGACAATCTAACTTACAGGGTCGAATATGAAAATAAAATTATATTTCACCCCTATTTTTTCCGCCTAGAGTGAATTCCTGTTAGTAAATCGCAACCAAACATTTTTCACAGTCAAACGTCATCAAAATAAATAATTTAGAAAAAGCCAACTTCGGAAATAAAAAATAAAATTCTAATCTCACTGCTATTTTTTCACGCTAAGGGTGGGTTCCTAATAGTAAATCATGCGTTCAAGTGTCATCGAAATAAATTGTAGAAAAAACAAACGTTCAGTCTAACCTACAGGGTCGAAAATAAGAAATAAAATTCTAATGTCACCATTATTTTACGCTAAGGGTGGGTTCCTATTGGTAAATCAAGGTTAAACTTTTTTGCGGACAAGTGACATCGAAATAAATAATCGAAGGAAAAAAAACGTTCAATCTCAACTAGAGGGGTGGGAATAAAAAATAAAATTCTAATCTCAAATAATAAAATTAAATTACTGTATGCCATCTCCACCCTTTTACTTCCCTTTAAGAGTTAGTTCACGTTAGTTCATCTGAAGTGCCCTAAACTATCAAAAAATATTTTTGGAACCATTTTTACTAATTTCTCAAAGACCAATGGCGAATATCCTTTTTCGATAATATTAATCGATTAAAAACTCAGGTTCATCGCAGAGATATACCCTCTCTAGGGGGTGTATTTGTATTGGCTCTAATAAACATATCTTTTTCATAATTCCTGTAAATTATATGACGCAGATTTTTTTTCAATATTCATAAATATTTTTCGGTATTTTAGCGGTTGTTTTCACCCGTATGGATAGGTGAATGTCAATAAAAATGAACCATGAATTACTACTTAATTTATGACTCATGAACATAATTTTTTTTTCACATATTTTATAATTTGTTTCCATTTTGCTTGCACGGGGATAGTTTTACCTTACCTAAGTGTTGAATTTAGCAATTTTTTTATGTCACTGATATTTTTTGATATTTTATGTGACTCGAGATATACTAACGTGGTTTAACTTTAAAACCGGTCTAGATTGGCAGTAGATAATTTAAATTGACAAGGGTAGCAATAAGTCAAGCAAGTTTTAAACCTTTAAAATACAATTAAAACAATATCATAAGAAAAAGAAAACTGGTCATCTAGAAAATCTAATTTCCAACGCAACTAGATCGGGTCTAAGTTTTAAACCTTCTTAGTGAATCTGGTTATTAATGTCGAAACTTATATTCAACTGAAACATATTATGCAACTCTATTTTCACACCTTCGATAATTATTTTCTCAAAATTGAAGCAAATGTTCATCTTGAAACTTTTCTTAGAGCATTATGTTATCACAGACTTTCAATTAGCATACATTTTGGTCACAAATACGAAATCTACGAAATAGGCTTATTTTACGGTAACTCTTTGTTTTTTTTTCTTTTTCTGGATTCTCGACTGAAATATTTTAACCATCTGGACTCCACTTGAAATTAATTGTGACCCCTGCTTTATTCGGTCGAATATTACATGAACCTTAATAAAATATTCATGAGCCGTCTTGTGATAAATATGTAATTATTACACCAACAAAAATTGTGTAAACAAATTCTATTTTCGATAGTTATTCTAACCGTCACTATCCTACCTTGTATAATTGCTCCTATAAATAACACCACTAGCTTTTGTCCCATTTTTAAACTGTTACCAACACCTTCACCAGTACAAATTCACCTTATATCCACCAATATTTCCGTAATTCGCCCTTAAATCCCACTCACACCAAAATTTCACACAATTTAGCACACCCTAAGTAACTCAATTTGGGAAACATTAAAAAATCACTTATAGGCGCCTTTGACAGATATGTCACAAAGAACGGCACTATTCAAAAGTCAAAACGAAGTCCATAAAGTCTCTTGTGTTAGGCCAAAGTGTTGATAGAATTGACAAACTATTACAAATCCTCGTCCTTTTATCTTTTATCATTAGTTAATTACAATAAACATGATTTGCCTTTTAACCTTCTAAAACTAAAGATTAACAAATTAAAATGTTAAGGGAATGTTGTTAATCATTAAACTCGCCAATTAAACTTGTTATCAACTGTTGTCATCAAAAAATTATAATGCGTGAAAACGCGCGCGCGATCTTTCACGACGCTTGCGATCTTTCAGCAAGTAAGCTTTCCCTGTTTTTCCAAAGAAGCGTCTCGACGTTACAACATACACTGGCGTCGGAAGAACTATCCTCCCACTCGCGACGTCTGTTCGACCGTTCCCGGCTTAGATCGACTATTTTCGGAACTCTGCACCCTGCACTGCATGTTTTGCAATTAATATATTATCATTAGGCATTTTAATTAGACAGAGGAAAGCCGGTGTTAGGGTAGGTTCAGTGACTCACACTTGGCCTGCCTTGTCTGAGCGACTTATGTGTGGTATCTGTGGCGTGTGCTCTTAGCGGATAATAAAAAAAAACCGTCTACCATCTGCTTTTTTAATGGTTTGCGCTTTCGAAGAAGAGGGTCGGTGGTGCTGATAAATATCTTTTAAAGGGCAAATATGACTAATGTTTGACTTTTCGGAAATGAAGCAAGTCAATATTGCATTTGCCGTGTGCATTTTGCGAAGAGAACCCCTGCTGGGTGAAAAATATGATTTATACTTAATTAATTTATTTCTTGAATATTTTTATTTTCAAGCTGCTCAGAATACTCGATAAGTTGGGTAAATAAATTTTATTGTTATCTTTAGTATCGAAAACCGTGTGTAAAAGAAATATTTGTGTGCTGCAAATCTGCAATACAAACATTTGTAATCAATGACGCTAGTTACATGATTTTTGTCCTTGAAATGAAAAGTGTTTCTTCTTAACAATTGAGGTGCCATAACTTTAAAAAATATGTTTAAAAAATCCAATACGTTACAATTCCCTCATATAACTTTTTTTTATTTACAAAGAAAATGCATACAAAAATATAAAAAAGAATTAAAAATAAACTACTTTAGCCTTTTTCTTGTATTTATTTGTATATTTGTCTCTTACAATAGACCAACAATAGTCACCTAACATGGCTTCGTCCCGGTATCCCCGATAATTTTGCTCAAAAAATTTCGAGTCCCGGTGAAAACGCTCTCCATGCTCGTCGCTCACATGTCCGAGATTTTCAGGAAAGAAATCGAGATGCGAGTGAAGGAAATGAAATTTCAATGACATGTTGACACTTATTCGTTCAAAATTATGTATTAAGTCTGGAACTAACTGGCGGTAATTTTCATTTTTTTTTTGTTTCCTAAGAACTCTTGAATAACAAGTCTAAGTGAAATACAAGTAGCTCTTTCAGTATTCGAAAGACTTTTTTCAAATATCTCGTCGCTTAAAATTTTTTTAATTTGTAGTCCGTTGAAAATACCTTCCTTTAGTTTCGCCTCAGACAGGCTAGGAAAAGTAGAGCACAGGTGCCTAAAGGCTACGCTAATTTTGTCCAAAGTTTTTCCCTAAACCTAATTTTATGTAGAGAAGCGGTAAAACCATTTTTTTTTTGAGTCTATCAAACATCTATGCTTTATATTCAGTTTACCAGGAACATATTCTTCACTAACTGGCCAGTTTTTTTTTATAATGGTCTTGTTTAGCTCTTGAATCCCTCAATTACAAAAAGCAACAATATTTTGTGTAGCCGTCCTACAGGCCCAAAAGTAAACCAATTACTTTTAAATCACTACAGGCAATCCTGTTGTAATCTCTGTGTTTAATCAATTCAACTAGTGGTGACATTGTTTCATAAGTATCTTTGATATTTATCTATCGGAATGGATGGCTTCTCATTATCATCATAACTTCAATGAATTAACGAATAAACGCCATTCTTCTGGATTATGAAGTTGCTGCATTTCTTGAAAAAGTCCAATTATATCATAACAGTAACAAAATTCATTTTTTTTCTTAAAATATCTCGAAAACATTCACTCCGCATCCGATATACAGTAACTCCTTTGCTGACAGCACCTAACTTCCATTGTTGTAGTCGTGAATCTAGTAATTCAGTTTTGGATTTAGATAGGGTTAAATCTCTAACTAAATAATTCAGTTCGGACTGAGTTATCATGTGTGGTTCTTCATAGACATCAACAAATTCATCTGAACTTGTGTCATTTTCAATTTGAACTTCTTCGGATTCCGCGTCAGACATCGAAGTTTTGCTGGAACAATCACGAGGTGTTGGAACTTGCTGCTTGTCTGAACGGCTGTACTAACCTAATCTGAACGGCAGATGGTTTGGTAACCGAAGGAATATCTGCATATCTAATTTTATCATTGTGCTTGTGATTAAAACCAAATATTTTAGTGAGATAGAAGTAACATCATTTTCGTGGTTAGATGGTTCCCTCTACATTATTGGCTCGCTAAAATTCAAAGATTTATTTTCACCTGCAGCTCAGAAGACTAACGTTTGTCTACATATTTCACAAAATACATGAGGAACTCATTTTTTATCTTGATGAGAGACTGAGATTTTAAAAAGAGAAAAATATGCGGATTTAAGTGATTCCGTTATGGGATATCCTTTCTTAGATATAATAAGTTCTCCACAAACATAACAAAAACGATTTGGATATTTTACAAAATCTTTTTGACCTTTTTGAAAACAAATATTCACTTAATTGAATACCACAGAGTATCGAAATTTTAGAACAAATTGAAAATAAACTAATGGGTAGTCGAAAACAAACTGTGTTGATAATTTCTGTCTCTGACGTGAATAGGAATAAAAAAATGTATGTTTGCCTTTACTTATTGTAAGTGAAAAAAAATAATATTCAATTCATTTGAAGGACATGACATTTTTTCATTTTGTAAACTAGTGTTATTTAAAAACTTAAATACAAATTCCGTGTGAATTGCATTGTCCTTCGAAGCATATTAATTACAAAAATACATATAGAAAGATATATCTCAAATTATCGATTATCGAAACGTACTGGGTATAAGGTTACTCCAGTCTGTGGACAAAATTCATGGAGTTAATCTGCCACAGGATTAGAGCTATTTTAATTTGTAGGCAGAGTCAATACAAAAATACCTATATAGTTTTGGACGCGGAAAAACCTGTATTAACAAATGGTGGGGGTTGAAAGTTGGAGAAAACATGTTTCTCGTCTCCGCAAGCTACAATATTGTTTTTAGAGCGTAAGTCCCTTACACTTTTTTAAAAGCATTAAGGAGGCCTTTCATTTAAGCTATAACCGGTTTCATTTGGTCAATTAGTATTGCAAAAATATCAAAAAATCGTTAAATTTGGTTATTTTTTCAATGCAATTATTGCAAAAATAACTTTTTTAATATTATTATTGCTTTAAATTAAAGCTTTCTTAATTCTAAATCGAATAAGCTGTTCCAAAAGTTTTTCAATTCATTAGTTGCTGAAATATGTTAATGTGTTTATCCCGAGGTACTTAATATTAAACGCCATCACGTATTTGCTTATGAATATTTAAACTTATTTAAGGCTTTATTTTTTTCCTTAAAGCATATTTTAATACCATTCAGTGGGTTCAATAAATAAAATAAATGTTTCTCTCTTTGTTTGTTGCTATAAAATAGGGACTCTTTTTTTCGCAACAAATAGAGTTGGAGCGGTCCCCTCATGTTGCAACAAACAAAACGGTAAATTTTTTTTTATTGGACGTAATGCCGTTCAATATTAAGCGCCTTGGCATATACAAATTAACATATCTCAGCAACAAATGAACCGATTAGTTTTTATAAAAGTTCATTCGATTAAGAATTAAGAAATCTTTAATTTAAAGTGATAATATTATTCAAAAAGTTATTTTTGCAATAATTATTAGCATTGCAAAAAACAGTAATTTTTTACTGTTTTTCGGCATTTTTGCAATGAACCGGGTATAACTTAAATTAAAGGTCTCGTTAATAACTTTTAAAAAGTGTAAGAAACTTAACTCTAAAAACACTATTGTAATCTGCAGAAACGAAAAACTTGTTGTCGCCAACTTTGAACCTCCGTCACTTGTTAGTGCAGAGTATTTCAGAGTTCAGTACTAGAGTTAGTTAAGACACTTCCCATCTTGTGACAATTTAAATTCATAAAAGACACTTCCCATCTTGCGACAATTTAAATTTATAAAAGAACCTACTTCTCGTCCAGGCTGAAGTAGATTTTTTTGTAAGTTTATTTGAGAGCGCCTACATTTTTATTATCTTTGTACGTCAACAGAAATTAAAATTTGTTTTTCAATCAATCTGAGAAACTCCTTTTGCTAGAGTTGGAAAAAAATTTCGTGCTTTATCTAATGTAATTCAATTCAAAAATTAACGTGGTCTAACTTTAAAACTGAGCTAAGTTGACGAAACAGGGTTTAAATTGACAAGGGCAACTACATATCATCCAAGGCATTAAAAATTCAAGAGCTAAAAATAATAACAAAGAAAATACTGTTTATTTTGGGGAAGCAAATATTCTTCCTAATAATTGTTTGTTAACATACACAAATAATTGTTGTAAGGTGTAATAATACACCTTACAACAATACCATAATCAAAATAAAACTGGACAATTGGAAGATTTTACTTTAACGGTAGCTAGATCACGTTTAAAATTTAAACATTTTTAGTGAATTTTGCTGTATCATTTTACATGACTTCATCTTAAAGTATCACAGGTTAACAAAGTTTCCACTGTTTCAAGGTTTCAACGTTTAACATGGTATGAAATGTGGAGGTCACTTTTTGATTTTTGAAAATTAATTTATAAGCAGTACTTTTGCACACCGGTAAGACATAAACCACTTTTCTTCTAGGTCATGCTGTTTTTATGGAAGAAACTACAACTTTTATTCGAAAAAATAAAACAATAGATAGAATGGGGACAGATTTTGGAGGCACAGTTGCTTTTTGTAGAAGAATCAAGACTTTAATAGATCATTATACACCGGTAGTAAAGGAATATATTATTGTGTTACTACTGTATACAGGGGCAGATCCAGGAGGAGAAGGTTGAGGCGATCGCTCCCCCTCCACTCTCAAGTAGCTGCGAATTAAAAAAGAAAATAGGCTCACCTCCTATAGCACTGGATATGTGGATCTCCCTGCACACCGGTTATGTAACTTAGATAGCCTGGGCTTCTGATAAATTGAATTAATTCTCTCAACTCACTTTCGCTTGTCATACTGTACTCTTTTGTGTAGAAATGGAGTGGGCCTATTTTCGACATTTCTCTTTGCTTTTGTGATATCACCTCTTCATAAAAAGAAATGCTGGATCTCGCCCCTGACTCCATATAAAGTTAGGAATAATGAAAGACTTGATGAAATCAATTAACAGTGAAAATAGAGCTCTTCAGTATCTTGAAGGGAAAGTTCCAAAAGTGAGAGGTTAAGGGTAATTAAATCAATGATTCAGGTCTTGATAACGTCAAAGCCTGTATTTTAATCAAGTATTAACTAGACGCGTTACAGCTGACTGATTTCTATTCTGGGGATCAAGAGATCATTTGGCCAAATTACCAGGTGGCAGGAAGGTAGCAATCATAGCTGCTTATCTATCATATAATTTACTCGTCATATAATTTACCCAGACCACCTCAATCATTGGAATTGGAGCAATTGGTGAAGCACTACAGGCTTTCAAACCTGCGGACAATAGTCGGGATGGACGCCAACGAACACTATCTAGCCTTTAATGGCAGTCATATAAATAGAAGGGATGATTTTAAAGTCTCTAATAATCTGAAGCTTCTAAATCGCGGAAAAGGACCCTGTTTTGTTACCAGAAGTCGTAGCTGACTGATCTTGGGGACTCTGCGCATAAGCTCACAGATAGCATGATGGCACGTTTCATCGGATCCGTCACTCTCCAAAGTAGAAAAACTGGTCACAATGTATTGTGATTCGACATGTATAAACGGAGAGAAATACGAGGGAGACCCAAATTTAAACATACAAAATGTCGAAATAAATGTAGGAAACAAATTGGATATTGAGTTAACGTCTACTCAACTGCAGGAAGCAACTACAACCTTTTACCACAATAACAATCCTCGTGTAGAAATACCGCCAGTAACAAAGTCAGCTAATGAAATAATGATGTCATAGTGTTAAGAAACGAAATACGCCAAGTGTAAAACGGAGTAAAAAGGAAAACCGGTGAGTAGACATAATACTCTAAAAGACTCATTGTTTACAACAAAAGATAAGACAAGCCAAAAGAAACTCCTATGTTAAAAGGTTGAAAACACCTCTGACACATCACGCCTTCACAAGTTTCTGGCAAAAAATCCTCTAGATCTTATAAGGACACTGCAGAAATTGGATGGGACTTCCACAGAGTCTGGCAAGGAGGTCTTGGAAATACTCCTATGGATGCATTTGCCAGACTCTGACAATATCTTAGACACTTCCATAAATAATGATACGAATATCTCAACTCCGATCAAAAGGGTATCAAGAAGAGAATATCGAATTGTAAACGAGATCATAACCCACAACATGATATTGTGGACCATGGAATCGTTTGAGAGCTACAAGGCATCAGGATCCAATTAGGTGATCCCAACGCGTCTAAAGCAGGACAAACAACTGATCACTCTAGCACTCAGCAGGATTCTAAATTCAAGCATAACTACTCAATACATATACTCAGCTTGGGAAAGCTCTAAAATAATCTTTTTACCAAAGCCCGAGAGAGGCTACTCTCGGTCGAAGTCCTTTAGGCTAATTAACCTATCATATATTTTAGTAAAGCTGACAGAGAAACTAGTTGAAGGTTACATATGACAAACCTCTCTAAAAGAGGCTACTACACCTCTATCAACATGCTTACCGATAAGGAAAATCATGTGAGTCTGCTCTACATCACCTTATAAGGAGAATAGCGTTTGTCATGAGTAACAAGGAAATATCACTAACAGTCTTCATTGATATTGTAGAAGCATTTGATCATATCTTGATAACGTCAACCAGAAAACATGGCACTTAAGTAGGGGTGTTGGTAGCCTTGGCTGCCCTTAGGGAGGGGTTCTATCCTCCTACTGTGAGATCTGGTGGTCGACGAAATTTTGACAAACCTCAGCAGCCAAGGAGTATCCTGATGATCTAGTCGTACTCATCGCAGGAAGCATGATAAAACAGACTATAATAGAAGAGTGAGACACTAGGTAAGTTCTGCACTAAAAAAAAACTTCTACTACTCTCTATAATACCAAACCAAGAGGTGCAACGCTTACTTGTTACTTGTACTTGCAGAATTTTATTGCCAAAGATAAAATGGCCATCATTGCAGCAAAAAGGGCATTGTGCAGACCATTCTAGAACTTTCCAAATTCAAGAGATTGACCTGTCTGTATATTACGTGAGCCATAAAAAGCACCACGACAACAGCCATACAGACTCTACAAAATCTCTCCTTCCCCTTTATATAAAATCAAGGTTGAGGTGAGGGCGGTTGCAAACAGGCTGGAACAAGATAAGATCTAGTGGACTGGACCCGCTCTCGGAAACATCTGTATCAAAGGCATAGTGATGAACTCATCGTTGGAGATAAGCAGTGACATAACACATAACACTATGAGCATATAACTTTGACAGGCCCTACACTATTCAGATTAACTGGAAGGCAAGACCTGATTGATCACTGAGTCAACCATGAAACTTCATTTGTTTTTCAGATGGGGCCAAAACTGATCATGGTGCAGGAGCCGGAATACCCGAAACCATATCAACTGGGGTACTGGAGCAACACACCATTGTGTTTCAGGTAAAAATACATGCTTTTGAGACCTGTCATCGGGATATTCTAACGAGAGATTACAGGGGCAATACCGATTGTTAATTAACTTGAATATTAAATTCATCGATACCTGTATAATCCAAATATCAAAGTCACGAGAATATTTACAACACTAGTCGTAAGTACAGTGTTATTGTCTCCGTTAGAGATGACGTCTAAGATTAATGCAGTTAGTATGGTCATGAGAGTACAAGTAAAAAAGTGAGTCTTTCAATCTGAACCGTTTATAGTTATTAATCAATAAACTACCAGCAGTAAACCAAAAGATCTTAATGATATCCCAGTGTAGCTAAATATTTAACTTGTCGGTCGGTAAGTTAACCACAGCTTATGCACGCCATTTGTATCAACCTACACTTGAGATAATCGAAAAAAAAAGTTTTTCAGCTGCTTTATATGGCTAAACCATTAATATATTGACCTTTTATTACGGACCGACGGGCTATATCACTTTGTTTGGGCCGTTAGCGTATGTGTAGATTCTACAAAGGTAATTTATTCAGTTCAAATATTACGCTTTCGCGATATACTTTTTATGAATTTAATTCTTTTGTCCAAGCAAAGAGAAAACTGATTATTTCATAAAATTAGATATAATTTCATGAATAAAAAAAAACTATTCTTCGAGTCTTTCAGTGTCAAGCTTTAAATCTTTATTAACTTTTTATAGCACTTGTCAATTTGAACTATCAATTGTTAAATTGGACCCGATCCAAATTTCAATTCTTTAGCAAATTAAGAGGTTAATTGTTAAATTGAACCTGGTATAAATCTAAAACCTTTTAGTAAATTTGGTAGTAAAAGTTAATTACACTAGTTATTCTAAAACAACTTTAAATATAGACGTATTTGTTTAGGATCTCGTTTATTTAGCATATAACTTGATCTTAAATCTAAATCTAGTTTTAAATTAATTCAACTACAACCTATTATCTTAAATTTTTTTTTCATCTAATAAAAACAAATTTTCGCAGATTATGCCGTAATTCCCTGCCTTTTTAGTATTTTCACTCAATAATATTAATGATAGATACCAACAACCAGTGTGCAAGTTTAAATTTAAGGTTGAACCCTAACAAGTGTAATAAATTTGATAATCACTATAAGAGTATCAAAAACTGAAGCAATTAGACATATATAGGGTAGAGCAATAGTATGACAAAGTACCCTGACTTCCTTATTTTTCCAAATTTTAAAAATTGTCAATAAAAGACGTATAATATGAAAATTTCTCAATCAAAAAATATTTTCAATAATACCTGATGTTTCATGAGAGCGTGTCACAAAAAAAATAGTTTTTCGAATGTGATACCCTATAGGTCTTTGTATATTTAAAAATCCAAAAATTATCCATATAATAGCATATCGGGTTTTGAATCTTATTACGAAGTTGCGACTTTTTCAAAAAAACTACAAAATTAAAAAAAAAAACATGATCCGCTATAACCTACTATTATCTTTCAATCTTCAGTCAATTACAATATACGAAATTGACATTGATAAATATAAACGTACTATTAAAAGTCTAATATAGCGCCTAAGAATTTATCTTGTAAAGAGTCTTTGCCAAAAGTTTGCCCATTTGATGAAATGTAAATTAATTTTTCTTCGATTTTTTAAATAGAACACTCTTTTTCATGTAGAGTAATTATTTCTCTATAACTTTATTTAAAATTTTCCTATACCTATGAGGGGTAAATTTTTCGGTATGTTAATTTTTATTAACTGTGTACAAAAATACGTTATATTCTTGATATCGAGTCACATACTGAAAGAGTTCTATGTACCAAAGAGTTTATGATGGGATTGCTTTTGAGAATCACTGAAATCAGGAAGAGAAAAATTAACTAATGTTCTGAGAGGCAAGGGATATTGCGCTGAAGATATTAGTCGTTACATTAATAAATATAAAAACTCAACTCATCAACAAAATATCATGAATGTACACACACACCTATGGACAGTGCTGTCTTAAGTTACATACAGGGAACCACCGACAAGATTGCCAGATTGCTCCGACAATAAAACATTCGAACAATTTTCAACACATGTAAGAAAGTTAGACAATGTTTGAAGTCATCAAAGGACGCAATACCACCTCAAACAGAAGGCGTTTTAAGATACCTTGCTCTTGTGGTAGAGTGTATATAGGTGAAACAGGACGGTCTATATCCACTAGGCTTAAGGAATTTGAAAGATGTATAAAAAAGAAACAAATTGTACAATTTGCAGTAACTGAACACCAGCATTGCTCAGGTCACACTTTTAATGTAAAAGAAATTAAGGTGCTAGCATCATTGTCCGGTTTCTTTAAATGTAAAATTAGAGAATCAATCGAAATTTATAAATATCTAAATAATATTAATAGAGATACAGATTACAGTCTACATCACATGTGCAAATCGATTGTAATACTGGATCAAGATTTGCTGAGTACCAGTCGGATATAAATACCGGGATGTTGGTCCTTGACGGTCATTCGGTGTTCTAATTTCGTAGAGTAAAGATCTCTGAAGATGCCTCGTGCAATCGTAGACGAAACGTCAGATACTAATTCCAATTTGACACGGTCTAAACCCAAGAACCATGATTTTCAACTTGACCAAAGCCGTGAAAGTTTTCGTTCTTTACTAAAAAATGTTGAAAATTTTCTATGAAATATTTAAGTTTTAAAATTATATAATCGATTTGACTCTAACACTGAAATAAATACAGAATTATATTAATTGTTCGCTCAAAAATACGCTAAAACTTGTTGCTACTATTATAGACAAGTTTGGTTTATTTACCTATACCGAAACAAATGGTATGAGATCAAATCTAAAAATTATTCCAAATCAAGTAAACCTTAAAGTACTAATTAATTTTAAAAGTAGTTGATTAAAAAAATACTACCTAATTAGTTGTTCAAAATGTCCTTCACCTTTTTGAATACACAGTAGTTCAATACGTTACTCAAACTCACTACGAATATGCGACACATTTGAATATTAATATCTTGAAAACAATTTCTTATTCTCATCCGAATTTCTTCCTTTGTTGTAAGCAATATTTTATACACTTGTTCTTTAATAGACTCCCATAAGCTAATATCTATTTTAGTTAAATCTGGAGATCAAGCAGATCACAAATAGGTATTTTCCTTGAAATGCAGCGACCTAGGTTTGTGGCATGTAAAAAAGTTAAGATCGGCTCTGTATGATGGACTGCTGACATCATCATGAAGAAACCACATTCTTTCTCGAATTTTATTTGGCGTTTCAGCCAATGAGTCAGGTAAATAGTTCTGCAAAAAGTTTAGGTATCCTTCCCCTGTTACTATTTGTCCAAGAAAGTATGGTTCGAGTACGTGGCTACCGACAATACCTCTCAAGCCTTTAAGAACCACCGAGTTTGGGAGTTGTATCTTACAAAATGTAGATTTTTCGCTGGATAATAATGGTGTGCCTTTTAACACTTCCGTTCCTATGAAACGTAGCCTCATCTCCAAGTAGAATCAAATCAGCAAAATTCCTTTGTTTATTTATTTGGGTTTGAGTTCACAGACAAAACTGAAATAATTGAACGGTAAAGGCGTGCATTTTATGACTCTTAGGTATCCGTTGAACCGTCCTTCGTTCAACATCAAACTGTCGAAAAAACAGCCGTTGTCCAATATGTGGATTTTCGGTGACTGTTAAAAGTATATGTAATTGGGATGCTGACTATTTTTGGAAAAGTGTTTAAAACCATGCAATAGTACCTAATGTGGTCGAAAATATTTAAAATTATTTTTGAATACAACTAGTACTTTAAAAATCATAAATTTTAAATTACATTTCAAATTTCCCTCCAAAACGCTAATACTTGTCACTTGACCGCTGTTACGTCACAGTGGTAAACTGACAAGAATATATAATTTTTGTGATAAAAGATGAGTTCTAAGTTATTTTAAAAGTTGTGCGGTGCCTCAGTGTACAAACAAGTACTACAATTAAAACACATAAAAAGTTATTTATTCACGTTCGTAAAACAATAGGAAAATGTAGCTTCAACTAGCCTGGCATTACTGGTTTTATTTTAGTTTTGAGCTTATAAATACCTATGATTACTATTATGTATTCATTATCGGTTGCGGAAATATTAATTCTTGATAAGTTACTGACATGGAGGTCTTCATATTTCTAAATTCAGCAGAGGAAAAATTACTGGTTATTGCGAAGAAATTAGCCACCATAAAACAACCAATTTTCGGCAAATGCGAACTATTTGACTTAGTAAATCCACTTTCTATCATGGGAAAACTTCTTACAGTCGTTTTCAAAGAGAGTAGTACGCAAATTTCGAAGAAGTTACATGAGAATAACTATAAAATAATAAATCAGCGATCACGAATGTCACATTAAACCAAAAAATTTATATGTTAAATTCGTGACAGCGATGACGTTGGTTGTATTCTTTAGAGTAATTATCAAATGATCAAAGCGAATATGTATTTACTTTTCGTTAGATCAATGTGATCATGATTACTTCAAGTGATAAAACTGAAAGTAATAATGACTCAAAAAATAACCGTATCAGGACGAAGTGCCAGCGGTTTTCATTAGTATGGAGTGACATCATTCACTTTGATTAGTGTTCGATGTCACGTGACTTGAAGGAGATTAAATTACATTTTTATTATAAAGTGAGGATAAAATTCCTTAAAGATAAAGAAAAATATTGTGTTTTTTAGGATTTCTGTTGTGGAAACTACCATTTCATGGCAAAATCATATTTTTATTTGATTACAGTCAACAACCCAATTGATTTTTCTCAAAATAAGTAAGTTTTTTTCGAGAATTTTTGTTGTGTGTCGCGTTTTTAGTTCTTTGAGAATGCTCCACAAGTTTCTCAAATGTCCTTCTGTCAGGCTGACGTCACTCGGGAAATCACAGTTGATACAATCTTGTCGCTAATAGTGCATTCTTGTCACTAGCCCCCAAAACACAATCATATCAACCATCTCGGCTTGTGAAAAATTTAAAATTGTATTTTTTATATAACAAGTTTACACAATACTCTTTGCTAGTGACAAATAATAAATATAACTTTGACGAAAGAAGTATACTTCTTTCATTTAGTATCTACGGCTAATCAGATATCAATATGTTAATGCATTTTTGTATACAATAAAAAAAGGGGTGATAGGTATAGGAAAACTTTTAAAAACGTTATAGAGAAATAATAATTCTACAAAAGTAATTATATACAGGGAGTTCTATTTAAAAAATTAAAGAAAAATAAATAATATTTCATCTAATGGGCAAAATTCTGGCAAACAGCCTGTATGGAATAATTGCTTAGACGCTACATTAGACCTTTAATATTACATTTATCTTTCTCAATGTCAATTTTATGATATATAGTTGCTGTAGATTAAAAGATATTGTAGATTATAAAGCACCATGTTTTCTTAGAATTCGGTGAATTTTTTGAAAAAGTTGGCAGCTTCTCAATAAGATTTAAAACCCGATATGCTATCATATGGATAGTTCTTGGGGGAATCCAAATATGCAAAGATATATAGGGTATCTTATTAAATTTATATTTTTTAGCACCACGCTGTCATACAACACCAAGTATAACTGAAAATTTTTAGATCGTAGAAATTTTCATATTATACAACTTTTATTAAAACATTGTTTAAAATTTTTGAAAAATGAGGGAGACAGGATACTTTGCCACACCTTATTGTACCACCCTGTATGTAAATTCAAGTGGGGTTGCATTATTTATTGACTCTCGAATAAAGTATAAAATTTGCAGAATTTCCATAGACATCTAAAAATACTGTTTTTTTTTAATTGCCAGTCCATTTTTAAATATTGCCAATCCATTTTTTAACATTTTAAAAGTTCAAGATTTTTTTTATTTTAAAAGAAGCTCTTACCCTTCTGTCTTTAATTCTATATATTTTTTGTTAGATATAATTTAACAACAAAATGAAAACGATAATACAAAATATAGGTTTTCTTTTCTAATATTAATAAAAGAATTCTTAATTTTCCGAGCTTCCAAACATAAAATTAGACCTGCCGGCTAAAGTTTCTATGTACCCTTTACTATTTCCCCAATAGTTAAAGTAATTTTCAGTTCTGTAGCTTCAGTAATAATCATTACCAGAGAACTAAGATAAAAAAAAAAAGGAAGTGAAAAAATATACTGAATCTTTTTTACAGTACCAATATGAAATTCGTGAAACCTAGAATTTATATGTTATATTTCATTTTGTTAAAAATTAGTGTTTAAAACTATCGTAAAATTCCTTAAAAAATAAATACACTCATTATTAGTTTAAAGTTGCAATATGTTGTCAAAAATCCATAGTTATTGACTTTAGAACGACGAGTTTCTGTTTGCCATATTTTAATTTATAGTTCACTACGTATTGAAAGTGTAATTTTTATGTAACAAAATATTTAATTCCTTCCTGATGTCGAGGGGTAAAATTTGACCTGGTGATATTTATTTCGAGTGCCATCGAAAAAACGAAGTGAACGTTGCCGTTGCCATTCTAACTAATCTCGGAGGGGTTTAAGTTTATGCTTGTTTATGAGGAGGATATACAAGCTTTACAGGTACACGTATTTTATTGTTGTTTATGTTTAAGGTTATGTGTCATTTATCACAATAAAGCTATTACTGAATATCTTGCTAATAAAAGGCACAGAATACTGGAAAGTTGTGAATAAACAGAAAGACGAAAATCGCTGTAAATTTTCCTAAATTTTCTTAAAGTCAACGGATGTCAACTTAATTACATCAGCATTCAAATATGTATCATCATGAGTGACAAACTATGGAACAATATTAGAAACATTTTTCCTTACCAATGAAACGAATGCCTTGAGATTTTTTTGATAATTTAAGTTATAACCATAAACTTTAATACACTTACGCCACCTGTCTTGCAACATTATCAGTAAATAACTATTTCTCTTGAAATACAGCACAAGCATCAATATACTTTTTCAATGCTGCGGTTTCAGATTTATGAATTAAAAGTCAAGTGGAGTTAAATCTGGACAATACGAGCGGTCCAGCTCAAAAAGTTACATTGGCGGAGGGAGGGTTCAATTTTGGTTGCTTAGTAAACTGGCGCATCGTTTTGAAGAAGAAGGAATTTTCGTGACACAAAAAAGGAAGTTTTTGATCAATAGCAGTATGCAATTTAGTTAACAAAAATAACTCCTGCTTGGTTTCAGAAGATAGTGGCCTTGCGCTTGCTAACTGTATATTGTATAGGGGCCTCTTTATTGTAGGCGCCTTATGGATCTAATTTAGATTGACGATTCTATTAATATGCCCCAGTCTTATCGTTTATTGGTGGCCTAGAGAAGAAGTCTGAGATTTCAAATGATTGGGGAAATTTGTTACCAATGCAGTTTTTATTCAAAAGTCAATAATCTTAAATACATTCTACTAAAACTTTACTCATACCAAATTTATCATGTATAATTTTCAAAACGCTTGATTAAGATATATTTAATGCTATAGAAATGATTAGACACTTTTAAGCGATGATCTTCGAGAATCAGTCTTTACATTTCCCTGGAATCATGACAATTAATTGTATGGGGAATGTAGTTTTTAAACTTTATTTGCAAACCTTATGGTTTCTATTTTTTTCTGAAAAAATCTAGGATCGAGTGAAAATGGCATCAAACACTGGTCTACTTAAAATAAAAAATTGGTGTGATTTTTAAACTCATTTTAAATGTTGACCTCTTTTTATTGCATTTGCTATGACATCGAAATGTTCATAGTTGAAGATTATTGAAGCCGAAAATATTTCATTAAAGGATGGACCCTATACCAAATATTTAGGTATTATTATTGATAAAATCCTAAAGTGGGATCAACATATTTTAAAGTTAATAATTACAATTTAACAAAATTTATATTCTGACAAGGGAAGGACTCGATGAGTTTTCTGATTTTGTGATATGTTGTAGTACATCAAAATACATTAAATACTTGTTTTTTATTTCGTGCTAATTCGGTTACACATGAGGGTAAAACTATCCTTAAAATTTCCACCAAAAAAAGGAATTTTCTACATTTCAGTATCCCTTTGGAACTCCTCTTCAATTCTGAACATTTATTTTAGTTAATTTTTGGTGATATTCATCAATTTAAAATCATTCATATGAGCTTAGATACAATGAAGACTTCAATTAGACTTATACTTTCACTCTTGTCGTCCCCATGAGTGTTATAAAATATAGTAAGAATTGTTAAAGGAGGAATTTGTGTTCATAATTTTTGAAGCTAGTAAGTATTTTTTAGTATACAACTAATATTACTAATATGATGTATATTTACCCTGTTGGTGCTTTTCGATAGTTCAAAACTGTTGTTTATACATGAGTATTGGTCGAAATTTAACGAAATACAGAAATATTTTTTAACTACTTTAATCTTTAATCACGATAAATAATATTTTCAACTAATTAAAATAATTAAAAAGGTAATAATATATATATATATATATATATATATATATATATATATATATATATATATTGCCGTAAGATGCTTAGGATAATAGATTTCTGGTATTATTTTTGCACATATATATATATTTTGCGAAGGGGCATTATCTCAATGGCTCCTGTATGGATCTGTCTTTGTAATCTACTTCATTATATATATATATATATATATATATATATATATATATATATATATATATATATATATATTGTTAAGCTAGACTTAGATTTAAAGTTTCAAAATAAAATTTACAAGTTAAAAAATGGTTTTTAATCGCGATATCTCACAATGACGCAAGAGGCAAAGTTAATTAAATTAAAAAAAAAATAAAATACACTTGAAGGCCAGTAGCAGCACCAGCGAGCAAAAATGTCGAGCTAACCTTCTATGCCAAAAAAAAGGGATGAGTTATTCAAGGCGCCACTGCATCGAAAGGAAGGTTAAATGCAGAAACCTTCCAGGATGTTATTAGGAACTAGCTTTCAACTTTACTCCATAGTATGCACAACAAAACTAAAGAAAAACAAACGCAAGTAGCTTAAGGATCAAATGGAACTAGTCGTAGATCGTTATTATTAAATCTTTAATTACTGTAGGGTACGCTAGATGTAACATAAAATTGAAAGAAAATCGAACTTAAATAAATTTACAAAAAAAAAAAGGAAGAAATAAATTCAAATTGGTTAACAATTAACCACGTGCTATATAGCCTAATAGTTTTAAATCACAAAACAAATCTGTTCTTGTTCTCCATGATCATATAGACCTAATCATTGCGCAACGCCCTGCAATTACAGAGTATGATTCTGGTTAATAAAGTTATTATTAGACTATTAATTAAAATAAGTTAATAAAAAGATTTGCCTGACTTTGCTAATTTTTTTATTTCTCAGCCCAAAGGTGTGGGCTACAGGAACACGCAGGACGCAGCAAAAACAATCAATCTTGAGCCTAGTACAATATACCTCAAGGATTACAGTAATGAAATAATTAGTATGGTAGACCCGATGTCGGTTGGGGTTGACACGTGCAAACTGCCTAAATTCCCAGTCTCCAGATTTATCCGGTAAAAAAAAAACATAACTACCAACCAGGCAAAATATACGGTACTCTAAGAACTCAACTAAATTACCAGGATAACAAACGACTTTTCATCTCAGAATTCAAAAAAAATTGGTAATTAAAAATTGAAATGGAAGTCTGCAGCAGTATGCTGGGTTGAAGAAAATTAAGGCAAAATGACCTCTATTTATAACCGTGGCCCATCTTGTTGGTAAGGTGCGTTCAATTGCCACGTTTGAAAGAAGTGACAGTTCAAAAAGAATTACATTGGGTCGGATGAAATACATTTGTTACATAAGCCACTTCGTTAATTATTAGCATTTTTCACTCAAAAAAAAATCAAGTAAGTATCCCGATAGTTAAAGAAATACATTTCAAAGAAAGTAATAAATTTCCTGCAACCCAGCATACATATAATTACACTCAAATATTAATTGCAGGAAAAAAAGATATCCATCTAAATAAAAAAAGGTAACAGTAAGTTCAACATCGATTAGAAAATATCTAAGCACAGTGTAGTGAAATAGCGAATAATGGTCAGACTTGAAGTATAAAATTAATTAAAAGTGTACTTTATGAATTGCTTTTCTTCAAAAGAACCCTGGAACATACTTAAGAAAAATGATACTGTGTTGTCCATAAGGAGAATATTTGCAAAAATAAGGTTAAATTAACTGAATTAGCCAGAGTGAACTTAAGAGGAAAATTGAACCGTGACAAAAATTATAAACATATATTTTTATGTTGGTATATACGATATGGAAAAAAGAGTCGGTTTTATGATATTAAATAAAAATAAAAACAAAAAAAGAGAGAATATATGGTATTGTAGAATAAAACTAGCTGTTCAAGCCAGAAGAGGGGCGGTAATATCACAAAAATACTGTATGACCAGCGAAAGCAAGTTGTCGATGGGAGGAGACACCAACAACATTCCCATTTCTAGTGTAAAAGGCAGGATCGGGTCTATTTTTCGGAATCCGATGCTTTGGGGGGGGGGCATTGCAAGAAAAAAAACAAGCTGTCAAAGGGAGGAGGGAGATGCCAGCAGCTTACACTTTCTTAGTAAAGGGTGTTTTTTATAGAGGTATAGAACTTTTAGTTGGCAACACTTTTTTAACTGGCGGCCATTTTGTCAGCTGTCAAGTGATTTATGTTTAGTTTGGTTTGGCATTTCAACATGAATAGACTGACGCCTGAACAACGCTTCCAAATTGTGCAAATTTATTTTGAAAATCATGGTTCTTTTCGAAATACGTATCGCGCACTACGTCCATTTTACGGTCAACATAATCGTCCATCAGAGCAATTAATTCGATTAACTATGGAACGTTTTCGCACCACGTTTACTCTAAATGATAATACGCATCCACAGAGACGTCGTACAGTGCGTACAGAAGAAGTCATTGCTGCTGTAGAGCGTAGAGTAGAGGAAGACCCGAATCAGTCTATCCGCCATCATGCACAGGAATTGGATATGTGTCCATTTACTTTATGGAAGATTTTGCGGAAAGATCTTGGTTTGCGTGCTTACGAAATCCAACTCGTTCAAGAATTGAAGCCACACGATCACCTAGCAAGGCGCAGATTCGGTGTATGGGCCCAAAACAAGATTGCCGTTGATCCCGATTTTCATAAGAGAATTTTGTTTAGCGATGAAGCTCACTTTTGTTTGAATGGATACGTCAATAAACAAAACTGTCATATTTGGAGTGATGATAATCCTCAAGTGTATGTTGAGACACCGTTACATTCAGAAAAACTGACTGTTTGGTGTGCTTTATGGGCTGGTGGAATCATTGGTCCGTACTTTTTTAAAATGCTGGTCAGAACGTTACAGTCAATGGTGACCGCTATAGAGCCATGATTACTGACTTTTTCGTTCATCAATTGAACAACCATGATGTGCGGGAGCTGTGGTTTCAACAAGACGGCGCAACATGTCACACAGCTCGTGCCACAATTGATTTATTGAAGGAAACGTTTGGTAACCGCATAGTTTCACGTTTCGGACCCGTGAATTGGCCTCCAAGATCGTGCGACTTAACGCCGCTAGACTATTTTCTGTGGGGAAATGTGAAGTCGCTAGTCTACGCCGATAAGCCCGAAACGATTGATCACTTAGAGGACAACATTCGCCGCGTTATTGCCGATATACGGCCACAAATGTTGGAAAAAGTCAGCGAAAATTGGACCTCCAGATTAGACTACGTCCGAGCCAACCGTGGCGGTCACATGCCGGAAGTCATATTTAAATTATAAGGTCAGAAGGTTATCTTTCGAATAAAGGAAATTTCATGTCAATTTAAAAAATTCATCTTTGTTTTATTCCATTTAAAAGTTCTATACCTCTATAAAAAAACACCCTTTATAAGAGGGGGGACCTCTCGGATCCGCGCCAGGTTCAAGTTCCGTATTTGCACAAAAATGATTCATTCAGTAGTTTTCCACCCAAAATAATTTTTTATAGAAATATATATCGTAATAATTTTAAAAACTTGATACATGCGAATGAAATATAAGTGTAAATGTCTTTATTTGATATAAAAAAAATTAAGATGGCGTTATTATATTGAAATAAAAAGCATAAATAAGTGTAGACCAAAAGTGAAGGTTTTAATAACTTTCAACCATTTTTTAACAACGATTCCCTTTTAAAATATATCCCTTTTTAAATCATAACTTTACTATATACTTTGTTAAGAGAATACTCTTATAAACACGTTTTTTATTCAAATAGTGCTGCATATGTACGTCTATTATGGAAATATTTTATCTCACTACGACCTAAAATACACCTTTTCTTCGGTCTGAATCTTTTAGGGAGCGGAAAGTATTACACATTTTTGAAATGGGGAATTTGACATACAGTTATATTACTTGAGCTGTGTGAATAGTCACCAAAAATAAAACAAGGACGGAAATTTAAGAGTGGTCTTGTTATATATTTCATTGTTAGTTTAGTAAAAATTGGTTATAAATTATTTTGCATATTTTGAAAAATTTGCATTGGTGTCTAAATGAATAGTTACTGCAGGCATATGGCACATTCTAACATAATGTAACAACGTACAAATAAGAGATAAAGAGAGACAATGCTACAATAAGCGTTTGTTTTCTGATGTCGTTACAGTCACACGACCATCCCCATTTAAATAAGCTCATATCGCAATTTCGACTTAGTTAATTAAAACATTTAAAAAGTTTTAGCTTAAAATCATCAAAACCATTATACTGTGACCAATCAAGTATATAGCATTAGTGAGCGGTAGAAAACGTATATCACGACATTATATAAAAAAGGTGTCTTGGCCGTATATCGGGAATAATTTTGAAAGTTGCTGAGTGAATTTTCATCCAATTACAACTATTGGTTATGCCGATTTCCGAGGAGGGTTCCATTTATAATTTAAAATCGCCTAGCAATGACAATGGTTTTAACTTAAGTCAGAAAAAGAATACCTCTTAAATTCCATACAATAAAGTAAAAAAAAATTCAGCCGATTTCAAAAAAAAATGCCAAAAAGCGAGAAATAGCAAAATAAACTTTTAAATGAAATTGAAATTTTATTAATACCTGACAAAATGTGTGATGTACACAAGAAGATTGGAAGAAAGGAAAGCTTTCAGAAATTTTATATAATCGTTACAAAACAAAGAAGACAGTACTTCCATAAGTCATTTGGCGAAGAGGTGTATATTATTTATTTTGGTATTGTTTTTGAAGTCAGGAACAATTAGAATACAAAAACTCCAGAAACAAAATTATGAAATTGTCGCTTGCATGCACAATGTTAATTAAATTCATAAAATATTACTTTTACGATAGATCACCTACCGCGCGCTTTTAAATGTTAAATAAGATCAAATATGCGGTAATATTATTTAATTAATATAAACTTATATAAACTTAATTCATGCTATATAATTTACAATGCAATTGTTGTACATTTTTTGATGTACCAATATCTCTTTTTTTTTTCAAATTTCAGTCGGCTTTTTTGAATCTACCATCTTCAGAAGAAATTCTGTTTTCTGATCTATTATTCATAATCAGCGACTCCGCAAACAAAAGTAAATTTTTTTAGATACCAATATCATTTTTTGTAAATTTGTCCCACCATTTTGAACCCGCCATCTTGTAGCATTTAAATTTACCAGTTTGCATCAATGCTACATGTTTTTAGTAATATGACATAATTTGTATATTTTTACCTGATTAAATTTAATTATTTATCCTGAAATTTAAAATAGTTAACATGGAATTTGTTTTTTTTTTTTGGTTCACAACTCTTTTGGTCTTATAACTTATCACTCTTTCTTCTTAACACAGTTTGTAAATTGCTGTAGTTTATATATCACATTATTTCATTTGAATTTAAAAGTCGTAAAATATTTTATTTTTAGTACATTCTCATTTGTTTACATTCCATTTCAGTATTAAAAATATAAGGTTATAGTCGGTAATATAGTTCAGTTAGCATTTGTTGTGAATGTATACCCGATTCGTTGACGCGAGCACGGCATGTCGAGACCGATCATTTAAGGTTGAGTATACATTATGGAATTTGTAGCAATTTTTTTTAACTTTGTTTTAATCATGATTAGTAACTTTGGACTGTTTGATCATAATTTTCTTTTTGATAATTTTCCATGGCTTGCCAATATTTGATGTATTACCTGGTAATCAGTGTAAGTTCGGAACTAGGTTGGAGTGCTCCAGATTGAGAATAAGGTTGGCAAAAGTAACAACAAATATCCCTAAGATTTATCAAGTCTGGTTGCGAGAGAGATTTTCATTTTCGTTCCCTTTACTATTGAACCGTCGAAGGCAGTAGACCATTCCTGCCATTAGATTTGCAAGGGCAGACGGTCAAGTGTTTTTTTTTTCGTTAAAGTCCACTAACCAATGAGGTAAGATTTTGCCCCTTATCTTTACGAATATGTGGTAAACATAACATTTTATTTCAGGGCTATCTGAAGCAAGTCCTTTTCATCTTTGGCTTCATCTCTTTCCGTTTACTGTGATTTCCATTTTGATTTTCTCGGCTGTTAAGGCTTTCTGATGGTTCCGGCCCTATTTTTCCTGTCCGTTTTACCACAACGATTTTAACCCTCACCCTGCGTTTGGTTGGTGAGTTGGGATTGACCTTGTGAAACCCCCAGTCATCCACAAACCACAACAAGAATCCTAACAACAGCGCTGGATCAAATAAATAGAAGTGAGAGGTACCATAGCATAGACCAGGTAGGAGAATTGGAACTCTATATCATTTTTTTTACATGTAAATAAATAAACATTTGACGTAATAACATGTAAGAACCTTTTTGATAACTTTCTTTATGAAAATTACTTTCTTGGCGATTGAAGGTTCTAGAACGTATGCGGCCAAATTTTATATAACCTTTTAAAACACTGTAACACCAATAGTTATCAAGAAAGAATATATAAAAAAATTGTAGGTACCATTCTGATTTATGTGCATAATAATTTTTTTTGGAATAAAATGGAATTGTTATTTTGTTTTAATTAAGTCGTTTCATTATGGAGCTATACACCAGCAGTCAATAAATTAAAATCATTCCTCATACCTATATATTTTCCTGGTAAGTTACACAGATAATGTAAAACAGGTGGTGCCTATTGGGTAATCAAAGCAGAGCACAACTATCTCTAAAAGAGGTACGAACCTAGCCTCCGACATATTGAGCTGCCGTACGCATACGTTGCCGTACCCTGTAAAAAGGGAGACGCTGCAATCTTCGAAATAAAAATTCCTGACTTCATATTCATACTCATCGGTCCCAAAGACCCCCAAGTATAAGTCTTCGAGAGAACTACATGATTTAAGAAGAAGTTTTGTTGAAACTATGCCACAATTCCATCTTATTTTTATGCTAACTTTTAGTAAAAATATTACTATATATGGTATCTCACGGTAACCGTAATCTATTAATCATCTCGGGAAGTAATGCGATTTCAATCCTGCAAATTTGTATAATAGGGTTTTCGGTGACGCTGTCTTCAGATGCACCAACAGCGATCTTGTGCGACTTCCAATTATATCGAAAGTTGTCCGAAACTTACATATTTTAGATGAATCAAACTATATGTTAAATTTTTTTTGTACTCCTTTATTTATTTTCGAGGAATTTTACTTTATCCGTTTCTGAGGAAAAAAATATTTTCCCAAATTTTGACCTTTAACTTGGTATCGCCTAAAATTGAATATCGTTTCAAAAATAAAATAGTGAAACCCGAAATTTCAGTTGCGGCTTTAGAAAACATTGGACTCGATAAAGAATTGTTGGAAAATGACGTGTTAGACACAAGAAAGTGGAAAAGTAACAAAACAAATTTTAACCTAATTTTTTTCTAATTCGATGCTACGCTATTGTTTTGTTCAGAAGATCTGTAAAAACATTTCCTATCTGTTCATATAGTTTGTCTCCATGCCTAGATAGAAGAGTTTTCAACTTATTTATGAATTTTTGCCAAATCCTCCAAATATCAAGCAGCTTTAGTGATTTTTGGCAAGAAGGCCATGATAAATAAACTAATACTATGTTTCTATAGTAAGGCATGCCATTATCAGTTGCAATTAATTATATATTGACGCTGACATATTTGGCAATATTTTTCGTGTACAAAAACGGTAGCAAATCGTCAATATATAATTAATCGCAACTGACAATGACACACATCACCATACAAATATAATATTAGTTTGTTTGAAACGGCCTTCTTGCCAAAAATCACTAAAACTGCTTGATATTTAGAGGATTTTGCTAAAAATCGTAAATTGGTTGAAAACTATTCTAGCTAGGTATAGCGACATCCTATATGGACAGATAGGAAATGTTCTTGCCTATCGACTAAATGAATCAACAACATAGCGAAATACAATGTCAAATACCCTCAGAATATAGAAACGACTGTACATCACGTTCTGCAACAGTATACATTGACGAAGGTTGAAACAAATAAATACTCAAAATAAACATAACATAGTATGCTAAAAAGCCCGCCTATATGAAATATTTGAAACAAAGCAATGACGTGAAACTAATATAGTGGCAGTCTCACCATTTCATTAAATTAATCCATATACCTGAATATTTTCCAATGAAGCTTATGAGTGATATTAGTCTCATTTTTACACAAAGATAATAAAATTCAACGTATACTTACTGAACGACAAGGATAATTAAGCGTTGTTGCAATGGCACTGTTTCACAAAATTCCATAGATTTCATTATTTAAGGAAAAATAAATAACAAATACACCCAATCATTGCATAGCGCGACAACGGTTGAACTATCATCGTTAGTAGAACTACTTATAGAATTAACATTTTTCTATTTTACAGTCAAGTAGTCGAATAAAAAAAAGCTTTTTATTTAAAAAATTTGATTCAATCAAAAGTTATAGGCGATCAAAAATGGCATTTTTTTAGTCGTTTAACATTAATTATTTCAGAAACTAATCGTGTTATGTAAAAGTTTGTAGGGACCTTTTTTATATTTAATCACTCAAATAAAATGACCCAATGGTTTTGCGAAAATTTTTTAAAGTTTAAACATTTATTTGTTAATCTTGTAACCACTCTGGCGGACTTACACCCAAAAAATTCTTGTTCAGGGGCTCAAAATACAAAAAAAAACTTGCGAATATCCATATAAATAAAAGGGCTACTGGAACCTCTTGGTCCCTATACTATGGGCCTAAGTTGTAAATGAAGACGCACATCTTCCAGTGTAGTGGTTAACTCCATCTTAACCCCGGTGGGATATAAACTTTTTTTATAAAAATATTTAACAGCTCGGACTGTGGCTTTTTTATCCCTGAAAAATGGCAAACCTTAAAAAATTTACAAAACGGTAGAAACAAAAAACAATACAAAACGGACTTCTCAAACACCCAAGTAATATATACAGTATTCGGAAAAATGTGCGAAATCTCTCGGATATAAAAAAAGACATGAAAGGAATATTACAGCTTCATATAAACTTTTTTCGGAGATATGAACTCCCAAAAAGCTGCATTAGCATCAAGTTTTTTACACGTAATTATTGTACCAACAGGTATATTTCAATTTCTTTTTTATATAACTATTGACTAAAAATTAAGTACCCTTGATTCATATCGCTAATCCCAACTGTTTTCGAAAGAACAATACTTTATTTACACTAACTTCTCGGGTTGAATATGAAAAAAAGTAATTTTCCGCTGTCATCACAGTTTCATGAAAAAGTTTAACTAACTGCTTCGTTAAAAACTTCAGGGTTCAACATGGGCTTCGTGAAGTCTGATATACTCGCGGGCATGATGAATTGAGGACTGCTGTACCCGCCACATTTACTCAGCGTTATTCCTTATTCGTTCACAATCAAACGTGATTCTCCGTAGAAATTCCTGCCTACTATCGACCAGAGTGAAATACACCAAGGGTTTGAGGTGTCTTACAGGTAGGAATTCAACGATGTTAAGTCGGGAGATCGAGGAGGCCAGGCAATACCTATCCAACAGTTCAGATAGATTTTATACAGGCGCTGCCGCACAGCAACCCTAAAATGAGATGGTGTCACATCATGCATGTTGTACATGTTTCGGCGGGTTTCAAGTCGTAAGTATTCAACTAAATTGTGAAAAGCGTTCTGGAGGAACTCCAAATAAAGTTCTTCATTCAGTTATGCCGGCAATACGAATGACCCAATCAAAAAATTGCCAATGATTCCTGCTCAGACGTTAATTTATTGGAACTGGTGTTGATGTTGTGAAACAATATTTGCATTAGGATTTTCATCAGCCTATATATGTGAGTTATATAAATTTATAATACCATTTTTGGTAAACCGTGCTTCATCTGGAAAAAAATAGTGCTAATGAAGTTTTTCGTTGCGGATCCAATAGTCACTTTACAAACTTCATTCTATGAGGAAAATATTCAGGAATCAATTCATCCACTTTTTTTCAAATAATATGGATGTAACAGCTGTTCTTGAAGAACTTCAAGTACTATTCTTTTCGACGTATTAAATTGCGTTGATAATTTTCGAGTGCTCGTAGAAAGAGTGTCATCTACAGCATTTAAATATTTTCCTGAAGGATAGGATATCTATCGTGATATAACCTCCTGGATTCCAAAGCATTGCAAGATGCAAGACTACACATCAGATGTATATCTGCACAATCAACAAACTTGTATTTCATATTTCGAATTATTTCACTTCAAATTTCACCACGAAGTAAATTAATATCCAAGTAAAGAATCAATGTGTCAGCGATATGAAAGTTGACAGGTTCTAAAATGCAGGATATTTATTTCTTTCGTACTTAGCAACATTTGCAACAACAATACTTTGTTTTTGGTGCCGAAAAAATCGAACGAACTCTTTTTGCGAACTGCAATTCACAAAATTAGACTTTTTTAACAAAATAGGTGAACTCTGATTTTGGATCAAATTCTTTTATAATAAGTTTGAAGGTTGAACATTTGATAGAACAAAGATGTATCTTTTATCTTAAATATAAAAAGTTGATATATCATGTTGGCAAGTCAAAATGGCGTTGTGAGCGCTATTGCTAGGGAGAGCCCACAACATGTCATCTCATCTTCGAATCTAATAACTTTTGGCAATACATATTATTTAAAGTTTTTCAAAACAATCTTTATTAATTTTTTTAATTGGTTATGTTTACAACAAAACTCAATGGCCAAATCATTTTCCCTATTTGTAAATTTAATTCCATATATTGCATAATATTTAGCTAAATTTGGAATTTTTCTAAATCGTTATATCTGCGTTCAGGATTTTGGATCCTCGTGTATATTATAAAAACCCTATATATAAGCAGCAAAATTTATATTAAAACCTAAATTTTGGTAACATTTTAAAATATCATTCTAATTATAAAACAACAATATTACCTAATATAAATAGAAATTATATTTAACAAGTTACAAATTAAATTAAACAACTGGAAGTCAATCGGCAAGAAAGGTCAGTTTTATGAAAATAAACCCCTAAAGTTGCTTTGATATTCTTAACGGAATTATGCTCGGAATCGTTTTGTTCCTAAATAGTTTAAAACAGAAATTACGAAGCGAGCAAATAACATAAAAAGCGAGTCTAAAAGGAGAATTAGTCACTAATTAAAATTGGAAGACAAACACGGCTAATAACCGAATAATTGGAAAATTACTGGAGAAAGATGCCGACTGACGGTCGAAACGTTAATATGAGCAGCTTTTATGACGCCAAAAATATTTATTACTGCCATTTGTAGGACAAAAATATTAGTATAGCATTATTTAATTTTCGGAATGGATGTTTGGGGTATCATGTTATTGTTTATATTTTTGGTACTTTCGTGTATATATAAATAAATAATATATATATATATATATATATATATATATATATATATATATATATATATACCAAAGTAGGGTTATGGGGGATGCAGTCTGTTGGCCTTGGTAAGGAAAAAAAGCCTTTTTTGACTGCGTCAAACTTTCGAGAATTTTTTTATCTCTTCTTCGGGACATCTCTACAATTATTAATTAAATAGAGTATTAACCTAACTTATATTTATTAATTAAAAAAGTTTACGTTTGAAAAACAGGGTAAAAAAACTCAACATTAGCACTTTTGAATTGTATTAAAAGGCATATTTTTGATGAATTTCTAGAAATTTCGAAAGCAGTCAAACGTCCTACTTGACTATTACACTATTTTCTTGTGACACCTGTCATGTGTCAATCGAAAAGTGTAGTGAGTGGTGTAAGTAGTGGGAGAAAGTACGGATACCGTAAACAGCGGCGTAGTCAAGCAAAAGATTTAGCGAAAATAGAAAAATAAAGTTAAGAAATTAATTGTTTGATTTTTTTACATAATATGAGAGAATTTAATAGGAAACCTATTCTTCTGGAGATGGACTGTCCAGGAAGCTCAAATGCTTTTCTTTTTCTAACTTTAAAATATAACTGTACAGTTATATATATATATATATATATATATATATATATATATATATATATATATATATATACTTAATAAATATAAGTTAGGTTAATACTCTATTTAATTAATAATTGTAGAAATGTCCTGAAGAAGAGATAAGTAAATTCTCGAAAGCTTGACGGAATCAAAAAAGAGTTTTTCTCCTTACCAAGGCCTACAAATTTAAACAGACTGCATCCCAATAACCCAAGTTTGGAATAATGTTTCTTGACTAGTCAGTCGCGACCACTTCCCCCTCTCTCTCTCTCTCTCTCTCTCTTTATATATATATATATATATATATATATATATATATATATAAAGAGAGAGAGAGAGAGAGAGAGGGGGAAGTGGTCGCGACTGACTAGTCAAGAAACATTATTCCAAACTTGGGTATAACCTTCCCGGCTGATAGAATGGTCTTCGCCCTTTTTCAGTCCAGATGACGAAACAACGCTTACAGTCCTGAAGATTTCGCTGGAACAGCTGCAATCCGTTCTTACCCTTCACATGATTTCGTTTTTGGTCAATCGTGAGTAATCGTGGCACCCATCTACCCGTTCATGCAAGATACCCAAAACACTAGCAATCCCACGAACCTTCACTCTTCTATCATCCATTACCATATCATGGACTATGTCAATGATTTCTGAAGTAGTAACCTCAACAGGGCATCCAGAATATTCGGCGTCTGTTCTGCTCATATGGCCAATCCGAAAATTTTAAAACCTCTTATAAACTGTTCTAATCGAAGATCGTCGTACAGTCACCATAATGTTTATCAAGCTTCTGTTGAGGTTCTTGAGGCATTTTGCCTTTCAAAAAGTAATGTTTAATCAGTACTAGACCGAGCCGGCTGAAACTTGCTATGTGTTCATCCTGGAGATGCTAATAACTAAAAATAGCCTCGATACGCACCAGTAGTGTCATCTCGCTGACTCTGCATGGACTTTTCAAACCAGCCTCGTATTTCTCATAAAGCATAATTACTTCACTTACGGTAATGTTATTCTAGAGTATAATCGGTTGTGTACTATTCATGGCTACTAAAAAGGTAGCGCTATAGCAGCGCCAATAAGCGTCCACAATGCTCCGTATAATAAATGAACTGTAGCATTTTCATGTTTGGCACAATAATGCTACAATATTCTGTATAATTGGTATAAGTTTTATTTTCCTTCTACAATGATAGAAGGCTGTCGCTCGATGAGGTCAGAAAATGGAGAAAAAACTGGTAGTATTTAGGTTTGTGGTTTTAAGTTGGCGCACTTGTCATTTAGCCCTTGGCTAGTTGAGGTTGTTTTTTGAAGTTCCCCTTTTAGAGGTGAAAGCCCTTTTAGAGGGGAGTTTTTTGCAAATTAATGTTATATCATCTTACACCGCCTTATTTATTTTTCGGGGTTATTTCTAGGTTTACCGTTACCGCGCTTCTGCTTTTCTTTGATTTATGTCTCTCTTCGTTTTCCCTACAATTATTATTTCTTCTTTTTTGGGCTAATGAACGAGCGTGGGAAATACATGACCGATCCTTCGTTCTATTTATTTTTGATGCATTTCCTTTTGAAGGACACATACAGCCACGTGTTGGCGTGTAGATGCATCTTTTGAAGTTACCAGCCTCTGGAGACTGTTACATCAACATAGGAAGAATTAGCGAAAAGGCTTGAATGCCTTAATTTAATTAAAATATTAATATATTAATAAAAGAAGCGAACAAATCTAAAAAAAAAACATATATGTCGTAGCATTTATTGTATTTAAATTATATATATATATATATATATATATATATATATATATATATATATATATATATATATATATATATATATATATATATATATATATATATATATGGATATTTTTTTAGTTTACGATCTCTCATTATAGGCTGTCTAAGTGAGAGATTCAGAAACTTACAATATTTTAGCCTGAGCCTGATTTGATCATGAACTTGCTATTGTAAGCACAAACTGAACTTTTGTATTTAATGTTAAAATAAAAATCACCTCACCTGAATATCACTAAAGTTAGATAGCAGGAATTTCTGTATCTTATTGAGTTTTCTAACCTGAAATTATGCAGTTAAATTGTCTCTGTTTTAACCTTAAAAGCAGTGACGCCCATATTAAAAGAAATGAGTTTAAAAGGGTAAAGAGTGAGCTGGAGTACGCACTATGCTCCTTGTTGGCCACTCCAGCAGACGATAAGAGGTACAGACCTTCAACATGAATTTCTCGCTATGATCTTTTTGAAATGTCCAAGAAACACAACAAAAAATTGACGTTTATGAATTTAATCTTTGAGTATAACATATACTCTACTAAATTTTGTCAGTAACGGATTTACTAGGAGGAAATTAAATTAACATTGCGTAAAACCATAAAAGCTCTCTACATATCGTAAAAAGATATTTTTCTTGTGCTTCAGACCTTACTATAAAAAATCTTTACTCTCAAAAAGTTGTTTCACAAAAAGTTTATAAAGTAAGTAATAATATGGTTAATCCCACAAGACATGCAAAGATAAAGTATAATAAGAAAATGTATACACGCAGTGTACATATTTTCTATTCAAGTTATAATAAAGTTTAAAGAGAGGCAAAAAAGAACACAAAGTAAAGACGTTATTACTTTTTTATAACCAGTAAAAAATGGAACTTAATTTATTTAGCACGTTTTTCGGCTAAATTTACAACTTGACTTTATTTCCAAATCGTTTGAAGATAATTCTATTAAAGTAAAAAGTCCCATATTACTTCTTTCTAAGACGATAGTAGTAGAATCGTAACAGAGGTAGACAACATAACAAGTGGGTTAGAACAAAATAATGTAGTTCAGAATGAATTAGTAATATAAAAAACTATAAACTTCTAAATTTTAGATTGTAGATTGTAAGTGGAGCGTTAAGGCTTTTCTTGCCTCTCTACAGTACCTCGACCTTTTGTACATTACCTTAATCTAATATAAGTTTGGTATGTTTGGACTTTTCACGAAGCCTAATATTTTTCTGGAGATACGTGCTTTATTTCTTCGGGTATCAAGGTGACGCCTTCCAGAAATATAATTCTCTTGCATAATTATGCCATCTACAGAAAGCAATTTTGTGTGAAAAGATTCATTGTTGCTCGAATATGTCGTTTTAGATGTTTCTTGCAGAATTGTGCCATGTACTCGCAGAGCAACTTTGCCGTTTCGGCTCAGTTTTGACATCTTTTCGACATGGTATTCTCAGAGGGCAGTGTGGTGTGAAAAGATTCACTGTTCCTCGAATACAGCATTTTTGGGGGATCGAAAACTCGTCTTGTGTTCTTCGGCAATGGATTTATAAATTTCTTCGCATGTTGGAGAAAAGGCGTATTGTTCGATCCTAATTTTATCTAAGGTGTTCCCAGAGAGGTCACCTATAGAGAAATACGTTTCTTTGGAAATTTTGAAGCTGCCAGTGTTTACGAACAATTTTGTTAATCCATTTTTGAAGCAGATCACGATTACTTAAATGCTACTGAACATTGGGTTATTGGGGTACTTAACAAAGAATGTTGAAATTGATACTGTTGTTCCCCATGCAGAGAGAGCCTTCAATAAATTCAGAAACAGAAACTTGTTAAGTTTAGTTTTTCTCAAATTTCTTATAAATTAATGAGAGCTTTCCTTTCTTCGAGGTCATGTAATGTTCGTGTGGGCAAGAAACTCTCATAAGAATAAATAGTCACTTTCGGAACTCCGCAAAGGAGTAACATTTCACCATTACTTTTCTCAATGTTTGTAAATGATCTGCCTCACTATTTAAGTGAAGGCTCTAGGATCTTTAGAGTGGTTTATTCTATTCAAGACTGTACAAAACTATAAAATGATCTTAACATTGACCAATATTTTACTTAACTTTCTTAGATGTCAAAATGTAAGTAAACTTGAAAATAATAAAAATCGTAAAAAATTGAACAGCGGAGATCATTGTAGGGATCTCAGAATTACGCTGCAGTCTAATTTTAGCTTCAATATGCATCATAATTTTATTGTGAAGAAATCATACGGATTGTTGGTTTTTTTAATTAGAAATACTGAAGAATTTAAAAATATCACCACATTAACAATACTATCCAGTCCAAAGATGATGCTTAAAAAATTTTTATTTCAAAAAATTAAATATTTTTCCAAATTTTTCTTTGTTGATATCATATAATAATATACGGGCTACTTTCAATACGCAATATCTGTATACATGTAGATCAATACAGTTCGCAATATTATTATATTCCTTTTTAATAAACTTAATTCTTAGACTGAATGATTTCTATGTATAAACTCCCTTTTCTATTTAAGAATATTTCCATTGGTGTTTGTCATCATTTTATTTTATTTTCTTTTTATATTTTACTATTTAGTTTATACATACAAGTAAGCTTACCCAAGTGCTACTCACCAAATTGAATGAAACTTAGCATATAAGTAGAACATAGATAAATATTAGACACGTATTTTTTTGTAGCGGCCATAACTTACTTTGAAGGTAAAAACTATCCCTTGATACTGTAATATAGGGTGACAAGCAACTAAAGGAACAGCTAAAAACTTCCGTAGGGATGATTTGTTTCCTAAAGATTAAAGTCATATCTGAAGTAGATTTCAACGAGAAATCAAATGGTGACCTTAAATTTGACCTTGACAATGACGTTCATGTTTGTATGAAGTTCGACTTTATTTTTTCAAATCTAAACCCCCTTTTTTAACATCTGCAATCGAAAGATCTGTAAATTTTACATCCAAAGTTGATAACAAACTTGACCTTCACAGTGATTATGATTATTTTAAGGTCAATTTTTTTTCTGTCTTTCATGATCATAACGTTTTGAAACATAAGCCAGAAAAACCATATATGATTTAAAGGGTTTGAGACATCGCTGATTTTAAATTTATTTTTCGTTTTGTAAAATTTAAAGAGTTTGTTTAAACGAATTATTGCAAAATTAACTTTCTTTGCAAAATAAACGCCAAAATCTGATTCTACGGGAGAAAAAACGTCCGATTTAATTGTTGTAAGTATTAACATAAAATTTGTTACAAATTATTAAATAATTAATTTTAGTATATCCAATAACGCCCAGAAGGAAATGAATAGTAATATGAGCATAGCTTAAACTGAATTATGAACTATTGCGTTGCAAAATTAATTTGCTTAGACTGTTTGTATATAATTAAACTGGTTTAGTAAGCAAACGACATTTGTTTAATAACTCGTCAAAGTTCGTTATATGATTTTGGTGATTTTTGATACTTTTTTGAGGATGGAAAAAGAATCTAAAGATATAACATTTAAGTATTCCGAATATAGAATGAGAAAGCTTCAAAACACAAAATTATGGTAATCACGAATGTCAAAAATTACCATTCTACGTTTTTAGCACATATTCTCGCGATACGCCTATTTTTTTATGTTAAGGGGAAACCTTATGAATAATAGGCGAGGTAATCTCTGACTCATTCGCTGAACCAAAGATCTTGTAGTTGTACGAACCATAAAACTATAGAATTTTGCTTATACTGTTAGGTAGTAGGAAGATGTGATAAATGTGCAATACAAATTGTAGGGCTCATTGTATGTAAACTAAATCGGACCTATTTTTTCCCGTAGAATCAGATTTTGGTGTTTGTTTTTCAAAAAAGTTAATTTTGCAGTAATTTATTTAAACAAACTATTTTAAGAAATTAATTTTGTAAACTTAAACACAAATTTGAATTTAGCGATGTCTCGAACCCTTTAAATCTTATATGGTTTCTCTGGGCTATGGTTTAAAACCTTATGGCCATGAGAGAGAAAAAAATTGATCATGAAATATTAATGAAGGTCATTGTGAAAGTAAAATTTTTACATATTTGGCGGTAAAATTTACCAGTCTTTCGATTGCAAATGTTAAGAAAGAGGGTTTTCATTTGGAAAAATAAAGTTGATCTTCAAACAATCACGAAGGTCATTATAAATGTCAAATTCAAAATCACCATCTGATTTCTCGTTGAAAATTCAGGTTTTATCTTAAACTTTATCAAATAAATCATCCCTGGGGAAGTTACCAGCTGTTCCGTTACTTGCTTACAACCGTTTATTACACCGTTAGGAGTAGTTTTTACCCTTAAAAGTGAGTTACGGCCCCTAAAAAAATATTTGTCTTATATTTTTCAATGTTCTACTCGGACGCCAAGTTTCATTCAATTCAGTGAGTTACGCTTGAGTGCATTTCTTCTTGAAAGATGGTAGAGATGAATCCTAGGGATTTGGAAGCCCAAAACCTTCTTTCATCAAATTGAAGTTTCTGGTTGCCTACTTGCAATCAGTTACTACTTCATAATTCACCTTATGAACATGATATCTGGTAATTTCGATATGGATTCTGTTTAAATTGTATCCTGAGTCTTTATATTCTCAACAAAAATTCTAGGTTTTAAGGTTTTCTGTTTGAATCAGCTTAAAAACATTTGTTACCGCCGAAGGGAGGTTGAGTATTACCTGCCTTCCGCTGTGGGCATGATGGTATTGTCTCCGTAATTTCTATATAAGCTACCCTTAAAGTTGGAGCGTTCATGTCTGGTTTTCATCCACTGGCTAACGGGATAAGGACCGTTCGGATTAGCAAGTAGTTCTTGCTCTGTGCACTAGTCACTAAGTTAATTTAAGTAGAAATGTCAAAAGACCATAACTAGATTTATTTCAACTAATATTGTCAAAAGGGTCTAATATTGATTTACGCAAACCACATAAATATTTTTAATGTAGAGGGAAATTATTAGAAAAAAAAGGGAGAAATGTAAATGAAAATGAACTACAATAACCAACCTCAAAGGATTTTTGACATTCATAGCAGTAAATAAGTTGAGAGAAAAATAAACTAACAGGAAGGACTAATAATTAACAAATTGCTGAACGATTAACAATAAAATAAATTGAAAGTTCGTCTACTAGCGTAACACATATCCAAGAATGGTGAAAACTTACTAAAAAAACTATTAGGCTTCAATTAGCGTTGTTATATAAAATATAATAAGGAATACAGGTCCATTTTTCAAATGTGAATGAATTCGAATGATTTTAACTTTTTAATTTTAATTTATCTTTTCCAAAAACTCCATGCAAAGAATAGCAATGCTTCTTACAAACTAAAATATATTTGGAGGCTGGTGAAAAAAGTTAGAGTTAACAATAAGCAATAATCTACATGAATTTAATAAAATTCCCGTTACGAAATAAGTGAAAAAATCTGAGTAGTGGAAGTAAAAACCACTACTATCGTGAAACACAAAAAAAATTAAATTTCAAAAATTGATTAAAAAGTTTACTTAACAATTTTTAATTTCAGTTTAGTTATATACGAGTATATCCTAAATATTGAATAAAAGGGTGGGTAGAAAATTGAAAGCCCACTTCCGTATATTACCTGATGCTTTAGGCTGCTCTTTGATTATTATTTATTCATTGGGAAATTTCAAAGCTCCCGAACGGAAGAGTATTGGAAAATTTTACTGTTTCGGATGCATATATTAGATATTATTACGAAAGGAAGGTGAAATTTTAAATTAAAATTAAAACATTTTTAACATTTTTTTTTTCTTATTTTATCCAAAATTTAAAGAATCCAAATAAGATATATACTAGTCAAATTATTAGAGATGAAAATAAGTAAAATTTGAAGGTTTGAAATAAAATTGAAAAATCGTGGTTTTTCTGCAATAAAGTGTCACAAGGACTGTCACACATCCGTAATTGTTTAGCCCCATCTACAAGGTGTACCATATTGGTTTTATGTAGGAATTGCAGAAAGGGTGAGAGCCAAAATATCCTTTGGCGTATTCTGTGCATGCAGGCCGTGGATCAGAATTAATCTAAGACTAGCACAGGAGATGCCAAGTGAGATTTTGGAAAAAGGTCTGCAAATTTCTTGTAAAAAGCAAACTAACGGACGGTTGTAGTCCCGGATTAATACTGAATTATATTATATATATATATATATATATATATATATATATATATATATATATATATATATATATATATATATATATATATATATATATATATATATATCTTTCCAAATGTCGATATTCCACTGAACATGTGTTCTGACAAATTCAAAGGAATTAGTTTGGTAATTTTGGAGAACACATGAAACTTTGTTACGGCGTCTACCTGTTATTTTTAATCTTCGTCTTGTTTTAGGACTAACATTAATTTGTTTTACATTTAATAGATCCGAACTAGTGGAAGAAGCAAACACGAATCGCTCTTAATCACTTATTTCACCAGAAACGATTTATTTCACTTTAATTTTTAAATTTTTCAAGAAATTTTCTATGATAAAATTCGTCAAATTCAATACACGCCACTAAAAGGAATTAAACGTCGACATATTTAAAATAAGAATATATCCGCCTGTTGGATATATAACATCAATATATATAGGAGTTAATTTAAAATTTATTTCAGGCAATTGTGGCAAGAAAAATACGTATTCATTTTATATGTTCTAATATTAGTAATTTTTCATACCTTACAAATTCCTTAAATAAAAGAAATGGGAAAATGACTAGGTTATTTTAATAATATGCACTTGGTGAGTTCTTTTTCTAGAGCAACTGCACAGAAACTGAAATTAATAATATACCATTTTAATATATTTTACAAAGTCTGAGGAAAAGTCTACACCGAATTTTTTTATTTTTTTAGGTTATAAAATTTTTTTTTTGTTTATTTTTGCATAATTAGGTATCACAAATAACTCAAAATGTGTGTTTCAGTGCCTCCGTAATGTCATTATTTATCCCAATATAAACAAATCTCATATGTTAAGAAAGAGTTCTTTGTACTTCTATGAATATTCTAAATCTAAGTTAAGTACAAAATTGTTAACCTAGAATTTTTTACAGTATTTTCCTAAAAAATCAGTGTAATTTTTGCAGTTTATATTTTTCTAGAATTTTAGATAAAAGCACGATTGCTTAAGGTCTGGTTTTTTTGTGCCGAAAAATTGATAAGTGAAATAATGAAGCAACAAATTGTTGTAAAATTTCACATCTGGTACTGAAATTTGAATTTTGTTAAAAGAACTAAGCACCTATCTATGCATTAGAAGGATCCAACTTTACCAAGAGCTAAAGAGTAGTGGGAATAGGGGGCTTCTAGTTGACCCCCCCACCACTTTTTTGATTGGTCAGCCAAGAATGACCTTGTTTCTGATTGGCTGCCCAAGTTCGCCCCCTATTCCGATTGGTTTCATAAACTCCGCCTCTTTTTGCTCCACCTCCTACCTCCTTCCTAACCACCACAGTAGTTGGAGGGGAGCTGGTAGCAGTTGGAGGGGAGCTGGTATTTTAAAGGACTGAATCTGAGCGAGCTACATTCATTTACAACTAGTCTTAAGCTTATATAGAAGATTCACCACTAATAAAGAACAGTGTTAAATTAAAAATAAGTGGTAGTTATGAACAGTGATTTGCAAAATGAAATAATCAAATTAGGTAAACAGTTTACTAAACTTCAAAATTCCGAATTAAAGAATGCAATGCTAAGGAAAACACACCCCGAGTGGGCACAGGTATATTATGAGACTGCCTTCCAATACCAATTAGCTGCAGAAGCCTGTTTAAATTATAGAAAAACCCAAAATTTGCCGAAGTTCTTTCATGAAATAAAGAAAATAGGATTCAGTTACTTTTTAAGGATATTGAAGGATTATATAAAAGATCCTGATATATTAAAAGAAATCGTGGAAGAGGAAGAGAGAGATAAAGAGATATTGAGAAACAGGGAGGTTTTAGTGTAGGATTTATTATGGAATTATTAATAAGAGAAATGTATGAAGAGTTTTTGATGTCCGCAACCTGTTCCGAGTTTTATGCATATGAAGGTCAAGAAAGTGAAGCGCAGAATATTATATTGTTTTTAAATTATATGGAACATGCGGAATTATGTTTACTAGCAGCTAAATGTTGTAGCGAATATTTAAAAAATAAAAATATAGATATTTTAATATGTAAACTTCAAGAACTAGGATTAAATAATAATATTTCATGTATTAAAACAATGTTAGAAAATAAAACACATAATTTGTAATCAAGTCTTTTATTACATAAAAAAATTGTTGTAAAGGTAATAAACATTTGATAATGCACATACACATGGTATTTTTTGATGATAAAAGCAGCAAGGATCCATTTTCTTTAGGGTGGGTTGTTCATCAATCTCGATAACTGGTTTCATGGAATACTTCTTTACGAAATCTGCCTTTTCTTCCCCTTTTACATAAACATAGTCTACCTTAGCGCTTAAATCTCTTATGATATCTCCACATTTGTGTAATGGTGTAAATCCTTCACACCATTCAATGCAATGGTAATTTTTTATTAACCACAGAGCTTGTTTGTGTAAATAGGATGGTAAATGACCCATCGGAAATGGAGCTTTGAAAATAAAATGACTTGTCTTTTGCCCATCGTACGCTGCTAATTCCTTTACAATAAATTTATTATTTTCAATTTTGAATCCTTGAAGATCTAGAATAAGTTTCATATTTTCAAATATTTGAATTTCTTGATCATTTCTACTTTTAATTGATATTCACTTATTTGTTTTTTTAATTTCTGCAACTGAAGTTGAAAATCTAATACTCGAACTGAAATCTCGTAAGACATTATATAAATGAAGAATTCTGGTTTGGCTACGTTAATAAATATCAAAATTGACGCGTGCGCTCTTAAGCGTAAGTAGCGGTTTGTTTAAAAAGAGTATTTTATCTTAAGGAAATTGTATTACAACTGTTTCACAATTTTTGTTAATGGATTGTAACTGAAAACTTTATCATGAATTATAACACAATATGCCGCTGTTTTAGGGGGAATTTTTTCCTTGGTTTCAAATTCAATTCTCATGGTTACTGGACCTGTTTGTAGTAAATCTCTTTGATGTGAACAATTAATGTAAACTATAGGAGCATTTTCTTTAAATTCTTTCGGATTAAAAATTGGTTCCAATGGAGAGTTATAATACCCTTGACGAAAGTCTGTAAACATTTCATACAGAGTAGCAAATTTATTATTTTCAAAATCAAGTTGAAGATCGTTGTAAGGATATCTTTCTGAATTTAAAAAGACATTCATATTTCTTAAATTACAATGATCAAATTTACTCATATCCATTTTTAGATTACCACGTCTATTTTTCTGAAAAGCAATTAGAACATGACGTGGCGTTTCGACTTTTGTAGATGTTTTTACGGGCCAGTTGTGCCTCGTAGTTTCCAATAACTCTGGATATTCAACTAATTCCCAGCTTCGGAAGGTTATTAGTATATCACTATTTTTGTCAATAATTTTGGTAAGTGCTAATTCTTGCGGAATCGCTACAGTAAGATGAGGAACTCTCCAACACAACTTGGTAATTTTAACTTTGGGTTTTTCATCTTCATTACTGGATAATAATGCATTTGTATCATCATTACTTCTTATTAGAATAAGTTCTTGTTGTGAATTAAGAATAATCTTATTATAATCTTCAAAAAATCCTGAATACATCTTTAATGGTATACATAATGAAACATTACCTTTGTCATCAGTCATAATTTTTTCTTTAGATTTTGTTTTCGGATACCAACCGGCATTTTCCAATTTAGCACTTTCATTTTGATTAAATGAAATATATCCCTTAAGAGTTGAAGTTATACCAATATCCCGAACGGAGTCAATAGTAACACCATTTAAAATATAGCGTAATTCTTTAAATAAAAATGCCGGAGCATTATTAATTAAAACAGTATTAGCTAAAGGGGAATCATCTTCTTTAGTTACTTGCAATTCCACATAAATTTCACTTTTGCAAGGTAAAGGATATTTTCCTGTTTGTTGCAAAGCAATTCTGATTTCATCATTTGGTCCGAGTTTTGTAGGATTAAAAGGATCGAAAGAAAGAATTTCCCAGCTTAATATTGATTCATCAACCAATACATTTTCTCTTACATTTAAATAATCCATTTTTATTTAAGTTTAAAACCCAAACTTTGAAGAAATTTTCTATTAGAAGGTGTTAACCTTTGGAAGTTTGATTTCCTACTAAAGGAAGTTGGTTTCTTTCTTGTCTTATTAATGTTTTTATTATTAAATTTTCTAGTAAAGTTTGCCGATTTATTGTTATATAATATTACCATCTTTAATCTACTTTTTTAAGATGTAGTCTGATGGTTATGGTTTCTTCTCTAAAATTAACCAAATCACCTTCCTGATCTATTATTTTAATGGCTATTTTATCAATTACTTTAACGGTGACTGGGAAATATATGACGTTTTGAGGTGACTCAATTATTTTGAACCCTGGAGCAACGCTCGGGAAAAATTGGTGTATTATATGAACAGGTTTCCCGTTTAAATATGATCCCTCTGCAATACTGCAGTCTATATTTATTGAATTTACTTTAATTATTTCCGCGGGAAAATCTGATATATGTTCAATGTTGGCTTCCAATCGCCCATTTTTAAACCCTAATAATTTACCAATAGTTCCTTCACGAAAAGTTATGGGGGCTGAACATTTAAGATGTGTACGTAAAGTATTATTATTTGCATAAAGACTAAAACTAATTTTATCCTCATCCAAGTGTTTTTTTAAAAAATCTATTATGTCTTCTAATTCGTAGCTACCTGGGGGTATGGCTATTTCTAAATTTTCATCATGAATTAATACATTATTCCCAACATCAATATTGGGAATTGCATTAAATGTTTCGAAATTTACAAGACCGATAACATATTCAACATCTTCATCTAAATATATTGGAGGATGTAACTCTGATGTTAAAATAGCGGAATTGCCGCTAAGAACAAAACTATATGACATTTTACTTTAAAAATATGTTTAATAATAAACTAAAATTAGGTGTTACATATGGTTATAAAGAAATTTTAGACACAATTGACCACAATTTGTTTTGTTAAAGTTTTGATAACTGTTATAATTATAATTAACAATATTATTATTTTGGTCGCTATAAAAATATTTAATTAATTCAGAAGGGGGTCGCAAATTACCATAACTATCAAAATATATTATGTTTTTTCCTTTTTTTGTATATGCTATCCAGTGAGTACCAACACCACTGTGATTATCTAGATTGACAATTGCACTTTCAATTAACTTTATCTTTTTTGGTAATTTATCCCTCATAAAAATACCACGAAAGTTGGGAATTTGTAAATATTTAGCGTATTTAAGTAAATCGTAATTTGTAAGTGCTTTTCGAGGTATATGTTTTAGCAGTTTTTTGAATAAGGTTTCAAGTATAATCCACATCCTGTTTTATAGGGTTTTAAATAAAGTCCACTTCCTTTTTTTCCTACCGCAATGGACTCCATCATTTGATTGTGTCGTTTAGATTCTTCTAATTTCGCTTTGGCTGCTTTTGCATCATTTACTGCTTTAGCAATACCTGCAGCCCCTCCTCCAAGAGCACCAAGAGCAGACAAACCAGCAAATAAAGGTATAAGTGGAAGAAATCCGCCAGTCTTTGGGATTGGAATTACCCTTTTCTTTGGAGGTAACACTTTACCAGTTTTTTTAATAGCTTTTAAAGCAGTTTGAATACTTTCATTTAGGTCTTTAAAACGTTTCCCCTTAATTCCTTTTCTAGCTTTTGAAATTACCTGAGATAATGATAGTCCTCGTCCTTTTCGAGTTTTTCGCTTGAACTTTCTTCTCGTTCGAAGTCTCATACCTAATTTTCTTTTAATTTTCATAGCACCAGTAATTCCTAGTGCAGCAGTTTTTTCCCCAAAACTAGAATCTTTAGCTTTGAACCTTGATAAAGCTTTGTCAGCTAATACTTTGTCAGCTAAATGCCTTCTTTTTATATCATTTGATTGTGAGTAAGCAATATCGTGTTCTTTACAAGCCTCATCCAATAAATTTATACCTTTATCACCTCTTGACAATCGTTTTTCCAATTTTGTTCCAGGTCCACAAAAATTATAACCAGGAATATGCAATTCAAAGGGTAATTTATTTATTAATGAGTTTACTAAACCACTTCCTTTCCTTTTGCTGTTTGTCTTGTAAATGATTCGTTTATTATGTGATGGAAACATTATATATAGTTGCAATCCTAGTGATAACTAACCAGTTACATCACAATACTGAATATTAATAGTTTGTTTTATATATAAAATGAGAGTTGAGAAACAACCATACTCTATAACAATTAAGGATCATGAAAGTTCAGTGAATGGTTTTAGAAAACATGGAAAACTGTTTGAGGGAAATAGTAAAAGAGGGTTAATTATTGGCCCGTCAGGCTGTGGCAAAACCAATGTTATTATTAGTTTGATTGAAGATCCGAATGGTTTGCGATTTGAAAATCTGTATGTTTATTCAAAATCCTTATATCAACCAAAGTATAAATATTTGAAAACACTTTTTAAACCTTTGAAAAAAATTGGATACTATGAATCTGAAAATGAAGAAACAATTGTTTCACCAAAACAAGTTAAACCAAACTCTATAATAATATTTGATGATATAGTGTGTTGTAATCAGAATGTTGTAAAGGACTATTTTTGTTTCGGAAGACACAAAAATACTGATTGTTTTTATTTATGTCAAACATATTCTTCTATTCCGAAACAATTAATTCGTGACAATGCAAATTTAATTGTTATATTTCAACAAGATCGAACAAACTTAAAACATATTTATGATGATCATGTTAATGTTGATATGTCATTAAACCAATTTAATGAGTTGTGCTTAATATGTTGGAAAGATAAATTTGGATTTTTAGTAATAGACAAAGACTCTAATGTGAAATCTGGCCGATATCGAAAAGGATTTGATTCATATATTTACTTATAAAAATAAACGTTTGATGGTAAATTATACCAATCATGGATGAACGTTTAGCAAGAGAGCTAGTTAAATCAAGAAAAGCTGTTAAACAAAAATATCAGAGTTTAAAAAATGCGGAATTTGAGGCGCAAACTAAATTGGAGGAAACATATAAACCGATAACTCAACCCTTACAAGAATTAATTTCAACGATTGGTAAAATTGAACCTGTTGAAATAAAGGAAGAGCTACACACACCAATTAAAAAAATTTATGAAACACCACAGAAAAGATCAATTCAAACACTAACACCAAAGAGAAAATTACAATATGGAACATCAACACCAGAAAAAAGAAAGACGGGAAAAACTCCACTCCTTCCTACAGAAATACCATCGATTATTGACTGGGACGCGAGTTTAGCTTCAGCAAGTCAAATGCCATCTATACAACAAACAAGTATTATTGCAGAAACAAACCCTTCTTCAGGTTCACACTCCACAATAGGAAATCTTTCAGATATACTGGAACAAACACGGCAAACAGTTAGAACATTTGTTGATACAGATTTATATAAAGAATATTTATTAGGATTTGATGAATTACCTCGCCAATATATTGATAGCGGTGTAAAAGATGTTGAACATGAGTTTGATCACCAATATGGAATAGTTCATGATTTGGAAACCGAGAAATTCTTTTTGGGTTTAACTCAAAAACCTGTCGAAATTATTGGTAAAAACATCAAAATTGAAGGAATAACCTATACAGGTACACCAGGTTTATATGAGTTATTATTTAAAAAAGAACCAATAGGGTATAAAAAACAAGATTTGAAAAATTATATGGATATTTTAAAAAGAACCAATGCATACCGTACAAATAATGATCCAAATGAGCAGGTGCAGGGGAATGGATCACATAAATATATTTCTATAATAGGACCTTATTTGCAAAGCAAAGGAATTACAAAAACTAAAACTCTAAATCCCGAATCTCAACAAGCAGTCCAGGGATTTTTTGAAAGACGCAAAGCTCCATATAGAGAAAGTCGAGTGTCTTCAAAAAAAACCGGATTTGGTATAACTTTAAAAGTTAATAAACCTAATTCAGATTACATATATTGGGATAATGTAAACGAACTTGTTGAGAGACTTTGACTATTGGTAGCATCCATGCTTGCGGGACACACTGGTCATAACAATGAAATTATTTCCATTATTGAAGAACTAAGAGAAGCGAATATTATTATATAAAAGGACATAATAGATACTTTTAAACATTTCTAAAATGACCATCGATAAATTTGGTCGTCATATTTCAAAAAAATCTGCTCTAAACACATTATTATCACTAGAAAATAAAATATTATCAAATGTTGAAGAGAAAATAATAAAAATTTTTAAAAGCGATGTCAAATATATTGAAAACAAATTAATTCAAAATTTAGATCCCAGGTTGAAAAGCGATGTTAATAATTTAAATAAGAGAATAAATGAATATGATAACAATATACAAAATATTGCAAAAAAGATTAAGTTATTTGAGGATAAAGTTATTCCTGAATATAATGACAAGATAATTAATTTGAAAAATACTGTTGATGGAAATGATGAGGTAGTAGAAAAATTTTCTCAGAAAGTTTCTAAATATGCAAATGACTTTGACGTAGTGAAGTTAAAATATGATAAAGTTGATGATTTTGAAAATGAAATAAAAAATGAAATTACATCAATTAAATCAATAATTAAGGATACTTCAGCAATTGACAATGTCAAGAACAGTATTTCCAAGGAAATTACATCAAAGTTTCAAAATTTTACTAATTTGCTTAATGATAGAGTAGCAGAAGAAGTAAGGAATTTTAAGAAAATACATGACGTTGTGGATAAAAATACACAAAATCTTGAAAAATCAATGAACACTCATTTCCTAATTCACAAAAAAGATACCGACAAAGTTAATGAATTTAAAGAACAAATTAAAGAATTTGAAATTAAAATCAATGCATATAAATCAAATTTACAATATTTAGAAGACAAATTGAAGGAGGATTTTCAAAACGAAAATGAAAAAATTGAAACAAAATTCAAAGATCAAATTACAAAAGATAATGAAAAAATCGAGGATATACTAAAGCAATTAAACAATCTGAAAACCAAATCTGAAACGTCTTTTGACGAGGGAAATTTTACAAAGGCAATCGATGAGAAATTACAAAAAGAATTAGAATCCTTACTAGAAGTAGTGCAAGCTATAATAGAAGTTTCTAAAAAGGATGTATTAATTAAAATTAAAAATAATAGTTCAAAAATCGAGGAGACTTCTTTACTCATAAAAGAACTTGAAACATCTTATACAGATATACTACACAAAGCTGAAAAGACAGCGTCAGACATAAAAAATATAGAAAAAAAAATTGTGAAAATGACATTAGATATTACAAATGCAGAATTTCAATTAGGAAAAGATATAAAAAATCTAGAAGATAAATTAACAAAAGAAATAAAATCTTTAAACGAATTAGTTCAAAGAGCTGCTGAAGTTTCTAGAAAAGAATTTAATGATACAATGAATTATGCAAGAGAAGAAATGAATTCAACATTAGGTGGTTTCAAAAAAGATTATACGTTATCAAATGTTCTTTTGGAAACTAAATTTAATGTAAAAATGTCTGATCTTAATAACAACATCACCCAAATAAATTCGTCAATAAAAGAAATTAGAAATGAAAATAACAAATCATTTGAAACAATGGAAAATAAATTTAATGTAAAAATTTCTGATCTTACTAACAACATCACCCAAATAAATTCGTCAATAAAAGAAATTATAAATGAAAATAAAAAATCATTTGAAGCAATGGAAAATAAAATTAAAGAACTTACTAAAAAAAACTGAGATGATTTTTTTTATATTTTACAACATCAGCGATAAAGGGCTTTTATAAACGGTTTAGAAGGAGGTAAAGTTATTTGTGGGATTTATTTTCGAGAGTAAGGTATAAATTAATAATGAGTAAAATTAAGCAAGACGTTGTAAATGAATTACATAAACCGGCGAGAAGGCGATATAGAAGGAGACGAACAATTGTAAAAGGGCTTAATGATCTATTTCAAGCTGATCTGATAGAAATGCAGCCATATGCGAAATTTAATAGGGGTTTAAGATATATTTTAATGGTAATAAATGTGTTTTCTAAATTTGTATGGGCAGAACCTGTAAAATCCAAAACTGGTAAAGATGTAGCAGCTGCAATGAAAAAAATTCTATTAACTTTAAAAACTCCCCCAACAAATCTGAATACTGATCAGGGTAAAGAATTCTTTAATCAAGACTTTCAGAAACTTATGGAGCAGTTCAAAATTAATCATTACAACACATTTTCTAATATGAAAGCTAGTATTGTAGAGAGAGTAAATAGAACGATAAAAAACAAAATGTGGAAAAAGTTTAGTTTACTAGGTAATTATAAATGGATCAGCTTTCTTAAAGAAATAATTACAGAATACAATAATACTAAGCATTCAACAATCGGAAAAAAACCAAACGAAGTTAACAAAAAGAATGAAATGGAAATCTTGAAATCAGCTTATACTCATAGGAAAACTGTGAGATCACCAAAATTTCGTGTCAGTGATAGAGTACGAATAAGCAAGATTCGCGAACAATTTTCTAAAGGTTACACGCCCAACTGGTCAAACGAAATTTTTCAAATAAAAAAAATCCAGCTTACTAATCCAACAACGTATTTGATTCAAGATGGAAATGGGATAGATATTCAAGGAGGTTTCTATGAAGAAGAACTTCAAAAAGTAAGACACCCAAATGTATATCTGGTGGAAAAAGTGTTAAGAAAGAAAGGAAACAAAGTATTTGTAAAATGGTTAGGATTAGATAAATCTTATAACTCTTGGATCTTCAAGAGAGATGTGATGTAATAGTAATTAATGCTGTAATAATAATTGATGTTTGTAATAAAAAAAAATGATTTTTTATATATATTTGTTTTATTTAAAAATAAGCTTATTACATAAACATTTTTTTAAATACAATATTCCTATAATCAGAGTCTAATATGGGATTTAAAATTTCTTCAGTCAATTTAATCCTTCTTCTAAAATGTTTTTGATTTATAAACTCTTCAGAAGTCATACGAGCTTTTCTGTAGGCGAAGTTCCAAGCAACCATCAGATGAATTTGGTTTCTTGATTCATCAATAGATACTGTCTTCTTCATAATAGTGCTTAGACTTTAATTTTTGTTCTAGTTCTTCGGGATGATTCAACAGCAGTTCCAGCATGGAGCACACATTTTCACTATTTAGATTTTGTTTTGGAGAAAGGACATTATATATTTTGTCAAAAGAATCTCCGTCGTAAAAATTGTTATTTCTAAAAACGTTGAAATAACGTCGAAAGTTTTGTTTTTGTAAAACATTTAGTCTATATTCTATAAGTGGAATTTGTTCCCATAGTCTGCACACAGTTTCATTTCCATAGTAAAGAAAATCACAGCTTTTCACAATCTTCACTATTGGTAATTCACCAATCTTTTCAAAATGAATAGATAAATTTTGCAAATATATCGGTTCATTGAAAACATTTAGTGAAAACATATAATTTGTTATAACTCCTTGATATTGCGATAAGTTCTTCCAATCATCTTCATTTAATATCACAGACTGACTATTTTTACCACCAAGTTCAATGCATGGTAGAAAATCACTTTCCACCCACAAACCAATCACAGCATATTTAGAGTTAGAATTATTTAAATTATATTTTGTAGAATTTATAATTGTTTTTTTTTTATTTTCTTTTTTAATGGTGAATTTTCAAATATATTTTTACTCTGATTACTGAACATTTTAAATGATGTATTTCAAAAACTAACTGGCTATCTGCTTGCTCTTAAAAAACTAACTATCAATCCGTTTGCTCCTAAATTTTATACATTTTCCCTCTCCTCTCAAGTGGAGGGGTAAACTTATTTTCCCTCTCCATTTAAGAGGAGGGGATAAACTTTAAATGTCTTTATACTAACGAGAATCAATAAAAAACAAAATTTATATTATTTTTTTAACATTTATTAAATATTTTTATAGATATTTTTTCATGAAATACAATAAAAGTAAACATGTACAAATAAATATTGCTGCTGTAAATATAATAACAAATATATAACAACAGACACAATGACAAGATTCTTCTTTTTTATTATTGAAAGGAATCCAATCTGAATATTGTAATGGTTTGTTTGTCATGGAATATTTAATTTTTATGTATGTATTTTCACACAAAGCAGAATCAGTTACATTATAGGTAAAAAAGTGTGAATTTCCAACAAGATATGTCATTTTCATCTGTTTGTAGCAGTCGGTTTCATTTTTGAGGGCATTTATACATATATCAGCCCTAACTGTATTAGGAATGTAATTTACATATATCACATTTCCAACAAGGGAAACTAAAACTATTAAAGATGCAGCAGTCATTGTTGTAATATTACTAACAAATAATGGTATTTCTATACAATATATATGTTTTTGGATTCAGTTCCCCCTCCAACTTTTAAAGCTTCAAAAACGACTTACATAATTTATCATCATATAAAATGATGTCTTTATAAAGATGAAAAATTACTAGGAGTAGTTAATTCTAATCGCGGTTTTTTATTTTTAGATCCATTTTCGTTTCCAGAACTTAAAAAAGTTAGAGTATCATACATCATTTTCATATCTTTATCAAAAAAATCTGTTTCCAAAATATCCTTATGTCCCCATGCAAGAGTTTTTGTGGAATTTGGTATACAATATCTTTTATCATCATGAGTTGTTAATGCCAATTTATTTAACAAATTAGTGTATATATTATGCATATCTGACTTGAATACATACATGGTGCAGAATATTTTGTCACCTTTCTCAACAACATCTTTATAATCTGATAATGTTAATTGATTTTTTATACATGATCTACTAACGCCTTTTGCTTTTTTATCTACACTATTTTTGGATTTTATACAATATGCTTTAGCACCAGTTCCATAAAAACTTTCAATGGGAATCCCTTTGTACTCATCTTTAATTTTACCAACAACTGATGTTGTAATAGGCATGCAATGAATATTTTGTTCAGAAAAATTAGAAGTATCAAATTTATCCAGATTTAGCTTCATATCTTCATAAAAGTTTTGGGTCTGAACTTCAAGAATTAAGGAATCAGTATCCGTATATAATAAATTTAAATTATTACCATATTTTACTTTTAAATACCCATAATAAAAATTATACATTACAGTTTTTGCAATATCCAGAATACTCATCCCAACATAAATTGGTTTATTGTATTCAATGCAAACCTGTTGAAGTTGAAGAGCAACTAGATTTTCAGAGAAAATTTTAAAATCCTTTAATTGAGGTTTAGAAATAAGTTTTTCGGCACTAAATTTATTACCCTGTCTTTCCCATTGAGATACTAATTTAATATCTGCTCGCCTATCAACATTTTCCATGGTTTTACCGAAAATTGAATTATTTGCCAATTTATAACAATTTTTATCAAATTTATTTTTAGATAAATTTCGTAAATTTGTATTTAAATCTATATATTCCGCTAACCATGGTGATTGTGTAAACTTAACTGCTCTGTGTATTTTTATGATTTTGAGTCCAAATTGTAGACATTGTTTCAGATATCGGTAGTGAATGATATAGTTATATTTATTATGTAAGTTTGGAATTAATTTTGAGTGGTTTGAAATTGGTGGTGTATATTGTTCAGGACAAAATGGGAAATCATTATGACTATCATGTAAATAATTTGGATATTCTAAATCAACTTCAAATATGTATCCTATGGATGATGTATCTGAAAGTTCGGATATATTTAAAGTTTCTATTTCGAGCTTAGGTACCCAAGCAAAATTTTTTTCAGGCAAATATTGTTTCATAGCATAACCATACAAATTTGTGGCGTCTAAGTAAGTGATATATGTTGTAGGTCTTTCAGGATTAAAATTTTCTAAGAATGGATTATTTGCTTCAGATTTGCGTTTGGAACAAGTGCTAACCCCACCACGAACACCTTTTTTGAAAAAATGAAGCATATCTGGTTCCGTTAATAATTCTAATTCTACATTAGTTAATTTCATCATTGCATCCCAGCACATAGAAGGGCTAGTGACATAATTAACAGGATCTAACTTATAGGTTTTAATACATGTGGATCTATAATTTTCAAAAACATGAGCCAAAAGTAAAACATCAGATTTTAAGTAAATATCGGAATAAGCCCCTATTGTAGAACACTTAAATAGATTCCACACTTCTACAGCACGACTGTAGTCTTGAGGAGAGATATTTTCATCGGTTAAGTTATTATAAAATTTATCAATCGATGGTAGAGATTTCTCATTTAATTTTTCGTTGGAATCTATGTAAGAGTATGGAAATACCCCTTTTTGTCTAATGTATCGAAATTCATCAGCATTTGAGAAAAACTTTTTAATTTCAAAACATTGTGAATCTTGTAGAGTTTGTGATAGTGACTCTAAAGACTCTGGGAGAAATTGAAAAGAATCTATAAAGCGTAGTCGCAAAGCAACTGGTTTCCGCTTTTCTGACACATCAACGAAAATTTCCTTACTAAAAGAAATATACTTTTCTTTATTTTGAGCTATAACACTAATATTTTCTTTATTATAGCAAAGCGATTTAATAAATAGGTGAGAATCATAGTTTTTTAAATTATGCAATACTATTGGTATATATTTTGGAGGTTTAAAATGCAAATTACATATTGAGTGGGCGGCTCCTCGATATTTACCTGTAATATGACAATGATCCCTACACTTTATGAAATTTCCTTTTGAAAAAGGTTTTTCACATACATAACAAATGCTAGAATTTTCATATTCAATCTGTTCCACAGATGATAAATCTTTCAATGGTACTTGATATTTTAAATATTTTTTATAAATTTCTTTTACATCATTTTCAATGTATTCAATAAATTTTATAGCACAATCTGTACCTCTATAAAGTTTAAGACACACAACATTCTCATCAAATGATGATTTAATATAATAAGCAAATGAATAGGGTATATGTTCAGCAGTTTTAATAGTATATGAGGTTGTCGAATCAGGTGTAGATTGTTGGCACTCAATGTTTTTCAAATAACATTCAAAATCAGCATAAATAACAAAAGGAGCTTTATACTGTTTCTGAATATTTTGAAACTTTAATATATTTGCAGGAATATAATTGCCAAATTTATCCAAAATCAAATTATCTGAAGGAAGCTCAATTCGAACAAAACTACAATCACGTTCTAAATGTGTGTTAAGTTTTTCATATGTTCCAAAATATTGAAGGCATCCATCACATAAGTATTTTTTTATTTTCTTTTTTGATAATTGTTTGTATACCAAACAACCTACATCCTTTATCCAACAGTAGTGGTTATTTCCATCATCAGAACTTATTAAAAGCAAATTAATATGTAATTTTTTCTTTTCATTATTATAATGTAAAGGACCGACAATCTCATATACCTTTTTATTATCCCTTAAAAATTTTTCAACTCCATATACATTTATGGACAAATTATTTTTTTCCTCAAACTTTTTTATATCTAATAATTTTACTGGAAATTCAATACCTGTAAAATCGAAAGCGTCTCTGAAGTCTGGATATGATGAGGTCTTTCGAGGATTACCGGTTGGCTGGTATGCTGCTGAAACCACTGCCCAGGCGAAACAGCAATTGTCCTCATTCATCACATTCACTATTGATTTAGAAAAGTGATGCATCTTAATGTAGGAGGAGGCATTCAATGGGTTGTACTTATTGATGTTGACTTCCAAATGCAGAATTCTTTGTAGAGCCCACCCTGTAATAGGAATTAAAAAATTAGTTCTGAATAATATTTGTTAGAGATGTACAAGTGATATTAAGAAAACTTAGCTCTTGAGATTAAGAAAACTTAGCTCTTGAGATTAAATAATAATTACCAGAGTCTCTTTCCGGCAATTCATCTGCTTTGGTTTCAATAATCTTGAATAAATCATCGTAAAGCTGTTGTAGATCAGTTGTATGGGTTACAATGAAGAACGGTGTATTAAATGACTTAATTGAAGTAGAGGTTAAAGTTGGAGAATAATATATTCCAAATAATTCCAAATTTACTTTAGCACATGTAAATTCTTGTTGACGCTGGCGTATTAATGTTTGAACTTTATTACCAATATCTTGCTGAAACTTTTTGATGTCGATGTGATAATTCTGCGAATATATTCTGTAGGAAGCTATTCGACATTTAAATGCACTCCTGATAATGTCAATTCCATTTCCATATTTTATGCAGCTCCTGTTTTTATGAATATTTGTCCTCAAGTGTGTGCTCCAGGAATTAGATTTGACATTTACTTCACAATCTTGGCAAAATCGCATTGGAGGCCTTGAAAGTAGTTCATCAACTGAAACAATTATTATTTTTTAATTCCTCTGTAAACCTTTATTAATAATAAAAAGAAAAATTAAAAGGAAAATTATAGCTAAATATGTTATAAAAAAATACTTACGATTAATTATATAATCTTCCAAGTTAAAGGTGTTTTCGTTATTGACAAAATTTTCTCGAAGGTGGCGTACAATATGTGATTTTCTTTTAAATTCTCTTAAGCAGTGTGTGCAAAGGAGAGTCATTTTAAAATGGAATCGGTTAGGGCCGTGTCGCTTTTAAATAAATACAATTTTGATCTATCAAGACCCAATGACATAGAATAATTAGCAATTTTTTCAGCTCGCGCAATTTAGAAAACTTTTGGATTTACTTTTGAATTAACTTTTGGATTCACTTTTTAATTTGAAGAAAAACATGGATTTTTTTTAAAAAATATATTTCCCAAATTTAAAAGAAGATCGCCTTGTCGTTGAATACAATTTTTAACGTCTTTTAAAGTCGAATTAGATAAATTATTACATATATTATCTAAGTTTAAATAGGAATAAACCATTGACTTAAATCTAGATGCGGCACACCTTGTTTCATTCCTATTTAAGCTCGGCTTAGTTTTCTTATGTAGAAACTTATCTAATTCTCCAATAGCGACTTTATTTGTTGAATTGATTTTCGGAGCTGTTGTTACAGTGACTGGTAAAGAATTTTTTGAAATTTGTGCCCCTAAAGTTTGGGAACTAGAAATATCACCGTCCAATTTTGACTTTTTTAAATCTGAACAATCATTTGTTTCTGATAAAGAACGTTTTTTGGGTAAATTTTTTTCAATTAAATTTTCAGAACTTTGTTCTAAATTTAGGCCAGAAGGATTTTTCAAAAATTGATTTTGATTACAGGAAGAAATTAAGGGACATTGAGGCTGCTCATCTTCAAAATTTTCAGTATAAGTATATACCTCAATGTCCCCCACAATTTCGCCACAACTCAAATCAAAAACATCTACCGAATTTACTGAATTTCTGGTATAGCCAAATTTGGATGGTTGTTCAAACCCCTGAATAAAATTTTGATCCAACCCTTCAATTAAATTTTGATCCAACACTTTAATAAAATTATGCTGAGCTTTGGCTGAGACGTTTATAACAGTCTCAACGCTGTCGTTGGAATCCTCTGATGAATCTGACGATGCATCTGAAATTGGCGAATAGTGGGGGCGATAAACCTCTTCCATATTATTTTTCGAAAAACCCCCAATGCCAATCCTCTTATCATTATTTAAAGCTCCCTCGTTACCAACCCCATTATTATTATTGTTTAAAACCCCCTTATTATTTTATTCCTCACAGCTCTCAAAAGTCTCCTGATATTCCACATCACCCTTAATTAAATTTTGCCCTGAGCTATTTTCACAAATTTCACCCCCTTCTAATATATCTAAAAGTTGTTCCAAATTATATCCCTCATTTATTTCAGAATTGTTAATTAAATTTTTCCTTAATATATCATTATTTAAATCATCGAAATTAATTGTTTCAAGAGGTTCTTGAGGAATATCAGGGATAATAGATTCATCCAAAACTTTTAAGAGCTGTGTCAAAATATCGCTTTCACCAATTTCGGAAGAATCGCCAGATTCAGATGAATTGTTAAATGTATTAATATCAATTTCCCTAAATTTAATATCTAGCTCCTCGTCGCTTAGCCCACAAAATGAACAATCAATCAAATCATGCACAAGGCAAGCGTCGTTTAAATCGAAGGCTGTTAAGTCGATGTTTTCAATTTTTACATTTAAAAATTACATTTTAAATTATAAATTAAAAAATAAAAAAATTATGAATCAATAAAAAAATCAAAAAATCAATAAAAAATCAATAAAAAAAATCCACAAAAATGAAAAAATCAATCAAAAATTGGCTTTTAAAAGATGAAATAAAAATGAATTAAAAAATCCAAAGTATTAAGTCAATAATATTAAATCAAAAATATGAAATCAACAATACAAACCAAATGAAAATTAATAATATGTCACTACGTCACACGAAATAAATCCGACTATCAAGATTTATTAAAATCGATTCGATAATTTTACAAGCGTACGCTAATAGCGAGATGTAAACTGAAGAGACGCTTCGTACCCAGCCGCTTTTTAAAGCGGCCAAGAGCCTGGTACTGGCTGGTACAGCGTGGCACTGCATGGTACGACGGGAACCGTGAGACCGTGAACTCGAGAGAGGTCGTTGAACGGTCGTAAGTTGTTTTGTTCGTAAGAAAAAGACGAGTAAAGAGGAGAAGAAGAAAAAAAAAAAGTTGTTTTTTGGAATAATATAAAAAACTTTTTTTTTTTTTTTTTTTTAATTTTTTTTAATTTTTTTTTTTAATTTTTTTTTTTTAAATTTTTTTTTCTTTTTTTTTTTTTTTTTCGTTTTTTATATTATTCCAAAAAACAACTTTTTTTTTTTTTTTCTTCTTCTCCTCTTTACTCGTCATTTTCTTAAGAACAAAACAACTTACGACCGTTGAACGACCTCTCTCGAGTTCACGCTATCTTTGCCTTCTTCTTCTTCTCATTCTTCGGACTGGTTTTGCCGCTGGAGGTAGGAAAAGTGGTATTTCAGTATTGTATATAAGGATTTACAGCGTCTTGACTTAGCATTCATTAAGTTTAAAGTCTCAAAATGAGTACGTTCATAATTATAACACTACAAGACTTTCTGGGATTCTTGGAAAATCAGATTAATCTGATGGATCGTCAGAGTCCAAATTCCGAGAACACGGTGATGTGGCCGCCACCATCAGAGGCTGACTATTTAGATGAAGAATTTATCAACATGTTTGAGCCAGACCTGGATCCCGAGCCTATCGTTTTTGAGTGGGATCCAGACCGAGCAATGGATCTTCAACCTTTGATGATGGAGCAACAACAGCCTATGGAAGAAGATCGGCCACAACCTATGGCAGAGCAGCAGCAGCAAGCTATGGCAGAGCCGGAGCAACAGCAAGCTATGGCAGAGCCGGAGCAGCAGCAAGCTATGGCAGAGCCGGAGCAGCAGCAAGCTATGGCAGAGCCGGAGCAGCAGCAAGCTATGGCAGAGCCGGAGCAACCTCTGGCAACCCCAAAACAGAGATACGATCGAAAATGCAAGAGGCCGATACCGGAGAGAAGACAGAGATACGATCGAAAATGCAAGAGGCCGATACCAGAGCAGCAGCAAGCTATGGCAGAGCCGGAGCAACCTTTGGCAACGAAAAGACAGAGATACGATCGAAAATGCAAGAGGCCGATACCAGAGCAGCAGCAAGCTATGGCAGAGCCGGAGCAACCTTTGGCAATGAAAAGACAGAGATACGATCGAAAATGCAAGAGGCCGATAAATTATAAATTATAATTTATAATTTACGGCAATCTCTGGTGGGCAACAACATCTCTGGTGGGCAACAACATCTCTGGTGGGCAGCCACAATCTCTGGTGCATCAGCAGCAACCGATGGCAAAGCAGTAGCAACCTATGGCAAAGCAGCAGCAGCAGCAACCTATGGCGGACAGCAGCAACCTATGGCAGAGCAGCAGCAGCAGCAGCAGCTTCTAGTGGTCAGCAGCAACAGATGGTAAAGCAGCAGCAACCTATGGCAGAGCAGCAGCAGCAACCTATGGCAGAGCAGCAGCAGCAACCTATGGCAGAGCTGGAACAGAGATCCATCCCAAAATGGTACTTGGTATTATGATTTATATATGTATATATGTATTTATCTATTTATGTATATATGTATATTTGTATTTTAATTTAGGAATAATAAAAAACAAAATCGTTGAGGAAAATTTTTTTTTCTATTTCACACCTAATAACCAAGTTTCTTCAACTTTAAAGAATTATTATTAATAGGATGATAATATATATTTTTATTTTTTTACAAGCATAGTAACGAAAACTAGTTTTTTTTTTAACTTGGCAGAATTATTCTACATGGAAGAATAAATCATAAGCTCGATTTTCAGAGAATCTTATTTAATCAAACCTAATTGTTCTTTATCTTATATATTAATTCTTATTTAAATATCTTAGTTGACATTTTAAACTTAATATTACAAACTACTAGGGTGCATGAATAAATTCAAGTGAAGTATCAAATTTATTTATTTAAAATTCAATTTATCAATAGGATTGATGGTGCATATTATGTAGAAAAAATTATTCTACACTGAAAGAACAAAATCATTAATTCTTGGAATCTAAATATAGACAAATTTCTATTTATTTACATGGTACCCTTATATTTATTTAACTTAAACTTAATATATATCTTATAACTTATACCTTATATCTTATAACTTATATCTTACAACTTATATTTTATATAAAATTTTATTTAAATTAGTTGGCATTTTAAACTTAATATAAAAACTACTAGGAATAAATTCAAGTGGAGTATCAAATTCATTTATTTGAATTTATGCATATTATTTGAAAAGAATTATTCTATACTGAAAGTACAAAATTATAAATTCTTTCAATGGGAATAAATACAAATTCTTATCTATTCACATCATTCCCTTATATTTATTTACATAGTTTTTTACATTTATTTAACTTAGCAGAACAAAATCTAAATTCTTATAAAATATTTTAAACTTAAACTTAAACTTAAACTTAAACTTAATATAGTCCATAGTGCATGAATAAGTGCAAGTGAAATAAATTTATTTAAAATTTGATTTTTCGATTAGATGGTTTTGCATATTCTTTAGTTCTGGTTTGTTACATATTATACATGCTTGTGAAGGAGTTGTTATGAATAAATCGTTTTCACACGTGTTGCATTGCAGATCTTTTTCGCAACATATAAAGGATCGTTTATAGTGGCTATTAACAAAATTATTTTTCCCATTTGGGCAATTTAGAGCATGTATATAGTAACATTCACAACATAAATTATATGCACCGCCAGAAGATGAAATAATTACGACATAAGATTGAAAAACGCACACTTCTCGCGTAAGGTAATTTGGTGTCAATGTATCACTTGCATTTATTTTTGCCACTTTCACGAGCCCCTCTTCTCCACACCCGTTTGGAACGCCATTATCCTCTATCCCATCATCTTCTTCATCTTCATCGTCGTCTTCGAAATTATTTCGATCAATAGTGATCAGAGAATCCTGTCTTGCGTGAAACTTTCCTCTTCCAGCCAAGTTAAAATGAGTTGTTTCATCTTTGTACATTGACTGGATCGTTTCATCGCAAGCAGAATCTAAATATACATGTGTCTGATCCATTTCGAAGACTGTCCGATGAAACTCGATTCACTTGTTCACACTATTTTTTAATTTTACAACACTTTTTTATTGATAATGGTGGGCCGTCTATGTGGTGTTGATATAGTGGATAGTGTTTAAAACACGGCAAATTTAGCTGCAATTCTTCGTCACTTCTATAATTTTCCGGCAACCTGTTCCAAATTTGTTGTAAACTAAGTGAATCGACGAATGTTTTCAAGTAGTTGATGGGAAAGAAGGCCAAGTCTTGATCTTCAAAATCGGTAAGATTTTTTCCGTTATTTTGGTAGGAAATTATTACTTGGCCTACACGTTCAATGAGTTGCTGTTGTTGTTGTTGTTGGTCGCTATTTGACATCGCGCACGAATGACTGAAGTTTGCTCAGATTCGATCGTTTAAAATACCAGCTCCCCTCCAACTGCTACCAGCTCCCCTCCAACTACTGTGGTGGTTAGGAAGGAGGTAGGAGGTGGAGCAAAAAGAGGCGGAGTTTATGAAACCAATCGGAATAGGGGGCGAACTTGGGCAGCCAATCAGAAACAAGGTCATTCTTGGCTGACCAATCAAAAAAGTGGTGGGGGGGTCAACTAGAAGCCCCCTATTCCCACTACTCTAAAGAAAGTTCGAATGAGCAAATGAAGATTCAAAGCGATCATTGCTCGTTTTTTGTCGATATTCATCGGATTGTTCCACTAAATTCCTGAAAATCAAACAATTAATCAACATTACTACTTTTCACTCCATAAAAGCTGTGAAATAAAAAGAGGCACGCTTCATTAAGGAGCTTACTTCCAGCACTATTTCAAACAATGTAAAATTCGCTTGGAGTATATTGAAGGTGATCATGACTAAATATGTATAAATTTAAAATAGAATGTTTTTACAGCAATAACTTCGTTATTTTGCAGCCTCGTATATCGATCATTTAGAGACTTCTGCTACTAGCTTCTTACCTATTAGGCTTTCTGCAACATAAACAACTGAATAAAAGCCAATTTTGTAACCTTTCTCTATTTAATTATAATATTTTTTATGTTCATAATTATTTTTTAATTACTTGTTCTCTTCTTTAAATTATTTGTTAATCTGAAAATTGAACCTGCAAAAAATAGTCAGTTGAATTCACTAAGAAGATTTAAGACATACAGTTAAACCCGATCGTGTTACTATGTACGTTGGATCTTCTAGTTGGCCAATTTTCTTTTGCTTACTTATTCCTTTAATTTACACTAGATATGTCAGGACATAAAAGCTTATGTAAGAAAATTAAGGATAAAAATGTAAAGATGAAATCTTAGAATCAGTAGGAGAAATAATTTTTTAAAAATAAACATTTTTTAAAATATACCAACGATTTTTTATTTTTGTATTTTTAAGATTTAAAACTTGTTAGACTTATTATTATACTTGTTAATTGGAACTCTCTAGTGTCAGCCTAGACCGGTTTTAAAGTTAGACTATGTTGGCGAATTAGGGGGATAGTGTTTTTTTGACGAAATATCGAAAAAAATAAAAGTTTAAATTTTGAAAACTTTTAATTTAAATTATACATAGATATTTTCGGGCGCTTTTACTAATAAATGATATTTCCAGAGTTAAATAAATGCGATATATTTAATCTTTTAGGTTGTTTTTTGGTTTCTAGTTATGCAGGAAAAAAGTACAAATATTTTCGGAAACGTAAGGAATAAAAAATATTTCCATAAGGTGTATACTTTTGGCGGGTATTGTATATAATTTTACTTCACTGCGACAGTTCAGTAAAATAACATTTAATTAGAAAAATTCATAAACTACCCCCTCCGTAATTAGTTTGAGGTCTTGGACGCGTTTGTTTTAACTTATCTTGATCACAGTAATAATTTATGCATCAGTGGCGGGTTTTCCTTAAGTTTGCAAGTTTGTGCAACCCCAAAAAAAATTGTAAATTAAAATAAAAGATACTAATAAATAAAAGTATCAATATTTGTTTAATATCTACTGATAACACTAGTTTACAAAATTTAACTTTTTGTCTATTGTCGTGAATTTTATGGTTAATAATATTCACTTATGACCTGTTTTTGTCAAATCTAACCTCAAAAATTTTTGTGCAGCTCGAGTTACTTTTTATCGATAACGTGCGTATTTTACTGTGTTAAGATTAGTATCCGAAGTTTTTGCATCATGAGTAGTTCAAGGAGACGTTCTTTAAACAATCCAAATCATTTTTTGCTTCATTTGCGGAGAATATGCGTTTAACAATTGTAGAAAAATTATATCAGAGTTGGTGAAAAATACCTATTTTGAGTATTTTGGGATGCTCTTAGATAAAAATGAAAAGTTTTGGGCTTCTAATTGTGTTTGTAAATCATGTGTGGAATATTTAAGATTATGAAAAAGTGGTAAAAGAAGTGCCTTTAAATTTAGAACACCGACTATTTGGCGAGAATCACAAAATCATCTCGGAGACTGTTACTTTTATAGCGTGAACGTAAATGGTCTAAACACTAAAAATCGAGCTAAATGGCAGTACGCAACTATTAGTTGTGTTCCGCGTCCAGTGCACCATTCACCCGACTTTTCAGTGCCTAAAAAAATAGATTTGAACCATTAGAACAAGACAAGGAAGGACCAAGCTCATCACAAAATGATGCTGATTTTGAAGGTATATCAAATGAGCCAAAATGCTTTTCCCAAAATGAGTTAGATGATCTTGTAAGAGATTTAAATTTTTCTAAACAAGCTTCAGAATTGTTGGCATTAATACTGAAAGAAAAAAATTTAATTTCCTCAAATATTGAAATAACTTTTTATCGTGAAAAAGATAAAGAATTACGACGTTATTTTTCCGAAGAAAACGGTATTAGCTTTTGTTCAGACATTAAAAACTTGTTGATAAAAATAGGCTTGAACAATATGAACCAAACGACTGGCGTTTATTCATTGACAGCTCAAAACATAGCCTAAAATGTATTCTATTACATAATGGAAATAAATACGCTGGAGTACCTATTGGCCACAGTATAATGTTAAAGGAAGAATATTGTAACATCTCGCTAGTCTTAAATAAAATACAGTACAATGACCATATGTGGCGAATCTGTGTTGATTTAAAAATGATGAACATTCTTCTCGGTCAACAAAGTGGTTACACTAAGTTTTCCTGTTTTATATGTCTTTGGGACAGTTGAGTTAAACAAGAGCATTGGGTAAGAAGAAACTGGCCATTGAGAAAAAATATGATGCCTGGAAAGCAAAATATAGTCCAGAATTCACTACTAGCTCGTGACAAAATAATCTTTCCACCATTACATATAAAACTGGGCATCATGAAACAGTTTGTTAAATCATTAGATAAAGACGGGGACTGTTTTTCTTACATTTGCCAAAAATTTCCTCAACTCACTATGGAAAAGATTAAAGACGGTATTTTTGATGACCCCCAAATTAGACAACTTACGAAAGATACTCAATTTAGAAATCCTATGACTGAGTTAGAACTAAGGGCTTGGATAGCTTTCGTCTCTGTGATGCCGAATTTTCTCGGAAATAAAAAATCAGAAAAGTATATTGAACTTGTAGAAGACCTTCTGTTACAATTAAAAAATTTGGTGTGCAATATGAGCGTAAAACAACCTCCAGTTCCTCCATAGTCACCTAGAGAGGTTTCCGGAAAATTTAGGAGATATGAGCGAAGAGCAGGGAGAGCGAATGCATCAGGACTTACGCGTCATGGAAGTGCGCTATCAGAATTTCTGGGATACGAATATGATATCTGACTATTGTTGGTCTCTGACATGTCATTTTCCTAAGTCTACACATCAGAGAAGAGCTTTAAAACGAGGTTTTTTAGAAGTCAATAATTAACTTGATTTTTATTAAATTTTTTCTTAGTAAATATACATGTTTTTTTCTATTTTATACCTACATAGCTGAAACTCAGAAACTAGAGCTGATAAAAAAATTCTACTCATATATTTGAAATTAGCATATCATATGTAGTCAACAACAGCTAAAATTTCTTCGACAACAGATGTACTGTAAACTACTGTAATTTCATAATTAAATTTACCTAGATTATACGCGAACGGCAGTCAATTATTGAAATAATTTAACTTACTTCACCGAAATATTATTAATAATTTGTCTCTATTATAATATTACGTCTGAAAACAATATCGCTTTGCTGCTGTGAAATTTTAATGCAATCCAAGTTAACCCATTCGAGCGTATATGGAGTTGCCTATCTTAAGACTTGAAGATTTATTCTGTCTCATAAGCTTCATGTAGGTTGCAAGTCGACTTGCAAACCTGTGTTTAGTTTGCCTCACGAAGTATCCCTCTACTAGAAAATTTTTTCTTATGCAACCCACTGGACAAGTATTTAAACTTTTGCTTCCAGTCGCGCGTGGAGTTGCCACTATCAAGTAAGAGTTTCTTCAAACTGCAGTTAAATCATTTCTGTAGTTCAGGTTAGAAGACAATCGTGGTGTCTACTGTGCCGGTATTTTTATGCGTAATATCCACTTCACCGGTATTTTAGTTGTTATTTTGGTCGAGATATTTTATTATTTTTAAAGAGGTTAAAAATGTTTGGCGGGAAAAAAACCATCCAAAATTAAGTGCTTTGTTACAAACTGTGCAGACAAATACAGTGGCCAATTTCGATTTCCAAATTTGAAGGTTTCCGAATTACGAAGTAATTTATAAAAACCATCGTGTATGTGTTCGACATTTTTAAGAATCTCTCGTGAGAGATTCTAGAAAACCAGTTAAATATAATACAGTTTTTGTTCTCTATATTTCTGTATGTGTAAGTAAAATGTGTAGAGCGCTTTTTTATTTTCTAGGAAACATGAGCAGTACATCGAATGGGGTGCAAGCAATTATAAAAACAAACCTATATGCTTCTCACGTACATTGTTACGGACATCAATCAAATTTAGAAATGTTAAACCAATGAAAATGTCTGTATATTTTTTTCCAATTTAGAAGGGATTTGTTCTTTTTTCAAAAAGTCCTCAAAGAACCGCAATACTAGATCAAATTTTTAGCAAACGCTTACACCATTCAGTCCCAACAAGATGGAATTTTAATTCTAGAGTTGTTTGTACCATATTCGAATAAAAAGACAGCATTTTAGGGACAATGGAAAAAAAATAGATAACTGTAAAAACGTTATTACTACGAACCAATCATCAGGATATATCAAAATTCTCAAAAGCAAGAGTTTCCTTTCATAGTTAAACTTATTTTGCAAAATAAGTCCTCAAGTTGATTTGTTAATTGGTAAGTTTATTTAGCTTTACAGGTCACTTGGTAGCGGCCAGTTTTTTTCCTGGAGAGTATGTCGAATGTAGTATATATTTCTCGAACAAAAATTTAAAGATACAATTAAAATTTACTCCATTTTTATCGAACAAAAACTCCATACAGAACTGACCGTCACATATCAAATTGTAGAATTTAGATCAATTTCAGGACTTCCTATACTTTATGACTATCTTTCACAAAACATCGAGTTAAGTGGTACATTTAGTGAAGTTCTAAACTTTTAAAAATTTTAATTAGTATTTCGATGGCATCGTCTGAAGCAGAATGGTGCTTTTCTGCCCTCAAGCGGATAAAAATATTTTTACGGAATACTATGAGCCAAGAAGGACTTTCTACTTTGGGAATGCTTTCTAAAGAAATGGATTTTATCGAAACATGCCTCATTTCAATCAGCGGTTTATTGATAAGTTTGCTAATGCCAATGATCGGCGTTTTCTTTTCTTTATAAATAATTCACACGGTAAGTTATACGTGCATTTTATTTTGATTGCTATATTTTTAAAATTTACTACATTCTTTATGTTTAGTTATTTAATGTGCACTCCTTTGTTTCATATTAATTCACTTTTTTAAGACTCTTATTTTTTCATCCACCTGTGCCTGTGGCAGGTTTTATTCGTATCTATGTTATTTAATTGCAACCAGATGCGGATCCAATGGGGGGGCCGGTGGGGACGAAAACCCCCCTCCAAGACCTTTGAGTTCAGGAAAATAGATCCGATTTTGCCTCTTATACTATAGTTTATTCAAGAACTATAGAGAGTAGTAAATCATTTTTTACCCTTTTTTTCTTCGCGAACTACCTGTGTTCTTTAGTTCGGTGTCTTTGGCAAAATCTGTTAGATACATATACTTTTCATAGGAAGGGAGTTATAAACTTTATACTAAAAAATACCGGTCTATAATTTGAACCATTTAGGTAGGATAACAATAGATATTTGGAAGTGTGAAGTGTTAAAAAGGATTTTAATCCTTGTCATAGGCGTCCGAAGGAGGTTTATTTTATCACTAAATATTTATGGCATAGAATATTATTTCGGTAATAAACTTAAAATAAAAAGTTTTTATAATATTATTTTATTTCTTATGATTTCTTAATAATTCACATACATTACAAAATGTAGATAATTTTGACATATTTAACACAAATCACAAATGCATTTTTATTATTTTTAATATTGTCATTGAAACCGTTTTAGGCACATTAAGACTAAAACGTAGCCGCCAATTCTAAGTTATAATTTAAATACCCATTGTCAAAAATACAAAAAGTTAAACATATATAAAAAGATAAATTCGTCCTTATAATATTAAAATATTTTTGGGGCTATCGGTCATTTTATTATTAATTAAAAACATTTTTAGGACATTTGACGTTCAGTTTATTTATTTCTTAAACCATCTGCAGAATTACAATTAAACGCTAAAAATGGATTCAAATATAATTAACTTTTATATGTTACAGATAAAATTAGACCTACTTATTTTTATTTCTATTGTACTGAAATCTTAATTTAATTTACTTTATATATAGAAATCGGATAGCCGCAAAAAAAAAAAAATTCCACACGCTTAAGAAAAAGACACAAATACAATAATAAAATAATAAAGAACTTACGGCTAATTGAAATTAAATATATATAAAATTAAAGAATGGAACACACTAAAATAAAAATTTATAAAAAAATATATAAACAACTTTAAACAATAAAATACAACAAAAACAGAAATTTAAATAATAAATTGTGTTTACACTGGTAAACATTACGTATCTACTTCCTAATCAAAGTCCGTCAAGCTATCTTCGCTCAAATTAATTATAATCTTTCAAAAGTTCAGTTAAATTACTCATTTTGTAAGTTGTGTTATTTCTAGCAGCTCTACCTTTTACTCGGGAATGATATTTTCTTCCCCAACAGACAGTTTCCATACGATCTATAAGATCAGATTTTCTATCTGGTTTTCCCAGCAAAAATTAAGTTCTTTGAACAATTTTCAGAGTTCAGTTCTTTTAATTTATGGTAAAGCGCGATCTTCATTGATTTTAGTTAGAATTTTGTCGACAGTTGGGATCTGCTTCTCATAATAAAATGTATTTACAACTCCTTTTATTGCAGTTTTCATCTCTTCTCCCAACGAGGTTTTTCGTCTGCCTGTGATCGAATGTGGCTTGGGAGTACTAACAATTCCAGTCATTTTTTCTCCTTCAGTATTCGGTACATAGTAGATTTTCCAACTCCTGTCATGTTGGAACACATCTCAACAGAGCTTTTAACATTATTATATGGATATTGATATCTTAAGGCATCATAAACATTCATCGTAATAAGATTTTCGTTGAGGAAAAAATACCCTGGTTTATCGATTTTGGAATAAATATATAGGTGGAAGCCTTATCTTTTGGGTATCTCACTAATCTCAAATAATATACAAAAACAAGCGCAAACAAGATAAATCACTAGGGACACACTGTAAAGTATTCTTTGCTCACTGACAGAAATGAAATTGAACTATCAGAAATTTTATTGTTGCAATAAATTTATAAAATCTTATAATATTTAAGTATAATTAAATATAATTAGATATACGGCAGTCCTCAGTAACCTGCGGCACTGGAGCAGGTACGTTGCAGGTTTCGGTAACAGTTTTATTACTCTCTCTAGTTCTTGACTAGAGTATAGGGATGTGTATGCTTGCGATCGCCCCCCCCCTCCTCTCCCAAGACCTTGTTTAGGAAAATAGAACCAATTCTGCCTTTTATATTAGGAATGTGTATGCTGCTGGCACTCCCTCCCTCCTTTGACAACTTGTTTTTCTTGCGATAGCCCCCCCTCCAGAGCTTTGAGTTCAGGAAAATAGACCCGATTCTGTTTTTTATACTAGGAATGTGTATGCTGCTGGTATCCCCTCCCTGTCAGTAACTTGTTTTTTTTATGGTCGCCTCCCCCTCTCCAAGACCTGTAAATTCAGAAAAATAGACCCGACTCTGCCTTTTACACTAAACATGGGAATGTTGTAGTGTCTGCCCCCCCCCCCGTCAACAACTTGTTTTCGCTTGCCATACTGTACTTTTGTGATATCACCGCCCCCCGCCCCCCGCCCCCTCAAAGAGAGACGCTGGATCCGCCCCTGATTGCAATTCCTACTTTTTTAATGTACTAGTCGCCACTGTTAAGCATTATGAAGACTATAAATGAAATTACACATTACATAAAAACATTCTTTCTTTCGTTAACATTTTATTAATTTTCCTTAATTATCAGATCGTGCAGGCGAGAAACTGCTTATATTAGTGACTGGTTTGAATTTGAATCATGTTCTTGATGTAATTACACGCTGTTAGCACGTGTACTCTTGTTGCAACCAGAAAACTACAAGTGTGTTAAGATTTATTATTAAACTTTGTTATATTAGTGGCGAGATTAAAATCGTAAAATACCTCATTTCGTCGTTTCGACCACGTTTTGTTTTGCCTCTCCGGAATTTCTTACTACATCGTCGAATATTTATCTCCGTATTAATTAAAGTTACGAGCTAACTTAAATTCTTTTCCCTCTCTTCTTGAAGATAAAGTATTTTGATATATTTTTAACTGACTTTAAAAAAGCGGTTTAACAATTCGACGCGATTGCACATGGTGTCCAAATAAAAAACAGCCCAGTCAATTAGATATAAAATAATGCATCATTAAACGTTTTGGGTAAGCTCCATTTTTTTTTATTTCGTAGAGAGCCCACCTATGAGTTTAGTTTGCGCCTGCTGTCTTAAAAATAAGAGGGTAATAAGTCCATAAATCTCGCTAATTACACAAGTTTACAAAAAAAAAGTGGATGCCTATTTGTCTAGACCATTTTATTCTTATGTAGATAGACGCCCTGAATACAAAGTCTGTTAACCCCCTATCACGTCAGGTTCAAGGTCATTTCAAGGTCAAATTTATTAATAGATCTGAAGAAATAGGCACGTACGTTTTTGAGGCCGCTGATCCGAATTCGTGGTTTGTTTAATCACTCAAGGTTGACTAGAGGTCATTAAAAAGTCATTAGAATGTCAAATTGAGAAAAATTCACTAAATAATTCTGAAAAAAAACTTGGCTTTTTGGGACCGCTGAATCCGAATTCTCGGTTTATTTAAATCCTTAAGGTCAGTCAGATGTCATTTTAAGGTCAAATTAAGAAAAATCCACAAAATAAATCTGAAAAAGGATAAATGTATGTTTTTGAGGTCGCCGAATCCAAATTCGTGGTTTGCTTAATCCCGCAAGGTCAGCCAGAGTTATTTCAGCGTCATTTCAGAGTTAAATTGAGAATAATGTACTAAATAGATCTGTAAAAGGAAGCATGTAGACTTTTGAGGACGCAGAGTCTGAATTCGTGTTTTTTTTAACATCTCAGGGTTAACAAAGGTGATTTCAAGGTCAAATTGAAAAAATCTAGTAAATAAATCTGTAAAAGAAGCTCCTAAAATCACAAGCATAGCTAGAAATTAGAAAGTACTCAAAATAAAGGGGCAACACCTAATTAACATTTAAACTATTTTTTCGAAAAATAGAACGTTTTGAAGAAGGAGTTCGTCAACATTTGTTGCTTTTTTTAATGACGAGCTATTTTTAATAACCAAAAATATAATACAACTTTTTAATCTATTTATTTTTACGATCGGCCAATAGTATCGAAGACATCCAGAGTTTTAAATCAATTGACACGAATTCAGTCCGGCGAGCTTATAACGTAATGCCGTCATTTTTAGCCGACTTCTAAGGAGGTTCTCAATTCGTCGAGAATGTATTTTTTTTTATGTATGTACACCGATTAATCCGGAATGGCTTCACCGATTTGAATGAAATTTTTTACGTTCTTTTAAGGAACTTGCTGCGGTCCCATATTTCTTTGGACGAAATTGGTGCAGTAGTATCCAATTTTCTCTAAAATGGGAGAATTTTCGGGGACGTACACAACGAATCTGAAATTATTTTTAAAAACTTCAATATGGCGGATCCAATATGGCGGAAAAGAAAATTAAATTTTGTCAGATTTACTCCAAAATTGGTGTGGGGGAGTTTTTAGGGTCGCAAATAACGAATCCAAAATATTTTTTCAAAATTCAATATAGCGGATCCAATATGACGGACAAAAAATCAATTTTGTCCGATTTTCTCCAAAATTGGTACGGGGGAGTTTTCGGGGTCGCACATAACGAATCTAAAATTATTTTAAAAAAATTCAATATGGCGTATCCAATATAGCGGATACAAATTAATTTTGTCCGATTTTTTTCAAAATTGATATGGGGGAATCCAAGATGGCCGATTAAAGATTCTACATCTCTCGATTTTGTCTAAAATCAGTACTGGAGGATATTTGTTAGTGTTAATTACGACTTTAAAATATTTTTTGAAAATCTCTGGCGGATTCAGTATGTCATCCTAAAAATTTTACATTTTTCGATTTTCTCCAAAACTTATATAGGGGGTTTTTGAGGATGTAAATTATGAATATAATAGTATTTTTTCATGATTCAACGGGCAGACTAAAAATTTTACATTTTTCATTTTTGTTCAAATGTGGGACGGAATAGTTTTTTGAGGATGTAAATAGCGAATATAAAATTATTTTCCAATTTAATATATCAGATGCAATATGACGATATTTTAAATTTCCGGATTTCATTCAAAATTGGTACTAGGGGGCTTTGAAGGGTTTAGATTTAGATTAGATGAAGACGTTAAAATTATTTTTTTTTAAATTCAATATGGCGGATCTAATATGGTGAGTACAAAATTTTACCTTATTCGCATTTTTTCAGACTTGGTATTAGGGTATTTTCGGGATCGTGTATTACGAACACGAAGTAAATTTTTTAAAACTGTTAGGTTAATACGATATAATATGAAAAATTGGAAATTTTACATTTTCCGTTTGTGTCTAAAATTGATATTGCGGGGTTTTTGGAACGTATACAAACTAAATATGCAGTATAAAATATATCGGGCTAAGAAATTTAGGTCTCAAGTTTCGTTAGATATCGATATTGGAAGGTTTTGGGGCCTATATTACTAATCTAAAATTAATTTGAAATTTAAGATAGTGGATTTACTTTGACAGACTAAATATTTGTTTCATACAATTTCACTGGGATTTGGAGAAGTCTAAGAATCAAAGAATTTTTAGTGTTTCATTTTAGGGTGATTTACAACTTTGGATAAAATAGGTACTTTTTTGCCACCTTGGAATCATTGCGAGGTACGCTAATCTCGATTAGTACTTAAATTAAATAATTTATGGGTATCAGAACGAATTCAAAACTAAAAATTGAAAAGTAAAATTTTTGTAAAACAATTGAACCGACTTCTAAAAGTACGCTAAAAAGTGAAAAATAACTATAAATTTTTATATGAAATTGAAATTTTTGAAGTCGGCGCCAAATTGTTTCTAAATGAAACAAATAACTACTAATATATACAAATTATGGTAAGAAAGCAATTAAAAATAAAGTATTTTTAATCCATTTATGCGACTTCGAAAAGCTATGCGAATTGTTTCTACTCTTGTCAGTTCCGCATAACCGATTATATAACGGCGTTGTAGTTTTTAATTATTATTTGATATTGTCCATAAAATTTTGCTAGTTTCGTACAGTAATTAATGACTTTAAATAACATTAAAAACATTGTGGTAAGTCTCATCAGCTGTGAAAAATCCTCGAAATGAAAATGTACGGCATCTCTTTCTCTTTTTTTTTGCCTTTGAAGAATGCAGAATTGCTGTAATATTAGCAACATTGCTTTCCTTTTACATCAAAGAGCATTTTGAAAATATTGTACAACGTAAAAATTTCTCCTTTTTTATTTATATTTGCAACTGGTCCCATTAATTATAAACGACTATAATTTACAACAGTAATATTTAGTCAGATAATATCAAAAAATCGGTTGCCGTGAAGGAATTAATGATCTTATGGGGAGAAAAATAGGTTTAACCCCTAAATGCATGTATTTGTTTATTTGTATCTATATTGACCTTAATTTTCATACAGCACAAATGTAAAAAATTATCTTTAGTGTTAAATAATATTTTGGAATCGGTGCTGTACATTTTGCAATGATCTTGCACCCTACCGGTCAAGAGTAAAGGGTTGCGTTCGGGGTTTTCCACCCCTGTGCCGATAAAATTGTACAGCATTGCTGAATAATGAGTCTATGTAAGCATATACATCGAATTGCACAAACACCTTATAGTAACAAATCACCTAAATTTTCGAATAAAAAATTCTCCTGACGCCCGATCCCCTTATTTTCGTAAGGCATTAAGTTCTAGGTGACTTCTTTTGTATTTATCTATCCATTTGAGGAATGCCGTAAACAAATATTTCGTCCACATTTCCAAACTCTGGGTGGAAAATTCAATTTTCCTGTGTAGCCGCTTATGCCACCCAAAACTGATGGAACAGTGGTTAATTAAACTCATCGTTTCCTATAGAAGTATCGTTGTAAATATAATTCATGGTGTATCAAATGACCCCTTGGAAATTTACGATGGGCTTGTAGACTATTATTCCAGTTTAAATAGCATATAGTCGGTATGTCTACCAAGAAATAAAAGACCTCATATTCTTTATTAACATTTCTAAATATAGATAAAAATATTAATACATTATTCAGCATTCAGACAACGGGCCCTAGTTCTGACGATATGCTAAATCTCCAACAGAGTTTGTTGATTTTTAACATCGCTCAAGTGCTAAAATTTTTAAGAAATACGAAACTTGCATTCACGTTTTACCATTTAATAGAATAATTAAATAACCTTCACCATAACGTCCAGAATTAAATAGATTGGAATAATTAATGCTCTACATGTCCCAAATTTTTTGTGTTTTTGAAAAGAAATTAAATAATTCAAATGTGTTTAAGAACTAGTACAAGCTCTCCTTAAACAATCAAAATTTCAGTAAGAAATAAAGAAATTTTTCTGCCGTATTTAAATAGTTTGTTATATATGTAAATTCTCCTTTCAGGCAGAGAATATGAAAAATATATGTACAAACAGTTTATTTCCTGCAAATATCGCTCTGGTCCTCTCTCCATACGCGTTTCGATCACCTCATGATCTCGTCAGTGGAGCTATATCGGACCGAGAGTAACATTAGCAGGAAATAACTGATATATGAACCATAAATTTCAAGGTATGTCGGCAGGATATTACACTTGCCGTCTACCAACTTCGATGTCATGAACATTTTCTTTGTTATTTTCTATAAATTTAGTAATATTTTCTTCTTGATATTTCTTGATGTCTTGTTTTGCCATTTTCCTGATAGTATTCTCTTCTTTTTTTCTAGTAATTGTTTTGTAGCCGTGGATAGTTTTTCTATCCACGGCGACAAAACACACTAATGAAAACTAAAACAATTATATAATAATGTATCTGTTATAACCTAAACAGAGCTTATTGTTACGTAAATAATTAGATTAGTCGTATGTAGCTTTCTTGTTAACCAAGTAATTTAGGTCTCTATTAATTTGGCATCGATTTCAAGAATTTCAATTACTGATAAGACACCAATAGATTTAATTATTTTAGCGCTTTTTTTTAAGGGGGTTCAAGTATCAGTTGTTTACTTCGACATTTTGTCTACATATTCTAATCACCCTAAAAGACAAAATACCTGTTACTTCACGTAAATTACCATAATATATATAGTTTGTGAAATGACTATTTTATGTTCCACAAATTCCTAAAAAATTAACACAAAAAATTACCGACGCCTGCTACAAAGAACCCTCGAGACTTTAAAAAATACATTAATTGAGCAAGGTATTATTGCCACCAAAAACGCTGATTTTCATCGTCTTTTTTAGGATAAGGGAAAAAAGAAAAAAGCCAAAAGAATTGCCAGAAGCATCATTAGCGTAAATGAGCGTTACGTAACAAGATAGGTCCGCATAATGCTTACTAATTCTGATAAATAAAGTGTGTCTTCGTACGAAAATGGCCAATAAAAAGTGACAAGTTAAAGTTCCGGGCGGGAGTGGAGCCATCTGTCAGTGCATGGATCATTTGAGTCCAGAGACGGAGGGAACAGTTTTTAAGATTTTCTTATAATTTGAAATATTTTGCAGAAAAAAAAATTAAAAAATGATTTTTGATGTTATTTAGGATTTAAAAAAAAATATTCATCGAGAAATTACAATACTATTAAAAAACCGACCATATTCGTTTTTAAGTCTCATGACATTGGGATTCTGCTGTTTTCCCTCCTTTTCATTTTTCCTATATTATCATGTTGTTTTGCCTTAAATATGAATTTAACCACGATTTGTTTACGATTGTTTTTTATCATGTTTTTATTAGCTCACTTCCTTGTATGTCTATGTGTTTATCCACTACAAATTTTATAATCGATTTTAAACAAACTTCACGATGGGTGAGAGACTTAAAACTTTAACACATAGCTCAGAACTTTATTACAATATAACAACATGATCTTGAAACTGACCTTGAACCTATATTTCAAGATCGAATTCACTCTCGATTATCTGATCAAACTAAAATTTAGTTCACATATATGAACTCGATGATAATGCAATATTATGACCTTGAAACTGACCTTGAGCGTATGTTTTTAAGGCGATTTCAAAGTCAACTTCACTTCCGATTATCCTATTAAGTTGAAATTTGGTAAATACATATAAACGTATGACAATACAATATTATCACCTTGAAAATTACCTTGAACATATATTTTAAGACCATTTCGAGACCAAATTTGTTTTTAGCTATTTTGTACCCTGTTTTTATTAACTCGCTTCCTTGTCAGTATGTTTGTATGTTCGGCACAAATTTTGCAATGAATTTTATACTCATTTCCCGATGAGCTAGAGACTTGAAACTAAACATAGTTCAGGTTAGTTTAGGTTAACTGAAAATCCTTTCTCACATGGATTCGCTACTATATAAAAGATGCAAAAAGCTTTAATGGCTTTTTCTGCTAAAACAGGATATTTACGAGATGTGGCAGAAAGGTAATGAGACTGGCAACCCTGCAAGTGATCTGGCAACGCTGCGCTGTTGTCCTTGATAGAGCACGTGTATTGGTACCCTCCCATCGCGTAGTGCGAGTTTCAATGCCTTCCGTTAACTACGTGATTTTTTCGACTGCTGTAAGTGAAGTTGTGTTTGGTTATGCCTTACGCAAAATGGAAAAGGGGAATTTGAAGCAGCATTATGCCATTAAATTTTGTGGTAAACTTGGAGAATCGGCAAGTGTGATGTTTGAAAAGTTAAAACAGGCCTATGGGGCATATTCTTTATTCCGGGTTCAAGTTTTTCGCTGGCACATTTTTGGAAGGCAGAGAAAACGTTGAAGATGAACAACGCTCAGGGTGGCCTTTAACCTCGAAAACCGACGAAAACATCGAACGTGTGGCGACTCTTATGAGACTAGACCGCCATTTAACATTAAGAATGTTGAGTGAACAATTAAAATTGAACAGATTTACGGATCATAAAATTTTGACTGAACATCTGCACATGCGAAAGGTATGTGCCAAAATGGTGCGGAAAAACCTCACAATTGAGCAGAAGGAAAATCGAAAAAACAAATGTCTTGATCTTCTTGACAAAATCGCCAATGAGCAAGATTTCTTTATTCGTGTGATTACAACTGATGAATCATGGATTTTTGAATACGATCCAGAGACCAAGAGGCAAAGTGAGGAGTGGCACACTCAGAGCTCTCCTCGACCAAAGAAAGCCCGAATGAGCAAATTGAAAATCAAATCAATGCTGATTTGTTTTTTTGACAGAAGGGGAATCGTCCACAAAGAATTTGTTCCTCCAGGACAAACTATCAACCAAGTTTTTTAAAAAGACGTCCTTGAAAGGCTCAGAAGAAGGGTGATTCGCGTCAGACCAGACATTGCAGACAAATGGATGCTCCATCAAGACAACACCTCATGTCACACTGCCCTCTCCGTCATAGAATTTTTAACCTCAAAAGGCATTCCTGCGGTTCCTCATCCCCATTATTCATCTGACAGTCCCTGTGACTTTTTTCTTTTTCCTAAACTGAAAAATGTTCTCAAAGGACGTCACTTCGGGACTTTAGAAATCATCCAAAAGAGTGTAAGCGACATGCTGAAGACCATACCGGTTAAAGACTTCCAGCGCTACTACCAACTGTGGGAAAAATGTCTCCATCGGTGTGTAGCTGCCCAAGGGAACCACATTGAAGGGGATAACATTGATGCTTGAAAGAAATAAAAACTTTAATAAATAAAAAATCAGTCTCATCACTTTTCAGCCACACCTCGTATTTCTTACACTGAGCCAAAAATAACACTGGACAACAGCCAAAATATATCCAAAATAAAATCGATTTAATTCTACGATTTTTCGTGTGCTGAAACCGAAATTAAACTCATTTTTTTAATATTACTTCAAATTTTAGAGATAGGTTATGTATCCCCATATATTAACAATGTAAACGCAAGAATGCACGTGGTATATTTGCATTGTTATTAAAAAACTTGTTCTTGAAAATTGCAACTAAGTTTTTAATTTCATTGTCATTTTTGTATTCAGCGCACCAAAATTAACAAAAAAATGCACTCTTCATACAAGATACAACAAATAAACTAAAATTTGTTGCGTAGTGTAATAAAACGGGTATTAGGGAATTGTTAGAAGGGCCCGAATCCTCGAAAGTGTGATGTGAAAGGTGATGTGAATGGCGATGTGAAGTTTTAACAGTAAAAGCCGTATTCTTGAAAAGGCAGTGTTGCCAGATATGAACGTGCTAAAACCTGCGGATTTCAAAAAATAAAATGGATGGCAGATTGAATTGAACTGTCACACCGAAAATGTCCGTAGTATGTTTTGTCGCCATTTTAGGAAAAAGTAGTTTTAGTACGTTAAATTAATAGTCAAAAGTAAAAAAAAATAGCACTGTTGCTGTTATTGTTGTGAAGTTATTAATTGCAGTTACTATATTTGTACTTTGCCTGGATTAAATTTATATTAAATTGACACTCTATAACTGTTAAACAAAAATGTATACAAAGAGCCAAGTACTTTAAGATTCTAATATATAAAGAAAAAGTGATATCAAGAGAAACAGCAACTCATATATACAAAGTAATATACTGACGTCAATTAGAATACATGCCCCCTATATACAGTAATTGTAGAACGCCAGCACTGATAAACGTTGAAACGGTGGAAATTACAACTCTACGTAGTATGACTAAAAGCCATCATCCCAATCCACTACGGAAACTCTCCAATCAGTTATTTATTATATGAATTCACAAAATATCCAGCCTTTTACTGCAAGATGTTCTGTCCTGATAACTAAATTTAAAAGAAAACTTGAAACTTGAATAATGATAGAGATACTGTTTAAGACCAGGGACTGAAACAAAAGGTCAGACAGAAGACGTCCATTAAAGATACTGGCGGATCTCACATTCAACTTTTAATATATTTTTTTTTTTATTTTGTAAAGATTTGTAGAGGCTTGAAGATCAAATGTACCATAAATAATTATGCTGAAGGATCTCATTCTTTGGTCTGTAAGGTTCATATTTAATATCCCAATAAATTATAATCATAATATTTATATAATTGTAGTGTCGTATAGTGTTTAACAGAGTCTAATTAAGTTAAGTGCTGTAGTTAACATAATTTAAATATAAAATTTGTTACTTATTTAAATAAAAGTTTCAGATAGCTTACAAATTGTTATTTCTCAAATTTAATATAAGTTGCGTCGTGAAAAGAATTATGTTAGATTTAACTGTTTAAAACTAAGATACTCGGCTATTATGGACACAAGTATTTATGTTAAATCCGTAAGCAGAACTGGCCCTAGAAAAACATTTTTAAATAGCTCGCTCATACAATTGAGTTATGAACAGAATGTCCTGTAATAATTTTTGTATGTCTGTAATCTTAAATTTACTTGAAATTTGAGTGACACATTTAACTTTCTGAGAATATTTTATTAAAAATTAGAAAAATATTACAAATAACAGGGTACCGCCTAATTAACATTTAAACTGTTTTTTCGAAAAATAAAACATTTTGAAGAAACGGTTCGTCAACATATTATTTTTTTTAATGACGAGTTATTTTAAACAACCAAAAATAAATTTTAATAATATTTTATTTTTTTTAAATCCAAGCGTTAAATATGTCGTTTAGCGGCTGAGATTTCCTTTCCGCATGTTTCACCGTTCACTTGCCTTCCACCGGGCGAACAAGGATATGAATGATGAACTATTCAAGAATACGCGTTCGCCACCTTTTCACCGTTCACTTCACGTTCCCCAATTCGAGGATACGACCCCAGGTATATTGAAAAAATAGTCCTTGAACGTGAACTGAAAGTGTTTGAGATATTCAATAATATCCCTTTTAATATTTTAGTTAGGTTGAATTTCCTTGTCCAATTAAATAATGCTGAGAGAACCAAAACATTCGTACTCATTCACCTGCAGACATTGAATCAAAAGTTGAACTTTTTTAGTATAGCTGCTATTCTATCAATTACATTAAAAATGGTGATATCTAAGCCTAGTAAAAATAGATTTAAATCATTTAATTTAGAGAAAATATCGGCTAAGTATGCAAATTTTTGCAGCCAAAGAATATCAGATGTGTAGAGGATAAATGAAATGGATGGTCAAGAAAAATGCTTGAACTTCAGACATCAAATGAAACAAGCCATCTAATTTCTGGATGAAGTAGTAAAAAACGTAGAGGCTTCCAAAGTTCTCATGAAGCGCATAGAATAGACGAGAGTTTGGAGCATGCAATTTTATAAATTTCAAAGTTTTTGCAGCGTCGCTTATAGTACTAAATAACTCTGCAGGAATGCGTCTACATGCCAGTGCTTGTCTATGAATACAGAAATGAGTCCATTCAATATTCTCGTTGATCTTCCTTACTCGCACCACAAGATCAGAAAATGTTCCATGTACTGCAGGAATGCGTTTACATGCCAGTGCTTGTCTATGAATACAGAAATGAGCCCATTCAATATTCTCGTTGATCTTCCTTACTCGCACCACAAGATCAGAAAATGTTCCATGATACTGATTTTGCACCAACAGTACACAGACCCAAACAAAAAGACCAATTTATTTAATTTTTGTCAAAATAGTCATTGATCATATCTATCAATTGCTGCACCTATCGTATAGGTTTGCAGTAGATTTGTAAATAATACGTCTTCTTAAATGGGGTTCTTAAAAATACTACAGCTTTTGCTACATCTGTCGACTTGCCAAGCTGAATAGCGAAATAATATAATTTTATTCAATTTTCTCTTAAAATTCTCAGTTTTATCGTTGTGATCCAGATGTCTTATTTCAAGGTGTCTATGAAGAAGAGACGATTTTACTGCTGTTGGCCAGGAATTAATTACAGATTACACAAAGCGGTTTAGGTTGACTCCTCCCGGGTAAAATACAAAACTATTCGTAAATTGTCGCTCTCATATTTTCGTTTCTTTTCTTTTTTTCTCACTATGTTCGCCTATTTTTTCTTTGCATCCAGTCTGGTGAGACGGTAGCTCACTACAACTGCCACTCTGTGTTTGTTCCAAATCAGGGACTGAAGTAAAAGAAACAATTGATTGTTCGTCTAGATTTTCGTCAGATTTAACAAAATTATCTGTTTTTAACCAACGATCCATGATACATTTACAGAACAATAATTATTTACTTTTACGTTCGACGTGCGCACGTACGATTTGTAAAGCATTGTTGCAAAAATTTATTTATATAGGAAAAAATTACTAAACAGGTTTACACTACTATTTATATACACACGATGCCTTCACTAACTCATTTGTCTTTTTGAAATCACTCGAGGTTCTTAAGGTCATTCAGAGACTCTACACTTTCTTATATGTGACTGCGGCTTTTTAATATTGGCATACGTTATTTTCGTGCTTTCGTGCCCATTTGGGAAAAGTCTCTGTTTGTAGAAGTAGAAATTGCCGGATCATTCGAAAATGTACTCGCATCGTCATCGACGTAGCGACTCGTCGCATTACAGGATGTTGCCATTACAATATTTTTTTTCGCAAATCCCTTTTATAAAGCTTGCGAACCCCTTAGGGTTCTCGAACTACCACTAGGGAACCGCTGCAATGGATTAAGTAGTATAGAGAGTAGCTGTCATTCAAAATTGCACAACAGTTATCATCTATTGCATCTGACGTTTTTCTTTTTAAATCTTTGTCGGACCAGCATTGTCTTTATTTTTATTTATTTTTACGACGTGTTGATTAGGTTGTACCTCTAATCGTTATCAAGTATAAACTGAATGTTTTGTTTTAAGACTACTTATATAGGGACTGTGTCCATTGAAGCGCAAAAGTTCGCTTCACTGTACACACCTCAATGATTTGATTTTACAAAGTAGTTGTTGCAAAAGATTATGTATCTCGACACTCCGTTTACTGAAGATTCCATTATTGTTTTTAATGTACGCTGATTCTATAAATTTTCCTTTTTTTTTCATGTTTGGTTTCATATATATTCCTGCAGCCTCAAACCATTTTATATGGCGTTGTTTATCCCAGGCGTGTTCGTCAATACCTGATCTCAACGTTTCCTCTTTTTGTGTATGAATTTTATGTTCCTTAATTGTGAGTGTTGAGATACTTAACCTTTGGCAACCATTACTTTGTAACATCAAATCATTGGGGTGTGTACAGTGAAGCAAAACTTTGCGCTTCAATGGACAAAGTTCATATATAAGCTCATAGTATTGTAAATATATGTTTGCAATACTCGACAAAAAACCTTTATTGGATCAGCATGGATCATACTACACGTGAAAAACACCATTTCACAATATTTGAAACATGATTTCCTTTCCAATTTCGCAGTTCAAAAAGCATTAGTGCTTATGGAACAAAATCCAGCTTTCCGATTCGTAGATTTCAACTTTAAAGGCGTGGCCTAAAAGTTACTAAAAAATACGTCGATCCCAAGCATCGCTCTTCTTGGAATTACACTCTTCAGGAGCAACAAACAACGGCCGTGGCGCTTACCAGTTCCAGCACCTCCATACAACAACCACGACGATCTTTTTGAAGGCATCGTAGTCTTCGGAGAACGTCCAGTCTTCGACATTTTAAACATAAAATCACTTTTCGGGGTCTTTGGGCGTTTAGTAGCTATCACTTGCACTTAGATAGTGAAAAACCAAACATTCAAGAAGGTTTTAAAGCGGAATGCAAACAAATCCGGATTAAATAGGGTGTCTGAGGATTTCCCTTGTATAAAACATAGTGTTGGACTTTCAGGTAGTATCTGCTTACGAACACCTAAGGTAAGTTTTCGCAACTACAAGGCCCTTAAAGAGTATAGCTCGATAGTCGGGTCCTATTCGAGACTGCATATGCGAACTGGCGTTGCAGTAACGGATCACCGACATAAAGATCGCGATTCAATTCGGAATAAAACTGAGTTTCCCAACACTCAACCAAACATAACCTCAATTCAACAAAATATGATATAAATTCCTAATCATATTCTTTCCAGGAAATTTCATTCAAATTTTCCAAATTCAAATTCACATTCATTCATTTTATTATTCCTATAATATTATTTCATAATATTATATCAAACCTTCACTTAGAGAAAATTTTCGTAAAAAGTCCACAGTTACTAGTACTGTTTTGAGCAACATTAGTTAACCATACTTTTTCACAGCGTTCTATTACCCATACTTGTTTTTCGACCACATTCAGTTACCCTTACATGTTTTGCGGAACACAAAACTTCTTTTAATCTGTTCCTTGTTACCCCTACATTTTTTGGTTATTTTATACGAGAAGCAACTTTCATTTCTCCAATATATTTCAGAACATGAAAACGTCTTGTTTTCGGGATTCTGGCTGTTGGAATACCCGGGAAAAAAGGTCGGTTTTGAAATATCATTCTGGATTTATTTTTCATCCTCCTCAGTGAATTTAACTGCGGGAATTGAAAGCATCTTATGACATTATTTCAGAGTGATAAGATGTATCCCTTGCGAGAGTTAAATAGACTGTTTTTACGACGTTACGGAATAGATTACAAGGAAAGTATGTACAGATAGTTGTAATTTCACACATTACGCGCTAATTAACAAATGGGTAAAAATACGCTAAAACATTTGATTGCGGGATAATTTCTATTCCTGATTTTCATCCCTATCTGGTCGGGTGGTTTAGGAGGGACTCTCACCGCACCCCCTGCGTTGCTGGTCGATAAGGTAGATAACAACTTAAATACGGTTTTTACGTTCTAAATCTACCTTACTTCAACGACAAAAAGCGACCTGGTGGAAATGAACCACGATAGCGCTCGTTACAGGACCAAACACGCATCACGATACGATCTAGCAAGATAAATTTATACTTGGAAACGCTTCGCCTGATATTGTTATAGTCCCTGCTTTATGAAGATATCGTATACTATAGTGATTTTAGGAATAACATCTGACAAGTCTGGCGCTTTCGACGACTGACTGAAAACCGGAAAGCTCGATTAGACACGCGTTCAGCAACCAAAATACACCCAATTTTAAAAAAGGAGGCGTTCCTTAACGCGTTAACACTATGCCTTCACTAACTCATTTGTCTTTTTGAAATCACTCGAGGTTCTTAAGATTATTCAGAGACTCTACACTTTCTTATATGTGACTGCGGCTTTTTTATATTGGCATACGTTATTCTCATGCTTTCGTGCCCATTTGGGAAAAGTCTCGGTTTGTAGAAGTAGAAATTGCCGGGTCATTCGAAAATGTACTCGCATCGCCATCGACGTATCGACTCGTCGTGTTACAGGATGTTGCCATTACAATATTTTTTTCGCGAATCCGCTGCAATAGATTAAGTAGTATAGAAAGTAGCTATCATTCAGAAAACTCACACAGCAGTTATTATCTATTGCATCCCACGTTTTTCTTTTTAAATCTTACAAACATTTCATACTAAAATGTGATTGTCGGACCAGCATTGTCTTTATTTTTATTTATTTTACGACGTGTTGATTATGTTGTACCTCTAATAGTTATCAAGTATAAACTGAATGTTTTGTTTTAAGACTACTTATATAGGGACTGCGTCCATTGAAGCGCAAAAGTTCGCTTCACTGTACACACCTCAATGATTTGATGTTATAAAGTAGTGGTTGCCAAAGATTAGGTATCTCAACACTCGGTTTACTGAAGATTTCATTTTTGTTTTTAATGTACGCTGCTTCTATAAATTTTCCTTTTTTTCATGTTGGGTTCTATATATATTCCCGCAGCCTCAGACCATTTTATATGATGTTGTTTATCCCAGGCGTGTTCGTCAATACCTGATCTCGACGTTTCCCCTTTTTGTGTATGAATTTAATTGGGAGTGTTGAGATACTTAATCTTTGGCAACCACTACTTTGTAACATCAAATCATTGGGGTGTATACAGGGAAGCGAAACTTTGCGCTTCAATGGACATAGTCCCTATATAAGCTCGTAGTCTTAAGACAAAACATTCAGTTTATACTTGATAACCTAATCGACACTTCGTAAAAATAAATAAAAATAAATACAATGCAAGCCCGACAACCATATTTTAGTCAATCTTCAACATTGTCTACAACCTTCAAACAAACGATAAAAAAATATTACAGAGTTATTTAAAATTCATAATCACAAATTTTCAATGTGACAAGTCTCACACTTTTTAGTCCGTTCTAAAAACGTGGGATATTAATTTTTTTTTAATTAAATATTTTTAAGGATGTCATGGAGGGGACGAAGGGATAGGAGGGGATTGCGAAGAAAGCATATAAAGATCACACTGCTACAAACCATAAATAAAAAAATATATCGTTTTCAACTCCTCTCTTATGATTAAAAGAAGATAAAATATCTCAATAAAATGATATTTTGAGTTGAATTATCAGCTTATAAAACGTTTTTAAAAGAAATAAATAGTGAATGAGATTTGGTAATGGCCTATAGATTTTATTCTGTCAATTTTTACTTGCTTTAATCTCTCTACGAGACATGTGTCAATGCATTATTTATCAGAATACTCGCTCATTCGGTAACGACTCTGATCAAGCCTACACGCTCTATATTAACAGTTCGATAAAAAGGTAAACTTATAAAAAAGAACTCTCGAAAAATAATGTGAAAGTAATCGGAAATCGCCCTATTTTTCATTGCATCGAGGCAGAATTTAAAAAAAAAGGTATCAAAATTAAAATTTTAATAAAATATTTCTCTCCAAAATGGATGCTGCTTATTCTATCACAACATTACCTCTTTTTCGACTCTAAACATGAGATATATTACAAAATCAAGTCCTAAGCGACCAATGTTCAAACTTTCCATTGATGCAATGTTATTAGGGGCTACTTTTAGACATGTTTTTTTTTCGTAAAAATCCACTATAAGAATTACACTATGCAACAAATTTTATTTTTTCTGTTTTACCTTTATTTTTAACAAAAGAATAAACAATACATACTTTTACACTCGTAGAGACACTAAATATTCTGTCTTTTTGCTTTTCTTTTGTCAATTGTCTCTAACAAGAGTCCAAAATTAGTCAGCAAGTATGGGAGCATTCCGCTTTCCCTGATACCTTTTCGCCATTGTTGATAAATATTGATGAAAGCGTTAGCCCTGTTCATCACTAACACGCATTTTTTTTTGGATATCTGATAGAGTGCTGTCAAGATGTTTATTTTTCAAAATATTTCGAATCTGTGGCCCAACAAAAATACCTTCTTTAATTTTTGCTTCACTTAGCCTTGAGAATTTATGACGCAGATACTGAAAAGCTGACCTATCTGTATTTAGTGCCTTAACAAAGTTTTTCTTTAGGCCCAGCTTGATATGCAGTGGTGACAACAAAATCTTTTTGGTGTCCACCAATGACATATGTTGTATATTATTTTCATCAGACTCTAACGATTATCGAACGGACCAGTCTTTTCTCTTGTAATAAAGTGGTTTTGTCCGACTGTCTCATTAACTCAAAAAACAGCAAAACTTGGTACAGCCTAGCTGCAGCCCAAGTAAAAATGCAACTATTTTTAAGTTGTCACAGATCTACCATTGGTACTCATCGTATTGTATACTTGTCAATAGGTACTTCATATTATCGTATGATTCTCCCAATATCACTGCTTTTAAGCTCAATGTTGAACTATTCATAAACAATTTCCATTCCTATGGCTTGTAGTTGATATTTAAAGCCACCAATAAACCGCTGAGGTTTTTGTAGAAATCCAAGTTCTTTTCCACGTCCAAGGATGGATCATACAAAAAACACATACTGAAACATCGTCTTCTCATAAGTTTCACTGCTGCAATCTCGATCTTAATAATTCTGCTTTACTTCTTGGAAGTTCTATTTATCATTTAATCATTGATCGTTTAATTCTGGTTGGGCTATTTTGTGCGGTTGAAGATATAACATGCTGGATGTGAAACCAGGATTTCTTGATGTTGATGATAATCTTCTTCTTGAGAAATCATTGTATCGTTATTATCTGATTCGTAAGCAAATGTTTCTGAGGGTGCTCGAATAGGACTTGAAGCGCATGCAATACAGCAGACATGTAGCGCACACTTGATCCCCAATATTGCAACGGAAATACAGCTGATATGCCTTTTTTATTAATGGAGTAATAGACCGCTTTTGAGGTGCAAAGACCACCTCACCACAACCATAACAGAAGAGATCTGGATTGTTTACACACTTTCGAGACCTCTTACAACTATTCGGCTCCACTCACTAACTTCGACTGACTAACCCCTCAGCTTTGTATCTACTTCTATACCCAAATAGAGGGCTTCTACATTTAGAGAATATACGAACATTTTTTTATCAATTCCATAATATTCAAAATGGCATTTGTCTTGTGTTTATATACAGGGTATCTTCAGTACAAAGCAGGCATAGAAGTCGATTTACATAGGTTTAAATGGCCGTCTTCCTTATTTTAAGCCCTTGGGGTTTGGACTTCCTACATGGGGGGGTCATCTCTGCAGATCTCCCATGAGGTGTTGCCAAGTTGTGCAAAATTTCCCCAACTTGGAAAAACGAATGTTTTTCAACGTCGCACACCTCTATTGTTATAACAATACAAATATACTACGTGCATTCCTGCGGTTACATTGTTAATATACAGGGAAACATGACAGAACGTATCTCTAAAACTTGAACTAATATTAAAAAGATAAGTTAAGTTTCGGTTTTAGCACACCAAAAATGGTAAGATGTAGTCGATTTTATTTTAGAAATATTTTGGCTCTTATCCAGTGTTATCGGCGGAAACTGGTTTCTTTCATAACAAAACATATACCCTGGGCTGCCCTAAACTGTTACTATAGACTCGAAAGAGGATAATATGATTCCCATTGCAGAAAGCTTGGAAATAAGAACAAAAAATATGCCTATTCGTATTAGAGTAAATAAGTATGAGTATAAAACTTTATCTGTACTATTTAAGGCCTGTTCAAAACCTACTTCAGATCAATTTTGCAGCCAGGGTAAAGTATCTGTTCGCCTAGTAAAAAAAGCTTCATTTTCAGCGTAAAGATGTAATTAACTTACGAGACAAACATATGAGGAACATACAAAATCTCCACTTAGTAGTTGCACGCAAGAGACAACATAAACTTAACATTGTGAGATTGATAATTATTTTGAATTTAAATAGTAATTAAAATTCAAACTTCTTCAAACTCAGCTTTTTAAGCATTTGACCACTGGAATTTCCTAGTCTTATCAGGAACCAGCTAAACATTAATTTTCTTGATCGTTGGAACGATCCTAAGAGTCAGATATCTTGGCAGGCGCGCAGCCTAGATGTTACTCCGATAGATTTTAGCATGTGGGAAAATGAATAATATCTCCTATGTATGAAGATATAATTAACACTCGTAGAAAATTGGAAATGACACGAAATCATAGCGGAACGCACACTAGTTGTTTAGCATTAGGTGATCGTTTGATAAACAGGTCATTAAAAAGTACTGAAGTAAATGCAAATCACTTCGAACATTTGTTATCTAAAATATGTCGATTCTTTTATCATTTTTTGCTAGTTTTTTTTTTAAGCTAATCACATTTCTGTTTATTTAAAAGTCATTGTTTTTCCTAAGTTTTTTCTACTGATGGGTGATATGAAACAAAAATTTTTAAAAATGCAAGTTTTATATTTGCTTAACTCTTAACTATCCTGCGAATCAAGTATTATTGTGATATTTTTAATTTACGTAAAACTAATTTAATTAAAAATTTTAAAAGCAAGTATCTTCAAAATAACAAGGTATAAGTTTTTTTATATAGAATACTTAAAAAAGTTTAATATCATCCACAACGTCACGCGTAGACCCAATTATTTCCAGAATTCTGATATTGGTAGTTCTCTTCCTGGTTAACTTTCCAGATACTCATGGTAAAATAATCCTTGCTGTGTCTTTTAGATATTTCTCTGATCTTTCCTTTATCTGCCGTACTTCGCTACTATATGTCATAATGTTCTTTATTGTGTTGTAAATTCATTGTGTGTTTATTTTTGATATATGTTTATCTCTCTATACAAAAATAGGCTGAAAGAGAAACTAGCCCTAGATCCAATAATAGAGGAAGATAGTCCTAGTGATGCTTGGAACAAAATCAAGATAAGTATAATTGATAGTGCAAAAGAAGCACTCGGTACTAGAACAACAAACATAAATGGGAGAAGAAACAACAAACCTTGGTTCACTTTAGAAGTAAAGGCATTGGCACAACAAAAGAAGAAAGCATACTTAAAATACAAAAATATAAGAACGCAAGAAGATTACTCAGCATACAAAGTCGTGAGAAATAGAATTAATAACGCGATTAAAGACCTAAAGGAAACATACTGGGAAAGGTTTTCCACCGAAATGGAAAGGAATTTATACGGGGAGCAAAGGAAAGTTTGGAACGTAATAAGAAATAGGAAAAAAGAAGTCAACGAAGAAGTGGTAATCAACTCTATAACAGCAGAAAACTGGAAAGAATACATGCAGAGCCTTTACAATAACCAGGAGTATAATAATGAGGGCATCCAAATAGATTTAGATAAGGTAAAACCGATGATGGAAGACGAGAACATAAAAATAGAAGACGTACACGAAATGCTGACCAAACTAAAAAATAGAAAAGCTCCGGTATCCGACGATATTTCCAATTAAACGCTTAAATATGGGGGCCTTGAACTAGAAAAAGCACTAACAATACTATTCGACAAAATTCTATCAACCTGCAGTATTCCAGAACAGTGGACGAACAGCCTGACTATACCCATCTTCAAAAAGGGAAATAAGAATGACCCCAATAATTATAGAACAATAATACTACTAAACAGTACAAGCAAATTATTAACAAAAATCATGACTTCAAAACCAGTAAAATTGCAATAAGTGAAGAACAACACGGGTTTAGACAGAACAGATCGACAGTTGATGCGATATTCAATATCCGACAGACTATTGAAAAATCGATAGAATACAATAAACCTCTTTTCATCTGCCTAGTGGATCTTAAAAAAGCGTTTGATAGAGTTCGACTTAAAGACGTCTTGCAAATACTTCAGGAAAATGGCGTTAACCACAACTATATTACAGTAATAGAAGAGCTAAATAAAAACAATAAGACACACATAAAGACACAACAACAAGTAACAGAGGAAATATCTATCATGACGGGAATACGACAAGGCGACAATATGAGTACATTAATTATGGATAATATAATTCAAAATGTAAAAGAAGTCAATGGAGGATACAAAATTGGATGAAAATCTTTAAAAATCTCATGTTTTTCCGCCGACGCCTTACTGTTAGCAGAAAATGAAGACGATCTACAACGACTACTATACCGATTCCAGACCATATCAAAAAATTTAGATATGGAAATATCTACAGAAAAGACCTAACCGATGGTAATTTCAAAAGATCCTGTCAGATGCAAATTGGTGGTGAAGAACCATCCTAGCAGACAAAGCATGTCTTGCAGATACTTGGGAGTTGATGTATCAAGCAATAAAAATCTATACCAGGAGGTCTCAAGGATATCAGGATGCCTGAGGGACATAATCTGGAAAAATAAGTATATGTCCACAAAGAACAAAGTACGCATCTACAGAACTGTGATAAGACCAGTACTAACTTACGCTACGGAAACTCGAGCCGAAACATCTAAAACAAAAGTATCCTACGAACGGCTGAAATGAAAACGTTAAGAACAATCAAAGAAGTAACCCTAAAAGATCAAATAAGAAGTTCCGAAATAAGGGAAGAGCTGAAGGTGCCTAATGTGGTACGGTTCATAAGGTCAAGGCGTAGATATTGGGGGGACCATGTGGACAGAATGGGCGACGATCGATGGGCAAATTGGGGTAAGAACAAGATGCCAAACACTAGAAGACCCGCTGGTCGACCTCCAAAACGATGGCACGGACATTAACATCACAGGAGGCTTAATATAGCAAAAAAACAAGACGTCGTCTTAAATAAAAGAGGAAGACGAGAAAGAAGTTTATCTCACAATATTCCGTTAATCATGGATATTGCTCTTCTTCCTTATACATTCCTATCTTTTATAGCTCTACTTAACATCTCATTCTTTGGAACTTTCATTTCCAATCCTGACAGTGTTTTATGTGTTGACCGTTATTTAGGGTCAAATCTTGTTGTACTCTCTCAATACATATGTATTCATATTTCGTTTGATTTACCTTGAGCCCCATTTTCCGTATTCTTCAATGTTTTCTTATTATCTATTCGGGATCGTCGTAGTTTTGGGCCAGTACTTTCTGGTCATCTGAAAAGCCTAAAATGTATAAAATTTTATCATTTAAAGGTGTTCCCATGTTATTGCACTTTGGTTTCATGGTTTCAATGTTTATTCTAAATATAAGAGAAATTACGTGAAAGGCAATATCCTTGCTTCAGTCCTTTATCGATTTTAAAGCGATCAGAAACTATGCATCCCATTTTAATTCTAGCTATTATTTATATAATAGTTTCGCAGCTCTCATTAAGATTACGCTTCCATTTGTTATTTCCAGCGCATGCCATAAATTGTCCAATGGTACGCTGTAAAAAGTTTTTGAGGATCAAAATACAGCAGATGTACTTTCTAACTGAAAGCTGTTATTTTTTTCTGCGGAAGGATAGGGTGGGATGGAGACTGCAAATCGGAAGAAATCTTAGACCTACCTGTATATAAATACGTTCGTCAGTAGAATGATCTTTGCGATGTTTCACCATCTCAGCTGGCAGTTTCAAGTAAGGCTTCCTCGATGGCTTAGAATAAGCGTGTTGATCCTCTGTCTGCCTTTTTATAGTTTGGGGCTTGCGCAAGTCATATCTTGGTTATGTCTGGTAGGTTTTCCTTGCTTGTCTGAGCCTCCTCTAGTCTCGCTGTTTTGTTTCTCTAGTGTGTTGTTTTTGGTTGAGTTTTGATTTTCCATGTATTTAAAACGTTTTGTGCATCATCTCTCTTGTTAAGGTTTTCAGTTCTTTCTGTTTCGAAAGCTTCTCTGGAGATGCGCGTTTTGTAGTGCTTTATGAGTGCGATCTGTTTGGTTTCCGGAAAATTTACATTGTGTCCTGTCTCCTAATGATGGAATAAAGCTGATGAAGTTTGCTTATTCTTTATGCTATTTTTATGTTCGTGTACTCTGATAGAGATTCTTCTGTTTCTTTTTAAAATCTTTATATGGAATGCTGTACACACCCTGGTTTTCCAATAGTATTTTGTCTTTGGGATTGCCCAATAATTTTTGTATTGTTGTTTGTTGCTTGTAAATTGTACATATGTCATGCTTCCTCAGAATTCTTCCATTTACGCCTGTTACACCTCTTATGTATGGCAGTGTGGTTTTTGGTTTGAATTTGTCATCTTCTTCTCTTTTTTCTGCTGTTGCACTTGCGTTCTGTTTTATTGCCTATTTGATATTATGTTTTTTGTAGTTGTTTTTTTTTCAGGGCTATTGTGATGTTGTTGAGTTCTTCTTGGCTGCTCGTCGGTTTGGTTAGTCACAAGAATCTGGAGATCAGTATATTGGCAACTGATTTTAACTTTGATGGATGGTGGTGAGATTCGGCGTTTAAGTATCTGGTTGTATGTGTGGGTTTTCTGTAGACCATCTAATCGATAGTTAGGTCATCTTTTCTGGTGATTAGAAGTTCCAGAAAGGATAGTTGCTTGTTGATTTCGATCTCCAATATGAACTGTATGCGGTGATGAATGCTGTTTAGTTTCTCTAGACTACGTTACAATTATATATATATATATATATATATATATATATATATATATATATATATATATATATATATATATATATATATATACGACATGGCATCCCTGTAGAGGACGATTGCAGCGGGTCATTGAGTCTCGATATGATAGGGGTGAAGAACTTCCTGACGGCCCTGATAGGATATCTGAAAAAGTAACATAAATGATTGGGGTGAAGGGTGCCCGACGGCCCTGATGAAGTCTAAGATATATGGTCCCTGCATGAAAAGGCATTAAGCTAATGCTGAGCCCACGACAGATGTGACAAAGACGACGTTGAATAATACGTAATTCGGAGTGTTAGTTCCCGCAGTTCCTAGGCATGCAAGGTTCGGCATTCGTTCGAGATCAGGACTTATGAAATCTCAAAGAACGACGAAGTTGTCTGGCCTAAAGGGGGGGGTCGTTATTATTCAACATCTCACCGCCATCCTCCGGTCAGATTTAACTTCAAATAAGAGATCCGAACATAAATAAGTACGACGACGGGTGTCTGGGAAGGTGTCAGTTGGAATCCCACTGACGAGTCCTACGACTGGCACCAGGACGAAACACCCAAAGAATTTTTCCACGAAGCGCAAATTAGAGCCGCCAGGGGCCAGCCTAACTGCGACAATAAACTCAAGTGTTGAAACTTATGACACACACAATAACGAAGGTGGCGTACTCTATAAATAGGAGTACAACTATAAAATGAATTATATTCCTTGGTTCAAGAAATCTCCAGCTACCACAATTGTTTTCATAAATTTTAATTTTTTTTTTCGAATTTTTAACAAATTCCAACTACGACAACTTGTATTTTGATTACTATTAAACTATAAAGTAAAGTAAGGCTAAATAGCAGTAGCGTTCACAATCTGTGGAGTGAGCTACCCTAGTTAAACCAAAAGAGTCAGCGCTACTGCATTTACATTTCTATATACTGGCAAATCGAGATAGATCGTAAACTTCAAAAAAAGGAGGACATGAGTGAAACTGGCATGGAAGCTCACGTCCTTTTTGACAATTTAGCTTCCTATTAGTCTTAATTTACGCGTATACATGTTACGTAAAATTTCTGCGGTTTAGCCTAACTAATCTACCTCCAAAGTTGAATAACATCTCTTTAATGCTTGATAGGTCAGTTAAATAATCGTTAGTTTGGGGTATTCTCAGAGGCCTATCTAGACAAGAAATACGATTCTATTAATATTTTTGAAGTGAGCTATAAAAACCTCCGCCTCCTGTAGTATGCGAATGGAACATATTTCAATTGCAAAGAAAGAAAAATTTATACATAAGAACATTGCTGACGTCAAATTGTATGAAAGTGAGAAGTAACAGAAGAATAGGAATTTTGTTAAATGTTTCATTGCATAATATGGTAACATTTTCATTTATTTATTATTATTTAAAGCACTTTAAAACCTTATCGGCTGATTCATTTATTATTGATAGTGTGACGTTAAGCAGTCATTAGTTCTATTCGGTTTCGAAGTTATGTTTTCTAGAAAACATTCTGCGTAAATGCAAACTCATGATTTATATTTTACTACAGATGACTCGTCATATAATCAAATTTTTTTACGTTTATAAATCTCCTAAAAAATCTTATACTTCAGTAATTTAATTGGTAATCTTGATATTGGAGAACATAACAGTTGTTGGAAAAGTATTTATTTTTTTTGTGTGAAATCTTGGCTCCTAACTTATGAATGAAAGAAAAAAAAAAAAAGGAAAAAATGACACAAAATATTATATGCAAATGAACCTTAATGGAGACATTTTGGATTTGTCGTGAAAACCTTGTAAAGAGGCTTGCGAGTTCTTCCAATTTGACCCGCTTTGTGAGGGTATATCAGAATTAAGTTATAGCTATAGCACCAACCACAGAAAAAAATATGAAATATCTGAATCAGCTATGGTTGCCATCTCTAAAATCTGCCAACCAGGACGAGAAGCGTGAAAACCCCGAATTTTGGAGCTCTAAACCCGGACATATCAACAGTGTTTTTAAAGTTACTCAGTAAAAGAAAAAATAGTTTTAATTATTAGAAATCAACTTTTTATTTATTTTCATACAACTTTAAATTAAATTTAGTTTTCTAAAGAAACAAAAGAGAATATCGTCCTAAAGTTTTAACAAACAATTAGCTGTCTTGCATTTGCATTTCTCTAAATAAAACGAAACAAAATCTTCTTAAAGTTTTAAGAAACTATCGACAGTTTTACCTACATTTTTAATTTCTTTAATAAAACAAAAATTTACTTTTTTAACAGAATAAAATCTTACAGCCTTATTCACTAACATGGTTTAGCTTTAAAACCATTCTAAAGTGACAGCAGAGGTCTTAAACTGACGAGAGCAACAATAAGTCGAGCAAGTTGTAAACCCAAAAAATACAAGTATAAAAATCCATTTTATTTTATCACTGAACCGGCAAAATATTTTCGGGATACAACTATTTTTCTTACATATTTCAAGGCTTTGTTGCCAGGTTATTTTCCTTAATATCCATATATAAACATTTATTTGTTTATATAAGTTATATTAATTATGACAATATTGTAAGCAAAACAAAATCGGTCGATTATAAGATTTAAATTTCTTGGCAACTAGATCGGGTTTAAGTCTTAAATATTCTTAGTGAATCTGGCTGTTAAAGTTTTAAGAAACTTTAATAAAACTGGTGACTTTTCGAAGCTTTCAAAATAATCCTTTAATGAACGGTAGCTGGAAACTGGTTTAACCAACGCGTCTTGGACTGATGGAGAAGCTGTTTTTATTCGAAATCAGCTGTATCGCAGAATTATTTAAGGGTTTCGGTTCGTACTGTGTAAGTAGAAAAAAAAATATAAATTTTTAAGATGATAGATTTAGCGTCCATTTGTTTGAGTTTATGGAAAATATTGTTGATTCCACGTCGTTCTATTCCACCAAAGTTTGGGTTACAGTTATCTCCAGCAAACGCAATACACTGGGACAAGATATTATGCTGTCTAAGTTATTTTATAATAAGTTTAGTAACTGTGTCAGATGTATCATTTTGAGTGCTTTCTATTTCGAGAAACTTTGTAGTGATTTCGTTTTTTTTTTCTTCAAAATATTGAATAATAAGAGGAAATAATTTTGCGCTTAAGTGATTACTAACATCAGTAGCTACGCTGATGAATCGTACATCTTGTAATCTCGGTAAATGTGTCAGCAGCCTAAAACCCGGACTACAAATGAAGCGCCGTCCGGACGTTCCCCGGACCCCATCTAAACTAGGATAAATCCAGGGAAATCCGGACGGATGGTAACCCTATATTCTGCAAGAATGTACATTAATAATCATGGAGATGTTAAAATACATACAAACTTTTCTTCAAAAAAAAAATCCATTATTATTTAGAAATAAATGGAGATTGTGCCTCTTTGATATAGAATTCAAATTGTTTCATATAAATTTTGCATAATCTGTTTGTGGAATTTGGTTTGTATTTGACTATGATCATATTGTATCCATGATTTTTAATTTTTACCGTCAAATATCGAATTTAAAATGTTTTTTTCCCAATTCCTATTTAGCTGTTTCTGCAATGCATATAGGCTTTGAGATATGGTTTTTCCCACAAAAGAATTCAAATTATTTTTTTAGTTTCCTTCAACTTAAGGGGACAGTTAAGCACCTGGGAGTAATTCTGGACTCACGACTGAGCTGGAATGATCATATTGAGGCTCGATCCAAGAAAGTCATATGTGATTTATGGGCTTGTAAACGAGCCTTTGGGTGTACATGGGGACTGACACCTAAAGTGTTATTTTGGATATACACTATGGTGATCCACCCCATGATAACGTACGCCACTATTGTATGGTGGCGTAGTACAACAAAGGACAAATACATTCTTCAACTTGACAAAGTTCAGAGAATGGCTTGTGTGGGAATATTGAATGCAATTAGGACTGTTCCCACCAAGACTCTGGAAGTCCTGGCGAACCTGCCTCCTCTTAACTTATTCATAGAGAACGAGGCCCTGAAGACCGTTTATGGTCTCAGTTGCCTGGGACATCTTGGAACTGGAAGGGGCAGCTACTCAGGTATCTGGGAAAGCGCGGTGGAGAGGTGTCCATCACTTCCCATGCGGATAGACTACATGATGCAGCTTTTAACATCCAACCTCTCCCTAGAGATATTTCTGCCAAGTAAAGAGAATTAGGAGGGAGAACAAAATCTTCCGAAAAATGGATCTTGGTGGTATACTGATGGATCTCAACAAAATGGAAGAGCTGGAGCCGGAGTATTCGGCAAGAGCACGGTAGTCAAAGAGTACTACCCTCTCGGACAATGTGTGACAATTTTTACAGCGGAAATTTATGCTATTCTCCAGTGTGCCCATCTTTGTGAGAGGGATATAGATAGGAATAGAGTAATAAATATATGCTCAGACAGTAAGGCTGCGATATTGGCACTGAAGTCCAGTGTCGGTACTTCGCGACTTGTGTCTGATTGCAAAGATGTACTAAATAGTATGACAAGGAAAGGCTGCACAGTCAGACTCGTATGAGTCCCGGGTCACTCGGGCATATGCGGGAATGACGAAGCAGACCGTCTGGCAAAGTTGGATTCGGCGACTGAACCATATGGACCCCAACCAATATTACCTGTCCCAATTGCTATTGGCAAAAGGCAATTAAAATCATTTCTGGAAAGCAAATTTATTGAATCGTGGAGGGGAGCTCCTGGAATGAGATGTGCTAAGGAACATATAACTGGGCCTAGTGCACGGCGTACTAAGGAGCTTCTCTCCTTGGGAAGAAAAGAGCTGCGAATTTTGGTGGGATTGTTGACAGAACATTGTCACCCCAGGGGCTATCTTCATAGAATCGGTATCGAAGACGACCCGACATGCAGATTGTGTTTGGAAGAGGATGAAACTGTTGACCGTGTTCTCAGAGAGTGCCCAGCACTCAACGGACTAAGGCAGATATATTTCGGACATACAATTTTGTTACCGGAAGCAGTTAGGCAAGTTCAACTAACGAGGCTGCTTGGATTCGTTAAGGCGATCGGCCTCGAATAACCTGCAGATATGGTGGGATGTAAAGAGCCGAATGGAGGCCTAAGCATCGATGATCTAGTATCACCACCCCTTTTTCATTCATTCTTTAGTTTCCTAGTGACCACATTTTAGAGGATGGCATAAAAATACCGGAATGATCGAATAACTCAAAAATCAAGGATAATGAAAAAAATACCTTAATTTAAAAAGTTTTAAAAAATTGAATTGCAGATTTTATGGTGAACTTGTTACTTCAAGGCAGTGGCGGTAAAAGGGGCAGAGGCGGTGATGGCTATCGCCCCCCCCCCCCAAGAGCTAGTAATTCAGAAAAATAGACCCCACCCTGCCTTTTACCCAGGAATGTGAATGTTGCTGGCATATCCCACCTCCCCGTCGATAACTCGCTTTTGTTTGTAATCGCGCCCCTGAGAACTTCAAATTCAGAAATACTGACGTCTCCTCCCCGTCGGCAACTTGCGTTTACTTGCCATACTGTATTTTTGTGATATTCCGCCTCCCCCCCCCCTACCAAAAAAAAAGGGAGGCTGGAGCCGCCCCTGCTTCAAGGGCAAGTTAATTTTTTACTATAGAAACATCTTTTTTATTGCAGAGATATATAGGGGAGAAAACTTTCTATCCATTGGTATATCCAACATAAGGCATTAAAAACCAATACCAAACGTATTTACTCTTCAATTAGCCAAGAAATGATTGCTGGAACAGCCACTGCTCCCACGGTGAATTTTCTCCAAGTGAGGAATGCCTTGAGTTGTCAGAATTTTAGTAGTCAACAGCAATAAACGTTGACCTTTACTGATCGTTCCAACCATGGTCATATTTGGTTATTTATGGTCAACTAAAATAAGCGGTGGCCATTTTCTGTCAGTAACTATTGGCTGTCAACTAAGGTATTTTTTTATAAAAAATCGTTTTCTCGGACGAAGCCTGTTCGAACTTAAATATAAGGTAAACCGTCACAATTTTCGATATTACAGTAACGAAAATCGTCATTGGTTGCATGAAGCACATACACAGACATCTCATATTTGAAATGTGTAAGAAGGGTTTTACCGTGATCGAGTGTTTGAGCCTCTTTTATTGACAGAAATTTGGATGGTCAACAATATTTACAACTTCTTACAGATAGTACTTGATGGTTGGAAATAAATTGTGTTTTATACAAATTTTGTTCTGAACATTTTCCAATAAGATATAATATTTAAGTTTTATTTCTGTTCCGATATCTATCCTTGATATGACCTTCAGAAATCAAGGATCTCATTACTCTTACTATTTCCGGGGTCAGAAATATGTATTTTGATTTTAAGGTATCAGCTTGTCTTCAAAACGACCTTAAAGGCCATGGTCAAGATCGAATCCAAGGTTACCACCAGATAGCCAGGCAGTAATACTACAACTTCTACCTGAAACATTTTCCCTGAAAATTGACTCCTAGTGAGTTGTTTTGCTGTACTTATATTTCACCTTAATATGACCTTCAGAGACCGAAGGTTCAAGTTGATTATGATCATATCTGAAAGAAAAATCAACTCTAAAAAAATTATTCTTCGTTTTCAAGTTTTCTGCTGGTTTTACACCAATTTATGAAAAAATTACATTTGATTTTCAAGTGACCATTAGATGTGATTAGACCCATATCTTATTGATATTAGTGGATAGGGAATTCTCCCCGCTATCCATTTCTGCATTAAACAAGCAGTTTTCGTTTTAAAAAATTAATTAGACCTTAGAAATTACCTTGAAAGTCATACTTAAGGTCACCCTAAAATGCGCCATTTCTTAAAACTTTTGTATTTCAAGTTTTTCTCCATAATCCTTGGTTTTTTAGTTTTTCGACCGTTCCGGTAGTTTTATGCCACCCTGTATATTCAGTTATGAGCGCGGAATTTTATGTTTTACAATTTATTTCTTCATGTAGGATCTAAATCAAGTCAAAGTGTATCCAAAAATATCTCAGAAATCCTCACACGGTAGCCAGTTTTGATATACTGATTTAAATTCAGCAAACTAAATTACGCAGGGAATATCATGAAAAAGGATATCCTTGTAGATCAATGAATCTAAGAGAGATAACGTTAAAAAATAAAATTAACAAACTATTAAAGTTATTTTGTACCCTTCCATACAGAACATAGATATTTTTTAGAAATAGCTAAAATGTTAACCAACTTCCCCTGATTTGATACAGATTTTACGTGCAAAAGCTGAAATATAAAGAACACAAAATTGATTGTTTTTGTCGTATATTCAGGTTTTATTATAAAATGCAACATTTTGAGAATGTAAAATAGTCAGAGATATTTTTGGTGCAAGAACATAATAATCTTATTACATAAACAGAAATATAAAAAATTAAATTTTACAGAATATTATCCAAAAACGTAATTAAAATATTCACTAATTTCAAATCAGCACTTTTAATTTACGAATATCGATAATATGTGGATGGTTTATTCGATTTGAATATTTTTTTTTTCTATTATTTTCAATATAATGTCGAAGTGGTTACATGAAAATTTCGTTGCATTGGATCGAACTAGCAAATTAAAAATACTGGCCTAAAATTGTATACTGCTTAATATCTACCGAAAATTGGTATTTAGGTAAAAGTTAAGTTGGTAATTTGTTGGGGAAAGAATCAGTTGCACAGAAAGGTATTTTACAGGAACAAAAATTTGTTCAAGCATCAGGGCGAAAATGATGCATTAAGTATCGAGATTAAGGTTTTTTCAAACAATATGCTTACAGAAACAGAACAACCTGTACTTTGATGAGAAATTAACTGGAAAACAATAGTGGTGTTGCAATATTCGCTTGAATAAATCTAGCTGGAGTGCATAGCAGACATTGCATTATGTATTGAAGAGAACCCAGTGCCAGAAATTTTCATTCTTCCATTCGTCTGTGCGTCTTCCCGTCTTTCCATTTGTTTGTCCGCCTTTCTGTCCTGGACATCACCTCCCACCCAATGTGATCTTCAGAAATACAAATGAACATTTTATATCACTTTTTTATTTAGTCGTTTAATTCGCTAAATACCAGCCTTGACATAAAATAAAAATTATTACTGGTGAATTACGTCCGCTAATTTATGAAATATAAAAAAATGTAAAGAGATTTAATTTAATTATTTTTTGTTTATCCGATCGAATGTAGCAGCATTGAATGATAGTAAATATCAGGGTTATGTTGATTTTAAACAATATAATCGAGAAAAAAATCACGATTTGGATCACTATGTACTAAACCACTAGAAAGAGGAACTCGCAACATTTTGTAGAAATTATACGTGAATTAGAATAACAACCAGAAGACCATTTTATTAGTTTGACGTGGAAACCCTATACATCAACGCTCCAGTTAAGGACTCACTAAAAAAATTACGATTTGGATCACTATGTACTAAACCACTAGAAAGAGGAACTCGCAACATTTCGTAATAATTATACGTGAAATAGAAATACAACCAGAAGACCATTTTATTAGCTTTGACGTGGAAACCCTATACACCTTCCAGTTAAGGACTCACTAAAAATCATAAGAAAGAAACTTGAAGAAGACCAGACCTTAGCAGAAAGAACATATTTACCACCGCACGCCATTATGGAATTGTTGAAAAGTTGTTTGACTAATTCCTATTTTCAAGAAAAGGAAAAATTCTACATCCAGGATGATAGATTACTGCTGGGATCGTCACTCTCACCGGTGGTCGCAGATATTTTTATGGAATGGTTCGAGACGTTTGCAAATGAATCCACAACTAAGAAACCAAAGTTATGGCTCAGATACATAGACGATCTCAGCAATATCAGTCCAACTATTAAACTCACCATGGAGAAAGAAGTAAAAAATAAATTACCATTCTTAGATATCTTGGTTGAAAGAAATGGCAGACAAATTCAAACTTCGGTTTACAGAAAAGCTCCGCACACAGGACAATACCTTAATTATTCATCTAATCACTCCAACAACACCAAACAACGAATTATAAGAAATCTCGTAGATAGAGCCTTAAATCTCTGCAACTCCAACGAGAACTTGATGAAAGAGATAGATTACATTAAAAATGATCTGACAGCCAACGGATACACAATATACATAGTGGATAAATTTCTAGAACAACGTAGAAATAGGACAATATCAACAACGAATGAAGTACGAAAACCAGTATTGAACATCCCCTATGTTAAAGGCTTTTCAGAAAAAGTTAGAACGACAATTCAAATAACTCTCTGAGAAGTCGGCTCACTAGGGTCAAACCAACAACTCAAAGAGACATGAAGAACTGTGTATATCAGATACCATGTGAATGTGGCAATTCCTACATTGGTGAAACAAAGCGACCTCTTGACGTAAGGATCAAAGAACACAAAAAATGCACATCTCGAGGAGAAACAGAAAAATTTGATGCCGCCAACCATGCCCGGACTCATGGACACCACATAAAATGGTCTGAAGCTAAAATACTACACCGAGAACAACATTGGAGAAAACGGAAGTTCAAAGAAGCCGCGGTTATACATCAAAACCCGAGTTGTTTTAGTAAACCATCTTTAGATATAAAAGAAGTGTGGATACCACTTCTTAGTAACTGTAAACTAAAACTAAATGCAGTATAAAAATAGGATTTTGCCACAGCAGGCATGACTGCACCCATCTCAGTCACATTCTACTGCATTTACTTTTAGTATAAATAGTCATGTAGCTAAGGAATTTATTTAGTTTCACATGAAAATGGCTAGAATTAACTACTAGCCGCAACGTCGTGATATTCAACAAAAATAAAGACAGTGGAAGTCCAACAGATATCTACTACCTCGCAACTCACTAGAAGCGTCTGTTGAGCTCAGAAAGCACCAAATTCTTTGTCAATGGGACTCGTGGTCATACAAAAATCAATCGACTACCTATTTCAAGTAAAAGCAGTGGACTTGATAGTCTCTCTTCCTCATTCGAAAAAAGAAAATAAACTGTTTTTAGTAGTGGCTTGTTGGTTTACTAAGTACACATTACTCTTTCCTCTAAGAAGTTCCAAAGTTCAGTATATTGACGATCTACCAGAAAACAAAGTCCTTCAAGTTCATAATCCTCGATCTCTACTTATTTGTAAAAATTGCACGCAGTTTCTTTCAAGAACTTTCAAAAATTGTTCCAATATATGAGTTTAATATAATATTTAATCGATTTTATATACCGCAATGTAAGTTCGTAGAAAGAAACAATATGACCATTCGTACCACAATTAGTAGTTACATAGATAGTCATAAAATTTGGGATAAAGAAACAGCTAAAATCAACAATCACTTCAGCATTCTTGGTTTACGGTAAGCATGTTCCTTTATCAGGTTATTATTATACAGATTTGGATATCGGAAACAGTATTGATGACGAAATAATTCTTGGTGATAGAAATGCTTTTGCGCCCAACTCAAAATAGCTAAAATATATTTCTGAAGATGTAAAAGCGAGGATTCATAAAGAGTATGAACATAATTCGCGGACGAAAAATCTTAGAAAACGCGATATTTTTTAATATAGGTGGCCATGTCTGGCGTAAAAATAAGATTCTTTCAAATGTTGTAGATAAATTTACCGCAAAGTTAGTCATCAGATATGTTCATTTTAAAGTAAGAAAGAGACTGTCCAACCTTGTACATGATTTAGAAAATATAGATAATTTTAATGCTAGAAGTGGCATATCAAAGATCTAAATCCTTTTAGTGATTCAATTTCAGGAAATTCTGATTCCGACCTTTCAGAGGACGAATGAGTTTATTAAGTTTTTATAAAGTTTGCTTCGAGGTTTGTTAGTTTTTTTAAGTAATTTATTGAAGAGACAAACTATCGAATGGTGCACCATTTATGAAGTACAAGTATCAGCAAAATATATAACATTTTTTTACAACAAAACAATTTGTCCAGTCTGTCATTTTTTTTCAGTATCTACCTTATTTATAAACCAAACATGGAGAAGCAGTCGATTAAAACAACTACTAATTTCACAATTCAATTGTAAAATTATATTTATTTTTTAAAATTATGTTAATTCGCTGCCTTTATCTACTTTCAGCTTAACAGTTTTCAAAGAAATCGCTGAGTTTTTCTGCGTAATCATAATTTACTCATATTATATAATTAAGATTCTGGAAGTTTTATTTCGATATAAATTTTTTTATTATAATTTTTCAAAACTGTTTCTAACAAACTTTTTAGTATAATATTTAAAAACGATCACTCGTAAAAATTGTATGTAACTATAAATTTATGAGCTTCAAGCTTCCATCCGTATTATAATGTGGTTTATTATCTTTATTGAGATGTATTATATTCTGTAAGTTTATTTCTTTGTTTGTCTTTTACAGGTTGTGGAATGTTGGGTTTTATCGGGAATCATTCAATCATGCTTATGCGTATTAAGTCGGAAGGGTGAACTTAGGGGGGTGTTGATCTCGACGTGTTACGCCTAATTAGCTCGCACAATAGCTGAATTGCACTTTGTGTTTCGGCTAAGCTCGAGTCTCTGGTCGTTTGTGTGTTTGGCCGGTAGCAGTGCCACCCCACAGAACACACTAGTTCTTAATTTTTTTGTTTTGGGACTTACAATAATGGGTTAGACATATTTTTAGTTTGGTAAAAACTGTATTTTACTACTTTTTGCAGGTGAACATCTGGGTCACCAATTCGGTTATTTTTTCTCCTGTCGAGACATCATGATGAAGTATGTGCTCCTGGTATCTCGAGCGAGGATGAGCGTGTTCTTCTGATTTTCTGCAGTGAGGCCAATACACGAAGATCTTTTTTGTCGCTTGAAAAAGCGCAATACTGGTTTGGCTAATTTTATCACTTTTCCGCTTTGAACTACGGTGAATATTGCTCGTTTTCGTTTAGAATTATTAGTAGGCAATTCATTTTGGGATGTTTTCCTGAAAATTTGTTATAATATTTGAAGCATTTAATTCTATAGTTAGTCGTACATAAGTGAACCTGAGGTTGTATGATGTTGGTATATGACGGCCTCTAAACTGGATTTTTATGACCATATGTCTAACCACTCAGCTAATAAATTTGTATAAGGATAAATGTAAAGTCATGATAATCTCTTTACTTTCATTTGCGATAATTACCGTAATATTGTGAAATATTTTTGAACATTTTCAGTTCATAATATTTTATCTTTTAAGTGCTTTTTTCATTTTTATAAAATTTATTAAGTGGTTGCAATCTTAAACCTGGGGGTAATTTGGCAAACCTTCCCCGATTTTGACTCTTCTTGATTTTGTAATTTCCTAAATTTAACTTTCCCGTGTTGTCTTCCCCAAAGACAAATGATACGTGTAGATATCAATCGAAGTATTTTTCCAAGAACAAGGTTACATATATCTTTGTATTTGAAATAGCGTATCAATATATATATATATATATATATATATATATATATATATATATATATATATATATATATATATATACTTCGCTCGTAGACGCCTTACAGTGAGCTTTGAAAATGGTGAATGAGATTTCACCTAAACGTCAGCTGCCTTACAGTCCTGAAAGGAACTCAGCACATACACGGGATGCCCGAAAACCTTCGATTACATATATATATATATATATATATATATATATATATATATATATATATATATATATGTTTATGCGACTTTCACGGATTCCTCCGTCTGAGATGCAATAGCAGTGGATATATCCACATTATGCCATCATCTCGATGGTGGTGGAATAGGATAAATTGTGTTCCTTAGCAATTTGTTCCATCTGTGCAAACTCTAACACGGGAAGGATATGGCTGGAAAGAAGTTTGCATTTACTGTTCGCATTTCACTTCATATATATATATATATATATATATATATATATATATATATATATATATATATATGTACATGCCGTTCGACCAACTGTGCAAACTCTAACACGGGAAGGATATGGCTGGAAAGAAGTTTGCATTTACTGTTCGCATTTCACTTCATATATATATATATATATATATATATATATATATATATATATATATATATAAATATATATATATATATATATATATATATATATATATATATATATATATATATGTACATGCCGTTCGACCAATTAGATAGCGAGCCAACTTAACAAAACTCGGAAGAAAACAGAGATCAGTACTAGGTGAGTAATGAGACGAGCCATACTTGAAAATGCCAAATGAGATTGCGCGAAAAGTCATAAAAGCGATTCTTTAAATGAACGGATTGAAATCCGGAATAACCTCACCATTCATTCCATCATCAATGATAACTTAGGATATAACATGTTGCACCTCTACGGGGAGAAGATGCTTTTAAATATTTAATGTTTCGAGAAACTGGAATCTAAGAAATCAGCCCTCCTCTGCAGAAAAAACCAGAAGAACTACATCGATCCTTAAGACCGCCGGAAAAGCTCATCTTCGGAAATAAATCCTAGAAAAACAGACTTTTACAATATCCACGTAACTTTAACCGTTAAAATACATCATCTTCTATGGAATGATATAGAAAAAGTATTATTTCGGCAAACGGAATCAGTCACCTATCTAAAAGTAAGAAAACAGCAGAATAAATTTGAGGCACTACAACAACTTGATACTCAACATACACCACGAACACGAGACTGCGACAAAATTGTTCATAACATCTCCAACTATCAACTATCTAACCCCGAAAAATTAGTTCTTTCTAAAGGCTTTATTTTACTATAACACAAATAATAGTCCCCCTGAAAGATAATGTCAAATATAGAAGCTGCCCTGGAGAACGTCTCTAAGAAAATGCCGAACAGGCAAGAGGTAACAGAAATACTAAAATTAAGCCAGCCTTTCAACTAAAAATTAACGCAAGCTGAACATCAAACTCTCTCGTCCTTAAGAAAAAATAAGAAAAAAAGAATAGTACCAGCGGATAAAGGGAATGTCATGGTTGAAATAAACATCAACATATATTAGCAAAAAATGTCAGAAATTCTCAAAGACCATTCTTACAAACAAACAAATGGAGATCCAAAAACCTATCTTGAAAAAACCAAAAAATCCAATATGAAAGCCTCAAATCTAGATCTATAAGCGGGTAAATCAATAATACCAAAATAAAACTTGAGCAAATGTCCAAAACTGTATAACCTCCTAAAAAAAACATAAAACAGATACACCCCTCGGACCAATAATGAGCACCGTGATATCTCTAACACAAAAATTTAAAAAATATCTAGCAAGTATAATGTAACCAAATATCGAACTGGCCGATTCATTCGTGAGAAACTCTGAATATCCGACCAGAATGATCAAAAATATTCATCTTAAATAAAACGACATCTTAGCAAGTCTCGACATAAAATGATATATACAAGTACACCAATGGACGGGAGTTTAGACAAAATTGCCATGCAGTGCAGTATACTGTCTAAAAAAGACGTACATGTTCAATAATAAAATACACAAACAGATAGCGCACCTATGGGGTCCTCACTCTCACTAGTTATAGCCAAACTCTTCATGATATATTTCGAGCAAGAGGCATGGTAAAAGACCCCTTTGAAACCGAAATTTTGGAAACGCTACGTGTATGACATTTTTATAATATGTCCACATGGAAAAACATCTAGACAGTTTGCTCATATACCTAAATAACATCCACTATAGAATCCAATTTAAGCTAGAAATCAAGCAAGATGAAAAAACTTCCTTTTTTAGACCTACTGCTAACTAGAAAAACCAACGATACCCTGGGTTTCAAATTCCCAAACCATTTGGGAAAGCGCAGTGGACAGGTGTCCATCACTTCCCATGCAGACAGATTACATGACGTTACTTTTAAAACCCAACCTCTCGCTGGAGATATTTCTTTCAAGTAGAAGGCATTAAACGGGAAACCAAAATCTTTCAAAAACTGGATCCTGGTGGTATATACATGGATCTCGACAAGATAAGAGAGCTGGAGCCGGAGTGTTCGGCAGGAATACAGGAGTCAGAAAGTACTATCCTGTGGACAACCTGCGATAATCTTCGCAGCGGAAATTTATGCTATTTTGCAATTTGTCCATCTCTGTGAGAGAGATATAAACAGGAATAGGGTAACAAATATATGCTTAGACAGTAAGTCTGCGATGATTGCACTGATGTCCAGTGTCGCGACTGGTGTCCAAGTGCAAGGACGAACTGAATCATATGACAAGGAACGGTTGCACAATCTGACTAGTGTGGGTTCCGGGCGACAGAACTAGGAAGCAGACCATCTAGCAAAGTTGGGTTCCGCAACTAAACCATATGGATCCCAACCAATTCTACCTGTACCAATTACCGTTGGCAAAAAGGAATTAAAATTGTTGCTGGAAAGCAAATTTATTGAATCGTGGAAGGGAGCTCCTGGAATGCGGTGTGCTAAAGGAACATATAACTGGACCTAGCGTAAAGCGTACGAAAGAGCTTCTCTCCTTAAGAAGGAAAGAGCTGCGTATTGTAGTGAGATTGTTGACAGGATATTGTCAACTGAGGGGCCATCTTCATAAGATCGGTGTCGAAGACGACCCGACGTGCAGATGGTATTTGAAGAAGAATGAAACTGTTGACCATGTCCTCAGAGAGTATCCAATACTCAATGGACTGAGACAAAGATATTTCGGAGATATAATTTTGTTACTGGAAGCAGTTCAACTAACGAAGCTTGTTGGATTCGCAAAGGCAATCGGCCTCGGATGACCTGCAACTATGGTGGGATGTCAAGAGCCCAATAGAGGCCTAGGCATCGACGATCCAATATCACTAACCTTTGTTTTAATTTATCTCACTCATTCAAGCAAACCATTTATATATATATATATATATATATATATATATATATATATATATATATATATATATATATATATATAATTATTGGTCAAAAATTAAACAAACTTAAAGAAAATAGCGATTCAGTAGTGACAACGGAATTGTCAATATACTAACTAGTTCCATTCATCGATGATATATGCACATCTTTATGAATATAAATGTTTTGTTGTATTGACTAATTTATTTTGATTTAGTTCAAACCAATATTATTGATGACGCGTGGGTATTCTTTCACTAGAACAACTGTATTATAGATATATTAACCATCCCAGTAATTATTGCGCATATATAGACCTTTCCAGAAATATCACTATATCATAGTGAATGCGTAATGTGTATCATTAGCAACCTTTTGCGTGGTTTAATAGTATAGCAGTAGAAATGGCGCTTGAAATGAAATTTTATGTAAAAATACGAAAAATAACTTCCGCAAACTGGTGATGCAGGGAAAAAACCTTCTTCCACGACCAGCAAGGTCACCCAAAAATATTAACATGGTAAGGCTTTCCATTGTACGATTTCCTCAGCGCGCTGCCCACAAACATGCAACTGCTCATTTTGTAAGCCGAATCCTTCATGAAGAACTAAAATATCAACCCTACAGATTGTCTATGGAGCAAGAACTGTGATTTTGTTGCTCGAGAAAATGCATGTAAGACGCTTCTTGTCATACCCCGACACAGCTCTTTTTTTTTCAGTGATGAGGCTCATTTCCAACTTTTGGGATCTATAAATAAGCACAACATGCGCTATTAGAACCCTGATAACCCTAGACAACTGCATCAATGTCCTCTAGATTCAAAACGTGTAGCTGTTTTCGTGTACACTATCGCGAGTTGCAATATTTGATCCATGGTTTTTTGAAGGAAACGAACGGGCAGTTTTGGTAACTTCTGATCATTATGTCCATATGATTCAAGAGTTTTTCCTGCCAATATTCAACGAGATTGATGTAGAAGATATGTGGTTCCAGCAAGATTTTTCCACGGCACACACAGCGCGTGTGTCAATGACTGTTTTGCGGCAATACTTCTCTCTAAGGTCTCTAAAATCACTTATTTACGACGATCATCCTAGGTCCCTGGCTCATCTGATGAACATCATTCGTGAAGCTGTCGCCAACTTACTCGTCGATATGCTGGAAAGAGTTGAACGAAACTTCCGAGTTCTATTAACACAGTGCAATTAGAGTAATGGGCGTTATTTGCCTGATATCATCTTTAAAACATAAAATTTAATGTTGTACTTAATATTGTTCAAAGAATTAAATATATATCTACATTAATTTTTTTAATAAACAAGCTACTCTGTGCCACCCTATATTTCGTAAATGAAAATGAATTTTATCAACACATTATTAGATACTTAAAAATTCTCTTTAGAAAATACTATAAATAAGTAATTCTGAATGAATATACATACAATTTTTGGTACCTTACATTGTTAATGATGTATAAAGTAAACATATTAATATATTTTTCCTTAATACTAGCCGTGTGCTCGGTAAGTATGTTACTTAAATTTTATTAATATGAAAGTTACGTTTTTTCATTATTTGTTGCACATTTTAATTATTTTTCATCCTTCATACATTTAAAATATTTGATTTTGGGAAAATATTTTCCATGTAATCACTTTGTTTTTTTTTCTTAAAATAAGTTATTAAAATTTTTGAAATAACATTTAATGTAAGTACTATAGTAAAATTTTGACGAAAATCTGAGTTGTTTGAAAACTTTTTAATTTATAAATACAATTACGTAAAAACATAAATTCAAGACAATAAATAACATAAGCTGGTCTACAGTAACTTCAAACTAAATATATGTATCACGCAGTATGATGTCCTATTGCCTGCAAAATTTCAATATATTAATTACTAAACAAACCTGAATTATGATATAAAGTGGTGAGTAATGACTGAGGTAAAGAGTAATTGTAAGTTCTAGACGGAACAGGATAAAATATTTTCGGTTAATCAAATAAGGATGTTAAAGTTTTATTCCCAATTTACGTTCTTCAATAAATAGTTTTCGAAATATCGATATAAAAATTTTTAATGAGAAATGTTTGGGGAGCAGTAATCATACAATCATCTTCTTGCGGTAACTTTTAGAGGACGCTAATCCGCTATTTATTTTACACATATGCCAACAACAGAGGTGTTTTAATTTTAAAAAAGTAATTAGGAAGTGGTAATTTCTAAAGAAAAAAAAATTATTCTGTTTCCAATTTAAACCATAATTATAAACATACATAGATTTAGGTCCTCTAGGAAAATGTAAATGCATATAGCTAGAACAGTAGCCTATACCAAACCAAAATAACAGAGCGAATTTAAAAAATAAAGTTCCATCGAATTTCTCTCAAGTCATTATTATCAATTTTACTGAAACATAACCATTTTCGAATAACAAATTATAAATAATATTTTACTATATTTTCAAATTATGAAATTTTTGATTTTTGCGTATAGAGAAGTGAAATAAATGTCTAAAATTTGTGAAAAATAAATTACTCACCATTTAGAACTAAATTTACATTTGTATTGTCAAGTTCATAAATTTTTCTTTCATGTTACCATACGGCTTTTATAGAATTTGTTAGGGGTTAAAAATATCAATTATTGACATTACTAGGAAATTAAATATTCAAAGTTTATTTATTTTAAGGCTCAGCAAGTCAACACTCCAGATGGTCCCGTTAAAGGCACAGTGGAAACTACCAATAGTGGAAGAACCTACTATGCCTATTACTCTATCCCATATGCAAAACCTCCAATAGGATCAAGACGTTTCCTTGTAAGTTATTATTAATTTATTATGATTTACAAGCCAAACGGCTTCGCACTCCCTCCAGGGATTATTCACTCATACCAGGCATACAAAAACACCAAAAGTATGAAGCTCTGTGGGAACCCTTTCCATGTTATCGGGTCCTAGGTGACGTTGTCTGCTGTATTTCCTACGAACTTTCGGACGGTTCGCGCGGTTGCAAGGAGAACCGCTTTCTGCATCGGCTTATACAGATGCTCACTAAGGCCCAGTCCCTTGATGTTCTGTAGGAGGTTCTTTGGTATCACTCCAGTTGTTGACAGTATTATGGGAATCGTTTGGACGCTGTTCATTGCTCATTGTCTTCGGATTTGCACCTCCAGGTCTCTGTATTTGGCGATCTTCTCGTTGTATTTTGGCCTTAGGTTGTTGTTGTTAGGCACAGCAGTGTCGATTAGTGTAGTTCGCCTAGAAAGTTTATCTATTAGTATAATGTCTGGTCTATTATGAGCTACTGTTTGATCCGTCAGAACCGCTCGGTCCCAATATAACTTGGAACTGGTTGTTCTCAAGAATAGGCTCGGGATTGTATTGGTAATAAGGCACTTTTCCTACCTGTAATAGGTTTAACTTTTCTGCTAACTCTTGGTGGAGTATTTTCGCTGCTGAGTCGTGTCTTTCCTTATACTCGGTTGCGTCAACCGCTTGGCATCCTCCAGTTATGTGCTATATGGTCTCTGATGTTCGACAGCCATATCTGCATTGGTCATTTTCTATTGAGGGATCTCTAATGATGAACTTCCGATAGTTCTTCGTCGGAATAACCTGGTCCTGGATAGCTAACAAGAAGCCCTCCGTTTCCGGAAACATCTGTCCTGAAATCAACTAGTAGTTCGACGCTGAGTTGTCGACATTGTCCTGATTGACCTCATTTGGATGCCGTCCATGAAGTGGCTTCCGTAGCCAGGTTTGTAACTTCTCTTGGTCTGTTTGGTGGTGAGAAGTAATATCTTGTTCCCTCAACTGTAGCGATGATGAATCATCTGCCTCGCATATTGCTCGATGTAGTGTGGAAGAGTCCGCTAGCCTGTGGAAATATGAACATAAGTTTATTATTTGTTTTTCGAGCTGCTTACCAATATCCACCAATCCTCTTCCTCCTTGGTGTCTTGGAAGCATTATTAATTTATTATTTAATATGCTAAAATTTCCTGAATTGGTTATTATTAAGGACGATTTTGATCTTATGTCGTTTTATTATAGCATATTATCTAATATTGTTTTAAAGTATTTTGTTGAAATTATGATGACATTTAAACTCGATTTCTCCAGAATAGAAAAGAAGGCGCCAAAAGATTGCTGTGCAATACGTTATTAAATACATATTAGTAATAATGCTCTTTTAAGATTTTGGTTTTGGATCTCCACCTATGTTGAAAGTCACGATTCATTTTAATTGTTTACTCGATCAATTGGGTTTTCACTGGATAAGCTTTCAAAGTAGATTTTTAAATCCCCCCCCCCTATGATTTTCCAATGATAAATATTAAAATTATTACTGCTAAGTTCTGTCAAATAATTAATGAGATATAAAAAAAATTGTAAAAATTTAATTTTGTTTATTCCAGTGGAGTACTATCTTCAAGAGTGCAAATAAATATTATTTTCTTTTTATTTAGTGGTCTCATTCACGAAAAATAAGCTCTAAAATTGCCTTTAATTTTAGCTCTATTTTTGTAGTGTAACTTTTAGTGAATCCGTCGAGCAAGACAGCAGATAAACCAAATATAAATTTAGTTCTTTTACACGAGAATAGAGTGAATAAGTTTCTGTTCTATGACAGAAAGGAAGTATCAGCGGGTTTATTTTCATTCTTCTCTAAGGTAGCCTAAATGTAGTAATAATTTTGAAAAGTCAAAATTAGTTTTTATTTTTATTTCATTTCACTCTTTCGTCACTACTGATATAAGTTACTTTTTTCTGTCTGTTTATCTTCGAAACAGCATAACCGATTGCGATACAATTTTACAGACATAAAGAAGATATCGCCAGGAATAATATAGGCCACTTTCTTCTGTTTATCTGTATGTAGGTCTGTCTGTCTACCTGTACGCGCTAATCTTCGAAATAGATAAACCGATTTTGATTAAAATTTCCAAACATGAAAAGGAGATTATCAGGGATGATAAAAACTGCTTTTTTTCTGTCTGTCTGTCTGCGTGGGCTAACCTTTACATACATAAAGAAGAAATGGTCAGGCTACGCTTTTTTCGGTTTGTCTGTACGGACTAATCTTCGAAACGGCTGAACCAATTTCGATGAAAATTTACCCATTTGAAGAGGAGACTGTTAGAAGTGATATAGGCCTCTTTTTTCCGTCTGTATGTTTGTCTGCACGAGATAATCTTCAAAACAACAAAAAGGATTTTGATGAAATTTTACAGGCATGATAATATTATCATGAGTAATATAGGCTGTTTTTTCTCCATTCGCCTGTCTGTCTAAAATAAAACTTTACAAACATCAAGACTAGGTTTTTAGGAGTAACATAGGTTGATTTTTTTGTCTGTCTGTATGCATGGGCTAATCTTCGAAACGGCTGAACCAATTTCGATGCAACTTCCTAGATATGAAGAGGAAGTTGTCGGGAGTGACACAGAATTCATCTTTTTCTGTTTGTCTGTTTGTATACGCTAATCTTTTTGACGTATGCTGTTTGTTTAGACTAGTAGAAAACACCTTGTTAACAATCCATTGATAAAAAATACTATGTAATTTTTAATATCTCACAATGTTTACGGTATTATTATAACACTGTATTGACATTTTTTTCTATCTTGGAGTAAATTATTTTATCGTCATCAGAAGTTTGCTCTAGTTTTCATTATTTAGGCTAAATATTGTATTATTTATATGGTAGTAATATTTTATCTTTAATTTTAGGCCCCCGAACCAATAGATCCATGGACAAATGTGTATGATGCATCAACAGAAAAACCAAATATTTGCTATCAGCTGTATGGAGACTCTGACGCAGAAAATGAAGATTGTCTATTTATGAATGTTTTTACTCCACAAGTAAGTTTTTGATAAATATATAAGGTTCCCATTTTAATCATTTTGATTTGAGTTTCTCAAAGGAAATGCCGATGTTTATATACCAATCTGATTGATACAAAAAATATTTCAGATGTTTTTTGGATAGAGGCTATTGGACACGATATTTAAAAAACTTTTCCTTCCTCCATTATGGGGAGTAGAAACGCAATTGAGGTGATTTTAAAAGCGCTGTAACTGATTTCATCAGTTCAGCTAAAAATATTATATTTTTCCTGAAATTCAGTTTAATACCCGATTTTAAAAACTTGGAAATAATTATTGTCTTACGGTTCCTTTATTATGTTTCTTCCATTGTCGAAGTATCTTCCTCTTAGTTGTCCTAATTGATCGAAAAACACTAATATCTAATTTGTGCGTTAGATGCATATTGCTAGGAAACAAAATAACAAAACGGATATTATTATCCATACATTTTGAAATAACATTGGTCGAAATGTGACTTGCCAAATTATCTCTAAACTTTAAGATCCAGTGGCAAAAATTGAAAATATAATACTGTTAAATCAGTCTCAAAAATATTTTTATCTGATCATACAGAATGGTTGCTATTACATCTGTCTCCTGATAGTTTATTTCCCGTCCAAGTGGTCCATAGTCTATAAGTGATATGCCTTATGGACTATGTAAACCAGAACACATAAATCCTGAAACTAAAGAAGCAAACATGACGGAAATAGCTGCATTAGAAGTATCCATTATCTTTTCCATTCTTTTAGAAGTCCTAGGCCGAATTGGTCTGTGAAATTTATAATTTATTAATATAATTAACTATCGCGTTGGATGGAATATCTTCAAGACTCTTTGACAAGTTGTTTAAATAATCATTAATCATATCAGATCCGACCTCGACTCTCATTTATTTCACTTATTAAGACAATCTTTTGGTCAGCTATCCCTTATGTCGCCTTTTTGTCCAAATAGAATTTTTCTGTCTTTAATATCACAAGGATAACCCCAGTCCGTTGTAATTGCTCTAACTCGATAGTATTTCTCTTTGCTTGAGATTGCAGTTTGACCTTCACATTTGAATGTGGGACTCTAGTTTTCCTACATAAAGTTATAAAACGAATTTTGTAATATTTACTTAATTGTTTTAAATTTTCGCTTTGTTGATATAGGTGTAGTATCAGCTGAAAGGTGTCTTGGTTAAAATCCCGATGTTTTCGGCTTCCCGGTCTTCTTTATTGACACACCACTACAAATTAAAATGAAAAAATGAAGCTTATGATTGCCTAAATAATTATTAATTAAAAAAAATTACCTATTTTTAAAGATGAATAATACAACATCAGTCAGTATCTTTTTACCTGGAAAAAGCAAAAAATTTTAAGTCGCCCCTTGTTTTCAATTCACCCCGTTTTACGGTTCTTTATACTACTATACTTCAAGAAGCTACAGTGCGCATTAATGGCTCCGAATCAGAAAAAATAAAGATAAAAAGAGGTGTAAGACAGGGCTGTGTGTTGTCGCCAACGTTGTTCAATCTCTACTCGGAAGAAATAATTAAGAAAGCCCTGGAGAACGAATCAGCCGGTGTAAAGATCAACGGTCATCCTATTTGTAATATACGATACGCTGATGACACGGTACTCATGGCAGAAAGTATCGAAGATCTCCAGAGACTATTAGATAAAGTAATAGAAACAAGCGAGGAATTTGGTTTGTCACTGAATACAAAGAAAACTAAATTCATGATAATTACGAAGAAACATATCGACAATATCAACCTATATGGAAACAACGAGCGAATAGAACGAGCACGAAACTACAACTATCTAGGAGTAAATATTAACGAGTCAAATGAATATACACGGGAAATAAGAATAAGAATAGAGAAAGCCCGAAGTGCGTTTAACAATATGAAGCAAATATTTTGTAGCCGAAATCTAAGCTTAAAATTGAAAGTGCGATTGCTTAAGTGTTATGTTTTTTCGGTCTTGTTGTATGGTGTGGAGGCGTGGACGCTGAACAAACAGTGTATAAATAAATTGGAAGCATTTGAGATGTGGGCGTATCGTAGAATCTTGAAAATCTCCTGGAAGGATAGAACAACTAATCAAGAAGTACTTGACAGGATGAACAAACAAAAAGAGGTAACACTGACTGTTAAAATAAGAAAGCTTCAGTACTTGGGCCATATTACAAGAGGCAATAAATACCAATTGCTCCAATTGATTATGCAGGGGAAGATTCAGGGCAAGCGCAGCATCGGGAGGAGAAGGATGTCTTGGCTGAGGAACCTCAGAGAATGGTTTTCTTGCAGTTCTGTTCAACTGTTCCGGGCGGCAGCTTCTAAGGTTAGAATTGCCATGATGATAGCCAACCTTCGCAGCGGAGATGGCACTTGAAGAAGAAGATACTACTGTCAAAATTGGATTTAAAATTTAATATTATTTTTTTTCAAACTCGTTTTTAATTGTTTAAAATCTTTCGCTCTCTCGTAATGGCTTATTATATTTAGATATTCTTACTCTCCTTATTTTTTTAATGAAGCAATAACAGTGTTTAAGTTTCTAAGCTAAAGCTAAATATTTTCTTATGATTTCACCTTGATTATATTTCCAAAGACATTTCCATTTCCTTGCGATCCCATAGCGGATCTGTACTAAACTGAAAGTAAAATTCACGGAAAATTACTGTTACATAAAGTTACTCAATGATTAATATGGGCAGAATATTAATACTCGCCACACAAAAAATTTAAATTTAGTGAAAGTTCCGCGTGTTTTTAATATTATAAATATCTAGATATTACCTTTTACCTATAGTTAATTAATTTATTTTTTTAAGGACCCTACAGCTCAAAGTAGAAACTTACCAGTTATGGTTAACATTCACGGAGGTGGCTTTGAAAGGGGTTCTGGTCTTGTTTCAACAGCAGTTACAATTGGAGGTTTTTCACCAAAATATTTATTGGAATATGATATCCTTTTTGTTTCCTTTAATTACAGATTAGGTGTTTTTGGTAAGTTGCAAGTATTGCTTTTTCCTTAAAGCCTTTCACTCAAACCTATATGAAAAAATTTAAAAGACAAAAATTATCATTGTTTTCAGTTGACAATTAGAAGTTTTGCGTTAATGTATTAGTGTGTGAACTTATTTTACTTTCCTGCTTTGTTTCAGACAATATTCCGTAACTTCCTTGGTCATATTTTCAATGATTTTTTGTTCAGTTCATTTAGTTCTTTGGAATGTTTCTGTTACTGCTCTGTGAAGTCCAAAATGTTGTTTTGGAGTTGCTTTATATATAGCTCAATAGTATTATATACGGATGCTCCGAAAAACATCGGAAAATCCTATGTCTCGGCTTGGCGCGTTTAAATTAATTAGTTAACCATAATGGCAATGCTTAAAATATTATTTTTCGCACACTAATATAAATACGCTCCTCCAAAAAAAACTTTAATTTTGTGACAGAGTACTAGAGAGTATAAATATTAATTTTACATATAAATAAAAAAAAAAAAAACAACGCTCTTTCTTATGGGCATCTTGCATGACCCACGCAAATCTAAAATCTAGTAATTTTCCTAGTGAAAACAATTCTCTTCAGATCTGGTGTTGAAATCACAAAGCAAAATCAGTATTCAAGATAACCATGTGGCTATACGACGGATGACTATTTCGAAAGTTAGGAAAATAGAATATATATAATGAGAATATTAATTATATTTTAAGGTTTCTTGTCGTCCGGTGATGCTATTATTCCTGGAAATGCTGGACTTAAAGATCAAATTTTGGCCCTTAAATGGGTTCAAAAAAATATTGCAGCTTTCGGTGGTGACCCGAACATGATAACAATTTCTGGCCAATCTGCAGGTGGAGCTTCCGTTGGATATCAAATTTTGAGCCCAGCTGCCAAGGGTAAGATATATGTTATTTTAGATATTTTATGATTGAAATTAGAAATAGATCAGTCGGTGGAATAAGGCGATACATATAAATGCCGGGTGAGCTGGAATCATAATTGAGAATTATTAATACCAACTTTATTTATTTATGTTTTAAATTAAAAAGCCAAAGACTTCCAAATGTGCAGTAGGTACGTGATATCGTTGTTTAAAAAGTGTATTTCTTACATGGCTGACATATCTTTTCTTACTTCGCCAGGTTCATACACGTCATTTATAGCTTTTTGACCTATTTTGAATTAGAAGCTTTATGGCTATTTTCTTTCTGAAAAGACGATCTAATTTATGGCTTATATGCCAGTATGTAGCATCTAAAAAGATTTCGATACTTTGACGTTCCATAATAAAGCCTCTGTATTTTTAGGTTTATTTGGTGGTGCTATTTTGGAATCTGGCAATTCTCTATGTCCTTGGGCATATCAAAGAAATCAAACAGAAATATCTTTTAAAACTGGGGCCATTATTGATCCACAATTTAATACCTCAAGAAATTCTGAAGATTTATTAAACGTTTTACAGAATGCCAGCGCGAAAGATCTTGATAATGCTGCTACATCCTATGTTAATTGGGTAAGTATTTTAAAATCTTTTGGTTCCAATAAATGCTTTAGTATAATTGTCAGTCAAGTTTTCATTTCTATATAGATTATTGTGATCAATTAAATCAACCGACCCGATTTCCAAGAATATTTCTTTAAGTTGCATTTCGTATTTATCAAAAAATAGTATAAATTATTAATTCACAATTTGATAGAAGGGATTTAGCTGACCACGATAAAAACCGATAGGCTCCGAATAGCAATTCCGATTTAACTAAAAATTTTGTTTTGATGTTGAAATTTTTTAGTTTTTAAGATCAATTAAAATGAAATGAAAATGGAGTATCAGCTAAATTGATAGCATCACAACCTTACGACAATAATATAAACAAGTCAATTTTAATAATGTTAATAATAATGTATTTGATTATTCAATTATTCAAAATATCCGCAAGTAAAATTTTATATTTTAAGAAATATGGTTATGATTCATTTCAGGACGCCAGCCAACCTGGTATAGCTGGCAGGGGCGAACTACAACAAGGTTTTTATTTTGTTCCAGTAATTGAAGCTGAAAATAATGATAATCCATTTTTGACAGATTACCAGTATGAACTACTCGAGAATGGCAATTTTAATCAAGTACCTACTTTTATAGGTATATGTTCGGAGGAAGGTTTAATTAACTTGGATGGTAAGATTAATTAATAATGAAATAAACATAATTTGATTAATTTTAGATGTAAACTATTAAATTCCATTTGATATCATTAAGAATCTTCATTCCACGTTCACACCGTTCTGCATTACAAAAATATATTTAAATAAAATTTGATATATTCGTATTGTTATTTCAGATTCACTCAATACCACCCTTCAGGCCTATGACTCTGATTCGTCTTACCTGACCCCACAAAATCTTCACATAAGCACAGCAAGTGAACGGCTCGAAGTTGGAAGCTTGTTGAAGAATCATTATTCCCCTAACAGTTCTTTTATGGATTATCCATTAGGAGCAATTCGCGTAAGTTGATTATTTGAGACAATTTGAAAAGCACTAATAAAATCTTGATGGCTGGAACAGAGATGATTAAAGTAGGGTAAAATTACCTATGTCGTTTTGAAATCGGGAGAATATAAAACGTTTCCAGATATATCTTTCAAAAATTGAAACTTTGCATTTATATAAAACTAGCATTGTATAGCATTCATATTATTTTATTTAGAGATTTCATGTATATATATATATATATATATATATATATATATATATATATATATATATATATATATATATATATATGACAATAACCGCCAGAAGAATCACTGACTGCCGTACCAAAACTTGCTCTTCTATACAATAATACGGAAATATCAATTGGAAAAATCCACAAAGAAAATAAAGTGTTTCGAATGCTTCTTTATAAAGAACTTTACTTCGAAAGATAATTCTGATAGTCTCATGCAATTCTGCTAAGAAAAAATAGACATTATAACCTAATTTTGTAAATCATGTCTTATTTTCTGATAAGGCAAAATTCTATCTTAATGGCTTCATCAGTCTTCATTGATTTCGAAAGAATTTGACGTGGTATTTTCTAATTAAATTTAGTACAAAATATAATTATTCTTGATTTAAATAATTTATCTCATGATGAAAGCATCGAACTGATAAGAAACGATATTTGGATTTGATAGGATCCAGCACCGCATCATTTAATTGTTATTAACGTCATTGGCACATGAAACACAAAATCAAATAAAAAAATTGCAGTTCTGAAAGTTGAAGAAAAATACAGTTTGATTCTTTGAGATAGATCCAACTCATCGTTGAAAAATATTTCTGTTTGTAGTCCCATCTGGATCATTCTGCATCAAATCTGTAACATAGAGTGACATACTGTCAGTTCATATTTGATTGACATCGTTAACATTTCTTGAATTCGTCACTTTATAATAATAGAGCATCCATTCCAATGGATCAGCAATTTAAATCAAAAAGTAAAAAAAAACATCACCATCAGCAATAGTATACTAGCAAACTATTTTCAGAAAGGATAAACAATCGGGTCTTCAATTCATCTCACTCTTCATAAGAACTGCAAACATCTAATGACAACAAAAAAAATTCAACAAAATTTTAATCTGGTATAAACAGTTTTGTTAAATATTAAGGCCTATTTATCCTTCTAATTTTCGCTTAAAAAGTTACATGATTTAATAATGTTTTCTCTTGTTGTTAAACAGCTGTAACAAAATTATTGTGATTTGTCGGTTATATGTTGTTTTTTTTTAGTACTACACTGAACAGGATTTTACGAAATCTGCAACTAAACATGCTGAGCTGCAATCTAAATATACTAACGTCTTCTTCTATCTGTTTTCCTACACTGGACAAATGGGTGGAAATATAGATGACAAATTACCAGGTAAGTAAATGAGTGAAATTTAAAGTTATATTTTTAAGTATAATGCCCCTAGTTATAATTTGGAATTATTCAGTCTCAAAAATTTGTTACCCATGAAGGGTTATTGTATAATTTTTTAGTGTTATATTAGGTGGATTTACTTTATAATAAGCTTTTATTTATCTTCATTTATGCCTCTATCTATCATAAATTTCGGCAAATTTTATGGAATTCAAAATATTTTATATCTTTTGGATAAAGCAACATATACCTATCAAAGATAAACATAAAATGAGTAAATACTTTTTTGGGACGCTAACATGCTCTAAGACATTAATATCCAAAGTGATCTATATGGACCCTCGGAGATCGACTATGACCTAAAAGGGATCTGTGTCAACGGGAGAAAAGGTTTGGGGTACATGAGATCTATATGGAGATCAAAAAGTGGCTTCTATTTCGGCAGATCATCACCAAAATTTATGCGTTTCGTAATTAACATAATGTACCTACATCATACTTTGAATAGACAAAAAAATACCTATTAATATATTAATTAAGTATATTTCACTAAATTATTCTGTAAGTAAGTAATTATGCGCTGCGGGATTACACTTCTTGTAACTTATAAGAACTTGCGCATTTCATAGCAACGTATTGCACTGATATGAGCAATAGCAAATACCTATATATCGACTAGAACCAGAGCTGCAAGGAAGGCTTTCCAGACTTCTATAATTCGTCTATTATTAAATAGTTTATGGCAGGGAGAACTATGCGCTGAAAGAAAAATGAAAACTGCGGAAATTTTCGGTTTTTGCGCATCCCACTCCTATCATAAAATATGTTAAAAATGATTTTTTTCATGCATTAAATTTATTTAACCATTTTAATTTAATGATAAAGAAAAAGACAGTAGAAATAGACACCACCAAATTGGAATAGAACATAAATGAATACCAACAAATAATTCCAACCAACTACAAAAAATCAAACCAGAAAACATGGATATTAATAAGATCAAAAATGTCATCACAAAAAAAAACAGTGGCAGATGAAACGGTTGCCAAAAAGGAAAAATCGAAAACTTGGATTACAGCCGACACAAGACAAATGTATGAAAGGAGAACAAACGCGGGATTGTAGAATCTGCAGAGATAAATAAACTAAAAAGAAATAAGTTGAAAGAAGATAACAGTATATGAATAGAAACAATAATTATTGAGTTTATCGAGAAAAACATAGGAGTGAAATGCCTGTCACAAATAACATTCTTTCAGAAAGAGAAATAAGAGATAGGAGAAAAGTAATTTTTACCTCAGAGCAAATTTACAAAGACCTATACGCATTAAAAAACCAGCCAACTTCAGAAACAAAAACTAAAACTTTGAATATGCAAATAAAATCGATCTCTCAAAAGCCGCTGTACCATATTGTTGAACAAGTAAGTTCTTGCCATGTCGTGTCAACTAATCATTATTAGTAGAGCTTGCTGCAAAAATATTTAGATTACTTTTGACATGCAGACAACATTTAAAAGCATATATACCGAATAACGTGAAGTTGCTATTATTTGTAAAGATTAATCTACAGGTTCATATTTTTTTACAGTTAAAAATTAATGTTAATACACGTTTTTGGACCAGGAAGCTTCTACTAATCCGAACACCACCACCCCATATCACAACGTGATACGATAAGACAGAATAGATAATCGTGTAGTATACCTGGAAGAGAGTTTCCCTGTCCAAAACATAACAGAGCTGTTCCAGCGCAAAGTAACCTTTATTAAGCTGTGTATAAATATGATCAATGTGATCATACTAAGTCATTCCCTGATCTATTAACAGCGTCAAAATTCTAACCTTGTCACTATTAATCAAGACTATGTCATATTAGAGTTCAAAATTAATCTGTTTTTTATACACTATACACTAAATTCCCCACGCACCAAAGCTATAGTATCACGGAGCTCGTCAATAGTCGACATCTAAAGGGCAATGAATGTATCATCCACGTAGTCAATTAGAAGACCTTTTGGTATATGTAATGGTAATTTGTTTATAAAAGGAATATAAATTAAAAGGCGGAGAATTGATCCCAAAGTCAACACTGTACTCATCAGAGGCGCAACTGTTAACATGTGTAAAAATTCTACGATCAGTAAAAAAAGAGATAAACTAGTCCAGTACAGTGCCTCGTACACCCATATTAAAGAGCTTATTTTTAACAAAATCAAGATTGATAGAATCAAAGCCTTTTGAAATATGAAAGAAACCCCGGAAGTAGTCTTAGCTTCATCCAATTTTTTAGAAGTAAAGCTCAAATATTTCCCTGCTACAGTTTCCATAGATCTTCCAGCTTTAAAGCCGTGCTGATTATTACTTAAAGCACTATAAGTATCTAAGAATACACATATTCTTATATACACAAGTTCTTTAAAATCTTTGAAAAACAACTAAACACGCAAGTTTGCATCATCTCTCTTAAAAACTGCTGTAACCTTCAGAGTTCTCAAAACATGGGGAAACTCACCAGTAGAAAATGACGGGTTAATAAAGGAGGTGAATGTGTCAGATTTAGAGTTACTTACTGCCTTTAAAACCCGCACTAGCAATTCATCTGGGCCGCTGAATAATGTATTTCTCAAAATATGGGCAACAAAAACAACCTCGTGCGTTATAACAGTGTCAGAATATGTGATATTTGGCAATATTTCATTTGATGTGCATTCAGCGTCATGATGCGATGCAAAATTATCACTGATATTATCTCTGACACTCCGTGAAAAATATATTCCGAAGGTATTTTCCAGTTGCCATAGCACAATCCGACATATGGATACACAGAACTTTACTACCACCACCAGACTTCTCTATTTTTAGATATGCGCATCCTTACGGGACAATTATTTTTATACATATATTTCATATCTTAAGATGACTGTAACTTTCCAACAAAAAATCGTACCACTCAATAGTTTATTTAGAGAGGTAAAAGGAGTTATAATTATGCAACTAGGAAAAAAGACCAAAAAAATTTTTGCATCCTATATATAACTTTAAAAGTTTTCATAAACCCATCTTTCGAGAACAGAGCCTGAAATATCTTAGAATCCTGACGTAATGAGTCAATTCTGGTCTCGAATTCGGATTCTACGCTGTAAATTATTTTTGAAATGACAGACTTGTGTAATTTATTTAAATATTTTTTCTTGACTATCTCGTATAATGGGCACCCACTTAAAGATGCAAAGGACAGTTATTTCTTAACTTATTTTAGGTTCCGGAAATGTAACACATACTGAGGAGTTCCATTATATCTTTGGAGGGGATCCTCTTGACTTGTATCCAGAGAATGATCGACTTGTGCATAACAGAATTATGAGATTATGGACAAACTTTATTATATATCGGTGAGAAAAGCTTAATTTTGCAGAATAAATACTATTACGATTATTCCATGGTGGCGTTATGCTGAAAAAAAAAAACAAAATTTTTTGATATGAATTGGAAATATTGAAAAACGAAAAATACCTCTCCCCCTAAAATAGACAGGTTATTTTTCTTGATTTGTTTTCCAATTTTAATCAATAAATTATTGTCTAATGCCTAAATAGCATTTTGCTGCTAACTTTCGTTTATTGTTTCTGTGCTGTCTAACATTGAATGAATTAATGAATAAGAGTGGTGATACTCATATGATGCTTAGGCTTCGTTTGACCCATTATATGGACAGAAATCAGCTGATTTTCACCCCCTTGGACATAAATATAAACAATTTTGAGGCATTCTTTCTTATTTATGTATGGTTCAGTTTTTAACTTAATTTTTATGTAAAAATTATATGAAAACTACTCTCATAAATATTATAAATAATTATAGCAAATAAATAATTTTATAGAAAAATTAAACTTTAAAATGAGTTTTCTATCTCTATTACGCTTATAACAAAAAGAGATATTTTTGACTAGTGTTAAAACTCGGATAATTTCTTGTTACTCGTATATTAAGTTAAATTGATCTAACTTTACAAATCTTGCAATATTGGGCACTTAAAATGAAAAAAAATGTATCAACTTTAATTTTGCCTATATTAAAAAGAGACTACTTTGAACGGGTAAACTTTAGTTTTATATTAAAGCAAAACTTTAACAAATTTCTTAGCAATTATTTTGTTTCATTAAAATTATTTTTAATTTTTTAGGAACCCAACACCAACTCCAGATGAACTTCTTCAAAATATTACTTGGCCTAAGATACAAACTGGTAACTTTCAATACGTAAATATTGGAAATTTTACTAACACTGACTTACAAATAGTTCAAGGCAAACCAAGAGCCGACTCGATGTCTCTTTGGGAAAATATTTATGATAATTATGGAAAAAAACCATTCGATACCTACTAATTATGGTAAACCTAATAGATGTTATAAATATTAAGGAGCATTAAGTAATATACCCTATAATATAATTTTATTTTTTGTTTTATTTGCATCGTTTTTTCTATGCGCCAAATTATGGAATGTACGTAATTAGTCATTGGGATAGTTTAGCCCCTTAAAAGACTTCGATTTATAAGATCTTTTGTACGTGGCTCCAATCTAAGGCCGGGACACCAAGATCTTTGGCGAAGTCTGTTGGTTGTCTAAGAGGGTTGTGTACACACAGACAACTTGTTTTATTGTTCCTGCGTTATAGCAGAAACGGTACTATATTTCGCCATTGCACCGTGATCTAGAAAAGGGATAAAATTTTAAAAAATTACTATTTGCTAGCCAAATACTTTTTAATTTATTGTTAAATACAGGTCAAATTGATTATATTATTAGCAATATATTTACTACATAAAAATAAAACATAGATCAAAAGTTTAAGTTGTTTTTTACATAGATAAAAAAAGTAAAATAATCAAAAACCATTCATCATTTTAATAACATCTAACAGAGGTTAGACAGCTTTAGCGATGGAAGTAAGTTAAAGTAATGTCTCTGAGCATTCTGTAATGTTTTTAGTTCGATTTATTTTACCCAGAAAAGCTTTGATTAGCATTATGCATCCCTTAAGACAGCACATTTTCAATAATTCATTTATTGAATATGAAGTTAAAGTATCAATTAGAAATTTAAAAAGTAACAGGACAACAGGTCAAAATGGACTTCCTGCAGCGGCGAATCCAAGAGGGGGGGGGAAGCGATCGCCCCTCTCAAATGCTTCGAATTCAGGAAAATATATCAGACTCTTCTCTCTACTCTCACACTACGAACATGAATGCTGCTGACGTCTCCCCCCGTCGACATCTCGCGTTCGTTTGCGATGCCCCCCCCCCAAGAGCTTTAAATTAAGAAAAATAGACTCGACTCTGCGTCTTACCAAGGAATGTGAATGTTGTTGGTATCTCCCTCTCCGCTAACAACTTGCGTTCGCTTGCTATCGCCCCTCACCCCAAGGGCTTTAAATTCAGAAAAATTAATCTGGCCCTGCGACTAAGCTGGGAATGTGAATGTTCTTGGCATCCCCCCCCCCCGGTCGACAACTCGCGTTCGTTTGGGCTCGCCTCCCCGCAAGAGCTTTAAATTCAGGAAAATAGACCCGACCCAACTTCTTACCTAGGAATGTGTATATTGTTGGCATCTTCCCCCCTCAACAACTTGCCTTCACTTGCCATAGTGTATTTTTATGATATTATCACCCCCCCCCTAAGAGAGAGGCTGAATCCGCCGCTGACTTCCTGGATCTATAATAAAGGGATGTGGTGATTTATTATCGGGCCCACTGATGTATATTTTTAATTTTATTATAAATACTTCTATTTACCCTGCATCCTGGAAAAAAAGTAAGGTGATTTCAGTTTTAAAAAATGGTACCAATTAAGTATAATTAATTATTCCTCAGCCTCAATACTCAATGTTGTTTCAAAGGTTTTTGAGATGGTACTGTTAGACAGAATTTATAGTGGAATTTAATATAGCAGAACATTCGAAATTCATGTTTTTTTTTTGCCAAATAAATCAACTTTAACCAACATTCCGCCATTTATCACATATTTGAAAACAGCATTGAATAATAAATCTTTATTAGATATTATTTATACTGATAGGGAAAAGGCTTTTGATGAAATAAATACAGTGTTCTAAGCCAGTCTTCAAAATCAATAAACTAGACAGAATGTCTTGTCAGTTTATTATTATCCTTTTTGTGTTTTAGGAAAGAGTACATTGAGATTAAGGGTGCTAAATCTACTTAGTCAAGGCTCCAACTGCTCACTGTTATTTATAATTGCTGTCAACGGGATTTGTCGGTTGATTAAAAATTCCAAGATATAACTAAATGCAGATGATTCTGGAGATTCCCTACAGGACAAAATGAACAGTATACTTAACTAAAATATTGCAAATAGGGTACCCTTTTTTCTGTGCTTCGATGTCGCAAAGCTATTAAAAATTTTCGTTATTAGTTTATTAGACCGATAAAGCTTATATAGAGGAAAGCGCCTATTTATAAAACAAAGACAAGATACAGACAGTGACTGGTATTCCTTTAAAATTAGTTTGCGCATACTAGTGCGACACGTAATGATCAGATATGTGTATTTCATTTCTGTGTCCGTGCCATGTCTTTGTCTAATACATGGGTGCTTGGCCTAAGAGCACCACTGTTTCTCTCTCTAGAAGAAATAAAATATCTGAGTTTGTTAAATCCTAAACTATTCTCCGTAAAGTAGTCTGGCAAGATTTCAGATTTATTGATTGAAAATTTAAAAGTCACTCAACAACAAAATGTAACAAAAATTGATATTATTTTTTCACAGTTCCACAAATAGTTGGATTATAACTGAAACTTATTTTAACGGCGACGAGAAAAAATTTAAACATTAACTATAGTACAAAAACCAGAAATAACAGAAATAAAAATTTTTATTAAATAAACACTAAATAATCTGATAACTTTTATATTAATTTTGTATTATTTCGGCACTTCAAAACGTTATCGGCTAGTCCATTTTATTTCTGAAGTGGTTACTTGAAGCAACCATCAGTACTTCTTAAGTTCGACTATTATATTTCCTCTAAAATATTTTTATAATAATTTTTTAGATTGCTTAATTGTAAACTAGTGCTTTATATTTTAATATATGATTTTTAATATAGATAATAGAATCTATTTTTATCCAACTTCCAAGAATTGTTGCACTTCAATAGTGAGCAATTGCTATTTTGAGTGTCACAGAACATTACGATTAATAAATAAAACACTGGTTGTTCATTTTATGAATTTAAAGAAGGGAAGTGAACCAAATATTTTTAGAAATTAAAATAGACCAATATATATAAATAAATATATATTTATATATATATATATATATATATATATATATATATATATATATATATATTGATATATATATATATATATATATATATATATATATATATATATATATATATATATATTTCAATGTTTCAATCCGTTCGTTCAAAAAATCGTTTTAACAACGTTTCGCCAAAATCTCATTTGGCATTTTCAAGTGCAGTTCGTCTCGTTACTCGCATCAGAGACCAACATATGATGGTAGTCTCGGATGAATTTCGAGTTTTGTTTAGCTGCCTCGTGTATTGGTCGATCTTTGTTGTTTTGTTTCTTGATTTTTTATTGATGTTTTCTATGTTGTTGGAATATGTATGGCATCATCGCGTTTATTCAGCTGTCCCACTTTTTCGATTTCTAGAGCCTCTCTTATGACGCGTACCTTGTAGTTCTGTACTGGTGCTATTCCTTTTGCTTTTTCAAAATCGATGGTATGTCCGGTGGTTTAGTGATGTTGATATAGAGCTGAGGTTGTTTGTTTGTTTTTGAGGCTATTTTTGTGTTCTTGAATTCTTGCTGATATGTACTTGTTTGTTTGTCGTCTATATATTTGCTGGCAATCTAGAATACTGTAAGCGCCATCATTTTCAAGGTTGGTTTTATCTTTGGGATTTCCCAGGATGTTGGCTATTTTTTTGTGGTTTAAATATGGGCTGTATGTCGTGTTTTCTTAAGATTCTTCCGATTCTGCCCGTTATTTCTTTTATGTATGGGATTATGGCTTTGTTTCTTGTTGATCTTTTAAAAGGTTTTAATTTTGTCGTAACGGCCACCATCAGTTCTCGGCGAGTAACGAGGCGAACCGCACTTGAAAATACCAAATGAGCGAACGGACTGAAACACGAAATAACCATATATATATATATATATATATATATATATATATATATATATATATATATATATATATATATATATATATATATATATAAGTTTTATATATCTGGTGGAATTTCGCCTGGACCAGCTGGTTTGTTATTTTTTTAATTTTGTATAGCTTTTTATATCCTCCCTTTAATATTTTATGGGTCAGTTAAAAAATGTGTTTAACATCAACATTAACAAGAAGCAGATGCTTTTAAACATAATTTTTGCCAAACGTACGTCTAGTTTTTTGGCATTTTGCATGTTCTAGAAAGTCTCCAACAAATTATAATTAAAATATGTATACATAATTTATTTTTAAATTTTAAAGTGAAAAATATGGTCTGTAAATATAAGCTAGAAAAATTTTATAGACTAAAAACTCATCCACACTGTAAAAATAAAATGCATTAAATTTAAGGCAATTGTGCTGGAAGCAAAATTCATAAACGTTTATTAAATCCATTTAATATAATGCAATAAATTTAATAATCTTTACATTAATCTAAATTAATTTATGCCATTAAATTTAAAGTTTGATCCTTACTTTTTAAGGTGACTATCTACATTAAATATAAAACCAGTATTCAATGAATTTGAGATATGTTATCACATATTTAATGCACCAACATTGTTATGAATTCAAGAAATTCTGAAACTACCAGGAAAAGGTTTTTTGCTATAGGTACTGTCCGATATCTAGACCAGTTTCGAACTCATTGGTTCCTGTCAGTAATGAGCAGACGTGTACAACTCATCATAAGAAAATTGAATCCTCTAAGTAGCAGCATAATCTCTGACCGGTTTAAAATTAATAAAGGACTGAAGCTAAGATGTTGCCTTTCACCTATTCTCTGTTGTACTTAGAACAAGCATCGAAATCATGGAAAAGGGAGTGAATACTTTTAAATGATAAAATTTTATATACTTAATGCTTCGTGGATGACCAGGTAGTACTGGCCCAAGACTACGATGATTTCGAATACATGACTAGAAAATTTATTGAGAAATACGAAAAATGGAGACTCGACGTAAATATAACGAAAGCTGAATACATGTGTTTTGGAGGTGTACAACAAGATTTAGCTCTAAATAACGGCCAACACTTAAAACACTGTCAGGACCATATATATATATATATTTGGAAACAAACGTCACAAATCATGGTATGGTAGATAAAGCTATACAAGGTAGGAACGAACAAAGAAGAAATGTATACATCAAAAACAAACAAACAATGAATTTCCAACAGTAAAGAGTATTGTGAGATATAGTAGGGAAGTACGGCAGATAAAGGAAAGATCACAAAAATATCTTAAAGCTACAGAAAGGATTATTCGCGACTAGGGGCTGGCAAGTTAAAAATAGAGAGAACCACCAATGACACAATCTAGGAAATCATTGGGACCACGCGTGACTTTGTGGATGACATTAAATTATTCTAAATATTCATTATAAAAAAAGGGATACTTTGTAATGTTGGATATATTTGCTTTTAAAATTCCTAATGAAATTAATTTAAAGTAAATAAAAAATATCGTAATAAAACTTGATTTGCAGGCTACTTAAGAGTTAAGCAAATAGAAGAATTGTTTTGTTTTAAATTTTTATTTTATTCTACTCATCACTAGAAAAAAATTAGAACAAACAATGACTTTTAAATTAACAGATATATGATTATTTTAATTATAAGTATCATTTTAAAAATAAGTACCAAAAAATGATAAAGAATCGACATTAAATAACAAATGTCTTAAGTGATTTTCATTTACTTCAGTATCTTTGATGACCTGTGTACCAAACGATAACCTGATGTTAAAGAACTAGTGTTGGTTTCATAATGATTTCAAGGCATTCGCAATTTTATACGAGTATTTATTATATTTTCAAACATAAGTGAGTTTATTCATTTTCTCATATCCAAAAAACTATTGGATTATCACCTGGGCTGCGCGCCTGCTAAGACATCTAACTCTTAGGACTAATCTAATGATCAGAAAAATTAATATTTAGCTAATTTCTGGTAGGTATAAGAAAATGTCCAGGGGTGCCGAGTTTGGAGAAAATATAACTTTAGTAACTATTTAAATCCAAAATTAATTATCAATCTTAGTGTGATTTCGTATTTTTCACGAATGTTGGTTTCGTAAGTTTAATATATCTTAATATTGTAAATGTGGCTTTTTTACTGATAAAATCTTACCTAGTTGTAAAATTGATCTAAAGCAGATTTTAAATAGGCGTAAAATGGTATAAATAAAGTTTTTCTAGATGAAACATCAATGAGATTTATTTACGGTAATGCCAGCAGCCATATTTTTAGTTTTTATTACCAGGCTTTCTGTAACGTGGATCAAAATGTTCTCATTCTCAACTATAGTAATACCTTTAGGGTAGGTCAAGGTATCTCATTTCTGGTATAAGAGAAACCAGTTTACGCCCATAATTCATAAATACATACCGGAAAATCTGGTGGCCTTCTGTTCGGATCTATTACCAAATACCGTACACTATTGAAAATAACCTTAATGGAAATTTAATGTCCATTCTACATTAAATTTAATGGTTTTGTACTTTAAATTGTGAATAATTTACATTTATTTTGAGTTTTAAGCAATTTCATTGAAATATCAGTTCATTGTACATTAAATTTGATTAAATGGTAAAGTAACTGAAAGGATATTTCAACTTCTGTACATTAAAATTAATTTACATATACCCTAATACTAAAGGAATATATATTATTATTTACTATACATTGCATGAGATTCCGGAAGATGGCGCAAATTGTATTGACCTTTTGGTTTAGTATGATATAAGTTGCTTAAAGGTCTCAATTTTCTCATGGTGAGGAGTACATGTCTGCCCCGTACTGACGGGAACCAATGAGTTCAAAACTGGTCTAGATGGCGGACCCTACCTATAGGAAAAATCTTCCAATTTTCCTGGTAGTTTCAGAATTTTTTGAACACATTAATGTTTGTGCATTAGATATGTGATAACATATCTCAAATTCGATGGACACTGGCGGTATATTTATTTTAGATTTAATGTATGATTACACAAAATTTAGACATATAGACATATATATATATATATATATATATATATATATATATATATATATATATATATATATATACATATATATATATATATATATATATATATATATATATATATATATATATATATTCCATTTTTAAAATAAGGAAATGAAATTTACTAAAAAGTTTCAAACCTTCTTTCATTGACGTCTCATGAGGAAATTAACAAAAGGTAAAATTAAATAAATAAATTATAAACTCCTAGAAAATAAACCTAAAACCATCCAAACTACAAACACAAACTAATACTATGAAATGTATAATGCTATAAAGTTCATTACTTGCCCCCTTCCCAGCCTTAATCATCCCGATTAACATTCTAGATCTTGATATTGGGCCAATCTGTCAAGATGCATGACTTTTATTTTCGCATGAGGGCTTTTCTGAATTCAGTACACCACATCGTTTAATCAGGTCACTACGTTGGAAGGACCTTCTCATGACTTCTGAAGCTTTGGTGAACACCCTTTGGTTCTTTTCGGATTTTATAACCACACTTTTTCATCAACCATGAATCCTCCAGTATTGGCTTTGAGATCATAAAATGTCTTCATTCCGTCGCTTTTTATTTACAATCGTCTCTGTACCTTTCCGAGGATCACCTTCCTCCATAGTCCCTTCCGCGGTCACAGTCTCTCTCAATATACCCTCTCAAGGATGACCTGTAGAATGTTCTTCTTCCGTAACCCCTTTTGCGGTTACGATTCCTCCCGTCTCGTTCCCCACGGTCACCACGAGTACTCCTTTTATCTATTCCATAATGGCCCTTTCTTCTATCGCCTCTACCAGTAATAATTTTTGGACAATCTCTGGAAAAATTATCGTTGTATCCGCACTGGTAACAACGCATGTTATTTGAATGATACCGGCATTCTTGACCCCTTCTTCTCGGTCTGGTATATGTCACTTTAATACGACAACCGCATACTTCAACTCCATCATTAGCCTTGACGGCAACCGGAGCATTTTTTTATCTTTGTAAACACCAAATCCAAAACAGGAAATACTATTACTTAACCAGATTTCTTTGAGCTCACCCTAAGGAGCAAAGACTTTCTCCAAGTCGCTTCTTCGAACATCATCACCTATATTAGCAATATGAAGCCGATAGCCATCTGGGCCTCTATCAGGAGCAGTATTGCGAGTACAGTGGCTTTATAGATGCCCTTCTTGGCCACACTTCCAACAACGAATTCTATTTCTGTTACGAAAGGTTGTATTTTTGTTTTCATGTGTTTTTCCTTCGTTCAAAAATTCTTGCAACCCCTCATTAGCCTCCAAAAATTTTCCTCGTTGGTCTTGCGATTATCTCGGAAAACTTTGACTCTTCTTATGATTCTTTCCTGCTTCCTGGAAGTCTGTTTGACTGTTTCAAATTGCAGAGCATAAGCAAGAGTCTCAGAAATTTTCTTTAGTCGGGCCATTCTCAGAGTTTGACTTGTTTCTGAGTCGCGTAAACCTTCAATAAAACTATTCACTGCTAACTCTTACTTTATTTCATCTGGGAATGTTGGGTAGGTCAAATTTATTAACCTTATTATATCCGCCTCATTTTTTTGAAGACTTCCGTTGTATTTTTGTCTCCTTCCTTGGAGTTGGGCCTTATAAACTTCTTGGAGGAGGGCTTCCCCATAGCGCATCTCCAGAAAAGTAACAATAATCTCGTAATCATTCTGTTTTTCTTCAAGAATGCTTCGTAGGACCTCAATAGATTCACCTCGTAGTGCTAGAATAAGAGCACGTGCCTTTTCCGGTAAACTCCAGTTATTGCCGGTGGCGGCGGCTTCGAACTGACGGACATAGGTAAGCCAAGGTACTTTGCCATCGAAGGTAGATGGCTTCATCACACTAGTTGCAGGAACACCATCTACCTTTATTATACCTGTACTGGCTACCTTCTCGATTTGAAAGTGTAGCTGCTGCATCTGTTTCTAGATTCCCGCCACCTCATGTTATACTTCGCAATGTACATCTTCTCTAATTTTGCTAATCTTCTGTTGCATTTCTTGTTCTATGCGCGTCATGTCTTCTTTCATTTCTTGTTTAATATCTTCTTGACTTATTTTAGGTTCCTGTCTCATGTCCTCTCGGCTTGTTTTAGTTCTTGATTTATGCTTTATTGATTTTTCTTAATGTCCTCTCTCAGTTCCTGGTTCATGTCTTCCTCGCTTGTTTTCAGTGTCATCAATTCTTGGTTTATATCATCTTGGCTTGTCTTGGTTTTTTGATTACTATTAAGCTATGAAGTAAGGCATGGTTAAATCGCATTATCTTTACGTAAAGCGGCGATATACAACTTGTGGTATGAGCTGCTCTAGTGAAATGCCGTGTAACAAGTAGGGTCGGTGCAATACCATTTAAATTTACTATATACTCGCAAATCGAGAATGATCGGAACCTCAAAAACCGTCAAAAGAAAGACGAGAGTAAAACTAGCATAGAAACTCACGTTCTTTTTGACAGTTTTTTAGCTTTCTATCAGCCTCGATTTGCACATAAAAAAATTTTAGATAAAATGTCTGCGGCTTATCAGAACTTATCTTACTTCAAATTTCAATAACATCTCTTAATTCTTGATGGGTTGGCTATTTTAACCCTCAATTTTAGTTTTCAAAAAATACGATTCTATTTATATTTTGGATGTAAATTATAAAGAGTGCCTCCTGCTGTTGATAACGAATGAGCATATAGAACTTATTTCATTTGTAAAGAAAAAAAAATTTAATATGAGAACATTGCCGACGTCAAATTGTAAATTAGAAGTTGCACACGAATAGGAATTTTGCTATCACATGCATAATATGATAATATTTTTATTCATTTATTATTATTTAAAGCACTTCAAAACTTTATCGGATGATTCATTTTATTATAGACAGTGACGTTAAGCAATCATTAATTCTTTTCGGTTTCGAAGTTACATTTTCTAGAAAATATTTTTTAACCTGCTTAGATGCAAACTCATGATTTACATTTTATTACAGATTAATCGTCATATAAACATTTTTTTTTACATTTGAACCTCCCAAGAAGTCTTATATTTTAATAATTTAATTGGTATTCTTGATGTCGGAGAACATAATAGTTGTTAAATAAAACAGCAGATCAAAAACATTTTCGTTTACAATATCAAATGGAAACGTATTTATTTTTTTGGAAATATGGATTCTCTGAAAATAACTATTGACGCACGCCAAAATGTATTACACCTATTCCATTGGTTTAAGATTTTCCTTAATGGAAATAATTGGATTTGTCGTGGAGGCCTTGTAAACTGGATTGCGAGTCCTCTCGATTTAACCTGCTTAGATTTTTTTTTGTAAGGAGGTATCAGAATGAACTTATAGACCAGGGCTTATCTGTAAAATATCGAAGTTTGGTGGATGTCAAATGGAACATGGAAATTTTTGCATGAGAGCCTTCAGAATAACCAGGATAACGATAATTTAATATGCGTACTTTCAAAAGGTTGGGCAACATTGTTTTTATTAATAAAAACATAAAATTAACGAAAAAAAACGTTCTTTTTTTCAAATTTTCTCTGGTGTAACTTTGAAGGCATTCATTTTAGAGGAGGGTGCAAGTGTCAACTGTTCCGTGGACTATTGTTCAGAAATAAAGATTCGCATTGAGAAGGCCCGTGCATCTTTTGTGAAGATCAAGAAGCTGCTCTGTAGTCGCGATCTGAGCCTGGACCTAAGAATTCGGATGCTTAAATGTTATATATTCCCAGTCCTATTGTATGGTGTAGAAACTTGGACCCTCAACTTACATTACGAGCAGAAACTAGAAGCCTTCGAGATGTGGACCTACCGTAGGATCCTGCGAATATCATGGACAGAACATGTGACCAACTTGGAGGTTCTGAGAAGAATGAAGAAGGACGTAGAGATCCTATATGAAGTAAAAAAGAGAAAATTGCAATATCTCGGCCACATCATGAGAGGTCCAAGGTATAAGATTCTGCAACTCATAATCCAGGGAAAGATTGTGGGAAAAAGATCTGTTGGAAGAAGAAGAATATCCTGGCTTAGGAATTTGCGAGAATGGTTCAACGTCAAGTCATCTGATCTATTCAAGGCCGCAGCTTCCAAGGTCAGAATAGCAATGATGATAGCCAACCTCCGAAATGGAGAAGGTACATGAAGAAGAAGAATTTTAGAGGAAAGTTGAAAAGGAAAAAAAGTTTCGTAATTAAATTTGCTATAAGATAAGGTTGGTCGGTCCAAGCGAATATTTGTTTATTAATATAATTAAGCATACTGTAACGATGTATATTTACTTCAGTTATCAATTTTGTTTAAAAAATTTAAGAAAAACTTTAATTTGACCCAGTTTAATACTGTAGGGTGTAGTATGCTGTAAGCATGATGCATAAATAACGTCATTTTTTTATAACAAAATGAATGCATGATAAGCACATGGCATTATGATATTTGAGCTCCATTAATCGCGGTATATCGGTTTAAAAAAAAAAATGATCAAAATCGCTCCATTAGAAGCCGAAAAAAATGAAAGCTCCCCAGCCTTCTTTTCTTCATTTTTCACGCGCGTGGACGATATTCTTTTCATTTTTTATTAAAGTTTCCCATAACATAAACATTTAAATATTTGTATCAAAAAAGAACTCAGCAAGACAAAGTTTTTGGTCCAAGAATCGGGTCTGTATTGTTTTTGGATTCACCATAACAGGCTGTCAAATTTGACAGTTTGTATCTCGGAAACCAATTGATGGATTTGAATTTTTTTTACAAAAAAAGCGTTTTTCCAAGTACTTTCAAACCATTGAAAAAAATCCAATTAAAATCCTCCGAGATAATCTATTTGCTTATAAGCAAAAATATCAACAATTTTTGTATACCTTGCCTGTTGTGTTTTGGTTTATATTTGACTATGGCTATATTGTCTCCACGATTTTTAATATTTACCACTAGACGTCGAATTTGAAATTGTTTTTCTCAAACTCCCATTTAGCTCTTTCTGCAATGCATCTAGGCATGTAGGCATAGTTTAACTCATAAAAGGACTAAAATGATATTTTTAGTTTTCTAGTGAACCTATTTTTAAAGGTTGGCATAAAAGTGCTGGAACGGTCGAATAACTCAAAAACCAAACATAATGGAAAAAACCTTGAATACAAAACTTTAAGGAAATTGAAGGGGCATTATAAGGTGACTTCCACCTTGATCTTAACTGTAACCTTCAGAGTTACTTAAAGGTTAAGTTAATTCTTTACAATTGCATAAGTAGATAGGGTAGAAAATTTCCTATTCAGTGGTATGAATAAGATATGGGATTATAAAGCAATACCAGACGTGATTATCTTGGAAATGATTGTTGGATTTTTGCTAACTACTCTTGTAATCGAGAAAACTGTCTGCCAATAAGCTCTTAATGCATTCAGAAATCTTATTTTGTGTTTAAATAAATGACAGACTGTAACAAGTTGATCTAAGAATCTTTCTTCTTTTGCTAAATAAAGTTAATGTTTAAATATTTGCTAATGCATAAGGAAGATTTTTTAAATACATCTACCTATAGCTTGTGGTTGTAAATTTGTCTCCAATCAATGACAGCCTGTAAAAAATTGTTCCCTTTTTCTGTCACGGACTCCAGATCTAAGTATTTTGGATACTGGCTATATCCAAAATGTAATTTTGGTATTAGATTTTTAATTTGGTTGTTTTTTTTTCTGAGCAAATGCTTAAGGTTTTTATATCTTCTGAAGAAAGGCTCCTTTAAATACAAACTGGTTTTATATAAATTTTAACATTGCTTGAATGTTATGGAACCTAATTGCTGGTTATTTTCAAAATTTAGTATTTTTGGTATATTTTAATGAAGTGTGTTGTGGTTTATCACATCATATCATATGCTGTAAGTTTGTTTCTTTGTTTTTCTTTTGGAGGGTTCTATCAGCTTTCATTCAAACATGCTTATACATGTCAAGTCGGAAAGCTGAGCGTGGAGGGTGTCTATTTTGGCGTGCTATGCCTAATGAGCTGGCACACTATGTTTCGCCTGAGCTCCAGTCTCTATTCGTTTGTGTGTTTGTGACAGTGCCATCCTACAGGACATCCTAGTTTCTTTGTTTTAGGAACTTACAGTAATGTGTTAGGCGCTTTTTTAGTTTGGTTAAAATTATATTCTTCTACTTTTGGTAACTGAAAATCTGGGTCACCAATACTGTTATTTTCCCTCCTGCCGGAACACATTGGTGAAGTGTATGTTACTGATATTTCCAGCGAGGATGAGCGTCTTCATAGGATTTTCTAAAGTGAAGTTAGTACGGGAGGTTTTTTATACACTGCCTGAAAAGGCCAGTGCTGGCTTGGCTTATTTTCTCGTTTTCCACTATAAATTCTGGTAAATACGCCTCGTTTTTGTTGAGAATTTTAGGTGGGCATTTCATTTTGGGATGGTTTGACGGAAATTTGTTAGAATGTTTGAAGCATTTAATTCTATAGTGAACCGTACATAAGTGAACTTGAAGTTGTATAGTGTTGGCATAAGAAGGGTACTTATGTTTAATTACGCAGCTATTAAAATTATCCTAAGATAAATATATAGTCATGACTATCTGTTTACTTTGATTTACGATAATTAGCGTCATATTGTGAAATATTTCAGTTCATAATATTTTATCTTTAAGTGTTCTTTTGTCGTACTTGTAAAATTTATTCAATCTTAAGCTTGGAATTAATTTGGCAGATCTTCACCGATTTTGACTCTTCTTGATTTGGTAATTTCACAGATTTAACTTACCTCTGTTGTCTTCTGCAAGGGCAAATGATATCTATTCAATTGTTTTTCTAAGAATAGGGTTATGTATTTTTTTCAAAATAATAAATTTCTTTTTCGGAGAGGGTTAAAGGTAGCATTTAAATTTATCAGCTTTGATGCCACATGCTTTTTAATAATATTTAATAATTTTTATATTTTTATCCGAGTCAAGCTTATATAATTTAAAGTTTTGTCAACATCGAATCCTTTTTCATTCACAATTGTTTATGGTCTTACAGCTGATCACCATTTTCTTCTTAACATGATTTATAAAGTGTTGCAGTTTGTATACCATATTATTTAGTTTAAATATAATTACAGAAATAAACATTTATTAAGTAAATTCTCGTCTACGTCATAATCAAAAAATGTAATTTTGATTTCCTTGCCATCGGCACTTCCCCAGGATCTTTTTAGTAAATGGTCTTCCATTAATAGCAAGTCCCACTGAGCCCAAAGTGCCTTTGTGAGTTCTTTATCCGAGATCTCTTCTTAACTAGGATGCTTTCGTTATTTTCATTTAGTTCTTCCTTACATGGTCTTTTTGACAAGGCATCTGTTTTGTTATGCAGTCTTCCTGGTATATGTTTGATTTTAAAATTGAGTTGACATCTTGCTACTTATCTTTAAGGTGGCTTCATGTTCCGGAGCCATTTAAGAGCTGGGTGATCTATTCTTATTAAAAATTCTAGTCCATACAAATATTTATGAAAATATTGAGCGGTTTTGATTATGACAAGCAATTCTTCCCTCGCGGTATAATAATTTCTGTCCAGTTTTGAATGCAATCGGCTGAAATATTCGATAACTCGTTCTTGACCATCTTGTATCTGAGACAATACAGCTCCTACCATTATGTTGCTGGCATCAGTATCCAGTATGAATTTTCCGTCATCTCGTGGGTAACCTAAAATGAGACTGGAACATAAGGCAGCCTTTAATTTCCGAAAATCTTGACCTAATTCGTAATTCAATTGAATTGATAAGGATTTTTTCTTGAGTAAGCTTATACAAAGGTGAAGCAATATTAACAAAACCTTCCACGAATCTTCTATAGTATGTGCATAACTCGAGAAAACTTCTCAAGTCATATTTGTGACATGAACGGGCCAATCTTTTCTTGTTTGAATTTTCCTTGTGGATTCCCTCTGGTGATAATACATGTCCAAGGAATTCAACTTTTTTTGGAGGAGTATGCACTTTTTGGGGTTAAGTTGAAGGTTAGCATTTTTAATTCTTGCAAAAACTTTCTGTAGATTCTGTAAGGGTTCATCAAATGTTTTTCTCATAATCATGACATAAACAAGATAGACTAGACTTGTTTTCCACGTAAGACCTCGCAGCACTGTGTGCATTAGTCGCTCAAAGGCAGCAGGAGCGGTGCAGGGTCAGAATAGCATGACAATTAAATGATACAGAACAGCCCCAGATCCATCTTTATATTGGATGCCTACTTACCAATATCCACTTTTAAGATCCAGTGTGGAAAACCATTATGATTCAGCTAACATCGTGAAAGTGTCAATTCTAAGAAGTGGAAAGCTATCTTTTTTTCTAACATCATTAAGATGCCTCTAGTCAACACAAAACCTAGTGATTGCATTCTTTTTGCCTATCAATACAACCGGAGATGACCAACGACTAGACGATTTTTCTATAACTCCATCATTCAACATTTTGTCAACAAGTAACTCCACTTCCTGGCGTTTGGCTATGGGAAGTCTTCTAGGTGGCTTGCGTATTGGTTGCGCACTACCAGTATTTATTTTATGCTGAATGATGTTCATTCTATCGGTATTGCCATCTTCTGCTTCAAAAATATCACTCAGCTCCTTTATAAACCTCTTGATTGATTGGCTGATTATATGACATAGAGTTAAAAAGTTCTTATACTGCAGCATTCAGACTTATTGTATTGCCTACCATATCCATGCCAGACAAACAGGTTGGTTGCCTTAATAAGGTTTAACAGCTGGTTCACTAGTTTGTCCTCTGGATAGATTGATCCCTGAAGACCATATCTTGGTACTCGAAGATGATGTGTCAGGCCATCTGGTCCTCTTCATCACATAGTCTACATATTGATTCTTCGTTGAAGATACCCATTGTATGTAGGTGTTTTCTCAAGCTGCAGTGGCCAGTTATAAGTCCTATGACCAGCCTGATTTGTTGTCTGCTCGGAGGCAGAACTTCACAGATTAGTTTGTCTCTTAGCTTCATCAAGTTCTTGTGACGAAACATGTTTCCAGTTTGTCTGGAGCTGATCAATTAGTCCGTTATATAACAATTTTGATGTAGCTTTGCCTGATGATTCACATTTTACCACCCATTTTAATGGCTCGTATAATGCTATTTCGTCTCCTTGATTAATTTTGACATTGGAAGAATATTGACTACTCTGATAGGTATGATATCATCTGAATTGACTAATGCCTTTGATACGAGGTATTTACAGAGTTTATTGTGTTATTAAACCAATCCTACGTGGATTCAGGAACTCCTATGCGGTCTTTCGTAAATGGTTTTCTCTGTACTTCCCTTTGTTCTCGTTGTTTCTTCGGCAATGGTTCTGATCAGTTCCGTATTATAGTTTACTGACAGAAAACATTCTTCGATGCCAAACATTACGATGTTAAACTTGTTGTCGAAAGAAAATCCATGTTGAAGAATCAGTCCCATTCCAAGAATAAACTTATCTTCTATGTCTGCAACATCAAATAATTTAATATTCATCCTCTAATTTGAAGCTCCACTTGCATTTCTCCAATTACATCAGCTGCTTGCCCAATTACAATTTTTAATATTACTTTTCTGGACAATGGAAAGATTTTAAATTTATCAACAAGGCTTGACTATCAGAGCTACTGCAGCACCAGTGCCCACAGTTACAGCATTTACTATTCGTTCAATTATAAGTGTTGGAGATCCTTTCTAGGCTGCAAGTGGAAATAATTCTGGGGGCTTTCTCGATATTGGTTAAGACCCGAACCTTAATGTTGACTAATTATAGTTTTTCTGGTTCTCTTCTGTGCGGTCTCTGGATGGTGAACGAGACCGACACTCCCTTCTCATGTGTTCAGTTCATCCACATCTGTAACAAGACTCTACCTGGTTTCTTCTATAGCGTGAAGTATTATTAAATATGTTTAGTTTTATCTGTTAAGTATAATTTATTACGATTAGTTTCTTGAGGATTTCAGAAAACATTTTCTCCATTACTTAAATCGATGACTTCTTCTTTTCTTCGATATTAACGGCCTTTATTTTTGGTCTTTATCTAACCCTTTACTGCAATAAATGAGCTTGCTTATACGCAACATACGCTGTATTTCCTGATCTCTAATTTCATTAATCAAATACTGGATTGTAGGCTCTTCTCGGAATTCTTCCATAGCTCCTGGGTAAGCCAGATGTACAAGGTATCCGCTATCTGTTTCATATTCTTGACAACTTTTTCCATTTTTCAGGTATATTGACTTGGGCTGTGACTGATATAACTGACGCCGATATTGATCTCCAAATCTTTTTTCCAACGCAGCACTAAGAATTGCATAGTCTTTTTTGGGTTATAGGAATTGTTTGCAATAACTCTAGTGCTGATCCACGAAGTGCTATTATTAATATAGTAGGTATCTCTTCATAATTTCAGTTATTTGCACTAGCAGCAGCTTCAAATTTTGGTTGGTACATTATCCAAGATGTTTGACCATCGCAAGCTGGAGGTTTAGTGTTCCGTTCGGTTGCTATTACTTTATCTGAAGGGTAAAGCTTTTATACTTTATTGACCTCTGTCTGAAGTTTCTTCATTTTAGCTTCTATAATATATATCTCTTGTCGCACTTCTACGTCTTCTCCTACGTCTTCTATACTATTTACTTCTTGAAGTACTTCTTCTACGTCTTTTCCCATTTCGCCTATGTCTTTCTTAAACTGCTGCGTTTGCCAATGTACAATCTGATCGAATTTTTGTTGCCCTTGTACAATGACCTCTTGTATCCATTTACAAAGTTTATTTTCATTTTTAACACGACGTTATTGTTGTTTGTCTTTAAAGTGACGTTCTTCTTCTTCTTGTTTTTCTTTCAAACGACATTGTTCTTCTTTTAGGCGACGGTCCGCTTCTTCCCGTTTTCCTTATTGGCGACTCGCTTCTTCTTGTTTTTCTTTTTGGCGATGCACTCCTTCTTGTTTTTCTTTTTGGAGAAGCGTTCCTAGTTCCTGGTTTTCTTTCTGGCACTGCGCCTCTTCTTCTAGTTTTCACTATCTCCTTTATTTTTTTTTTAAATATATATACCTATGTCCAGATTGCGGCATTTATCTTGATACAACCGAATATCTCGGTGGGATCACATTTTTGAAAAAAATATTTTATACAATAATTATAGGGTGGCAAGTGGGCTAACTGGCAATGACATTAAAAATAACCTTAATGTTGACCTTCAAGACTATTTGAAGGTCAACTTCAGAATTTTAAATGGAACTTCCCAACTTCAACCCCGGAAATGAAAAGTGGAAGAAATTTTATCATCAGATATGACCTAGACCTCAAGGTGAAAGCTACGTATTAAGGCCATTTCTAGGACAAAAAAAAAGATCGCAGTATTTTGTGAAATGTCTTGTACAAAATTTGTTGGATGGCACGGAGGCTAATGAGTAGTGACCTAGAAAATACCCTTGACCTTCAAGATCATTTGAAGATCCATTTCAAAATTTGTAAAGAAACTCCCGATTTGACCCCCTAAAAGGGAAAGACAGATCAATTTCAAATTAATTTCATCATTAGAGATGACCACGAAATCAAGGGCACGACGAAATTGGTGTAGAATAATTGATGACAAGCCTGTGAGTCTATACTTTCTTGAATGTAATTTGAACGGCGCAAGATATCGTGATATTTTAGAAAACAAACTTCTAATTTTGTTTGAAGACGTACCCTTAGATGAAAGACAATAAATGTAGTTTCAACACGATGGATGTCCAGTATAAATTATTTCCAATTAGTTTGTCAAGTGTTGAATCGCGAATTCAACGGATGGTGGATTGGTAGAGGAGGTCCAGTAAATTGGTCAGCAAAATCGCCAATTAAAGATAACTATTTTGCGCACTTATTGAAATAAATTCTTATAAAACCTTTAACATGATCATACAAAATGATAAGGGGTGAGGGGACTCATAGAAAACAAGCACCCTGAGCGTGAGAGGTGAGAGGACTCACCCCGAAGAGAACAAAAATTACTACATCCACGTCGTTGTTCCGGGGTAGTGCTAAAAGTAGTTAATCATGCACATAGTCGTACTAAGTACAGGTTTTGCTAACAGTTCTAAACAAACGAATTTCTTCAAATAGCCCTGAAGATCAAGATCAAGGTAATATTATAGCAATTTTGCAATCTTACAACTTTAGTATGTAACTTTTATAGAATAATAACGACAAAGATCTTCGTTTGACCTTTAAATGACCTTACTGTGAAATTGATCAATCTTTCCATTTGAGGGAGTCAAATTGGGGGTTTTCCTTTCAAATTTTGAAATGGAGCATCAAATGGCCTTGAAGGTCAAGGTTAAGGTTATTTTTAAGGTCATTACCAGTTAGCCTCCGTGCCACTCAACAAATTTTGTATAAAACATTTCACGAAATACTGCAATTTTTTTCTTGACCTGGAAGTGACCTTGATATTTGACCTTCGCCTTGAGGTCAAGGTCATATCCGATGATAAAATTTACCGCCCTTTTCATTCTCTGAGTCGAAATTGGGCGACTCAATTTAAAATTCTTAAGCTGACTTTCAAGTGTCCTTGAAGGACACTGTCAAGGTCATTTTCAAGGTCGCTGCTAATTAGACTTCCTGTCACAATATAATTTTTGTATAAAATATTTTTCGAAAAAATGTGATCTCAAGTTTACAAACTTCTACAGGAAACCAAACGAACCAACGAATGTATTCCCGGATTAATACTGAATCACATGTTCCCATCCGTGAAACACTATGCGATAGGCACATATTTATGAATATAAACTTCCTGTTGTATTGATTAAAATGATCGTTCTAGGACCCTGGCTTATCTGAAGAACAACATTAGTCAAACTGTCTTCAATTTACCCTCGATATGCTGAAAAGAACTTCAAAGTTCGATTAATGTACTGTAATGAGAATAATGGACCCCACCTGCCTGATATCATCTTTAAACATAAAATTTAAATGTTTTACTAGATGGTATTCAAAGAATGAAATATACACCTGCATTACTTTTTTTAAACTGAATTTTTAAATAAGCAAGTTGCTTCGCGTCACCCTATATTACATAATTAAAAATGAATTTTATCAACATATTATCAGAAACTTAAAAATTCTCTTTGGAAAAAACTATAAATAAATAATGCTGAACAAATATATAACCTACAGTACATTATTTTGTTAATGATGTTTAAAGTAAATATATTAATATATTTTTCTTTAACACTGGCTGAGTGCCTGGTAAGTACTTAAATTTTATTAATCTAAAAAGTTTAATTATTTTATTATTCGCTGCACATTTTGATCATATATAAGATATTAAATTGAAAAAAGTTCTTTAATCAGATCTCTTCATACGTTTGAAATATTTGATTTTAGGACAAATATATTCAATGTAATAAGTTTTTTTCTTGCCCTAAAGTGAGTATTTGAAATTTTTGATGTAACCTTTAATATAAGTACTATTGTAAAATTTTGAGTCTTTTAATTCCTAAATTCCATAAATTAATATGAGCAAATCTGCAATGACTTAGAACTAAATATACGGTATCATGCAGTATGATGTCCTACTGCCTCCAAAATTGCAATATCAAGATTACTAGACACACCAGATTTATGATACAAGGTGATGAATAATGATTGAGCTTTAGCTTAATTGTAAGTTCTATACGGGAAAGTAACAGGATTCGTCTAAATGTGGCTGATAAAATATTTTCTGTTAATAAAATATAGATGGTAAAGTTTAATTAGTTTCTTCCATAAATAGTTTTTGAAATATCGACATTAACATTCGCAATTAAGGATATTTGGGGAGCAGTAATAATAATAATACAATCATCTTTTTGCAGTTATTTTAGAGGACGCTAATACGCTAATTATTTCTTTTTCACATTTTACACATATACCAACAATACCTCAGTTTTAATTTAAAAAATGATTAGGAAATGATAATCTCTAAAGAAAAGAGTACAGTCTATTTCCAAGATGCTTTCAATTTAAAATCTAATTGCAATCCTATATAAATTTGGGTCCTTTAAGAAAGTGCAAATGTATATAGCCTATGAACTAAGCCAAAATAACAGGGCGGATAAAGAAAATGTTCCATCGAATTTCTCCCAAATCAACCTTATCAAATTTAGTCGAATTTAACTGAAATATGACCCTTTTGGAATAACAAATTATAAACAAATTTTTATCATATTGTGAAATTATGAGATTTTCGATTCTTGCATACACAAGTGAAACAGAAATTTTGAAAATTTAATTTTCCACTATTTAAAACTTAATTTACATTTGTATACCCCAGTTTATAAATGTTTTTTCACGTTTTAATAAGGCTTTTATCGTATTCCTTAGGTATAAAAATATCAAATTTTATACGTATAAGGAATATCCTCTTAAAACATTACATTTTATCAGTTATAGAAGAAAGAAGAATCCATAAGTAATAATTCAGAAAAAATATTTAATCAAAAAAAGAATAGTTTTTCCAAAATCACAATTTACATAGTTTACCATTCAATATTGAGCTCTATTTCAGCATCATCAGGAGACAGGACACACTATAAATTTCCAGGAAACTAAACAGATTGCACCCATAAAGCATTATAGAATGCGCATCATCAGAAAAGCTCCCGAAATAAAAAGCACTAAAAAACCTAACAAGAGAAACGATGCACAAAACATCAAAAATACATGGAAAACCCTACTCAAAATCAAACTAGAAACACCAGAGACCCAGAGAAGCGAGGAAACCGACCAGAGGACCAGCACGCTCATTCCAAGCCAACCAGCCGTCGAGGAGCATAACTTTCAGATGTTGGCCAAACGTCGTGAAGATTTTTCTACTGACGAACGAATTGAAGATCGGAGAAACACCAGTGCACATTCCACCATCCATGAAAACCTAGAATATATATATATATATATATATATATATATATATATATATATATATATATATATTTATATATATATATATATATATATATATATATATATATATATATATATATATATATGTATATAATTTTACAGGACTCTTACTCTCATTGCATTTTGTTATAAACAATTTTAGATTTAGTTTGAACAGTAAAAAATGAAGGCGCTATCGAAAAACAAATACCTACTTGTCTCGATTTCTTAAAGATTTTAGATGCAACTGTAAAACTGGTTATACTCACTTTATAGCTCAAATCTAAATACCAAAAATCGATATGTCTCTGTGTTCAAAATTTATAGCAAAAGCGCTTGAATTCTTGACAATTCCAAAAGGATAACAAAGAGCAGAGCATGCATAAAAATGTGTTTATTTCGAAATATTAACCATTACACTTTAATAATAGCTGGCTTTTAATTATTACTCATCTACGTATTTCAGTACAAGATAATAATATTGTTGAAGAAAAAGCACTTCAATTAATTATCTATATTAAATTTATTTTAAAATACTTCCGAAAATATTTTTTCTTTCAGGTAAATCTAATCTGGTTATATCAGATCAATACCTGATAATAATATAAATTTTATTGACATTACTTCGGAATCCGTTTTAAAGTGTATTTATTTTTAGGCTCAGCAAGTTAATACTCCAGATGGCCCAATTAAAGGCACAATAGAAACTACTAATAGCGGAAGAACATACTATGCCTATTACTCTATCCCATATGCAAAACCTCCAACAGGATCAAGGCGTTTTCTTGTAAGTTATTATTCATTTATTATTTAATATTCTAATATTTTTTCTATCAGATATATTATTAAGGAAGATTTTGAACTTGAGACAACTACTTTCTGTTTTTTTTTTTATAGCAAAACATCTAAACACGTTTTAAAGTATTTTGTCGAAATTATGATGACATTTAAATCAGACTTTTCTAAAATGGTATGAGTTTCTGTTCTATGACAGGAAGGAAATATCAACGGGTTTATTTTCATTCTTCCATGAGGAAACCTAAATGTAGCCGAATAAGTTTGAGAAGTCAAAATTAGTTTTTATTTTTATTTCATTTTCTCTTTCATCGCAATTCATTATTTTGAATTAAATTTATCAGTTTAACTTTTACTGTAAATCTATATGTAGATTTACATGTAAATTTTTTAAAAAAATTCCTTCTTGATTTATTCTAGACATAAATGTGAAATTTTACTGTTTCCCTTTAGTCTTCTAACGGCGAATTTAAAAAATCTGCAAAAATTCGAGATAATAGCACTTTTAACAAAAATTAGGCGTAATATGACATGTTTACTATTTCATAAAATACGAAAAAATTTATTAAAAATTTAATCTCTGATACAACAATATGCTTACGAAAACAAAGATTCTTGATGATAAAATTTTGCTACGGAACCTTAACATGAGAAATGGGATATTTCGATGTCTTTCGGAGCATCCGTATACAATAATTCCGTCACGCACCGGCGTAGTGGGGCCGTGGGAAGGGCCAATCGATGATGGGAAAACTATTTAGGGCGTCGCACGGCATAAGTTTAAGGAGAACTACAGATTCTCTACCCGGATTGCCCGGGACAACTGTCGGACCGCGCTTTCCTGGTCTGGCATTGCAGGTGAGGCAAGGCTGGTATATATGGTATGTCATCATCTCTCAACATTGAAGATGACCCTTATAAGAACGAGCAATGTTGTTTCATCCTACCAACACTATCGAGTACCCTTATAAGTATGGACAGTATAGGTCCCCTTCCTAATATCCTACGGTTATTGGTCGACATTGTCGAGGACCCTTATAGGAACGGTAATTGTCGTTCTATCTTATCGACACTGTCGAAGATCGTTATAAGAATGGATAGTATAGATTCCGTTCCTAATATCCTACCATTATTGGTCGAAATTGTCGAGGACCCTTATAGCAACGGACATTGTCGTTCCATCTTACCGACGCTGTCGAGGACCCTTATAAAAAGGGGCAGCTTCTTTCTTTATATCCTACCGCCAACTATAAGCACATGCATTAAATGCCGTCGGTTTTATTTAGTTTCGTAATGACCAAGAACCTGTTTACCGTCAGGTGTTGTCAGTAAGAGCGCATTAAAGCTGTTACCGCCCGTCACGGCCAGGGTTTTATTGCCACGTACATAGACACGGCCAATCGACTCCAGGTGACCGCCAAGATATAATGTACCGCCGCCAGTGGAATAGTACGAGGCGTCGTGAATAGCGTCGTGAAAGAAATCACGAGTTACCATCTACCCTACCGCCACCGCTTTAACAGTGCAAGACGCGGTGAACAGTGTCCTTAAGTACTGTCTATTTGGTTTTGTTTCTGTACAGAATACGGTCTGTATGACCTTATCTTCGAAAAGGCTGAATCGATTTCGATGAAACTTTACAGACATGGAGGGGATAATGAGAATATAGGTTACTTTAAAAAAAAAATAGAGAAGTCTCACAACTCAACAAATTTTCACTTCCCGTTTTACGCGGACGAAGTCGCAAGTAAAAGCTAGTTTAATATAAATTGCGATAATATCATTGGCAAAACAAAACTAGAAGCTTTATTTCGTTAGTAAATCTAGCTGCTGACCGCCAATTTATACCAGTTTCATTGTTAGACTATGTTAGAAAATTGGAGAATAAAATTTATCCAATTTTAAAACAGTAACTGTTGTTTGTTCAGACTAGTACATAGTGCCTGTTAACTTACCATTGGTGAAAAAAACACGGGGTAACTTTTAATATCTCACAAATGTTTACAATATTATTGTATTATTCTTTTTGCGTTTTTTATATCTATGATAAGTTATTTTATCATCATCAAAAGCTTCCTGTAATATTTGTTATTTGGGCTAATTACTTTTATTAATATATATGAAAATAATATTTTATTTTAAATTTTAGGCCTCCGAACCAATAGACCCATGGACAAACGTGTACGATGCTTCAGCAGAAAAACCAAATATTTGTTATCAACTGTATAGAGACTATGACGCGGAAAATGAAGACTGTCTATATATGAATATTTTTACTCCACAAGTAAGTTTTTGATAACAATATAAGGTTAATATTTTAATCACTTTGATTTAATTTTTTTAAAGGAACCTCAGCTACCCGCATTATGTTTTATTCCTTCCAAATTTTAAAAATTATTTTTTAAAACTGGTAGTAGAGCATGTTTAAAAACATATACTATAAAGACTTATCCTTCCCCCTATCTATGTTTATATTCCAACAAAAATTATTATCTTTTTTGAGTAGCTATAGGGCACAACATTTAAAAACTTATCCTTCCTCCACACCTACAAAAAATGAAAAGGATACTTCTTCAGGTTGCTCCATTATGGAGCGTAGGTTCAACAAAGAAATTATTATACGTTTCCTGAAATTCGGTTTAATGCCTGATTTAATAATCTAGGAAAATGTACTTGATTGTTCGATTCTTGTAATATCTTCCTCTTAGCCATCTTAGTTGGGTCAAAAACACAAACATCTAATAGTTATGGGAGATGCGTACTGCTAGGAGACGAAAGAACAAAATTAAAGTAAATATCTACTCATTTTGAAATAACATTGACTAAAATTTGACTTGTCAAATTATCTCTAAACTTTAGAATCTGCTTGCAGAAATTAAAAATATGACAATATTATGCTGTAAGATCAGTCTTCAAAAACATTTGTATCGAACCATCTGGAACGGATACTATTGTATCTGTCTCCAGCTGGTTCCTTTTCCGTCCAAGTAGTCTATAAAGGATCTGCCTGTATAAACCTGAAGCATAAGTTCTGAAACTCAGAAAGCAAAAATGACGGAAGTAACTTCCTTAGAAGTATTCATTATCTTTTCCATTCACTTAGAAGTCCTACGAATCATCGCTTTCACACTACCGTGAGAGTCAATGAAATTCGTCTCATCATAATTAACTATTACTTTAGATGGGGCATCTTTTAAACTTTCTGAAAAGATGTTAAAATAATTATTAGTCATATCAGACAGACCTTGACTCTTCTTTATTTCATTGGTTGAAACAATCTTGTGGTCAGTTGTCTCTTATAGAAATTTTTGAAGCCAGATTTCGTTAGGTCTTTAGTTGCCAAATTGTGGAAACGATTTTACCCTTTTGTCCAAGTAGGATTTTACTGTTTTCAATATCATTTGAATCACAACGATAACCCCAATTTGCTGCAATAACTCGATAGTATTTCCTTTTGCATATCGTTGCAATTTCACCTTCAACAGACTTTGAATGAATAAGAAGTAACAAAAGGAATTTTATAATATTTACTTAAATCCTTTAGGTTTTTACTCTGTTGATTTAGGTGTAGTAGCAGCTGAAAGGTGTTTTTGCTATAATTCTGATATTTTCTAATTCTCGGCCTCTTTTAATAATACGCCACTAGAAAGTATAACGAAAAAATTTAAGTTTCGGGCCTGAATTTGATACTCTAGTAAATTATTAATCAAACGATAATCCAATATTATTAGTGATGTTTGTCTAACAGGAAGTATTGAGATTAAAAAAGAAACAATTTTTTTTGAAGATGCATATTAGGAAACTATCCTACCGCATTTGGAAATTAAAATTTCTACCCGAAGAGGGAATCTCTTTTATCTCGAAGAAGCACAAATTTTCAAGTCGCCCAATATTTTTAATGCACCCTGCTTAATGGTATTTTATACTATTTGTCAAAACTGGGCTTAAAATTTAATATTACTTTTCTCAAACTTGTTTTTAAATTGTTTTACACCGTTTATTTTTCGCTGTCTCGTAATAGCTTATTATATTTAGATCTTGTTACTATTTTTATTTTGTTAATTAAGTGTTTAAGTTCCTAAGCTAAAGCCAAATATTTTTTGCGCATTTCACCTTAATTCTCTTACCAAAGACATTTTGATTGTCTTACGATCTCATAGCGGATCTGTTCTAAACTGGTAGTAAAGTTCACAGAGAGTCCCTGCAACATAAATTTACACCATGAATATATTAATTATTATTAGTCTGCATACAAAATATTTAAATACAGAAGACGTTCAGCATGCTTTTAGTATTAGAAATAATTGAATATTATCGTTTACTCTATGATTAATTTATTTATTTTTTTAAGGACCCTATAGCTGAAAGCAGAAACTTATCAGTTATGGTTAATATTCATGGAGGTGCCTTTGTTGGTGGTTCTGGTCTTGTTTCAACAGCTTCAATAGGAGGTTTTTCACCAAAATATTTAATGGAACATGATGTCATTTTTGCTTCTTTTAACTATAGATTAGGTATTTTTGGTAAGTTGCAAGTATTGCATTTTTCCTTAATTTCTTTCACTAAAATCCACATGAAAAAATTTAATAGACAAAATCTGTCATTACTTTCAGTTGACAGAAGTTTTGGGGTAATTTTTCTCAAGATTATTACATGCATAAAGCATATTAATACAATGCTGCTTTCGATACTGTTCGCAGATTACTGTGAGCACCAACTTCTCCAAAGTGAATTTCGTTATTGTAATTTTACAAGAATTAAACAATTGACATGTACAGTCTGGACTGTTTACCTTTTAATTTTAACAGATGACATCTAGTTATTTCTGGTCGATATCAAAAGTAATTTTAGATGATTGATTCATTGTCAAGTTGAATTGTTTTTTACCGAAATAATAATTTCACGCAAAAAATAGTTTTCTTGTATTCTAAAAACTTTCTACAATTATTACATTACTGACCGTTCAGGCATTTTTTTTTATTTTGCAAGTATCTCTCTATCTCTTTCAATTCGTTTCTTAAAAAAAGATAGCGAGCGAATTCAATTCCAATTCCCTCTCCATATGCGTTTCGATCACTAAATGATCTCATCAGTAAAACCAAGAGCAAAATTCACAAGAAACAACTGTGCAATTAAATCTAAATTCCGAGACATGTTGGCAGGTTGTTAATCGTATGTTAGACTGTTTTTTATCAGCAGTCAAATCTGTGCGTACACCAGAGTAGTACGTAACTTGAAAGTTAAAAGTTCAGTAAGATATAAAGGAATATTCTTTTACAGCTCCACTGATCAGATCATTAGCTTATCGAAATACATATAGATTGAGAATCAGAGCTGAATTCGCAGAAAATATACTGTCATTTTCCTTTAAACAACCCGAAGGAAAAGAAAAACAGTAACTTATTAAACTAATTCTACGGTCGTAAAATATTTCTTTATTAATATAAATGTAACACTATTTTGACTGACAAATTAATATAAACTAACCACGAAATAGGCAATATTTAAATAAATCATCTATTATGAATGATGATGAAATGAAACAACAATCGGTACAAAAAGTACTACTACAAAACCAATACTTAGATTGAGTTTGTCAAAACAAAACTGAGATTACTATATTATCAGTTTTGTCATCATTCATCCCAGTACCTCTATTGCAACAAAAGTTTTTGTTAGTATATTCGAAATCATCATGGTCATCGTTCAGTTCCTTTTCTTTTCCGCTGCTGGATGTAAGACTCCAGGAAACTCGATCTTGAGCTGCTCGCATTCGACTTCCTTTAATCCTCTTAATGTCATCTCTACATCCGGTCGATAGTTTTTCCCTTCCTCTCATATCTGCACATGATCTCCACTACAACAATCTATCTGTCGTACCTGCGAATTTTCACTTTTAACATCCTATGTTCTATATCCCTACCCTCTTAGATATTTCTGAATTTCTTATACGATCTGAGAGTTTAATAGCTAACATGTTCAGCGATTTTTAAAGTAACTGCATTTGCTGTTATCAAATTTAAAGATCCCATAACCTAAAGCACACATTAATTATATATCTTTCATCTGTGGTAGATGAAAATTTTGCTTCCAAAATTTTTTTTTATTTTGTTATATGCAGCCCAGTCAAGGCCAATTCTTTTACATATTTCATACGTTTGGTTGTCTCTTGCTATTTCCACATCATACCCCAAGTATCGATATTTTCAAAATTTTTCCATGTGTTCGTTCCTGAGCCATCAAGATACAAATTTTGCATCGAACTTTTTGTTTGTTTATTTTAAACCATCTCCAATCGTTTGGGCTGTCTACGTCAGATTCCTTTTACTTCACATATGTTAACAAGGATGAGAATAATATGTTAATGCATAGTCTAAGCCACTCGTTGAAAGTTCAGAAGGCATTTTATCTCCTTGTCCGACACTCCTTTCTAACGAAAATTTGTTGCTTTCTTGTTGACGCATACTGTTTATTTTATGTATTAAACAAGTATATTATCATTCCCTAAAAGCTCTTAATGTAGCACTCCTTTCAATACTACCTAAAACCTTTTCAAAGTCAGCAAATATTAGCACTAATTGCAATGTATTCAATTTTTTTTTTTTTTTTGATCAATGTCCTCAATGATAAGAGATGATTCTTTGTTCCTAACCCCAAACGGATGATAGTAGATCTGCTGCTTCTCAATTTTGATGGTAATTATTTTGATAAAAAACTTATATACAAATGTGATAATGAGCTTAAGGATCTATAATTTTTATTATCTTTTTTTTATAGAGTAATATCATTAAAATATTATTGCAATCTTCAGGAATTATGATGTAGAAGGGACATAGATTGAAAAGGTGAATTATTTACGCAAAAAAAAAACTTCGCATCCTAATTTAATAGCCTCAGTCAAGATTTCGTCATATAACGGCGATTTATTATTCTTTTTATTTTTAAATGTATTTTCTCTTTCATCTTTTGTGATCTCAAATACTGATTATTTACTTGGGATGCTTTAGCGTGATCTGTGAGCAGTCGGTTACTACTCTTATTATTTCTTGTCTTCTCAATGTTATGTGATGTATCTTACTTCCGATTTGAATTATTTCGTTTTTGCCGATATTTGGTTTTGATTCTAGTACCCTCTAGCTTCCAGTTTTTTTTCGATTGTTTGTTAACTTCTTTCGTGTTTTAATTTCATATATAACTTCTCGTGTTTTCTCTGATTTCTCTATTTATATATCCTAATTTTTGAATATCTCGATTTTTACTTCCCATCTTCTTTCCTTGTTGCATAAATGTTTTAGTGTGTGAACTAATTTTATTTTCCTGTCTTTGATTCGGACAATATTCTTTAACTGCCTTTGTCATCGTGTCAGTGATTTTTTTGTTCAGTTCATTTATGTTATTTGAAGCTATCTTCGCTGATGTTTCTGTTCTTGCTTTTCGAATTTTATATTGTTGTTTTGGGATTGGTCATTACTTGTTGATTTTATTTTGTTGCTATTATATTTGACATAATTCTGGCCAATTGGTAAACACTGAAAGTTATGGGAGTACCTTTTCTGGAATCAAAAATCCATAGGAATCCATTGTATGGATTCTAATTTTGTTTCTGGATCCTACTGATGTACCTAACTCTCGTCATTCTGTTGTTTCTTTCACTGCTAGATGAAAATTTTCACCCCTCATATTTGACTTATATAGATTAATTAATATGCCCAGGGACACAAACTAAAAGTAGGCTGAATAAAGGGTTGTGAAGATGCTTTCGATCATTAGGTGAGCAGATGTCTTTCTGTTAAGATAGCGGAGCATCGATAAGTGGATATCCATCTCTCAGAGAGCCATCGGTCAAACATTCGGCGATCGAGCGATTCCTATCATAAGGATATCCCATAATTACACTAAATATCCACTATCCATTGGTCAAGATCTCTACCGGTTATCAGTTTCGAGCGCCACTCTCTGGATTAACGTGGTAGAGGGTCCACTGCACCAGGCAGCTCTGACCTATGGGTGTCCTAGTTAGCCCAAGCAAGTCTAAAAATACTGTAAGTTTCCCAGTCGAAACGTTTCTCTTCAGATCTGATGTAGAAATTACAAAGCAAAACCAGTATGTCAGATAAATATAATATGTGGCTATACCACTGGTGCTAATTTCAAAAGTTTTGAAAATAAAATATATTTAAATTGATAATACTTTTAGGTTTTTTGTCGTCCGGTGATGATATTATTCCTGGAAATGCTGGACTTAAGGACCAAATTTTAGCCCTTAAATGGGTTCAAAAGAACATTGCAGCTTTCGGTGGTGACCCGAATAAGATGACAATTTTAGGTCAATCTGCAGGTGCAGCTTCTGTTGGGTATCACATGTTGAGCCCAGCTGCCAAGGGTAAGATATACTTTATAATAGCATATATTTTAGTTATTTCATAACTGGAATTAGAAATAGATCAGCCGGTGATATACATAAATGCCGGGTGAGCTGGAATCATATTTGAGAATTATTAATACCAACTGTATTTAGTTATGTTTTAAATTAATAGCCCAAAGGCTTCCAAATGTGCAGTAGATTTCTGATATCATTGCTTAAAAGCTATATTTCCTACATGCTTGACATATATTATCTTACTTTGCCAGGTACATACATCTCTTTCATAATTTGCAGACTTATTTTGAATTAGAAACTTTATGGCTTTTTTCTATCTCGAAACGACGACCTGATTTTCGACTTATATATCATCTAAAATTATTCTGAAAATTTGAATTTCCATAGTAAAATCTTTGTATTTTTAGGTTTATTTGCTGGTGCTATTTTGGAATCTGGCACTTCACTATGTCCCTGGGCATATCAAAGAAATCAAACAGAAATATCTTTTAAAACTGGGGCCATTATTGATCCACAATTTAATACCTCAAGAAAATCTGAAGATTTATTAAACGTTTTACAGAATGCCAATGCAAAAGATCTCGATAATGCTGCTTTGTCTTATGCTATTTGGGTAAATATTTTGATATTGTTTAGTTTAAATTAATCCTGACGTTAATCTTCATATAAAACAAAATCTTAAAATAAAATGGAAATGGAAACTGACACGATTAATGTAATTGTCAGTTACGTTTTCATTTCTATGTAGGTAATTTTGAACAATTAAAACAACCGGTCCGATTGTTACCTTTATTTACGAGAATGTTTCTTTAAGTTGCATTTAGTATTTCCCTGAAAACAGTACAATTTATTAATTCATAATTTGATATAAATGATTTATCTGGCCACGACAAAAACGATAGATTCCGAATAGCAATTCGAATTTAGATAAAAATTTTATTTTGATGTTGCAATTTTCCAGTTTACATGATCAATTAAAATCAAATGAAAATGGAACACCAACTAAATTGATAGGATAACAATCTTACGACATTGAAATATACAAACTAGTTTTAATAATGTTGATAATAATTTATATGATCACGCAAATATGCACAGTATACACACAGTAAAATTTTATATTTTAAGAAATATTGGCATGGTTCATTTCAGGACTCCGAGCAACCTGATGCAACTGGTAGGAATATAATACAACAAGGCATTTATTTTGCTCCAGTAATTGAAGCTGAAAATAATGATAACCCATTCTTGACAGATTACCAATATGAAATACTCGAAAGTGGTAATTTTAACCAAGTACCAGTTTTAATGGGTGTATGTGCAGAGGAAGGTTTACTTAATTTGGGTGGTAAGATTTTTTAATAATAGATTAAACATAATTTTATTAGTTTTAGGTGTAAACTATTAGATTGCATTTGGTATCATTAGGAATGACCGTTCCACGTTGACGCCGTTCTGCAATGCAAAAAAATATTGAAATAAAATCTAATGTTTTCTTATTGTTATTTTAGATTCACTTAATATCACCCTTCAGGGTTATGACTCTGATCCTTCTTACATGAACCCACAAAATCTTCACATAGGCGTAGCAAGTGAATGGCAAGAAGTTGGAAGTTTATTAAAGAATCATTATTCCCCTAATAGTTCCTTTATGGACTACCAATTAGGAGCAATTCGCGTAAGTTAATTATCTGAAATAATTTAGAAATCGTTAGTGAAATCCTGATAGCTAAGAGGGGAGCATAACTAATTATATTAGGGTAATGTGGCTTAGAAATAGGGAAAAAATAAAATCGAAACTCCATTTTGGGTATTTTATTGTGGTATAATATCCAAAATATAAACCTATCAGCACATTATATGGAATTATAAAACATTCATATAATTTTATTCAGAGATTTGATGTTTCTATATCCTTGCCAGGTAAATATCCTTAAATACAAACTCATTCTGTTGCATTTTTTATCAAATATTAGATATGACAAATCTTTTATTTTGGTTTGTATTTTTCAATTTTTTTTGCCTTGTTTAATTAAACAGGGTTGAGAAAATGTTCCGGATTGGCATAATTAACGGCGAATAAAAATATATAGTGGATACCGATGTTCTTCAATCTTTAGCACCACTATTGTTCTATTTGACTCTGCGTTTCACATATCAATGACGTCAACAACTGTCAGAGGATGATGCCATTTATAATTTGTTGAAATGGAATTAGATGCAAATATCAGTTACTATATTTTAAATCTCCAACTAATTTAGGATTTTATTGTATAGGATTCTCGGTGGATACACGCTTATTTTACGACAAAATATTAAATTTCAGATTTAATATTGCCCCAAAACTCCCTAAGCAAAATAATCTAAATAATAAGGCATACAGTGCTAAACTTACAATTCTTCGATTGCGGGGAAACCCAGAAATTAACCGGCGCTTTGGCTCGGTGCTTCCCCTAATTCAGAATGTGACGTCACCACTACTATAAAAGCGAAAAAACAGCGGCGTAATTAAGGGTGCATTTTTCAAGGTCATATTAGCAGAATATTTTGATCAAAAATAAGACATTTTTGGACCCGATACACGCGAAAAGTAAAAGCAATTTTGACCTGAAATTTTCGAAAAATGTTCGAGAAAGGTTTAATAAAGACATGGATAACAAAAGTTGCACAGAAAAAAAACAACAAATAGCATTTTTAACCACTTTTTCGCAGGTATGTTTGTAGTCGACGTAAAAAGCCATGATTTTTAAAATCATTTAAAAACGAATAAACATTTGACAAATTTTATTGACGCAGCCCGATCCTTTGTTAAAAATACATTTTCTACCAAAAAAATTACAACGAAAAGGTGTTTATTTTTCACGGGTGTCGGGGAAAACTAAAAACTGGTGTAAAATAAAGATATTATAATTCCCGCTTCGGCCAATAACCTAATCACAAAGTTTAACTGGGCTAATCTGATTTTATTGGCATTGGTGCTCTCCTTTTATTTGCACTCAATAGAAAGAGATATTCGACTATTGGCTGATGTTCGGAGCAATACGTCACTGTTATGATACCCGAAGTGGACTAACTTCGAGATGTTTGATGCAGAGGTCTCTGCTGAATTATGAATGGAAATTTGCTTTATCAATGAACTCATTCATGTTTTCAATTGGGCTAATTCCCCTAGATTGGGATTCTATAAAAATAAAGGGAAAGAGAAGGCCATAATAAGGATCTAGCATCTTTGTCGAGTCTGTAGTAACGTATAAGTATGTCACTGTCTTAAAAGAGATACAGAAAGGGTATGTAAGAAAATTTGCTTACAGAATCGGCCGCTATAACTAGTTACATTTAATTTTCTAATGTTGTAATTTCATGCAGCTAATTACGAACGCATAGAAATATAAAAAGTATTTCGTTACTTGTATAGTTTTGCATACCATTATTACTAGAGAAAAACTAAGTTAATTACTTCCAAATAATATTCATTCATTTGATCTGTAGAAGAAAAGTTCAAGGACGAAATAAAATAGACTTTCAGTATAATTGTACAACTTATAGAAATAGTTTGCTATTTTATTTTTTCTACAATATTTTGAAAAAAGTAGTTCAAATTGATTAAGAGTTTTCTAAATTATAGTATGGTTTAGTTTACCGGAAAAAATTATCTTGCTTTAATACAGTTGATATGTCTTTAGAACCTCTTCACCAGGATTAATTAGGTCATCTTACCAAGACAAACTAATCTACGTCCACTATGAAATTAGGAACTGTATTTCTTTGGGATAAATAAAAATCGTTTCCAATAATATTTATTGGTTAAAAAAATTCTATAATAATAAAATATAAATTAAATAATAATATATAAAACATAAATTATATAATAATATATAAAATATAAATTAAATAATAAGAATATTGAGAAAAAGAAAAGGTGATCTGACCATCAACTCCTCAGAGATTGTCACTAATTATGTTATATGAAAAAATAACTATAAATTTTATAACATTAAAAACTTTTATGAATGCATGTGTTCATACGAACAAATATAAATAATTCTATTTGCTGCTAAAACAAAATTAATATGACAGTCTTGCATATTAAGTAACAAAGGTTATAATAAATGGTTGATAAAAACCTTAATATTACACAAAATTACAAAAAATTAACTAGTAATGTGTCGTTCTATACATTAATGCGATCATAGACGAAATGTCCTTTACCTTTCATACAAATGTGCAACATCAATATGTCTACGTAACATCTATATAGAATATATCATATCACTGTATGTGGTATGTTCTCTAATGCGTTAATAAAAATATAAGGACATACGAACCAGTCCATTGGTCAACACTGCAATTTTTCAATTGCAATGCTGCATAACCGCAGCAGCAAATACAATAATATATCACTAAATGCTTATATCCTGTTAAAAAATACAATTAATGAAAACTGATTTCTATGAGTATTAATTATGTAATTTTACTGTTACTTTATACACATATAAAGATTACTCTCCTATTAAAAAGAGCATTCTTCATAGAAAATGAATTTTTCTCCCTATATATAAGTGAAACAGTTACTTCATAAACATTTGTCTCCCTTTAAACAAGCATTCTTCAGTTCTGAGTTCACTCAGGGTAGGTATCATTAGGGTTTACCTGCCCTACCAGAAGCTAAAAATAAAAATAATTTAAAAATATCTGGCTTCTAATATATTTCAACTTTTTCTAGGAAAGAATCCTAAAATATATATTATTACCAATACTTTTTAAATATTTCTCTTCTAAACAATAAGCATTGTTGATAAACACTGGTTTTCTGACAATACAAAATATAAAATATTTTGCCTATACAATATTTCAGTTTTTCTAAGCAGGAAAACTAAAAAAATATGTAATATTACCATTACTTCATAGGCATTTCTCTCTAACAACAAGAATTGAAAGAAACTGTATTAACAAATATTGTATTTTTGTCAGTACTATTCTGTGAATGTGTTTTGGAGCTCATCCAGGAGAGGTTACATGAAGGTTTATCTGCCCTAAATAGAGCTAGAAAAAAGCATTTTAAAAATACAATATATATATATATATATATATATATATATATATATATATATATATATATATATATATATATATATATATATATATATATATATATATACTCGGATATCATAGTATAGGTTTTTGACAGTACAAATAGAGAAATATATTATAATAGAAATTCCTTACCACGCCATTAGGTCTGGTGCTAGTAAATTTCTGTCTTGCCACATCTTCCATCATTAGGCCATATTTTGTTGCCTCGGTAGAGAATGAAACAGTATTTAAGATTTTCTTGATTAAACCTATAAAGGGAGTACTTGCTTTGCGTTTGCATACGAGGTTCGTAAGTTGGATTACCGCACTGCCCAACTGTATCGCGTTCAATCTTTACAACATCTTCTAATGAAACCTAAGAAAAAGAAAATAATTAAATAAACAAGAAAGTATAAAGGTGCAGTTATTTGAAATAGTAGTTTTACGTAGAGATATATACCAATAAAGTGCTCAATATTTTCAATAAACTGGTTTAATTTTTTAATATAAAAGATATGCTATCATACCTTTAACTTTCTCAAGGGCCTTTCTTGTTCCGAGAAATATTCTGCTTCAGACAGTGGTGGTTGTTCTGCCTTGGACTCATAGTCTATATTTGGCGCTACAAAAGATGTTTTTTTTTTAAATTTTTTTTTGTGGTTTCTGATCTCTTTGACATTTCAATTCAATTGTCCTTTTGTTCTCGGCCATTAATTTTTTAAAACTGTCTCCTGCTGGACTTCCCACAATTTTTTCCCATTGATCAATCTGCCAATCAGGGCCTTCATTGTATCTTAAATAGACAGGTTTCGTTATGCAGTGTGTGTAAAATTTGTTAGAAAATATCTTTATCCTTTACTTAATATAACCAGTAATAACAATACAATAACATCAATATAATATTAAATATAAGTAATTTCAATATGTCTTGATCCCAAAAAAAAATTAATTTCACATTAAAATTTGGTTCATATTCACATATTGTTTATTACCCTTTACAATTTATAAAACATATAATAATTGTCCTAACTTGGTTTTATCAAACACTTTGTAAATTGAAATCATATTTTCTTATGTATGAAATAGTAAACGGCATTGTAATTTTCCTTGCAATAACATAAAAAAATTGAGCACGGAGCAATAGATGAAGCTTTTTAAAGAATTTGAAATTTTTAAATTAAATATAAAATACCTTGGTCTGGTTTGGGAAAAACCACGGCCGGTTAGGTTTAACCTCATTGCTGCATTAACTTTGCAAAGTAGCGATATATATCATTCAACTCTATTATTGGTTTCATTGTCTACGAGTTGTCCTTTTTCCTGTAATTTTTCTACTGCACCTAAAATGGATGAGAGTTAAACAAAGAAAAGAGAAATTATCATTTAAACATACTGTTTATATGATACAGTAATCCAGAATCTCTCACTGCTTTCATTTTGCTTTGACTATTATCACTTACAAGTTGACAACAGTTTAAACTACAGTGCGTCCAAAAACGTGGTTAATGGTATTACCTAAGTCATTTTTCCATTTCTCTACATCTCCAGGTGCATTAACATACAGATTTTTCATGATAAAATTTTGAATGTCACAAATTTTCTTCTTAGTGAGTAGTTTTTTTTGCATTAGCCATTAAACTTTTTAAACAGTTATATAAGCCTTTGCCTACATTTTTCACCACATGGTTTTTACAGGCTATTTTATCTACAAATTTATCATAGGTTTCCTCCCTTTTAATTTTTGCAAAGACACTAGAATCCACATCTGCGATGAAACGCTTATATTTAAGACCATGCATTATTTGGCTCAGATTAAATCCTTCAACAATTACATCAGCTTCCATTGATGATCTTCTGGGTCTTTATTTCTTTTAGCATATCATGATCAACCAATATTTATTTCTTACTCCAAGAAACAATAACTTTTGTGTATGTTGACCTATTATAACTGCCTAAAAATAATTAAGAAATTTTTATTTAATTTTCTCTTAAAAATTAGCGAGCAGTATAAATTCATATATATATATATATATATATATATATATATATATATATATATATATATATATATATATATATATATATATAGATCATAACTACTACACTACTATGTGTGTAAAACTACAGAAGTCTTAATGGTTGATGACAACGTTTTTATTTTTAAAATTATTAAAAAAATCTTGACTACATTATGCTATATAAAATCTCCTTACCCACTGAAACTTTGTCCTTGGCTCTGGTCTTGCTCTTCAAATGAACAAAAGTATGAAGGGTCAAGACTAACATTATCGCTAAAAGAATGGTTGACATCAGTTTTATAATACTGTATGAAATTTTTTCTAAAATACCAAGGATTATGACATGATACTAAAATTATTAAAGTGTTATTTTTTCAATGTATAGTTTACATATTATTTCAATAAAATTAAATTTACTATGGCAGAAGGATTTTAGATAAGGGTCATGGGACCAGACTCACTAAAAATGTTTAACTTTTAAATCTGATGCAGTCATCAAGAAAAGATATTTTAGTTGACCAGTTATGTTTTTGATTTTGTTATAACTTGTCTAAACTTCTTGTTCTGGGTAATCTTTATCACAGATATAGGAACACAGACCGTTACATATATAAAAAAGATAAAACAAGATAAAGCTTAGAATGAGTAAGAAAAATTTTTGTAAACCATAAATAATATTTTTCATTTTTACTAGCTTGGTAACAAAACAAGACGAGTTTTTTAATCTTATATTCTGAAGATTGAAAACTTGACTGACATTTTTCTCCTTGTAAATCAATACATTTATTGTCAACTTAGACCAGTTTTCGAATTAGATAATTAGAGGAATTAAAGTTTACCATTAACATGTTCTTTTTTGAATTCAGTATATAGATAAAAATTAGTTACAGAGGTAAAAAATATTTTACACAATGGAATGGTAACCTAAATAATTTTTGATCTAAATTTTTCAAAAACCACAATTTAACTACTAGCAACCACAATATTAATAATAGGTTTACCAGAATAAAAATAATACTATGTTTTTGTAAAGGGTTAAACATAACAGAGTTTCAGTACTTTTCAATAAAGAATTTTCTAACGATTGAGTCACAACAACAACTTTAAAATTTGTCTTTTTACTGAGAGAACTTTCTAGCAGAAAAATAAAATGCTCAAAGAAGAGAAGAGGCACAAAAAATAGAGGTATATAATAAAGTTAAGTATAACAAATCTTTAGTAATAATTTTATTCTAAATTTTTTATGCACTAATGTAATTTTTTTCATTTGTTTGTTGGTAATTATTTCAAGTGAGCTAGAAAAATATTCATAAGTCTCCTGACTGTACCTGTAAGTCACCTACTACGTTTAGACCCTCATATTTTTTAACAAATCGTCAAGGCCTATATCACAAACTTTTACTATCATGATCTTGGCTTTTCTAAATATGCCAAAATTAAAACTACAATAAACTCTTTGTCTTTCTTAGTATTTAAGAACGGTTTAAATTCCTGATTTTTCATTAAATTTATCATAGTTTATATTGAAAAAATAACTTATTCGCCTTAATTACCCGTATTTATGACTTACCTGTAAAACTTCTTTTTTCTAAATAATTTTTGAGCCTTTCTCCATCTGATATTCCTGCTAAAAGACAACTCAGTCTACGAACTTTTTTTTCCCCATGTCTACAGCACACAGAAGTTTACACTAACACTAATTGTATTTATAAAAAAAGAACACTTAAACGAAAACCAATTATATTTATTAAAAATAAACATTGAAACAAAACTGGCAGAAAATGTTTTTTAGCACATACAAAATTTAGAATATTTATTTCACACCCTCTCAAGGTCAAACGTCCCTAAACGAAAAAGTTAGCAAATCAAATAAAACAAAATTGCTTTGTTGTATTTTCGAATAATCGTGTATTCTCCGAAGATCCCCGATCGCATCATAACATACAGGGTTGCCAAATGTTTCAGACAAAATGACACAAAATCTAATAAAAACTATTCAAATTCTAGATAATGTTCACAGACTATTTTTCCATTTTTTATTCTGTAATCTTTTGAATTTGGTACCTGAACATGACCAATAAAACAATAAATTTTAGCTTAATCGACGATGATATATTAATATTTGACAACACTGTCTCACTTTTAATTCTTCATTGAGGGATTCTATAACTTCGGATTTACTATTTTTTACGTTGAGAATTACTATATTTTACGCTAAGCAATTTATTGCGTCTATTCTGCATAGGGGTGACATCTAGTATAAAACATCGAAATTAGCTGTGAATGACAGATAAATGGGCAAAAATGGCGGGCCTAATGCCCCCTTAAGGACATTACGGGTTGCTCTCTTAGAGTCAAGTTGTCCTTTTTTCCGATCGAGCTTAGCTCTCGGGGGCCACGTTGACTGTTTTATTTTTTAGGTAACTCGTGGCTCTTAAAGTAAGTTATCTTTGACAACATATCATACTACAGAAAACACAGATCGTGCACATATCTTAATTCCTGAAACTGACACCGTCGATAAAAAGACGAGGTCAGCGGCGCGTACGAGTTACTGAAGCGACGCGTCCTGACTTTTAAACATAATTACCAGAACGTGACCAAGTGGAGATAACCTGCTATTGACACTGCCACTAATAGTCAACTTTGTGTTGGCTATAAAGTTATGAATACCGATCTTGACAAATCCTGAACGTGACAGTGGAGAGAAAATAATCCCGAACTTGACTTGCGGAAAACAGTACTGAATTAAAAAAAAATGTTACTTGGTAACATCTTCCTAATTGGCTCATTCGTTAGAAGTGTTCCTTTGAAAAAATTAAATTTAATTAATCTTCGTGAACTTTGAGCTTCACTCATTCCCCTTCTCTCCCGGTGAGCGAGAAGAAAGGTGAGGCGGCTAGAGTTTTTATTCTAGTCGGGAGGTTTGGCGGGACTTCACCAACAACCCCTGATTTGTGTTAAAATTTCGGATTTACACAAATAATTGATAATACGAAAATTCTTAAAATAAATTAGTCCCGACGGAAACGAACTTTCACGTTTCCTGAAGGATAAAAATTAATCCAATAAACCCGGTAAATAAGTCCATATTCTGAGAAATGGGTACAAAAATACCGAAAATAGCGAGATGCAGTGACGTCTCGTTAGAATCGGAAAATAATTAAAAAATTGCGAAAGGTAGTTGAAAGAGACCCTTGAAAAAAAATTAACAAAAATTCGGTAAATTCAAAATTAAATTGACAAAAACAACACTCATCATTCGTTAATACGACAGTAGCTAATTTCAACAGTTTCAAAAATATTGATAATTCAATACAACGAATTCATAAAATATTTTATCCCTATTCTAACCTTTTATCCTCCCAACAGTTTCCATGTTTAGTACATATTTATCAAAATAAGTTTTGATAGTCTATCTGATCTTGTTCTGATATTAGTTTCTGATCAGTAGTATCACAATGCTTATAATGATAGAATCCCTCCACAAGCAACCGAACTTTTCATTCCAACTTTCTGTAAACGGGAACCCATTTGTAAATCAACTCCCAATAGGATATTCTAAATTTTGGAATATATATATATATATATATATATATATATATATATATATATATATATATATATATATATATTTGTCCGTGTAATTTTAAAATAAAATAGGAAATTCTCGGCTATGGGGGACATAAAGACCGTTGATAAATATTTCTCTAATGTTAAAAAATGCGGGGATCTCTAAAATAATAGAAAAGCTCAGGGGTCCGAAAAATGACAATTCTGTCTAGTCCTAGTATAGGACTCATCAGGCCATTGCGTTCGGTATACACCTTCATAAAACCGCCATGTGATGGCGCTACGGTAAATTAAAAAGGAATATGTCAAAACTCGATACACAAAAAGTGCTACTCCAAGGATAGATGTCGCATTATTCGGAATTGGCAACCAAACCAACCACAAATTGTATAAATCAATAACAACAATGTGAAAATTAAAATATAAATTCAATACGAAACATAATTAACATTTATTTTAATGATCTAGATTAATGTGTTTTATTATTATTCAATTAAAAAATTTTGTATACTTGCACTATCGTCCATATATAAAGTAACTTTTAAATTCGAAATTGATCACAAGTCTGCTAATTTATAGGTTATAATAATGAAATAATTTTTTAAGGACAAAATTTTAATTTACAAAACTGTCAGTAACTAAAATATTTTTCAAAATACATGGGTCAAAAGCCAAGCACCTAAAATTAATGTTCATTTCCATAAGAATATTATAAATCATATTTAATATCTGGTGACATCCTCTGCTCTTGATAACTGCTTCACATCTTTTCTTCATAGATTTCAAAAATTTTTCAATGTATTATTGATTTCCAAATTATTTGAATTTCTTTATACAATTCAGTCAGATTGGACTGGTTTTTTTCACGAATCCTTCTATCAGCTTCATCTGATAGATTTTAAATCGGGTTAAGATCAGGGTTTTGGGGCGGAAACACCATAACACTAACTTTATTAGCAATTAACTAGCTTTGATGTGTGCTTTGGGTCGTTGTAATATTGAAAAAGCTAGCTCATGTTGTCTTTTTCCCAAGGTAGCATTTGATTTCCCAAAATATTTTGGTAAACAAAACGATCCATATATTCATCAATTTTGACCAATGGGCCTATATCAAATTCTCCAAAGCAACCCCAAATCATGACACCACCACCACCGTGTTTTATGGTGGGCCGCATATATTTCGGACTAAACCATTCATTTACTGGTCTTCCAACTCAACAAATTCTATCTGACCTGTACAGTGCGTACAGCGACTTTCGTCTGAAAATAGCACTGTTTCCCATTTTTCATATGTCCCGTTAAGTTGCTCCTTTGCAAATCGTTATATCAACTCTCAGTTTTTTCTTGAAATAAATGATTTATTTTCTGACTTTCTGCCAAATAAACCGGCTTCTTTAGCCTTCGTTTTATAGTGCTTACTAGTATTGAAACATATCCCAACTATTGTTTAACGCGTGAAGTACTGAACAGCAAACCTTTTTATATTTCTATCCACGATTTTATCAGTTTTTCTTCTTTTGCCACTTTTGAGAACTTTTTCTAAAGTGACCCTTCTATTAAGATTGGAAATAGTCCTGAATCCTATTGATTTTTCTAAATTTGAATCTTTTACAATTTTACATCGATTCTTTCAATTTCTTAGTCTTTCTAAAATTATTTGCTTTATTTGCAGCGACAAATGTACATCCCTGGACATTGTTAATCTTTGCACTTTTAAATTCACAACTAATAAATTAAACAGCACAAACAAAACTAAATAAAAATGAGATTTTAAATTTAGTTGCTCTACATATGAGCCACTCCAGAACGAAAAAAATTATCAGCAAAGAATGTAGTCTCACAAGACTAACAAAAACATTGTGATAATTTTCTTTGGCAAATACCAAATCTTACTTATATTTGAATTTCTGAAAATTTTGTACAAAATATGTCTTTTTAGGATTTTTTATAAAGTTGCTTTATATGCGGTAGTGTATATATTTGATTATCAATATTTTCGAAACAGTTCAATTTACCTCTAGGGTAACTCTATAAAAAATATTCTAAATGTGTTATAGATTTAAAATAACTGATAACGTAACTTCATCGTTTGATAGTTATTTACGTTACTGGGATATGAAATGCAAAATCAAATAGAAAAATTGTAATTCGGAAGGTTGAAGAAAACCCATGTCCGCTATCACTATAGTTTTCTGGATTATAGCAGATTTTATTCTATACATATCTTTGAAAGAGAACCAACTCATCGGTGAAACATATTTCTGTTTGTAGTTCTAACGGGATAATTTTGCGTCAAGTCTGTTGCATAGAGTGACATACTATCAGTTCATATTTGACAGATACATTAACAATTCTTCACTTTGAAATGATAGAGCATCCAGTTCTATAGATCAGCAATATTTGAGCAGAAATTATTGGAACTGGCTTAATAAAACGAAATTGAAATTTTAAAAAAATCATTAGCAATAATATACTAGAAAACTGTTATCCGAAGGGACAAACATTCGGGTCTCCAATTAATCTCAAACTTCATATGAACCTATGTACATCTAATGACAACAGATGTATTTCGCTAAAATTGCAATCTGTTTTAAATAGTTTTGTTAAATATTAAGACCGATTTATCTTTTTGATTTTCGCTTACCAAATTACATGTAATAATAAAGGTTTCTCTTGTTATTAAACAGTTGTAACACAATTTTTGTGATTGGTCGGTTATATGTTGGTTTCCTTTTTAGTACTTCACTGAACAGGATTTTATGAAATCTTCAACTAAACATGCTGAGCTGCAATCTAAATTTACTAACGTCTTCTTCTATCAGTTTTCCTATACTGGACAAATGGGTGGAAATACTGATAACAAGTTACCAGGTAAGTAAATAAGTGAAGTTCAAAGGTTTATTCTCAAATATAATATTCCTAGTTGTAAGACTTGCGGATTATTGTAACACTTTTTTAAAGATTTTATTGATTATTGCGTCATTTCAAGTTATTGTTATGTAAGGTGAATTTACTTTTAACAAGCTTTTATTGTACCTTAAATGTAATGTAGGTATCGCGTTTGGTTACATTTATCATTTTTGTGTTAAATTCGTACAGTTTATAGTTAACATATTTAGTTTTTCTGTACCTAACAAGCTAAAGGTAGCTCATCCTTAAGTCTTTTAGATCATCATTAAACCGAGAACTGCCCTCTCTATTTTTAGATGTGCACTCCTTCACGGGACAATTTGTGTTATACATATTTCATAATTTAATATAGCCATAACTGCGCAAGAAAACATCGTGAGTGACCACTCAATAGCCTATTTCGAGAAGTAAGAATGGTATTAAATTTTGAAACTAGGAAAAAGACCAGAAAAATTTTGTGTATCCTGTACGTACCTTCAAAAGTAGCTAAAAACCAGATTTCAGAATACATAACCTCATATATCTCAAAATTCTGACCTAATAGGTCAATTCTGATCCTGGATTAAGATTCTACGCGACAAATTACTTCTGAAAAGACTCCCAGCTGCCCAGCAACAGACGACAGACCAGTGTAATTTATTTAATATTTTTTTCTTGCTGCCAAATATTTCCGAGATTTTGTATTTTTATCTATCTCATATAATAAACACTCACTAAAAAAATGAAAAGGAAAGTTATATTTTCTTTCTTAAATTATTTTAGGTTCTGCAAATGTAACACATTGTGAGGAGCTCAATTATATCTTTGGAGGAGAGCCCCTTGAGTTGTTTCCAGAGGATGATCGACTTGTGCATAACAGAATTATGAGAATATGGACAAACTTTGCTTCGTACAGGTAAGAAAAGCTTAATTTTGTAGAATATATACAACCATGATTGTACTACTGGTGTTGTTCACTTAAGCTGAAAAAAAAAACAAATATTTTTATATGAATTGGAAATATCGAAAATCGAAAAATAGTGTTTTATGTTTTTATATTTAAAATTTAAAAAATTTCTGAAACTTCTCTCTCTAAAACAGAGAGGTTATTTTTCTAGATTTATTTTTCCAACTTTAAGCGAATAAATTACTGTCAAATGACTAAATACCCATTGTCAACAAACTTTAATTTATTGTTTGTTAAATGCCGTCAAACATTGAATGAATAAGAGTGATGATTCTTGTTTGATGATTGTGCCCTCAGAAAAAACTGGAATCTTCTCTGATAATCTTAATTTTTAAATCTTAAGTATTCGTTCAACCGTCCTTCGTTCAATATGAACCTGTGAATCAAGCGGGCGCTGTCCAATATACTGATTTTCAGTGACTGTTAGAAATACACCTAATCGATTTTCCTAAGTAGGAGTACGTTTTTCCAAGTATTTTTGTTGTATGTTACGCTGCCAATTCTTTGAAGACATTCCGTAAGTTTTTAAATGTCCTTTATTCAGGCTGACCGTTCTCGAGAAATCGCTGTTGATAAAGTATTTTTGCTAATAATGCGTTCTTGTCACTAGTTACAAAACAAGAATCAAATCAACCATATCGGCTTGTAAAAAATACCTTATTTAAAATTTAAGCTTTAAAATTCTAGTGACAGATAATATAATAAATATTACTTTGACGTTTACTTCTTTCGTTTAATACTCATGGCTAACTAGAAATCAACAGGCGCGGATCCAAGTGGGGAGATCCGGGGGGGGGGGGCAATCCCCCCCCCCAAGGGTTTTGAGTTCAGGAAAATGTACCCGATTTTGTATTTTATACTATAGTTTATTCAAGAACTAGAGAGAGTAATAAATCATTTGTGACACTTTTTTTCTTCGCAAAATCCTGTGTTCTTTAGTCCGGTGTGGAAAAATCTGTTAAGATACATACATTTTTCATAGGGATGGATTAGAAATTTTATAATCAAACATACCGATCTATAATAATGGACTATTTGGGTTGGATAACAATAGATATTTGGAAGGGTAAAGCGATTTTAATCCTTGTCATAGGCGTCGGAAGGAGGTTTATTTTATTACTAAGTATTTATGGCATTGAATATTATTTCGGTAATAATCTTAAAATAAAAATTTTTTATAATATTATTTTATTTCTTATAATTTCTTAATAATTCACATACATTAAAAAATATAGATAATTTTTACATATTTAACACAAATCACAACTGTATTTTTATTATTTTTAATTTTGGCATAAAAACCGTTTTAGCCACATTCAGATTAAAACATACCCTTATTCTCTCAAAAAATTCTAAGTTATAATTTAAATACTTACAAAATCCCCATTGTCAAAAATACAAAAAGTTAAACATATATAAAAAAATAAATTCGTCCATACAATATTAAAATTTTTTTGGGGCTATCGGTAATTTTATTATTAATTAAAACCATTTTTAGGACATTTGACGTTTCAGTTTATTTATTTTATAAACGATTGGCACAATTACTATTAAACACTAAAAAGGGATTCAAATGTAATTAATTTTTATATGTTACAATTAAAATTAGACTTATTTATTTTTATTTCTATTGCACTGACATCTTAATTTAATTTACGTTATTATATGGAAATCCGATAGCCCCAAAAAAATAAAATAAACGTGTTAATTCTACACGTTTAAGAAAAAGACACAAATACAATAATAAGATAGTAAAAAAATTACGGTTAACTGGAATTAAATATATATAAAATTAAAGAGTGTGACCCACTAAAATAAAAATATATAAAAAATAAAAAAATATATAAAGAAACATTAAACAATAAAATACAACAAAAACAAAAATTTTAATAATAAATTGTGTTTACACTGGTAAACATTACGTATCTAATTCGTAATCTCACTTCAGTTAAATTACTAATTTTGTAAGTTGTGTTATTTCTAGCAACTCTACCTTTCACTTGAGAGAGATATTTCCTTCTCCAACGGACAGTTTCCGGACGATCTGTAAGAACAGATTTCCTATCTGGTTTTTCCTAACAAAAATTAAGTTCTCTGAGCAATTTCCAAAGCTCAGTTCTTTTAACTTCAGGTAAATCCCTATCTTCATTGATTTTAGTTAGAATTTTGTCGACGATTGGGATCTGCTTCTCATAATAAAACGTATGTACAACTTCTTTTAATGAGTTTTCATCTCTTCTTCCAACGAGGTTTTTCGTCTGCCTGTGATCGAGTGTGGCTTGGGAGTACTAACAATTTCAGTCGTTTTTTTCCTTCTTTAGTATTCGGTACATAGTAGATTTTCCAACTCCTGTTATGTTGGAACACATCTCAACATTATTATCAAGATATTGATATCATAAGGCATCATAAACATTCATCGTAATAAGTTTTTCGTTAAGGAAAAAATGCCTTGGTTTAATGATTTTGGAGTGGTGGAAACCATATCTTTTGGGTATCTTACTAATCTAAAATAATATATAAAAAGCAGCGCGAACAAGATAAAAGGTGTACTTTGCTCACTGACAAAAATTAAATTGAATTATCAGAAATTCTATTGTTGGAGTAAATTTATGAAAGCTTATAATATTTAAATATAATTAAATATAATTAGATTTACGGCAGTCCTCAGTTACCTGCGGCACTGGTACAGGTACGTTGGAGGTTTCGATTACAGTTTTATTACTCTCTCCCTCTCCCAAGAGCTCAGAGGTAAGATTCTGCATTTTATATTTGGAATGTGTATGCGGCTGGCACTTCCCTCCACCGTTGACAACTTGTTTTTCTTGCGATAGCCGCCCTCCAAGAGCTTTGAGTTCAGGAAAATAGACCCGATTCTGCCTCTAATACTAGGAATGTGTATGTTGCTGGCTCCCCCCCCCCCCTCTTCAAGAACTTCAAATTCAGAAAAATAGTCCCGGCCCTATATTTTACACTAGAAATGGGAATGTTTCCGGTGTCGTCGTCCCCCGTCTATTTTACCCTGCATGATCAATCTAAGCAACTCGTATCGCTGGCCTCTCATTATATGTCCACGATATTGCAGTTTCTTTATTTTTATGTTGTTAATTATTTCACAGTTTTTGTACATGTTTGTTTTTCTCTCCGTCCAAGATATTCTCAACATCTTTCTGTACCACCACATTTCAAACCCTTGCAGTTTATTTATGTGTTCTTGTTTTAGTGTCCAGCCTTCCAACCCATACTACAGCACTGAAAATACATAACATCTTAAAATTCTCATTGTTAGTTCTAGAGTGATGTCTCTGCTGCACAGAATGGTTTTCAGTTTTACAAACGCACTACTTGCCATTTCTATTCTCGTTATTATTTCTGTTGTTTGTTCATTATTTGCTGTTATCCATGTGCCCAAGTATTTGTATTTTTGCACTTTTTCTAAAGTCACACCTCGCAACTTTATGCTTATTTGCATGTTTTGTTTTTTAGTTATTACCATATATTTAGTCTTTTTGGTGTTCATTTTTAATCCGTGTTGCTCGCAAACGTTATTTGTTTCTTTCACTAGTTCTTGGAGTTCTTCAGCGATAGCAGTGTCGTCTGCAAATCTTATGTTGTTTACAGCTCTTCCGTTTATTATTATTCCCTTACCTTTCGTTGACAGTGCTTCTTCGAAAATCGATTCACTGTACACATTGTAGGGATGACAAAATGCATCCTTGTCTCACTCCTCTCCCTATGTCAATTTCCGGACTTGTTTCGTTATCTACTATTATGCGTGCGCGTTGATTCCAATATAGGTTAGTTATTCTTAAATCTTTGGTGTCTATGTTTTTTCTTCTTCGAATCTCGACTAGTTTTTCATGTCTAATTTTATCAAAAGCCTTCTCGAAGTCAACATAACAAATGTGTATATCGGTGTTCATATCCATACACCTCTGTGAAAGCACATTAAGTGCAAACAACGCGTCTCTGGTGCCTATACCATTTCTGAATCCAAACTGACTATCATCTATCCCCTTTTTAAGTTCTTTATAAATGCGGTCGTGTATTACTTTTAAAAACACCTTGAGTACATGGCTTATCAAAGATATTGTTCTATATTCGCTGCATTCTTTTGCATTTTTGTTTTTTGGAATAGCACAAAAGGTGGAGAGTAACCATTCTCTGAGTATATTCCCCGTTTTATATACTGTATTTAACAGATCTAACAATATATCTATGGTACCATCATTCATGCATTTTAATATTTCTGCTGGGATTTGATTTTAATCTAGCTTCTATTAAAAGGAAAATACTTTCAATGGGTAAACTTTAATTTTATATTAAGCAAAACTTTAACAAATTTCTTAGCAATTACTTTTTCTCATTAAAATTATTTTTAACTTTTTAGGAATCCAACACCAACTCCAGAAGAACTTCTTCAAAATGTTACTTGGCCTAAATTACAAACTGGTAATTTTCAATACGTAAATATTGGAAATTTTACTAACACTGACTTACAAATAGTTCAAGGTAAACCAAGAGCTGACGCAATGTCTTTTTGGGAAAATATTTATGATACTTATGGAAAGAAACCATTCGATACCTACTAATTACGTTATATGTAATAAACGTGATAACTATTAAGAAAGTTATAGCACATCCCATACACAGTAGTATATGAGGGGAAACGCCAAGATACATGCGTCCCATGGATTATGCCAATACAACATTTTTAGAGATGACTTTTTTATAAATAGTTTTCAACTAAAATTTATCATTAACTCTTTATTTTGTAACCTGCAAATAGAGTTGTTCACGCTTCCTGTGAAATTTGTTTTTTTTTTAAAAATCACCGTTCCAAAGAAGAACCAAAACTAGGAGCATTAAGTAATATATCTTGTTATATATATATATTTTTTTTCATTTGAATCCCTTTCTCTATGCGTTAGGTTAGGGAAGGGACTGTAAATTGTGGGTCATTGGGACAGCTTAGCCCCTCAGATCACTTAGACCTATAAGATATTTTGTACGTGTTCCCTATTTAAACCCGGGGATACCAAGACCTTTCGCGAAATCTGTCAGTTTTCTGGAAGGCTGTGTACTTTGCAGAAACGGTGTTATATTTCGCCATTGCTATGATCTAGAAAAGAGATTAAATTTCTAAAAAATACTTATTTGTTTCCAAAATACTTTTCAATTTATTGTTAAAAATAGGTGAAATTTTAATTGTCAATTCGCCTAGATACAATCAAATTGATTATATTATTAACAAGAGGCAGGGTGTCCCAAAAGTATCTGGACAGCAAAATATTTTCTCAGCAAAGCATTTTAGAAAAAAATGTTTCAGACGAAAGTTGTAAAAAATCAAACGGCCCATATAACGAACTTGATCTTCAAAGTTATTTGAAGGTAAGTTTTTCAAATAGAACTCCCCATTTTTAATTACAGAAATGGAAAGCGAAAAAATTTCTATCCAACAGTGCAAATAACATTGGGGATCTACTGACTCAAGGTCAAGCCACCTCAAGGTCAAATATAGTTTTTTTTCGTAAATTGGAGTAAAGTCAACACAAAAAGAGGTGTGGAATTTTAATTAATTTATTTATTTCTTATTGAAATTTCGATTTTTTAAATTTTACAGTACTCCAGTGAATGTATAGATGTCATTTCGACTGGCAATATTTTTCAGTTAGACATCTAAGTCAGTAGGTTTTTATTATCCTGCCGACATGCATCGGAATTTATATTTTATATAGCTATTGTTTTCTACGAGTATTGCCCTCGGTTTGATACAGCTCCACTAACGAGATCATAAGGTGGCCGAAACGTGTATAGAGAGAAAACCAAGTAAACTGTTTTTAACCGACTTCTATAAGAAGGAGGTTCTCAATTCGTCGACTATGTATTTTGTTTTTATGTATGTACACCGATTACTCCGAAACGGCTGCACCGATTTGAATGAAATTTTTTACATTATGTAAAGGAAGTTTCTGCGGTGGTCCCATATTTTTTTAGATGATATTGGTGCAGTGAAATTAAAGATAGCGGTTACAATATGGCGGTCAAAAAAATTAATTTTGTCAGATTTTCTCCAAAATTGGTATGGAAGAATTTTCGGAGTTGTACCTAAAGAATCGGAAATTATTTTTAAAAAATTCAAAATGGCGGATCCAATATGGCGGACAAAAAAATTTAATTTAGTCCGATTTTCTCCGAAATTGGTATGGAGGAGTTTTCGAGGTTGCACATAACGAATCTGATATTACTTTTAAACAATTCAATATGGCGGATCCAATATGGCGGACGAAATAATCAATTTTGTCCGATTTTTACCAAAATTGGTAAGAAGGAGTTTACGGGGTCGCATATGACGAATCTAGAATAATTTTTAAAAAATTCAATATGGCGGACGAAAAAATCAATTTTATCCGATTTTCCCCAAAATTGATATGGGGGAGTTTTCGGGATCGCATCTGACGAATCTAAAATAATTTTTAAAAAATTCAATATGGCGGATCCAATATGGCGGAAGAAAAAATCAATTTTATCCGATTTTCCCCAAAATTGGTATGGGGGAGTTCTCGGAGTCGCATATGACGAATCTAAAATAATTTTAAAAAAATTCAATTTGGCGGATTCAATATGGCCGACAAAATAATCGTTTTTGTCCGATTTTCACCAAAATTAGTACGGGGGAGTTTTTAGAGTCGTATATGACGAATCTAAAATTATTTTTAAAAAATTTAATATGGCGGATCCAATATGGCGGACGAAATAATCAATTTAGTCCTATTTTCTCCAAAATTGGTATGGGGACGTTTTCGGGGCCTCACATAAAGAATCTGAAATTATTTTAAAAAAACTCAATATGGCGGATCCAATATGGCAGACAAAAAAATCAATTTTGTCCGATTTTCACCAAAATTGGTACGGGAGAGTTTTCGGGGTCACACATGACGAATTTAAAATTATTTTTAAAAAATTCAATATGGCGTATCCAATATGGTGGATAATTAATTAATTTATTTTCTTTAAATATCGATATTGGAAGGTTTTGAGGCCTATATTATCAATAAAAAATTAATTTGAAATTTAAGATAGTGGATTTTCTATGACAGACTAAATATTCGTTTGACCCAATTTGATTGGTATTTGGAAAACTCTAAGAACTAAAGAATTTTTAGTGGTTCATTTTAGGGTGATTTACAACTTTGGATAAAATGGGTACTTTTTTGTCAGTTTGGAGTCATTGCGAGGTACACTAATCTCGATTAGTACTTAATTCAAATAATTTATAAATATCATAATGAATTCTAAAAATAAAAATAGAAAAATAAAATTTTTATAAAAAAAATTGAACCGATTTCTAAAAGTGCGCTAAAAAGTGAAAAATAACCATAAAATTTTTTATGAAATTGAACTTTTTGAAGTCGGCGCCAAATTATTTGTACACGAAATAAATATCAACTAATTCAAATTATGGTAAGAAAGCAATTAAAAATAAAGTATTTTTAATCCGTTTATGCCAATCACATTTTGTCAGGTATTAGTTTGGCGCCGACTTAAAAAAGTTCAATTTCATATAAAAATTTATGGTTATTTTTCACTTTTTAGCGCACTTTTAGAAGTCGGTTCAATTTTTTTATAAAAATTTTATTACATATTTTCTCCATTTATCTGCTTAAAAAAGAGAATAACTTATAGGCAAATAAATTATTGGTATAAAAAATTACGTTTTATGCGATTTTACGTAAAAAAAACGTCATATTTTGTAATTTAACTTTAATTTTGATGATGATGCTGCAATAAACCCAACTGATTGAAAATTGAAAAATTTCAGAAGTTATATTAACACCATTGAGATCTTCAGATCCTCTTATACCTGATTTTTTACTTAAAGAAATAACATGCACATGTAAAAGTGATTGTAAGAAGTTAATATGTGGATTTACAGTTGAATTGTTTTGTTCAGCTTTGTGTCTGACTGTAGTGAAGAAACTTGAGACAATTGAGACGTAGTTGATGACTTGGAATTAAATTTAGATGTTGACCTTGTAAATGACGAACCGTTAAATCATATGGATAATATAGATTTTAATATCGAAGATAATGGTGTAGCGTGTAAAACAATAAGATAAGAATAAGTTCTTTTTATTACGATGTACTTATCGTTAAGTTAGTAATATAAGCATTCAATAATCGATAAGACATTTTGTATTTAAAATTGACGTAACCTTGAAAAATATGCAAATTTTAGAGTGTATACTAATATGGTATATTAATTTTATTATAATATTTTATATTACTGTAATACATATGATATATAGATTTATATATATATATATATATATATATATATATATATATATATATATATATAGATAAAATGTTTTTTTCATACAAAATCAAACAACAATTAATTTTTTAGTCGCAATAATTTATTTGACTGAAATGTGGTTGTCGGACTTGCTTTGTCTTTACTTTTATTTATTTTTATGACGTTTCGATTAGGTTGTATCTCTAATCGTTATCAAGTAAGACTAAGAACTTATATAGAGACTGTGCCCACTGAAGCGCAAAGTTTCGCTTCACTGTACACACCTCAGTGATTTGATGTTACTAAAATCGGCGCCAAACTAATACCTGACAAAATGTGATTTGCATAAAATACTTTATTTGTAATTGCTTTCTTACCATAATTTGTATATATTAGTAGTTATTTATTTCAATTAGAAATAATTTAGCGCTGACTTCAAAAATTTCAATTTCATATAAAAATTTAAACTAATCTACTAGTCAGGCAACTAAAAGTGAACATTGGGAGCAGTTCTCTAAAAGAATGTAAGGAGACTTCTATAGTGTACAAAAACAAATGTGGCGACTGATAAGACAACAGCGCAAAGAAGTATCTGAACTCTCCGAAACAAACAAAATATCAGAGGAGAAATGGATAGACTACCTAACAAAATTATTTGAGGGAGATGCTAACATTGGAAAAAACAACATACCAGTAATAAGGAATAATGTGGAGGTCACCATTCAAGAAGTAGAGAAAGCTATACAATCCTTAAAAAATATAAAGTCTCCCGGACAAGACGGAATTCATAACAAATTGTTGAAATACGGAGGACAGCGACTAACACAGGAACTCACAAGCTTCATTCGAAAAATCCTGACACAATGCAAAGTACCAGATAGGTGGAGAACCAGCACAATGATGCTTATGTTTAAGAAAGGTGATCCACAAGGACCAGGGAACTACAGGGGTATTAATCTACTGGACACAACCCTGAAACTCGTTGCGAAAGTAATCAAAAATAAAATTAATTCGGTTACAACACTGGAAGACGAACAGCAGGGATTTAGATCAGGGAGGTCTTGCGTGGATGCAGTATTTATTCTACGACAGATAGTCGAAAAATCTATAGAATACAATAAACCAACATTTTTATGCTTTATAGATCTAACAAAAGCATTCGATCGCATAAAGCTAGATGACGTAATCCACCTGTTATATAAGAGAAATATTCCTATCAATATAATTCAGACCATCGAAAACATATACGCAAATAATAAAGTTCAGATTCGCACTAACGGTAAATTATCAACACCCATACCAGTCAACAGCGGTATTAAACAGGGAGACTCGCTTAGTCCTTTGTTGTTTAACGAAATAATAAAGGAGGTGCGACTTGGTAGAGGATATAAAATGGGTGATATAGAAATAAAAATTCTCTGTTACGCTGATGACGCTGTGATATGTGCCGAAAATGAACACGACCTCCAGAGATTGTTAAATACCTTTAATCTTACGGGAAGAAAATATAATATGATTATCTCAGCCGAAAAAACTAAATGTATGACAACCTCAAAAGAACCCCTCCGATGCAAACTAGAACTAGACGGTCAAATAATACAACAAGAAATGAGTTTCAAATATCTAGGAATCGACATAACTAATTATGGCAACATCGAAGATGAAGTAAGAGGGCAGGTGGCCAAAGCAAATAAAGTGGCGGGTTGTCTTAACGACGTGATCTGGCGAAACAAACACTTACAACAAGAAACAAAGGTTCGGATCTCCAAACCACAGTTAGACCTATTATGACATACACCTCAGAAACACGGCCAAAGACGACAAAAACGGAACAACTAATGGAGACTACAGAAATGAGAATATTTCGACGAATAACAGGAAAAACGCTACTAGAGAGAGAAAGAAGCGATAACATCAGGCAATCATGCAACACAGACTGCATTAATGAGTGGGTCCTACAACGTAAGACACAATGGAGCAAACATATAAGCCGAATGACAGAGGATAGACTGGTAAGGATCGCACGAAATAAATCGCTTAGTGGTACACGCAATAGAGGTCGACCACGGAAAAGGTGGAGCGATAATTTAAGTCCAGAATGAGGAAAATCGAAGAAGGGACAGGTCAGGGACCTATTATAGAAGATAGAAGAAGAAGAAGAAAATATAAAAATTTATATTTATATTTCTCATTTTAGAGCACTTTTAGAAGTCGGTTCAATTTTTTTATAAAAGTTTTATTTTTCGATTTTTAGTTTGGAATTAATTTTGATATCCATAAATTATTTGAACTAAGTACTAATTGATATTAGTGTACATCAAAATGACTACAAGGTGGCAAAAAAATACCCATTTTATCCAAAGTTGTAAATCACCCTAAAATGAACCACTAAAAATTCTTTAATTCTTAGAGTGGAACCCTTTTAAATTCATAATTTACACCCTCAAGAACCCCCTATATCAGTTTTGGAGAAAATCGAAAAATGTAAAATTTTTAGGACGCCATATTGAATCCGCCAGATCAAATTTTTTTAAAAATATTTTAAATTCGCAATTACCAGTAACAAAAATTCCCCAATATTGATTTTAGACAAAATCGAGACATGTAGAATCTTTGTATCTGCCATATTTATTTTTTTTTTTAATAATTTCAGATTCTTAATGTGAGATCACAAAAGCTCCCCCATATCAATTTTGAAAAAAATCGGACAAAATGAATTTTTATCCGCCATATTGGATACGCCATATTGAACTTTTTAAAAATAATTTCAGATTTGTTATATGAGATCCCGAAAACTCCCTCTTATCAATTTTCGAAAAAATCGAACAAAATTAATTTTTTCATCCGCCATATTGGATCCGCCATATCGAATTTATTAAAAATAATTTTAGATTCGTTATGTGCGACCCCGAAAACTCCCCCGTTCCAATTTTGGAGAAAATCGAACAAAATTGATTTTTGGTCAACTATATTGAATCCGCCATATTGAATTTTTAAAAATATTTCGGATTCGTTATGTGCGATCCCGAAAACTTCCCCATAAAAATGTTTGAGAAAATCAGATAAAATTAAATTTTTTGTCCGCCATATTTAATCCGCCACATTGAATTTTTTAAAAGTAATTTCATTTATGTTGTGTACAAACCCGGAAATTTCACCACACCAATTTTGGAGAAAATCGGAAAAAAATAATTTTTTTGGCTACCATATTGTCTTTTTTGCACTAATTTCGTCCAAAAAAATATGGGACAACCTCAGCAACTTCCTTTACATAACATAAAAAATTTCATTCAAATCGGTGCAGCCGTTTCGGAGTAATCGGTGTACATACATAAAAAAAACATACATAGTCGACGAATTGAGAACCTCCTTCTTTTAGTCGGTTAAAAATAGTGGTTGCCAAAGAGTAAGTATCTCAACACTCGGTTTACTGAAGATTCCATTATTGTTTTTAATGTAAGCTGCTTCTATAAATTTTCTTTTTTTTATACTGGGTTCCATATATATTGCAGCAGCCTCCTACCATTTTATATGGTGTTGTTTATCCCAGGCGTGATCTACAATACCTGATCTCGACATTTCCCCTTATATATGAGTTTTATGTTCCTTAATTCTAACTTCTAGTGGTCGTTTGGTTTCTCCAATATACATTTAACCACACTCAGATGAAACTTTGTAAACACATTCTTTCCTATCGATAGTTTTTGGTTTTGTTTCTGTTAAATGAGCTCTAAGTGTATTTCCTGATTTAAAGACTGTTTTTATATTATAACTACTGACAATTCGTCTTATTTTCTCCGAAGTTCCCTTAATGTACGGAATCGTGAAGAAGGAATGTGTTTCTTGTAGTTCAGTGTTCGTTGTTCTAAAGTTATTCATAACATCGTCAATTAGTTTTCAAGGATAACCATTGTGTTGTAAATCGGATTTATTATTTGCTACATCATTTTCAAATGAGTCGGCATTATTGCATATAAATATAGCACGATTAAAGAGGTTTTGTATTATTCCACGTTTTGTTACAACAGAATGATTAGAATTATGATTACGATAAAGTCCAGTGTGTGTTGGCTTTCTGTATACTGAAATTTTAACAGTTTCATTTGAACGGTTCACCATGACATCTAGGAAGAGCAATGGTAAACTTAATTGTAGGTCGAATGGTATTTAGATGTTTCAAGAAATCATCAAGTTCTTGATCACTGCCCTTCTATACGATGAAGGTATCATCGATATATTTCAACCAGACTTTCGGTTTTACTGTTGTCCTTTCTATGGCATGAGTTTCGAACCATTCCATACACATATATATATATATATATATATATATATATATATATATATATATATATATATATATATATATATATATATATATATATATATATATACATATTGGCGATGACTGGAGAGAGTGAGGAACCCATCGCGAGCCCGTCATCCTGAGGGTAGAAATTGTCCTTTACTTGAAAGTAGGCACTACACAGGCAACACTCGAAAAGGTCCATCACCCCGTCCAGTGGTAACGTGGTTCGATCTGATAAAGTAGTATCATTTGAACGTCTAATTTTGATTATATCTAGTGATTTGCCTAATGGTACATTAGTATACAGACTTTCCACATCAAAGCTTATTAGTCTGTCGTCTGGCTCTAGATTGATGCTACTAATAGTGTTCACGAAATGTGTAGAATTTTTAACATATGTGTTCGTCTTACCTCCTAAAGGTTGTATGATTTTTAAAAGTAACATCGCCAGTGTATTTGTTGTGCTCTCCGAGCCGTTTTCATTCAAACTACATATTTGAAGCTTCCCACTATTTTAAACTGTTAAATTTATATCTAAACAAATTATACATCGTAAAAAATTGTTCCGAGACAATGTGAAAATTTTGTTAATTCACTAGTACGTCTCAGATATTTATATATCGCCAAACAGTCCGCTTTGTGAAATTTCGTCAAACTTGCTAACATTAGTCTAAATTATGCTTGGCACAATATAAAAATTGTTCTTAATTACACAATTATATACCGCACTAACATTAGTACGCTTCACACTTGTACTCGAGGAAACCGTCCGCCCATTAGCTTTTAGTTGATTGTGTAATCTTCTGTTCAAAAAAAGGGCAGACTGTAAAAAGTTGACCTAAGAAGCTTTATTCCTTTGCTAAGGTATAAAACTTTAAGTTGGCAACACTTTTTCAACTGGCGACCATTTTGTCAGCTGTCAAGTGATTTATGTTTAGTTTGGTTTGGCATTTCAAGATGAATAGACTGACGCCTGAACAACGCTTCCAAATTGTGCAAATTTATTTTGAAAATCATGGTTCTGTTCGAAATACGTATCGCGCACTACGTCCATTTTACGGTCAACATAATCGTCCATCAGAGCTATTAATTCGATTAACTATAGAACGTTTTCGCACCACGTTTACTCTAAATGATAATACGCATCCACAGAGACGTCGTACAGTGCTTACAGAAGAAGTCATTGCTGCTGTAGGGCGTAGCGTAGAAGAAGACCCGAATCAGTCTATCCGCCATCGTGCACAGGAATTGGGTATGTGTCTATTCACTTTATGGAAGATTTTGCGGAAAGATCTTGGTTTGCTTGCTTACAAAATCCAACTTGTGCAAGAATTGAAGCCACACGATCACCTAGCAAGGCGTAGATTCGGTGAATGGGCCCAAAACAAGATTGCCGTTGATCCCGATTTTCATAAGCGAATTTTGTTTAGCGATGAAGCTCACTTTTGTTTGAATGGATAGGTCAATAAACAAAACTGCCGTATTTAGAGTGATGATAATCCTCAAGTGTATGTTGAGACACCGTTACATCCAGAAAAACTGACTGTTTGGTGTGCTTTATGGGCTGGTGGAATCATTGGTCCGTACTTCTTTAAGAACGATGCTGGTCAGAACGTTACAGTCAATGGTGACCGTTATAGAGCCATGATTACACACTTTTTCGTTCATCAATTGAACAACCATGATGTGCAGGAGCTGTGGCTTCAACAAGACGACGCAACATGTCACACAACTCGTGCCACAATTGATTTATTGAAGGAAACGTTTGGTAACCGCATAGTTTCACGTTTCGGACCCGTAAATTGGCCTCCCAGATCGTGCGACTTAACGCCGCTAAACTATTTTCTGTGGGGATATGTGAACTTTCTCTTGGTTATTTTCAAATAACCTCAACTTTACGATAATTGTGGTGGTCAAAGGGTGGATGTATTCACTAGTTTTACTCGATTGTTCAGATTGCAGCAGTTTAACCATATTTACAATACTTATGACAGAATCCTTGATTTAATTTTGGCTAATTTCAGCTGCCAAGTTTCAAAAGAGCTAGTACTATTAGTAGATGAAGATCGTCATCATCCTTTTATCCCTCAATCCCGGCAAAGCCTCAAAATTTTCAATCAATTTGTCACAATCAAGGTATAATTTTAGGAGGGCAGATTTTCCTCTGCTTTACGATAATTTACTAGGGGTGAATTGGGCGGATTTGTATGTTATCGATGACGTAAATAGGGCTTGTGCAGAGTTTTATAGCAAGTTGCTGAATATATTCGATGTATGTATACCCAAATCTATAATCAAGAAAAGAAATTTTCCAGCTTGGTATACTTCTGAAATAATTAAATTAAACAGAAACACAGAATTTTTAAAAAATTGAAGAGGGGCTACAAACAAAATCTCAAAAATCAATATAATGAGTTGCGAGCATTGGTGAAAAGAAAAATGGATATCGCTTATAAAATTTGTAAAGGCAGAGGAAGCCTTACCTAATGATCCTAATAACTTTTGGTTATATATTAAATCTAAAAGGTCTTCAAGAACCGTACCTGAAGTTTTGATAAATAGTGTCAATCATTTCTCGGATCTTGAAGATATTGTGAATGCATTTGCTGACTTTTTCAGTAGTGTTTATGAACGTTCTTCTAAGAATAATGTATCTTTTGACAATGCGGTTTGGAACCAGCACATTTCAATTGAGCTCATTTCAGAACAAATAGTTATGAGCGCGTTGAAAAAATCAAAAAATAGAATGACACAGGGGCCAGACAACGTTCCTTGTTTTTTGTTAAGGACTGTGCCTATGCACTGCTTAAACCTTTGTCATATTTGTTCAATTTGGCGATTAAAATAAATACCTCTCCAGAGATTTGGAAAGAGGCGAGAATTACCCCTGTATTCAAAAAAGGAAATATAAACTAGATCCCCAATTATAGACCTGTTTCAATACTATTCCCATTTGCAAAGGTTTTTGAGATGTCGATATATGAGTGTATTTTGAGTCAAGTGCAACAGTTAATATTGCCAGAACAGCATGGATTTTTTAACCGTCGTAGTACTATTAGCAATCTAGCTTCCTTTGCCCAATTTACTGGTGGGGCATTGGATAAACGCAATCAAGTTGATGTGGTCTATACCGACTTCTCAAGAGCATTTGATCGAGTCAATTACTATATTTTATTTAACAAACTTGCTGCTATGGTTTTAGCGAAAGCTTATTGTTATTTCTTAAATCTTACCTACAAAACAGAATGCAATATGTTGAAATCCGGGATTATCAATCCTATAAATTTAAAGCTACAAGCGGGGCTTCGCAGTGGAGCAATCTTGCTCCGCATTGGAGCAATTTTGCTCCACTAAGATTTTTACTTTTCATTAACGATATTACGGTTGGAGTCTCGAGCAGTGTTTTGCTCTTTGAAGATAATGTAAAGCTGTTTCGGATGATTCGTAATGTCAATGACGCCCTAGAGCTGCAAGGGGATATTGATATTGTTCGAAATTGGTGTAAAGCGAATAATTTCCCCTTGAATGTTGATAAGTGCACCGTAATGACTTTCACCAATAAAACCAACTCTTTATATATTGAATATACTCTAAACAGTCAAATACTCCAACGAAGTTATTCTTTTAAGGACCTTGGAGTCACTTTTGACCCAAAACTTTCATTCACGAAACATATCAGTTTGATTTGTGGGAGTGCGGTCAAAGTGTTTGGGTTCATATTGCGTAATTCTAATGATTTTAGCAATTTGCAGACCTTAAAAACTTTGTATGTTAGTCATGTTCAGTCGAAGCTGGAATACGGTGCGGTCAAATGGCATCCTATCTATGATAAGTACATTAGTCAATTAGAGGGAGTGCAAAGAAAATTTTTAAAATAACTATCATTTAAGAGTGACGGAGTATTCCCTCAAAGGGGTATAGATGAAGAGCAATTACTGAGGCGATTTAATGTTCCATCTTTAATAAATCGCAGACATTACATGTTAGCCAAGTTTCTGAGCAAGCCATCCAGATCTTATATCGACTATTCTGATTTATTGTATCAAGTTAACTTTCATGTACCCCCGAGACCTGTCAGATTCTGTCCCATTTTTCATTACCTACCCAAACAAATTTTCTTATAAAAACGCCTCTATTTCAAGCCATGAGTGTTTTCAACAACACTTGCAGTGACATCGAAGCCTACCTCTAAGAGATTAATACAGCCTCTAAAGTTAAAGTCTCTAATAAAAATGTAAAATGTTTGCTTCTTGTGAATTGTTGTATGAATTAATCAATAATTTTATTTTTTCTTATAATTTTGTTTAATATCTTAGCAAAGTTGTATGTCATATTGTCTTATAAATGTATGTTATCTGTTAGACAATAAAGATTATTATTATTAAATATTACAGTTTTTCGTATATTTTAATTTTATGAGTGGTATAATTTCTAACATATCCTATAAGTTTATTTCTTTGTTTTTTTTTACAGGCTGTAGAATGTTGGGTTCTACCAAGAATCATTCAAGCATGCTTATGCATGCCAAGTCGGAAGGGTGATCATGGGGGTGATTTTAGCGTGTTGTGCCTAATGAGCTGGCACAATATCTGGCTAATATTAGTGTGTTTCGCTTGAGCTGCGGTCCGTGGTCATTTGTGTGTTGGGTTGGTAGCAGTACCAACCTGCAGAACACCCTAGTTATCAATTTTCTTATTTTGGGAACTTACAGTAATACGTTAGACATTTTTTTAGTTGCATAGAAAATATATTTTACTATTTTTCGTAGATGGACACCTGGGTCACCAATTCTGTTGTTTCTCCTCCTGTCGGGATAACATGGTGAGGTATGATATTTCCGGCAAGCATGAGTTTAGTCATTGGATTTTTTGGCGTCGATATTCAAGAATTTTTTATGCATCTTAAAAGGGGCCAATGCTGGCTTGGCTAATTTTCTCGTTTTTCCACTCTGAACTCTGGTGAATAAAGCTCGTTTTCGTTTAGACCTATTGGTGGGCATTTCATTTTGGAGTGGTCTCTTGTAAATTTGTTAAAATGTTTGAAAAATTTGATTCTATAGTGAGTCGTACATAAGTGAACCTAAGGTTTTATTGTAATAGCACATGACCCGATGTCAAAATATAAAAACTAATAACTTTTTTCTAAGATAAATATATAATCTTGACAATTACTTTCATTACCAATAATTGACGTAATATTGTGAAATATTTTTTTATATTTAAGTTCACATGACTTTATCTTTTAAGTGTTTTTTTTTCATATTTGAAAAATTTAATCAAGTGGTGCAATCTTAAAATTGAAAGTAATTTGGCTGACCTCTATCGATTTTGACTCTCCTCGATATTGTAATTTTCCAGACTTAACTTACCTATATTTTCTTCCGCAAGGACGATTGATACGCGCAGATATCAATCCAAGTGTTTTTCTCAAAAAAGGTTGTTATTTTTTTTACACTTCAAATAGTTTATTGAGAGTCTATTTTTTTCGGAGAAGGGAAAAGGTTGAATGTAAGAAAAGAGAGAAGTTATCGTCCATGTAATTTTAAAATAAAATATGAAATTCTCAGCTATCCTTGAAGTACCACGTTTCGTGTGTTGAGTTTTGATATATTCCTTTTTTAATTTACCGTCGTTGTATTATTGAGTAAGCCATTGAGATGTCGCCACTGTGTCTTATTTACTATTTTGAACCGTGAAATCTATTTATAGGACACATATGCAAGATAATGGTTTGTGCCGAATGCAATGGCCTGATGAGTTCCATACTGGGACGAAACAGCGCTGTCGCCATTTTTCGGAACCGCAGTTTATCCATTATCTTGGAGGTCTCCCCACTTTTTAACATGAGAGTAATATTTATCAACGGGTCTTTGTCCACATAGCCGATAATTTCCTATTTTATTTTAAAATTACATATATATATATATATATATATATATATATATATATATATATATATATATATATATAATTATAATTGTAATTATTAAAAAATTAAATGTACTTAAAGGAAATAGTGAATCTGCAAATATAACGGAATTTTCAATATACTATTTAGTTCCACTCGTCGATGTCATAGGCAAATTTTTATATAAACGTTGTGTAGTATTTACTTAGGTATTTTGATTTAGTATAGATGAATATAACTGATGACGTATGGTTATTCTTTCACTGGAACAACTATATTACAGATATAAAATTTGTTCCAACCCGCGTCAGAAACAGATTTTGACAGTCAGAATTCTGTTCATTAACTTAAATCGAATGTAAGATAAGTTAATGCACAAAGTTCTGACCGTCAGAAACTGTTTCTGAGTCGGGTTGGAACCATTCCACTAATTACTGCGCATATGTTGACATTTCCAGAAATATCAGCGTATGTGTGTCATATGCCATTAGCAACATTTTTACATGGTTGAATAGTGAAAAGTAGAAATGCAACTTGATGAACTTATTAGCTGTTATCCGGAACTTTTCTTGGTTAATTTGCTTTTGGGATTATTTATTTACTCCTTAATATCTCAGTACTTTAACCTTAGCCATATTTTTTAGAATATGAACTTTTATGTAAAAATTGAGACCCTTTTTATCTTTTGGTAGAAGAAATACGAAAAACAACTGCAGCAGACTGGTGACGTGAAAAAAGCCTTGAATAAACAGCAAAGTCACCCCAAAACAATGATATGGTAATGCTTTCTGTTTTACGATTCCCCCAGCGCTCTGCCCGCCAACATGCAGCTGCTGTTGGATTACCTGCTTATTCTGTGAGGTGAATCTTTTGTGAATAACTAGGATTTCACCCCTACAAATTAGCTGTGGTGCAGGAACTTAATTCATTGTTGATCGAGAAAATGCATGTGAGGCGTTTCTTGGCATGCCTCACGACACACTGATTTTCTTCAGTAATGAGGCTCAGTTTCATCTTTCGGGATCTGCAAATAAGCAGAACATGCGCTAATGGAGCCTTGATAATCGCAGACAATTTCATCAGCGTCTCACAACATATAACTGTTTGGTGTGCATATCTCGAGTTGGAATAATTAGTCCATGATTTTTTGATGAAAACAAACGAGCAGTTTCGGTGATATCCGACCATTATGTCACATGATTCAGGAATTTTTCTTGCCAACAACTCAACGATATGGATGTTAAAGAAGTGTGGTTCCAGCAAGACGTTGCTACGGCACACAATGTGCGTATTTCACTAGCTGTTTTGTGGCAACCTTGCCAGGGAGGCCTCATTTCCAAGTCGGGCGATCTGCATTGTCATCACGGTCGCCTTATTTAACCCCCTGCGGCTACTTTTTATGGGGTTATCTAACATCACTTGTTTACAATGATCCTCCTAGGATCATCGCTCATTTGCATAACAAAATTCGTCAAAGTGTCGCCAACTTACCCGTCTATATTCTGGCAAGGGTTTTCTAGTTCGATTAGCAGCGTGTAATGAGAATAATGTACACCATCTGCCTGACATCATCTTTAAAAGATAAACTTTAAATATTGTACTAGACGATGTTCAAAAATTTAAATATATATTTGCATTGCTTTTGTTTTAATTGGATTTCTAATTAAGCGATTTGTTCTGCGCCACTCTGTATAACATAAATAAAAATCAATTTTATCAACACATTATCGAATACTTCAAAATTGTTTTTGGAAAAAACTATAAATAAATTTATATTCTGAATGAATATTATAATCTTTAGTACCGGTTAGTAATGTTTAGCATAAACATATTAATATATTTTTCTTTAATATTGGCTGAGTGCCTGGTAAGTACTTAAATTTAATGAATGTAAAAAATTTAACTATTTTATTATTTGCTGCACATGTTAATCATTTCTACCATAGATAGGATATTAGATTGAAAATACTTGCTGATCTCGTTCATACGTTTAAAATATTTGATTTTGGGAAAAATATTTTCTATGTAATAACTTCGTTTTTTTTTTCTTTTCTTAAAGTGAGTTATTAATTATTGATGTAACGTTCAATACGAGTGATATGGTAAAATTTTGACGAAAATCTGAGTCATTTAAAAGTTTTTTAATTAGAAATTACAATATGTAAAATAACAACAAATTAGTATAAGCTGATCTGCAGTGACTTGGAACTAAATATACGGTATCACGCAGTTTGATCTCCTACTGTCCCCAAAATTGCAATATAAGAATTACTAGACAAACCAGATTTATGATACAAGGTGGTGAGTAATGACTGAGCTATAGAGTAATTGTAAATTCTAAACGGCCGATAAAATAATTTCTGTTCATAGAAGATGGATGTTAAAGTTTAATTTTCAATTTTAGTTTCTTTCATAAATAATTTTCGAAATGCCAATATAAAAATTTGTAATTAAGGATATTTGAAGAGAAGTAATGATAATAAAGGGTGTTATTTATAGAGGTATAGAACTTTTAAATGGAATAAAAAAGGATGAATTTTTTAAATTGACATGAAATTTACTTTTTTCGAAAGATAACCTTCTGGCATTATAATTTAAATATGACTTCTGGCAAATAACCGCCATGGTTGGCTCGGACGTAGTCTAATCTGGAGGTCCAATTTTCGATGAATTTTTCCAACATTTGTGGCCGTATATCGGCACTAACGCGGCGAATGTTGTCCTCCAAGTGATCAATCGTTTCGGGCTTATGGGCGTAGACTAGCGACGTCACATATCCCCACAGAAAATAGTCTAGCGGCGTTAAGTCGCACGATCTTGGAGGCCAATTCACGGGTCCGAAACGTGAAACTATGCGGTTACCAAACGTTTCCTTCAATAAATCAATTGTGGAACTAGCTGTGTGACATGTTGCGCCGTCTTGTTGAAACTACAGCTCCCGCACATCATGGTTGTTCAATTGATGAACGAAAAAGTCAGTAATCATGGCTCTATAGCGGTCACCATTGACTGTAACGTTCTGACCAGCATCGTTTTTAAAGAAGAACGGACCAATGATTCCACCAGCCCATAAAGCACACCAAATAGTCAGTTTTTCTGGATGTAACGGTGTCTCAACATACACTTGAGGATTATCATCACTCCAAATACGGCAGTTTTGTTTATTGACGTATCCATTCAAACAAAAGTGAGCTTCATCGCTAAACAAAATTCGCTTATGAAAATCGGGATCAACGGCAATCTGGTTTTGGGCCCATTCACCGAATCTACGCCTTGCTAGGTGATCGTGTGGCTTCAATTCTTGCACGAGTTGAATTTTGTAAGCACGCAAACCAAGATCTTTCCGCAAAATCTTCCATAAACTGAATGGACACATATCCAATTCCTGTGCACGATGGCGGATAGACTGATTCGGGTATTCCTCTACGCTACGCTCTACAGCAGCAATGACTTCTTCTGTACACACTGTACGACGTCTCTGTGGATGCGTATTATCATTTAGAGTAAAGGTGGTGCGAAAACGTTCCATAGTTAATCGAATTAATAGCTCTGATGGACGATTATGTTGACCGTAAAATGGACGTAGTGCGCGATACGTATTTCGAACAGAACCATGATTTTCAAAATAAATTTGCACAATTTGGAAGCGTTGTTCAGATGCCAGTCTATTCATGTTGCAATGCCAAACCAAACTAAACATAAATCACTTGACAGCTGACAAAATGGCCGCCAGTTAAAAAAGTGTTGCCAACTTAAAGTTCTATACCTCTAAAAAAATACCCTTTACAATCCTTTTTTTGTAGTTAGTTTTAGAGAGCACTGATACGCTAATTATTTTTTATATTTTACATATATACCAACAAAACCATATTTTTAATTTATAAGAATAATAAGAAAGTGATAATTTCTAGAGAAAAAAGTTCATTCTGTTTCTAAGATTTTTTAATTTAAACTCTAATTTTAAACCTACAAAAATTTAGGTCCTCTTAAAAAGTTCAAATGCGTATAGCCTGAAGAGAACCTATAAACCAAACCAAAATACGAGAATTAAAAAAAAAGTTCCATCGAATTTCTCTCAATTCATCCTTAAAAATTTTAGTCTAATTTAACTGAATCATGACAATTTGCGAATAACAAGTTATAAACAAATTTTTATCTTATTTTCAAATTACGAAATTTTCGATTTTTGCATATAGAAAAGTGATATAGATAGCTCAAATTTATGAAATTTAAATTGCTCACTATTTAAAACTAAATTTAGGTTTGAAGACCTAAGTTCATAAATTTTTCTTTCAAATTACTTTATAGCTTTTATAGGATTCGTTAGGTAATAAAAATATCAAATGCGTAATTTTTTTTTACACATTATTATAGAGCTTTTATAGAATTAGACAAGTAAAGGGTATTTTTTGTAGAGGTATAGAACTTTAAGTTGGCAACACTTTTTTAACTGGCGGCCGTTTTGTCAGCTGTCAAGTGATTTATGTTTAGTTTGGTTTGACATTTCAACATGAATAGACTGACGCCTGAACAACGCTTCCAAATTGTGAAAATTTATTTTGAAAATCATGGTTCTGTTCGAAATACGTCTCGCGCACTACGTCCATTTTACGGCCAACATAATCGTCCATCAGAGCAATTAATTCGATTAACTATGGAACTTTTCCGCACCACGTTTACTCTAAATGATAATACGCATCCACAGAGACGTCGTACAGTGAGTACAGAAGAAGTCATTGCTGCTGTAGGGCGTAGCATAGAGGAAGACCCGAATCAGTCTATCCGCCATCGTGCACAGGAATTGGATATGTGTCCATTCACTTTATGGAAAATTTTGCGGAAAGATCTTGGTTTGCGTGCTTACAAAATCCAACTCGTGCAAGAATTGAAGCCACACGATCACCTAGCAAGGCGTAGATTCGGTGAATGGGCCCAAAACCAGATTGCCGTTGATCCCGATTTTCATAAGCGAATTTTGTTTAGCGATGAAGCTCACTTTTGTTTGAATGGATACGTCAATAAACAAAACTGCCGTATTTGGAGTGATGATAATCCTCAAGTGTATGTTGAGACACCGTTACATCCAGAAAAACTGACTGTGCTTTATGGGCTGGTGGAATCATTGGTCCGTACTTCTTTAAAAACGAAGCTGGTCAGAACGTTACAGTCAATGGTGACCGCTATAGAGCCATAATTACTGACTTTTTCGTTCATCAGTTGAACAACCATGATGTGCAGGAGCTGTGGCTTCAACAAGACGGCGCAACATATCACACAGCTCGTGCCACAATTGATTTATTGAAGGAAACGTTTGGTAACCGCATAGTTTCACGTTTCGGACCCGTGAATTGGCCTCCAAGATCGTGCGACTTAACGCCGCTAGACTATTTTCTGTGGGGATATGTGAGGTCGCTAGTCTACGCCGATAATCCCGAAACGATTGATCACTTGGAGGACAACATTCGCCGCGTTATTGCCGATATATGGCCACAAATGTTGGAAAAAGTCATCGAAAATTGGACCTCCAGATTAAACTACGTCCGAGCCAGCCGTGGCGGTCATATGCCAGAAGTCATATTTAAATTATAATGCTAGAAGGTTATCTTTCGAATGAAGTAAATTTCATGTCAATTTACAAAATTCATCTTTATTTTATTCCATTTAAAATTTCTATACCTCTATAAAAAATACCCTAGTTAATAAAAAAAGAATAGTATTTCCAAAATCACAATTTTCACAGTTCACTGTTCAGTCTTGAAATAAAAATGACATATTCAAGGTGCATACCTACATATTTTTGTCAAAATTGATCATTTTTAAAAAATTATATTAATTTTTAAATGTAAAATAAGTTTTTTTTTGTGATTTTTCTGACTTGTCTTGTAAATCTTTCAGTTAGCATGTAAGATTTTAACCACGTATTTTAACTTTTAGATTGTTTGACGAAAGAAAATGTCAATCAGTGGACCTGTAACGAACCGAGAGCAAAATTCACAGAAAACAACTATGAAAACAACTATCTACTTATAATTCCTATTTCGTAAAATGTAGGCATTACCCACAAAAATTGACGCCGGACTGTTATCTTCAACAGTACAAACGAATATCAGGATATATAACATTTTGCTCCTATTTGGTTACAGCTCCACTAACGAAACCATTAGATAATCGCAACTAGTATGGAGAAAGAATCACATTCTACTGAACAGTCATTATTTTTTTATATTACTTGGAAATAAAATTTGCAAAGTTTATTTATTTTTAGGCTCAGCAAGTTAATACTCCAGATGGCCCCATTAAAGGTACAGTGGAAACTACCAATAGCGGAAGGACATACTATGCCTTTTATTCTATCCCATATGCAAAACCTCCAACAGGATCAAGGCGTTTTCTTGTAAGTTATTATTAATTTAATATTTAATATGCTAATATTTTCTAAATCGGGTATTATTAAGCAAGATTTTGAACTTGTTATAGCAAAATATCTAAATACGTTTGAAAGCATTTTGTCGAAATTATGATGACATTTAAATCAAACTTTCTTCAAAATGGTATGAGATTGTGCTGACAGGAAGGAAATACTACTAAACGTAGTCAAATAATTTGGAGAAGTCAAAATATATTTTTATTTTTATTTCATTTTCTCTTTCGTCAGAATTCATTATTTTTTATTGGATATGTCATTTTCACCTATATGTCGATTTACATGTAAACTTTTTTTTAGAAAACTCCTTCTTGATTTATTCTAGACATAAATTTGAAATTTGACTGTTTACCTTTAGTCTTCCAACAGCGGATTTTAAAAATCTGTAAAAATTATATATAATAGCACTTTTAACAAAAATTAGGCATATTAAGATACATTTACTATTTCACAAAATACGAAAAAATTTATTTAAAATTTAATCTCTGATATATCAATATGCTTACCAAAACAAAAATCGTCTTCGGTGATAAAATTTTGCAGGCACATGAAAAATTGAGCTAACGCCATAACAGATACGGAACCTTAACCTAATGCGCGTCCGATAATCGCTTGACCAGTTTTGTAACACTTTAAAGAGTGGCAGTTTCACATTACGATTGTAAACGTACTCCAACAATAACGTCCCTCAATCTATATTGTTAAAATAAAAAAAAATTTAATACTATGAACACGACGTGACGCAACAAATAATCGATAGATGGGCCACAGGCAATTTTAATCCAAATAGCAAAAAAGTGTCATACCGTATTATAAGCTAATTTAACTGTATCTCTTTTTAATCAGTTTTTCGCGGAATATTTCATAAAATTTAGGAAATATAGAGTTTTATTACAACAGTTATTCAAAATATTTTATTTAAAGGTAAGGTAATTAGCTACTTCAAGTATGCAAACAAAATTCAAAAATTTACAAGTTATATTTAGTAAAAAGATATCCTTCTAACTGATCTCCTTGATTCTTGTGTTTATAATAATATAATAATTTGTTTTACATACGTTAATCCATACACCTTTATATGAATAAAGTTTTTACAAAAAAATTGAACCGACTTCTAAAAGTGCGCTAAAAAGTGAAAAATAACCATAAATTTTTATATGAAATTGAACTTTTTGAAGTCGGCGCCAAACTAATACCTGACAAAATGTGATTTGCATAAACAGACTAAAAATACTTTATTTGTAATTGCTTTCTTACCATAATTTGTATATATTAGTAGTTATTTATTTCGTGTACAAATAATTTGGCGCCAACTTCAAAAAGTTCAATTTCATATAAAAATTTATGGTTATTTTTCACTTTTTAACGCACTTTTAGAAGTCGGTTCAATTTTTTTATAAAAATTTTATTTTTCTATTTTTAGTTTTAGAATTCATTGATATTCATAAATTATTTGAACTAAATACTAATCGAGATTAGTGTACCTCACAATGACTCCAAACTGGCAAAAAAGTACACATTTTATCCAAAGTTGTAAATCACTCTAAAATGAACCACTAAAAATTCTTTAGTTCTTAGAGTTTTCCAAAAACCAATCAAATTGGGTCAAACGAATATTTAGTCTGTCACAGAAAATCTACTATTTTAAATTTCAAATTAATTTTAGATTGGTAATATAGACCCTAAAACCTTCCAATATCGATATTTAAAGAAAATAAATTAATTTTTTATCCACCATGTTAGATACGCCATATTGAATTTTTTAAAAATAATTTTAGATGCGTCATGTGTGACCCCGAAAACTCTCCCGTACCAATTTTGGTGAAAATCGGACAAAATTGATTTTTTTTGTTCGCCATATTGAATCCACCATATTGAGTTTTTTAAAAATAATTTCATATTCTTTATGTGAGGCCCCGAAAACTTCCCCATACCAATTTTGGAGAAAATAGGACAAAATTGATTTTTTCGTCCGCCATATTGGATCCGTCAAATTGAATTTTTTAAAAATTATTTTAGATTCGTCATATGCGACCCCGAAAACTCCCCCGTATCAATTTTGGAGAAAATCGGACAAAATTAATTTTTTTGTCGGCCATATTGGATCAGCCATATTGAATTTGTAAAAATTATTTTAGATTCGTCATATGTGACTCCGAAAACTCTCCCGTACCAATTTTGGTGAAAATCGGACAAAATTGATTTTTTTTGTTCGCCATATTGAATCCACCATATTGAGTTTTTAAAAAATAATTTCATATTCTTTATGTGAGGCCCCGAAAACTTCCCCATACTAATTTTGGAGAAAATAGGACAAAATTGATTTTTTCGTCCGCCATATTGGATCCGTCAAATTGAATTTTTTAAAAATTATTTTAGATTCGTCATATGCGACCCCGAAAACTCCCCCGTATCAATTTTGGAGAAAATCGGACAAAATTAATTTTTTTGTCGGCCATATTGGATCAGCCATATTGAATTTGTAAAAATTATTTTAGATTCGTCATATGTGACTCCGAAAACTCCCCCGTACCAATTTTGGAGAAAATCGGACAAACTTGATTTTTTCGTCCGCCATATTGGATCCGCCATATTGAATTTTTTAAAAATTATTTTAGATTCGTCATATGCGACCCCGTAAACTCTCCCATACCAATTTTGGTAAAAATCGGACAAAATTGATTTTTTCGTCCGCCATATTGGATCCGCCATATTGAATTTTTTAAAAATAATATCAGATTCGTTATGTGCAACCTCGAAAACTCCCCCATACCAATTCCGGAGAAAATCGGATTAAATTTTTTTTTTGTCCGCCATATTGGATCCGCCATTTTGAATTTTTTAAAAATAATTTCAAATTCGTTGGGTACAACCCCGAAAATTCCTTCATACCAATTTTGGAGAAAATCGGACAAAATTAATTTTTTTTGGCCTCCATATTGTAAGCGCCATCTTGGATTTTACTGCACCAATTTCATTTAAAAAAATATGGGACCACCGCAGTAACTTCCTTTACATAACGTAAAAAATTTCATTCCAATCGGTGCAGCCGTTCCGGAGTAATCAGTGTACATACATAAAAAAAAAATAAAAATACATAGTCGACGAATTGAGAACCTCCTTCTTTTAGAAGTCGGTTAAAAAATAAAAGATACAAACCAGGCAATAAAATCTTGGAATCGGCAATCAATAACAAAATGGTTCAGTGTTGCCGGGTTAGTCATAAGGGGAACACGATTTTCTTATCCTTATATTTTTAAGGTACAATATTTCGTTGACTTATTATTGTCCTTGCCCATAAAACAATACAGTCCAACTTTATTAATAAGTATGTAAGTCAAGTTTCGAATCTTAAAAACAATAATAAAAAAATCATCTTCTTTTATTTTTCACCAACAATAATGACTACCTTTCCGAAGACAACTATCCCTCTTAACGATTAGTTTAGTAATATAATAAGAGAAAATGATTTTTTTATTCTTATATTTTTACGGTACAATATTTCATTAACATATTATTGCCCTTGCCCACAAAATAATAAAGTCTAACTTTATTAATAAGTATGTAAGTTAAAATTCGTTTCTTAAAAAAGGAACAAAAAATCGTTTTCTTTTATTTTTCGCCAACAATAATGAATAACTTTCCAAAGACAACTATTTCTCTTAACGATTGGGATAGTAGCAAGAGAAAATGATTTTTTATTCTTATATTTTTAAGGTACAATATCTCGTTGACTTATTATTACCCTTGCCTTAAAATAATACAGTCCAACTTCATTAATAAGTATGTAAGTCAAGTTTCGAATCTTAAAACGAGAATAAAAAATCGTTTTCTTTTATTTTTCACCAACATTAATGAATAACTTTCCAAAAACAACTATTTCTCTTAACGATTGGGATAGTAGTAAGAGAAAACGATTTTTTATTCTTATATTTTTAAGCTACAATATCTCGTTGACCTATTATTGCCCTTGCCTTAAAATAATACAGTTTAACTTTATTAATAAGTATGTAAGTCAAGTTTCGAATCTTAAAACAAGAATAAAAAATCATTTTCTTTTATTTTTCATCAACAATAATGAATAACTTTCCAAAGGCAACTATTTCTCTTAACGATTGGGATAGTAGTAAGAGAAAACGATTTTTTATTCTTATATTTTTAAGGTACAATATATCGTTAACCTTTTATTGCCCTTGCCTTAAAATAATACAGTTTAACTTTATTAATAAGTATGTTAGTCAAGTTTCGAATCTTAAAACATGAATAAAAAATCGTTTTCTTTTATTTTTCATCAACAATAATGAATAACTTTCCAAAGACAACTATTTCTCTTAACGATTCCAGGGCTTTGAACTTCTATCCATAATTCTCATACGTTCTGTCTGCTAATCTTAATCGTCAAAACGGCTGAATCAATTTCGATGAAACTTTACAAACATGAAGATGAGAGTGTCAGTTGCGTTATATGCTACTTTTTTTCTGTCTGTCTGTCCGTCTGTCTGTAAGGACCAATCTTCCAAACAACTAAATGGATTTCAATTAAACTTAACAGTCAAGGTTAATGTTCTCAGGAGTGATATAGACTGCTTTTTTCTTTATCCGCCTGTCTGTTTGTATGGACAAGCTAATTTACAAAACGTCTGAACCGATTTAAATGCAACTTCATAAACGACTGAATTTCTATTAAACTTTACAGACATGAAGGACAGGTTGTCAGGGGAGATATAGAATGTTTTTTTTTCTGTGTGTCTGCCTGTTTGTCTGCATATACTAATCTTCGAAAAAGCTGAACCGATTTCAATGACACTTTACAGATATAAAAAGAAGGTTATCAGAAGTGATAAAGTCTGCTTTTTTCTGCCTGTCTGTCTGCAGGGGCGAATTTTCAAAACGACTGAATCGAATTCTTCGAAACTTTCTGTACATGGTTGCTAGGAGTTATATAGGCTGTTTTTTTCTGTCTGTCTGTCTGTACGAATTAATCTTGAACCGATTTCGATGAAACTGAACCTTTCTTTAATTATCTTGACCACGCCATCCCGGGAAATAGGATTTTTCGATGTTTATCGAAGCGTCCGTACATGATAATATCGAACCATATAACGTAGTGTTATATGTCCGTGTTCTCCACGCCATTCGCCCGCGTAGTAGGATCACGAAAATGACCGAACAATGATCGAAAAACTATGGCATCACACACTATAAGTTTACGGAGAACTGTAGGTTCGCCACCCGGATGCAGAGTCTAAAATCACAGTCACCTATTGGAATGTGCTTTCCTGGTCTAACATTGTAAGTGAAGCAAGGCTTATGCGTATATGGTATTTCATCATCTCACTGCTCTCCGTATATCCCTCATCTAGTGGTCAACATTGTCAAACATCCTTATAAGAACAGGCAATGTTGTTTCATCCTACCGACACTGTCGAGGACCCTCATAAGAACGAGTAGTATATGTTTTCTTCCTAATATCCTACGGTTATTGATTGACATTATCGAGGATCAATATAGGAACAGGTATTGTCGTTTCATCCTACCGACGCTGTCGAGGATCTTTATAGGAACGGTCAGTGTTGGTTCCTTTCTGTATATCTTACCGCTATCTATATACACAGACATTAGATGTCATCAGTTTTATTTAATTCCGTAATGACCAGGACCGTGTTTACAACCAGGTGCTCAAAGGTGTCATCATTAAGGGGGCCGCCCGTCACGGCCAAGGCTTTACCGCCTCAACGGCGCATACAAAGATTCCTATCGCTGATCGGCGTCGGGTGACCACCAAAATATAACGTACTCCTGCCAGCCGAATAGTACGAGACGTCGTGAATAGCGTCGCGAATTGTTAAGACAGTTTTGTAACTAGTAGATAGCGCCTGTTAACTTATCATTCATAGAAAAAAAAACGAGGTATAATTTTTAGTACCTCACCAATCTTTATCTTATTATAAAAATAATGTTTTTGGATTTTTTTTCTATCTTGGAGTTATTTTATCATCTTTAAAAGTCCGCTCTGGTTTTTGTTATTAAGGCTAATTACTTTTATTATCTATACGTTAATAATATTTTATTTTTAATTTTAGGCCTCCGAACCAATAGACCCATGGACAAAAGTGTATGATGCATCAACGGAAAAACCAAATATTTGTTATCAAATGTACAGAGATTTTGATGCAGAAACTGAAGATTGTCTATATATGAATATTTTTACTCCACAAGTAAGTTTTTGAAAACAATATAGGGTTCAAATTTTAATCATTTTGATTTGCTTTTCTTTAAGGAACTGCAGCTACCCGCATTATGTACTATTTTTTCCAAATTCTTAAAATTATTTCTTAAAACTGTTTAGAAACATATACTTTAAAGCGCCATGACTTGATATCCATTTTGGAATGTCAAATGCCCTATCGATGTTTATATACCAATCTGAAACAAAAATTATTTTAGGTTTTTTTTTTGGGTAGTAGCTATCGGGCCCTATATTTAAAAAATTTGTCTCCCCCTCCATCCCAATAAATATAAAAGATATTTTTTCAAGTTGCTCCGTTACAGGGCGCAGGGACGCAATTAAGGCGACTTTTAAAGCGCCATTAGTGATTTTGTAGATTCAACAAAAAAAAATATCATTCATTTCCTAAAATTCAGTTTAATGCCCGATTTAATATTCATGGAATAACTTATATTTTTACGGTTTCTTTATTATGCTTCTTCCATTCTCGTACTATTTTCCTCCTATCCAACTTAATTGGTCGGAAAACACCAACATCTATTGATTACGTAATATGCGTACTGCTAGGAGACCTAAGAACAAAACGAAAGTTATTATCCATACATTTTGAAATAGTATTCAACGTAATTTAATTTGCCAAATTGTCGCAATCGGTGATTGAAAATATGGCAATATTATGCTGATATTTCACAATATGTATATCGAACCATCAAGAATGGTTCCTATTGTATCTCCTGCTGGTCCATTTTCCATTCAAGTAGTCCATAGATGACCCTTATAGACTATGTATAGCTGAAGCATAGATCTTAAAACTGAACAAGCAAACATAACGTACGTAGCTGCCTTGGAAGTATTAATTATTTTTTTCGTTCATTTAGAATTCCTATGAACGATCATTTTCGCGCTGCTGGAATAGAATATGAAATTTCTCTCGTCATAAATAAAAATCGCGTTAGATGAAACATCTTTTAAACATCCTGACAAGTCGTTTAAATAATTATTAATCATATCAGGCCAGACCTCGACCTTGAGTGTATTTCATTTGTTGAGCCAATCGTTTGGTCAGCTGTCCGTTATGTCGCTTTAGAAATTTTTGCAGCCAGGGTTCACCAGGCCTGTAGTTGCTTATGTTCAAGTACGATTTTAATGTCTTTAATATCATTTGAATCACAAGGATAACCCCAGTTCACTGCAACCAATATAACTCTAACTCGATAGTATTTTTCTTTGTTTGAGATTACAGTTTGGCCCTAAACACATTTTGAATTTGGCCCTTGAGTTTTCCTATATAAATAGAATTTTTTTAATATTTACTTAAATATTTTAAGTTTTCACCTTGTTGATGTATAGGTATAGTATTAGCTGAAATATGTCGTCGCTATAATCCCGATATTTTCAAATTCCCGTACTTCTTTAATAATACACCACAGAAAGTATAAGAAAAAATGGATCATTTGAGGCCAGAGCTTGATTGTCTAGTAAATTATTAATCGGTGAAAAAAAAGGCAGTAATTCAATATGATTAGTGATCTCTGCCTAATGGGAAGTGTTCAGATTTTAAAAAATCAACCTTTTTTAAAAATGTATTTTACAAGAATAAACAGTTACAAATGACCCTTACCATGACACAAGTTCAACTAGAAAGCCTAATAGCGAAATCTCCCGCCATATTTGGAGATTAAATTTTCTACCTCAAGAGCACACTATGTTATCAGTTTTATCTGGAAAAAGCAAAAATTTTCAAGTCGCACAGTGTTTCCTATTCATCGTGTTAGACGATACTTTATACCATTTATCAAAATTGAAATTAAAATTTATTTTTTTTTCTCATAGTCGTTCTTCAATTATTTTACACCGTTTGTTTTTCGCTCTGTCCTAATAGCTTAATACATTTAGATCCTATTATTATTTTTATTTTATTAATTAACTGATTACAGTGTTTAGGTTTTTAAGCTAAAGCTAAATGTTTTCAGCGGGTTTCACCTTGATTCTCTTTCCAAAGACATTACGAAGCTGTACTAAACTGAGAGTAAAATTCACCAAAAATTGCTGCTGTATAAAGTTATAACGTGATTAAATTACTTATTAATATACTGCACACAAAATATTTAAATACAGTGGTCTAGCATGTTTTTAGTATTGAAAATATCTGGGTATCTGAGCTCTACAGTTAATTTGTTTATTATTTTAAGGACCCTACAGCTCAAAATAAAAACTTACCAGTTATGGTTAACATTCATGGAGGTGCCTTTGTTGGTGGCTCTGGTCTTGTTTCAAACGCTTCAACGAAAGGTGTTTCACCAAAATATTTAATGGAAAATGATGTCATTTTTGCTTCTTTTAACTACAGATTAGGTATTTTTGGTAAGTTGCAAGTATTGCATTTTTCTTTAAGGTATTTTATTAAAATGCACATAAAAAAATTTAAAGTCAAATTTATTATTGTTTTCAGTTGACAATTAGAAGTGTTTGAGTAATTTTTCTTAAGGCTATTACATGCAAAGCAGCACCGTAGCATCACACTTTATATGATAATACGGTGTTGCTTTTGATACCATTCGCAGATTTTTGTAAGCACCAAATTCCCCAAAGTGAAGTTCGCTAAAGTAAACTTACAGCAAATTAAAAGTTTAAGTTTTAATTTTAACCGATGACATCTGCTTATTTCTGGTCACTCTCAAAAGTCCAAAATAACAGAATGATTATGGAACTGCTAAATGATTTCAGATCATTTGTTTCAGTGTCTAACTGCTTTATAAATTTGTCATTCTAAGCTGAATTGTTTATTACCTAAATAATAATTTCAAGCAAGGAATAGTTTTCTTGTATTCTAAAATCCCTCCAGCTACCATTTTTTTCTCTTTCGAGTTGTTTAAAGGAGAAAAGATAGACAGAAAATTCAGTTCTATTTCTTCCTCCATACGCGTTCCGATCACTCGATGATCTCATCAGTGAAACTGTAATAAACCAAGAGCAAAACTTGTAAGAAACAATTGTCCATATTAAATGTAAATTCCGAGATATGTCAGCAGGATGTTAATCCCATGTCAGACAGGTTTAATATATTGTAAGTTTTCTAGTCGAAACGTTTCTCTTCAGATCTGCTGTGGAAATTACAAAGCAAAACCGGTATGCCAGATAACCATAACATGTAGCTGTACCACCGATGCTAATTTTAAAGGTTTAAAAAATAAAATATACATATTTAGAATATTGACAATATTTCTAGGTTTTTTGTCGTCCGGTGATGCTGTTATTCCTGGAAATGCTGGACTTAAAGACCAAATTTTAGCCCTTAAATGGGTTCAAAAGAACATTGCAGCCTTCGGTGGTGATCCGAACAAGATGACAATTTTGGGTCAATCTGCAGGTGGAGCTTCCGTTGGGTATCACATTTTGAGCCCAGCTGCCAAGGGTAAGATATACTTTAAGATAGCATATATTTTAGTTATTTCATAATTGGAATAGGTTAGACGCCCAAATAAGGTGATATACACAAATGCCGAGTGAACCAATTTTATTTATTTATGTGATGTATTAACAAGCTAAAGACTTCCAAACGTGCAATAGATACCTGATATTATTGCTTAAACGGTTTATTTCTCACATGGTTGACATATCTTATCTAACTCTGCCAGGTACATACATCTCATTCAAAAACGACGATCTGCTGTAGGGCTTGTATATTATCTAAAAGGATTCCGAAACTTTGAAGTTCCATAATAAAACGTCTGTATTTTTAGGTTTATTTGGTGGTGCTATTTTGGAATCTGGTACTTCGCTATGTCCCTGGGCATATCAAAGAAATCAAACAGAAATATCTTTTAAAACTGCTGCATTTATTGACCCACAATTTAATACCTCAAGAAAATCTGAAGATTTATTAAAGGTTTTACAGAAAGCCAAGGCGAAAGATCTTGATAATGCTGGTTTGTCCTATGCTAAATGGGTAAATATTTTAATATTTTTTAGTTCAAATAAATGCTGACGTTTATCTTCATATCCAACACAATCTAAAAATAAAATGACAATGGAAACTAACATGATTAATTTAATTGTCAGTTAAGTTTTAATTTCTATATAGGTAATTTTGATCAATTGAATTAACCGGTCCCACCGGTACCTTTATTTCCGAGAATTCGCCTTTAAGTTGCATTTCGTATTTACTAAAAAAGAGTATATTTTATTAATTCATAATTTTATAGAAGAAATTTAGATTACTACGATAAAAAACGACAGACTCCGAACAGCAATTCGGATTAAGCTAAAGAAAATGGAACATCAACTAAATTGATAGCATAACGATCTTACGATATTAAAATATAGAAATTAATTTTAATAATGTTGATAACAATTTGAGTTCCGTAAATGTAAAACTCGGTATTTGCTAGTTACATAATTTTTCAGGAAACTGAAAAATGTGTCCATAATTAAAATTCGTATGGATTTATATAAAATTTTGTTACTAATTTGCTCGAATGTTCTTGTTTTGAAATAACTATGCTCCTTAATTCGAAGTTCTCCCAAAAATATAAAAAAAGACTTTTAAAGTTAAAATACCGAGTTTTTACAACGAAGGTACCTGAAGTGTCCGGCTCCGATTTTAATGAAACTTCAATATATTGCACAGGATACAAAAATAAGAGACAGAGATTTTTTATCTACGCAGATTAATTTTAACGCGATGAAAACCGCCCCTAAAGTTTACTCTTAAAAACAATATTTTGAAATATCTCAGGTTCTAAGTGAGATATCTTTACAAAACGAAGTAAAAATTACTTGTTCTTCGAAAAAATATTAAACCATGGTTTTTTACCCCCAAGGATATCATCCCTTATTTTTTATGTTTTAAGGGTAAACCATCTTTTCGCGCCCTTAATTTAATTCTAAAAATTACGAAATTAAATACAATTGTTTGATAATATTTTTTTCACAAATATCATAAGTAACTTAAGTTGACGAGTTTCGGAGTTTCTAAAAATAACTAATAAAAGAGGCTTAGCCACACCTAAATACTTTTTGTTCTTAAACCTCTGACTTTCATCTCCAAGAATATCATCCCCTATTTACTATAAGGGTAAACCATCTATTCGCGCACGTAATTAAATTCTAAAAATTACGAAATTTATTAAAATTCCTTGAAAATATTTTTTTCACGAACATTGACATATTTCGGGGTTTCCCAAAATAAATTATTAAAAGAGGATTAATTACCCTCAAATATTTTTTTTATATCTCAAGATCCAATCAAGATAACTTTACAAAACATAATGAAAATTATTTGTAATTCGAAATGATATTAAACTATGGTATTTTCATTCCCAAGTATATCATCTCTTATTTACTAGGGTAAACCACATATTTGCGCAGCTAATTTTACTACAAAAATAACGAAATTTAATGGAATTGTTTGAAAATATTTTGTTTAACTAATACCATAAGTCACTAAAGTTATCGTATTTCGGGGTTTCTAAAAATAAACTAGTAAAAGAGAACGAGCCATCCCCAAACACTTTTTTTTCTTAAATCTCAAGTTCTAATTGAGAAAACTTTACGAAACAAATTGGAGATTACTTGTTATTTGAAATGAAATTAAACTATAGTATTTTCACCCTCAAGGATATCATTTGATGGTTGTCATTTCATACGTGTATAACTATTCTTAAAATTAACAAATTAGAATTGATATGAACGTTACATATCTTACTGAAATTTTTTCTTTTTATTTCTTTTTATTTCCATTTTGGTTTGTAAAGATACCTTAATTAAAATTTGAGATTTGAAAAAAATATATTTGGGGCGACTCACCTTCTTTTTTACTTCATTTTTTAAAACTCCAAAACACGTCAACTTGAATTAATTATGGTATTCGTGAAAAAATATTTATATAATATATATGTATATATATATATATATATATATATATATATATATATATTATACAATTTTATTAAATTTCGTAATTATTAGAATTAAATTACGTGCATAAACATATGATTTACCCAAATAAAAAATAGGGCATCATATCTTTGGGGGTAAAAATACTATAATTTAACCTTATTTTGACAAGCAACTTTCCTTTTGTTTTGTAAAGATATCTCACTTAGAACCTGGGATATTGCAAAAGAACTCTTTTTAGGGGTGAACTTTAGGGGCGTTTTTCACCCGTTATAATGAACCTCCGCAGATAAAAAACACGTATCTTTTATTTTTGTAACCTCTATAAAATCAAATACCATCTGTCTAATTATAAAACATTTATTTTCTAACTAAACTCATTTTCTATAAATTAAAGGCACAAAATATAAAAAAACATTTTTTATTAGGTATAATAATATTACACATTAAACACAAAAAAAAATCCATAACTACTTCTTTTTTATCTTCTTCTTATTCTTCTTCTTCCTCTTCTTCTTCTTCTTCTTTTTCTTCTTCTTCTTGGTGGTTATCTTGTTGCTGGCGAGTTTCAACTGAGTTCTGAATATTGGCGTAAAATTGAAAATCAAGGTGGTTAGACCAGTTAGTTCCAAAATGTTTTTAAATAAACAAAAAATGAAAGGTTTATCCCGTTTTATGGTGTTCCCCAATTTTAATTACTTTGAGTTGTAGACTCGAAAGTAATTTTCCATTTTTGGGCACTGATTTGAAAAAACTCACATCAGATTTGTAATTAATTTCACCTCTTATTAAAATATTGCGATTTTCTTTGGTAAATATACATCTCTTTGATTCATTAAATTTAAAAAGTCATTGAGCAGCAAAAATTTGACAGTTGTTGCCAAGTATGAAAAGTTTTGAGTAATTTTAAATTATTTATTCAAACTCTGTGCACAAACACTTTTCCTTTTAATATCCCTCTCCATACTCTATCTGGAGGAATGTCCAACTACTGGAAAAATCATTTCAAAAAAAGTCATAGGTTTCGAAGCTTTATAACCTAACCAGAATCTGCAAAGAGTAAAACCTTCTTTGTGCCTTTTTTGAAATCATGCGCTCTTAATTTATTATACATTGCTAAAGCGATCAGATTTTTGAATTACCACAAACGAGGGTAAAATTGTACAAATTAATTTGTTGAGAAAAGTACCACTGTGGTCATGTAGTTTGGGTAAAGCTAAATTCTTTTGGCAATCAAATGAAAAGTATTGTACCACTTCAATGTTCTGTCAAAATTTGTACCTTTTGATCACTGATTTTAATATTTTTAAGAAGTTCTTTATTACAAATATATGTGGAACAAATATGAGCCATAGATGTTCCGAAGCTCAAAACGCAAAATGTATTTACATATTTTCTAAAAAAGCAAAGTTTTACATTTAAATTAGAGTTCTGAATACAGTAAATATAAACGCGCATCGTTGGAAAATGTGATATTTTTTGGACAAATTTTCACAAAAACTGTCATTCAGATGCCGAGCGTCAAACGAAGTGGACGGTCTCACGTTTCGAATAAAACTGGACACGATGTTGTGAATTCGTTAATAAATAAATTAGTCGGATTGTTCTCTCCCTTTGGTAGTGACTTTCTTTACAATATATGTTTTCAACAAATTGTTTTATAGAAGCATTTTTATTATAATTTTTGTTCTTAACTGTAAATAATGATTTCTAATTAGTGATTCTAAGCGATCTGCACTAAAATAAATAATGAGTCTGATATGTAATTTAACCTGAAATTTTATTTTTAAAGGAAAATTATTTTAAACATTCTCGTTGAATACCTCGTATAAAAATAAACGTACACATTATAGAGGAAACATAAATATTAAAGAAAAGCTGTTATTATAGAAAGGCAGTTATTTTCAATTATTGCAGCATTTCTTACTTCGCTTAACACTTGCATCTTCACTCTTTTCCCTTGTCACTCTTTACTCTCCATTTTCTACTTTTCCCAGTTTTACATGGTATAACTTTAGTATTCATTATAGCAAGATATAATTATTATCGAAATTATTTAAATAAATCTGTTTACGTGCACTTAGTTACGCGACTATTAGGCGAAAAGTCATTGCCCGGTTACAATTACATAGTTTTGCATCTAACAAGTGAAGGCAAATACAGAGTTTTGCATTTAAGCTTCGTTTTCAAATGCGTTTTTAGTGTACAAATTAGCAGTTTTGCAACTTGTTTACTGACGCAAAACATCACTTTTTCAAAGTTTAATCAAATACCGAGTTTTGTATTTAGGAGACTCATTTATTTGAATATGCAAATATGCACAATGTCTACAGAGTAAAATTTTATACCTAAAGAAATATTGGTATGATTTATTTCAGGACACCGCTCAACCTGGTATAACTGGGAGGAGTCCAATACAGCAAGGAATTTATTTTACTCCAGTAATTGAAGCTGAAAATAATGACAGCCCATTTTTGACAGATTACCAATATGGAATACTCGAAAGTGGCAATTTTAACCAAGTACCGATTTTAATAGGTCTATGTGCAGAAGAAGGTTTAATTAACTTGCCTTGTAAGATTTTTTAAATAAATAATATTATTTTATTAGTTTTAGACGTAAATTGTTAGATTTTATTTGGTATCATTAGGAATCATCATTCCACGTTGACGCCGTTCTGTAATGTAAAAAATTATTGAAATCAAATTTGGTATATTTGTATTGTTATTTTAGATTCGTTCGATGACCTCCTTCAGGGTTATGACTCTGATCCTTCCTACTTGAACCCACAAAATCTTCACATAAGCACAGCAAGTGAATGGCATGAAGTTGGAAACTTGTTGAAGAATCATTATTCCCCTAACAGTTCCTTTATGGATTATCCATTAGGAGCAATTCGAGTAAGTTTTTTATTTAAAACCGTTTAAAAGTAGCTAATGAAATCCTGATAGCTAACAGAGAAACAGAGATAATTAAATTAAGATAAAATTATTTATGTCGTTTAAAAACAAAATATATATATATATATATATATATATATATATATATATATATATATATATATATATATATGTTTATGCGGGGCTTTGACGGATTTCTCCGTGTGAGATGTAATAGCAGTGGATACATCCACATTATGCCGTTGTAGTGCTGAAATCACATTCAGCAAACGTACAACTATATGCAGCTCCGTGTATGAATGAAGGAAAATGCAAACAGTAAATGTAAACTGCGTTCCAACCATAACCTTATCCGTATCACTATGGCGGGGAGGGTAAGTTTTGACTTTCTTCTCGGTATGGTGGTACAGGTAGGCCACCATCTCGATGGTGGTGGAATAGGATAAATTGTGTTCCTTGGCAATTTGTTCAAACTGTGCAAACTCTAACACAGAAAGGATATGGTTGGAACGCAGTTTGCATTTACTGTTTGCATTTTCCTTCATTCATACACGGAGCTGCATATAGTTGTACGTTTGCTGAATGTGATTTCAGCACTACAACGGCATAATGTTGATGTATCCACTGCTATTGCATCTCACACGGAGGAATCCGTGAAAGCCGCATAAACACATATACGCCATCCGGCGGGAGGTCGGCGAAGCCGCGTTCAGTATTTGCTTGCTTCCTTCCGATCTGTCCTTTGCACAGCCAGGTGCATGTCGGTACCCTGATGAGTCTAGTAGAGACGAAACATGTACCTCTGCCGTATCACTATGACGGGGAGGGTAAGTTTTGACTTTCTTCTCGGTATGGTGGTACAGGTAGGCCACCATCTCGATGGTGGTGGAATAGGATAAATTGTGTTCCTTGGCAATTTGTTCAAACTGTGCAAACTCTAACACAGAAAGGATATGGTTGGAATGCAGTTTGCATTTACTGTTTGCATTTTCCTTCATATATATATATATATATATATATATATATATATATATATATATATATATATATATATATATATATATATATATAAAGCTTCCAAGATGTTGTCCAAAGATTGGAACTGCTTTCAATTTTGGGTATTTTATTGAGCTATTATATCCAAAATATAACGCTAGCAGCACATTATATGCTACTGGAAGGCATTCATATTATTTTATTTAGAGATTTCCTGTTCCTATGTCATTCCCAGTAAACATTTTTAAATACAAACTTATTCTATTGCATTTTTGAAAGAATAATAGATATGACAAATCTTGTATTTTTCAATTTATTTTTGCCTTGTTTAATTAAACAGGATTGATAAAATATTCCGGTCTAGCTTAATTAGAGGCGAACAAAAATCTATAGTGGATCTATATTTTCTTCTATCATCAAAACTACAATTCTTCTATTTGATTGTGCATTCCATATGCCAATGACGTCAACAGCTGTCAAAAGACGATGTCATTTATAATTTTTTTAATTAGAATATCATATAAGTCATCAGTTACAGGATTTTTTTTGTATAGAATTCCGGGTTGCTAAATTCAACAGTTTGAAAAATATTGACAATTTAATATAGCGAATTCATAATACATTTTGTCTCAATCCTACCCTCTTATCCTCCCTTCAAATTCCAAATTTCAGTTTCCAGATTTAGTATATATTTGTGTAAATAAATTTTGATAGTTCATCTGACTTTACCCTGACATTAGTTTCTGATCGTTGGTATTAGTCTTTTTATTAGCGCGTAAACTACTACTTATCAAAACAACTAACAAAACAGAAATATATTACTCTACTTATGATGATACAATCTTTCCTCAATCAACCTTTTTTAGTATTTTTAATTTAGTAAATTTTGATAATTTTAGTAAAAAAGAAAAGTAAATATAGTAATTTTAAAATGCATTACACTTTCGGACTAGACCCCTTAAATCTTCAATAGCCAAAACAATTTTTTCACCTTCCAAAAAAAAAATCCCAACTGGCTTTTTCAGTACTTCAAGGTGATACACGTGGTCATCTGTATACTGTTATCTTATATTTCTTAATATAAAATAATATTAAATTAATGTGTATAAGGTGTGCAGTGTTGTTCGTAAATTTTTATTTAATGTAAATTTGCCATATGTCCTAAATAATTTAACAGTTATATCAAAAAATGCTCTATTATTTTCAGCTACATCCTGAAGACGGTACAAGAAATTATCCAAACGTCAATCATATAAAAAATATAAAATATAGAAAGTGCAATACCACTCTCACGTTTTGATTTAATTTTTTAACTGACCCTAAATCCAAGAAAAACAAACAAATAAAAATACATCATTGAAGGTCCAAGAAAAAAATATACTTTACACACATACACACAACACACACACACAAACACATCTAGACACAGATCCAACTCATCGATGAAAATTCTGTTTGTAGTTCTATCAGGATCATTTTGCATCAAATCTGTTACATAGAGTGACATACTGTCAGTTCATATTTGACTGACATCGCTAATAATTATTGAATTCGTCGCTTTGAAATTGTAGAGCATCCAGTTCGATAGATCAGCAGTATTTGAGCAGCAATTATTGGGAATGGTTTGATAAAATGAATCTGCCATGTAATAAGTCCTTATTTTGAATTTCGTGTTAGAAAATTAAAAAAAAAAAACATCACCAGCAGTAATATACTATAAAACTCTTATCAGAAGGGACAAACATTCGGGTCTTCAATTTATCTCATATTTCATACGAACCTACATCTAATGACAACAAATGCATTTCGATAAAATTGCAATTTGGTTTAAACAGTTTTCTCTCTCTCTCTCTCTCTCTCTCTCTCTCTCTATATATATATATATATATATATATATATATATATATATATATATGTTTATTTTCAGCACTACAAGAGCATAATATAGATATAACCACTGCTAATGCATCTCACACGGAGGAATCCGTGAAAGCCGTATAAACATATATAAGCCATCCGACGAGAGGTCGGCGAAGCCGCGTTCAGTGTTGCATGCTTCCTTCCGATCTGTCCTTTGCACAACCAGGTGCATGTAGGTACCCTGATGAGTCTAGTGAGAGACGAAACATGTATCTCTGCTGTATCACTGTGGCGGGGAGGGTAAGCTTTGACTTTCTTCTCGGTATGGTGGTACAGGTAGGCCACCATCTCGATGGTGGAATAGGATGAATTGTGTTTTATTACAATTTATTCTAACTGTGTAACCTCTAATACAGAAAGGATATGATGGAGCGAAGTTTGCATTCACTGTTTCGCATTTTATTTCATATATATATATATATATATATATATATATATATATATATATATATATATATATATATATATATATATTATTTTATTGAGATTAGGTTCACATTTATAATATGTTTTTCATGGCTTTTGACGTTTCGTTCTTTATTTAGAACATCTTCAAAAACAATCGTCCTGAAATTTCGTCAAAACTGTTACTAATATTAGTAATGTGTGTTCATTTTCTTGGAAAATATCTGGATAAAAAATTTACTCGGCATCGTCATATTGATCGAGTGTCAAAAAGAACATAGTTGCTTAAAAAATAGATTCTTCTTCTTCTTTAGGTGTCATGTCCGTATTCAGACGTTGATGGTCATCATGTTTACAATTTCCTGAAATCTTTCCCTATCGGTTGCAGCGCGAAATAGTTCCTCAACCGTGCAATCACACCACTGCCTGATATTACATAGCCATGAAAGCTTCTTTCGGCCAATCCATCTTTTTCCTTCCACTTTTTCTTGTATTATAAGGCGAAGTAGATGGTATTTAGGTCCTCTAATTATGTGGCCGAAGTAAACTGTTTTCCGCCTGTATTCAAGAGCAGTCGATCTATATCCATCATTCTGAGAACATCATCATTGGAAGTGTGCGAAACCCATGATAACCGATTTATCATTCTGATTTTGCTTATCAAGTTACATTTAATAATAATATTTTCTCATATTGTTAAATAATGTAAGATAAATAATTGTAAAATAATGTTTATTATTCGTCAATTACATGTTGGTTTTCTTTTTAGTACTTCACTGAACAGGATTTTATGAAATCTTCAACTAAACATGCTGAGCTGCAGTCCAAATTTACTGACGTCTTTTTCTATCAGTTTTCCTACACCGGACAAATGGGTGGAAATATAAATAACAAGTTTCCAGGTAAGTAAATGAGTGAAGTTTAAAAGTTTACTATCAAGTATAAAGCTCCTAGTTATAATTTACAAGTATGTCGTCTCAAAAAATTTTTACCTTGAAGGACTTGCGGATTACTGTAATAATTCGAAATTTAATAATTTTTTTAGTGCATTTAATTTATTTAACAATTTTAATTTAATGATAAAGAAAGAGGCAGTAGAAATAGACACCAACACAAAACATACTGGAAAACATGGATCTAAAAATATCAACAATACCATCACAAAAACTGTAACAGTGGCAGGCCAAAAGGTTAACAAGAAGAAAAAATCTTTTATAAAATAATTTATACCACAGAACAAATCTATAGACCTAGACATCAAAATAAAAGCCAACATCAGAAACAAAACAAAAATTAAAACGTGAAATCACCAACATAAATTCAGAAAACCTATCAGACATTAAAGAATGTGAAACAAATAATGCAATCAAAAACTGTAGAAATAAAAAAGCTCCAGGTACAGACAGATCATTGTAAATGAGGTTTTCAGAAACGGGGAAAAATCGCTCATCATATCCTTCAAAATAATATATAATAAATATATGCAAGAAGACCAGATACCAACAGACTGGGAACCTTTCGATATACGGAATTTTAAATCATTTATAAAAAGAATAAAAAATAAAAGATGCCCTGCATAATCGAAAATCAACACTGTATTCATCAAAAGCGCAACCGTTCACATGGGGAATATTCTACGATCGGTAAGAAAGGAGCCAAAAACCCATTTTTCAAGCTGATCTCAAATATTTCAAAATTCTGATCTAATCGGCTATTTCTGATCTCATATTCAAATTACTTTTGAAATGACCCGCAGCTGACCAACAACAAAAAATAGGCCTATGTTATTTATTCAACATCTTTTATCTTGCTGCCAAATACTACCTAACATAGATTTTGTATTTTTTGCCTATCTCACATAATAGACACTTACTTAAAGATGCAAAGAAAAGTTTTATTTTTTTATTAACTTTTTTAGGTTCTGGTAATGTAACGCATGTTGAGGAATCCCGTTATATCTTTGGAGGACAGCCTCTTGAGCTGTTTCCAGAGGATGATCGACTTGTACATAACAGACTTATAAGAATTTGGACAAACTTTGCAACGTACCGGTAAGAAATGATTAATTTTACAGAATATACGCATTTATGATCTACTGGTCAAAACACTAACACTGAAAAAAAAAACAAAATATTTTTGTATGAATTGGAAGCATCGAAAAGCCACAAAGAGTGTTTTATGTTCTTATAATTAAAATTCAAAAAATTTCCTAAATCTCCCCCCTAAAACAGGTTATTTTTCTTGATTTTTTTCTCCAAGTTTTAGCCAATAAATTATTGTTAAATGCCTAAATAACCATTCTCAAGCAATTTTCGTTTATTGTTTGCTAAATGTCGTCTAATACTAAATGAATAAATGAATAAGACTTCGAACATACCCCTGTAGAATTAGCATAACGTCAAAACTATCAGGGCCCGGTTGTTTGAACGCTGAATAACGTAATAATATTTCTATTTATATTTGAAAAAGTGTTAATAAATCTTCGACCATACCCTAGATTTAAACAACAGTAGATTTGTTTGCAGGCTGTTTATGGTCGATGGGGGAGACGCTTTTTTGATGTTTGACAGACATAAACGTATTTATTTATCTTGTCTTTCAGTTTAATTGCTGGTCGTGATTTTTTTCGGTGTTTTTAAGTGTTAGAAACTACTATAAATGCGAAGTTTAAAATTAATATTAACAAAAAGAGGATATAAAAACTTATTTTTATCGGTAAATATTGTGAGATATTGTTTACATATTGAAAATAACAATAATATTAATTTAGGCAACCATATATTCATACTTTGTTTTCAGAACTGATGTACCCAGGGGTATGTTCAAAGGACGTACCGATGATACTCGTTTAAATAATGCAATTAGAAAAGGATACCATAAAATCGTTATGTCTGTACCAAGAAATTAAATATCTACTGTTTATCAACACTTTTTCAAATATAAATAAAAATATTATTACGTTATTCAGCGTTCAAACAACCGGGCCCTTGTTTTGACGTGGTGCTACTTCTACAGGGGTATGTTCGAAGTGATAAATAGTACATATTTCATTTATGGGTACACATACTAATTTTATGCTATCCTTTTCTAATTTCATTATTTAAACGAGTATCATATGATAATCGGAACGCCAATTTTGAGTACATAAAAGTATGAATATATGGTTGCCTAAATTATTATTATTGTTATTTTCAATATATAAATAATATCTAACAATATTTACCAATAAAAATAAGTTTTTAAATCTTTTTATTATTATTAATTGTAAACTTCGCATTTAAAGTATTTTCTAACACTTAAAAACACGGAAAAGAGTCACCACAAGCCATTAAACTGAAAGAAAAGATAAGTAAACATGTTTATGTCTGTCAAACATAAAAAAAGGCTCTCCCCACCGACTTCAAACAAATCTATTGTTGTTTAAATCTATAGGGTATGATCGAAGTAATAAGACTAGTGATACTTGTTTGATGCTTAGACTCGTAGAGTTCATTATATCCCCCATTAAAGCAAGTCATTCCGCCTTTGCAAATCCAAGCTGCCTCATTACCTGATCTCGCCTGACTGCTTCAAGTGTTGTTATTGTATCCCCGAAACATCAATCTGTTAACTGTCGAGCACTTTCTGAGCCTAAGTTAAATAATTTAGCACAGATAGGTCACTCAGTACTAATTTTTGTGACTGCGTTCTACGTCCTCTCCTGAGATGTTCGCACACTAGTAACTCTAAAAAAATTATTTGATCCGCATTTATGAAGTAATGTAAAAACTATGGGAAGTACACGGAGATGAATAAAGATCAGTTGTTTTTCGCCCCCTCGGAGATAAATATAAAAATTTTTATTTAAGGCATTCTTTTGTGTTTATATTTAGTTCAGTTTTTAACTTAATATTTATGTAAAAATTATGTGAAAGTTACTCCTGTAAATCGTATAAATAATTCATCCAAAATAGATAATAATTTTTTTTTACGATTTTCGACGTTTTTTCCAATTTTTATTGATTACACTATTGTGGAGTGCCTGACGTAAAAAAATATTTCTTTTATTTTATGATATATTTTGAAAACTTTTTTGTACATACTAGTTTATTTTGATTTATCGAGGGCATCAACGTTATACAAGCAGAAGAGTTGGATTTAGCAATGTAAAAAAAGACAAACATGTCCTTCTGATGACTTACAAGAACAATTTTGATATAATTTTTATAGAAAGGTTAAGTCACAAACTTGAAGCAAATACAAAAACCGAAATAAAATGGCTTATATAAAAACTTTTTATATTTCTGTCCGAGGGTTCGAAAAACAGTTAATCTTTAACCATCTCCTTTTGAATTATGGTAAATTTGAATCAATTTTAATATCTTATCTCATTCAAATTTAATAAAATTAAAAATATTTTGTAGGCAGTCACGATTCTAGGTCGATTTGTTTAGATACGTGACCTCCCAATAATTATAAAAATTTGAAGCTTTTAAAAATGTTATTTAAGTAACCTGTTCATTTAGTAACTTAAGATACAACTTTAATATTCCATAGCATTAATAGTTGGTTTAGTAGCTCATAAATGCTTCCATGTGCTCATACTAGGTTAGATCTAGCGTTATTAGCTCTACTTTTTAAAATAATTTATGTAAACTGAATTAAGGTATCATTTGAGGATATTTTTTATCGAAGAATAAAGATTAATATAACTAAAATGCTTATATAAAATACTTAATAGAATGTGAAAATTTCTTTATAAACCAAGATGACACAATATGACTAGAAGGAACCCTCCAAGAAACAGTTAAAAACTTAAAAACATTACGAAATATAAAATTAGTATTTCAAATCACAAACTATATAAGATGACTAAACTTTTCAACGAGTTTCAAATGTCACTTTCTACTTTACTGTATAGGCATAAACAAAAAATTCTTATTTAATAATTTAGTTAGTTACAAAAATAATGTAGCCTATGTTGACTGGATATTTTTTTGCATCCTCTTCATGGATTTTCTATAGAATTTTAACATTTGCCAAATTTCAAAGGATATATATATATATATATATATATATATATATATATATATATATATATATATAGAGGATGCAAAAAAATATCCAGTCAACATAGGCTACATTATTTTTGTAACTAACTAAATTATTAAATAAAAATTTTTTATATATATATATATATATATATATATATATATATATATATATATATATATAATAGAGAGGAAAACTTGTCTTGCATAATACTGAAATTTCTGTGATAACATTTTAAGGCATACTAATGTCTTTATTTCATAAAGTATAGATTTTCTTATTACATTTCCACATTTTTTATATAAAACGGGAACAACTATAAAAAATCCATACAATTATATGAATTTTTTCTGCAAAATATGGATAGATGTTCTCAATATAGAGGTGAAATTTTATACAGGTGTTTTGTTGAACTTTGCAGAATGTGTTTCACACAGTTTGCTTCCATTTCCAGCATACATCTTGGACCATAAATACTAAAGCATCATCATATATTACTCCATTTTCCACTGCAGCAAGCTGGTCTTCATGTTTGTCATAAATAACATTACGCATTAATAATATTTCATCAAACATCAACGTGCACATTTCCAATATACCATAAATCAACTAACATATCTTATCACACACTACCCCACAGCGGGAACCGTCGTCAGAATGCTTGAACAAACTTAGCTCCAAAAGATTTACTTCTACTGTAATGTAACAACCTCTTGCTTTAATAGCTTTGTGATTCTATTGTCTTAAATTATTTATAATTTCTTTCTCAAACTTTACTTTTCTTTTAAATGGTGCTGTATACTGACAACAAACAGAAACAGAATGTTTTTTTTTTCATGGTGCTTCTAGACAATCGTTAATTGATTTGACGTGTAACTTCCACAGATTTCAGTCGAGAATGATATTCTATAAAAAAAACCATTAAGTATTAATCTTGTTTAAAATAAAGTACTAATAATTATAACAATAAATGTTTTTTCATAAATTGTAAATCACATTCTTACTTTATTTATTTATTTTTTAGTTTTACAAAGTAATTTCTCTGTATTTCTGAATATCCAATATGAAGCCAAAAATATTTTATATCAAAACTATTTTAATTATAAAATCCACTACGAAATCAATAAATAGATGTTTCTTATATGGCCCAAAATTGAAAATTGTATTTTTAAAATAGATCTGAAGTGAGAATGTGTTACATGCCTGTTGATATAATGGATGTTTTCTATATCTCCCCATCGTCCCTAGGAGTAGGTGTTACACATATGTTCTCTCTTGACAACGAGAAACCTGTATAACACATATGAACTTGAAAAGATTGCCCTAACTTGAAAATTGCATCATATTGTGAAGTAGAAGCTATGATTTGGCGTTTGTGCTGCCTATCAAAAGTCATTGCTGTGTTGGAAACAAAAATAAATTATTGTTAGTATTATAAAGAAATTAGTAAAATAATTGATCACTCATGGAGAGAGAGGCTTAAAATAAATGAGAAACAATATTAACTCAACTGTTCTTGCTGTAAATTCAGCGAAGATAAATTAGTATTATTAATGTACGTGGTTGAACTTTTACCATCCTCACTGAAAAACTGACATACAAGATACATTCTATTGGCAAACTTAAAGTTTAATGCCAATAAATTGAGATTATCACACAGAAGAATACACTCATCAAATCGAATTTTATGATTTTCAAAATTGTGAAAAGGATGTCTGGTGCAAGTTGAATAAATACAAACAGGGACACAACAGTTCCTGTATCTATTCATACTTATTGTCTTCCCAGTAAAATTAAAAAAAAAATAATGTAGTTTAAAAAGATATAAAAGCAAGTTTAAACTTACTGAAAAAGACGTCAATATATTCTTAATCAAGAATTATATTTACTTACTAATTTCTTCCCTATGATTTTTAAACACAATGCATTATAAGTTGTCTACTGAAAACGTCAAAATTTTAGATTCGTCTAAACATAAAAATAAAGCAATGAATTTTATAAATCATCCCTTTAATCGTCAGATTCAAACAAAATGACAGAATCTTTTACATCACTGGCACCATCGACTGAAATATTCGCAAACTAAAACACTGTTTCATTTCTCTTATAACAAGTGCCCAGGCACTGTCTCCGACAACATGATCAATATTTTCTGATAAATTTTTAACGAAAGATTTAACGTATCCAAAACTAAAATATATTAAAAATATTGGTCGAATTTTTATGAAACTCAAAAATCCTATTGATAGTAGCAAATAAATAATTTTATAAGAAAATTAAAGGGTAAAATGAGTTTTATGTCTCTACTGCACCTACAATAAAAAGAGAGATTTTGACTAGTGTTAATACTTATACAATTTCTTGTGGCACAAACCCTAATGTTAAATTAAATCAGTCTAACTTTAACAATGTTACAATATTTATCAATAAAAATGAAAAAAATAGTCAATTTTATCTTAACCTTTCAGTGAGTAAACTTTAACTTTATATTACACAAAACTTTAACAAATTTCTTAGTAATTATATTGTCTTATTAAAATTATTTTAAATTTTTTAGGAACCCAACACCAACTCCAGAAGAACTTCTTCAAAATGTTACTTGGCCTAAAGTAAAATCTGATAATTTCCAATACGTAAATATTGGAAATTTTACTAACACTGACTTACAAATAGGTGAAGGTAAACCAAGAGCTGACGCAATGTCCTTTTGGGAAAATATTTATGATACTTATGGAAAGAAACCATTCGATACCCACTAATTACGGTAAACGTAATAGATGCTTTAAATATTAAGGAGCATTAAATAATATTTATTGTAATATAATTTTATTTTTTGTATTCTTTGCATCATTTTTTCTATACGTTAAATTGGGAAATGTAGATTGCAGGCACGGATCCAAGGGAGGGAGGCGGTAGAGGCTATCGGCCCCCCTTCCCAAGAGCTTAGAATTCAAAAAAATAAGCCTGCTCAAAAAAAAATAGATGCTGAATCCGCTCCTGGTTGGTCATGGATCATTGAGGCAATTTAGCACCTCAAATCACTTCCACCTTTAAGATCTTTTGTACGTAACCCCAAACTTAAGCCGGGAATACAAAAACTTTCCGCAAAATCTGTCAGTTTTTTGGGAGGTTGTCTACCATACACTCACAGAAAACTTATTTTACTGTTTCTGCGTTATAACACAAACGGTACTATATTTCTCCATTGCATTGTTGTCTAAAAAAGTGACTTAATTTAAAACAAAATAATCATTTGCTTGAAGTATACTTTTCAATTATTAACAATATATTTTCTGCTTAAAAATAAAACAGGTCAAATTTTAGTTGTTTACTTTTAAATATGGAAAAAAAGGTAACAATTTAAAACTATTCATCATTTTAATAAGATCTATCAGAAGTTATATTGATTTACCGGTTGAAATAGTGTATAAGGATACAGGGGCGGATCAAGCCTCTCTCTTTGGGGGGCGGTGGTATCACGAAAGTACACTATGGCAAGCGAAAGCAATCTGTCGACGGGGGGGGGGGACACCAACAACATTTCCATTTCTAGTGTAAAAGTGTCTATTTTTCTGAATTTAAAACATTTGGAGAGGGGGGGTCACAAAAAAAAACAAGTTGCCGACGGGGGGGCGGGGAGATGCGAGCAGCATATACATTCCTAGTATAAGAGGCAAAATCGGATCTATTTTCCTGAAATCAAAGCTCTTGAGGGGAAGGCTATCGCAAGAAAAACCAGTTGTTCACGGAAGGGGGGAGTGCTAGCAGCATACACATTCCTAATATAAAAGGCCGAATCGGTTCTAGTTTCTTAAACTCAAAGCTCTTGGAAAAGAGAGGGGTGATCGCGCATACACATTCCTACACTCTATTCAGGAACTAGAGAGAGTAATAAAACGGTTACCGAAACCTCCAACGTACCTGCTCTAATTCCGCAAGTAATTGAGGATTGCCGTAAATCTAGTTATATTTAAATATTATAAGCTTTTATAAATTTACTGCAACAATAAAATTACTGATAATTCAGTTAAGTCTGTCAGTCAGCAAAGTACACCATATAGGGTGTCCTTTGGGTGATTTATCTTGTTTGTGCTTGTTTTTATATATTCCACCTCTATATCTATTCCAAAATCGTTAAAGCTGGGCATTTTTTTCTCAACAAAAAACTTATTAAGATGAATGTTTATGATGCCTTAAGATATCAATATCTAAATAATAATGTTAAAAGCTCTGTTGATATGTGTTCTTACATGACAGGAGTTGGGCAATTTACTATGTACCGAATACTGAAGGAGAAAAAAGCAACTGGAATTGTTAGTACTTCCAAGACACATTTGATCACAGGCAGACGAAAAACCTCGTTGGAAGAAGAGAAGTAAACTGCAATAAAAGGAGTTGTACATACATTTTATTATGAGAAGCAGATTCCAATCGTAGACAAAGTTCTAACTAAAATCAATGAAAATCGGGATATATCTGAAATTAGAAGAACTGAGCTCTGGAAATTACTCAGAGAACCTAATTTTTGCTGAGAAAAACCAGATAGGAAATCTGTTCTTATTGATCGTCCGGAAAATGTCCGTTGGAGAAGGAAATATCTCTCTCAAGTAAAAGGTAGAGTTGTTAGAAATAACACAACTTACAAAATTAGTAATTTAACTAAACTTTCGAAAGATTTTTTTGAATAAAGCTACTGCAGAAAATTGGGAAAAATCCATATAATAAAAGAATAATAGAAAATGTGGAAACTCGATCTCATGATCGGTGAAAGAGAAATCAATTATAATACAATTTCTTATTTAATTTTTTTTTTGTTGTATTTTATTGTTTAATGTTCTTTATATATTTTTTTATATATTTTTATTTTAGTGTGTTCCACTCTTTAATGATATATATATATATATATATATATATATATATATATATATATATATATATATATATATATATATATATATATATATATATATATATAATTCCAATTAGCCGTAATTTTTTTATTATTGTACTTGTGTCTTTTTCTTAAACATGTGGAACTAACATGTTTATTTTATTTTTTTGGGGCTATCGGATTTCTATATAATAAAGTAAGTTAAATTAAAGTGTCACTACAATAGAAATAAAAATAAATAGGTCTAATTTTAACTGTAACATATAAAAATTAATTACATTTGAATCCCTTTTTAGTGTTTAATTGTAATTCTGCAGATGGTTTAAGAAATAAGTAAACTGAAACGTTAAATATCCTAAAAATAATTTTAATATTATATAGACGAATTAATTTTTTTATATAGGTTTAACTTCTTGTATTTTTGACAATGAGTATTTTGTAAGTATTTAAATTATAACTTAGAATTTTTTGAGAGAGCCTAAAACGGTTTCTATGCCAAAATTTAAAATAATAAAAATACAGTTGTAATTTGTGCTAAAATGGGAAAATTATCTATATTTTCTAATGTATGTAAATTACTAAGCAATCATAAGAAATAAAATAATATTATAAAAATTTTTGATTTTAAGTTTATTACCGAAATAATGTTCTATACCATAAAAACTTAGTGATAAAATAAACTTCCTTCCGACGCTTAAGACAAGGATTTTTTTAACACTTCACACTTCCAAATATCTATTGTTATCCAACCCAAATAGTCCATTATTATAGACTGGTATTTTTGATTATAAATTTTCTAACCCATTCCCATATGTATCTACAGATTTTGCCAAAAACATCGAACTAAAGAACACAGGTAGTTTGCGAAGAAAAAAAAGGATAAAGAATGATTTATTACTCTCTCTAGTTCTTGAATAAGCTATAGTATAAGAGGCAAAATCGGGTCTATTTTTCTAAACTCAAAGCTCTTGGGGGGGATCTCCCCCACCGCCCCCCCCCTTGGATCCGCGCCTGTAAGGATATCAAATTTAATAGCCGGATTCACTAAGAAGGTTTAAGATTTAGACCCGATCTAGTTGCCTTAGAAATAAGATTTTCTAGATGATCAGCTTTGTTTTTCTTATGATATTCTTTTAATTGTATTTAAAAGGTTCATTACTTGCTTGACATATTGTTACCCTTGTTAATTTAAGTTCTCTTCTGTCAATCTAAACTAGAAGGTAAACCATGTTAGTGAATTAGGGGGTAAAAGTTTCAATAAAATCGCTGTGGGTTTTGCAATGTTTTAGCTCGTTTTTTACCTAAGAAAGATTTGATTAGCATTATGTATCTCTAAAAGCAGCACTTCTTCAATAATCTAATTACTGAATATGAAATTGAGAATCTATTAGAAATTTTAAAAGTAACAGGATAATAGGTCGAAATGGACTTTCTGGATATTCAGGGTGTCCAAGTAGTATCGGACGCCCCTCTATATTCGAAAATTCAGAACCTTGGAAAAATGATTCGTTCAAAAGTTGTAGGATTTTTAAATGGAAACCGCCATTTTTTATTGCAGAAATAGAAAGCGAAGAAAATTTTCTATCTAACGATATAAACATAAAGAATAAAATCATATCTGGATGTCATTTGAGGTTTGAATGTCCTCATGCCAGCGATCGGTGTAAATTATTTAATGACTTGAGAATTGAAAGTGATAGAGAAAAACTTTTTTTACAAAAGTTTCAGAAAATCGAACGGTGTATCTGGAAGTGATCATAAATTTGACCTTAATCTGGACCTCCAAGGTCGTTTGAACAAAAACTTCAGAATTTTATATAAGACCTCTTAATTTTGATCACATAAATGAAAATATTAGTAAATTTTACATCGACATATGACCTTGACCTCGATGCTATGGTCAAGATCAGGCCATAAAAGTATTGGGAATAATGACTCGTACACAAGTAGTAAGATTTGACCCAGGCAATCTTATGATGCCTTCCAATTTGACTGCGCCTTTACCTTCAAAGTCATTTAAAGGTCAACTTTAGAATTTCGGATGAGACCTACTTCTTCTGACACCACAGACAGAAAGACCAGTGAATTTTACATCAACATATTTCCTTGACCTAGTCATTCGTTCCAGTACTTTTATGACCTCACCTTGACCTCAACGGTCCTATGGGGATGTAAAATTCACTGATTTTTCCATCTTTGGTGTCAAAAATAGGAGGTCTCATTTGACCTTTAAATGACTTTGGATATCAAGGTCAAAGTTAAGATTATTTCAAGATGAACCGTTCGATTTCTTGAAACTTTTATAGGAAAAGTTTTTCTCCATCACTCTTAGTTGTCGAGTCATTAAATAATTTACACCAATCCATGGTATAAGGAAATTCGACCCTCAAATGACCACCAGATATGATATTACAGCTTATGTTATTTATATCGTTAGATAGGAAATTTCCTTCGCTTTCCATTTCTGTAATAAAAATTAGGTTTTTATTTAAAAAAAAAAAACAACTTAACCTTCAAATGACCTTAAAGATCAAGCCCAAGGTTAAACCGTAGGATTATCTGGACAAAAAACTTTTTTAATGGTCACTTTTTACCTACGTTGCGTTTTCTTGGAAATAAAGTGGGATACAACACTTTAAAATAAAGGAGTATTGTGAATTGTTATCGAGTTTACTGCTGTATATCGATAATTTTACACTAAATACTTGTACTTATCCTACGTCACGGAAACAAGTGAGATAATTCTTGTTTTAAAAAGTGATACCAATTAAATAAAATTAATTATTGGCCGACTTAATACTCAGTGATGTGTAAAAGGTTTTGAGATGGTAGTGTTTAACAAAATTTACAGTGAAATTAAATATAGCATTCGAACCAATTGCTTCACTTGTTTTTAAAGAAAAAGAAGGCGCAATACCTCCCAATAAAAGGAAAAAATGTTGATTTATTGCATCTAATTAATAGAGTATAGTGGAAAGCTAGTAGCAGTACCAGCGAGCAAAAATGCCTAGTGGATACTTTTGCCACCTAGGGGTGGGTTATTCAGGGCGCAACGCATTGGAAGCTAGGTTGAATGCAGACACGATGTTGTTAAGATCTAGCTTTCAACTTTACTCTTTAAAATTAGATATCAACAATAAACAAAAGATTCAAATGCAAGTAGCATGTGGGACATATAAAGCTCGATGGACATGATTATAATAAAAATCTTTAATTAAAATTTAAAATATGGAGTTGTTAGGAATGTTGACAAAAGAAATAAATAAATCTTATCAAATTAATACACAAGACCATCTACTGGCCTAAAGCAAATCCATTCATTCTATGATCATAGATTTAGGCTTATTGCGCAACGGTTAATATTAATTAAGAATAATTTCGTCAAATAAATATATAAAAGTAATTCTAGGTTGGCCTGAGAAATGGTGAGTCTGCCAGTTGTTAAATCTCTCGGCTACGGTGTAGGCTATGACGTAACCACAGGACAGCAACACTCATATAGGGTGGATAACCATTATGTTCTAACTCGTAAGGTAGACAGCAGTTATAAGTTCAAATCCTTACGGTAGACTACGTAATGTGCTAACCAGTAGGTTAGATTACGAAACAAGATACCGAGTAGGGTATATTACGTAATAACATAACCAGTAGGGTAGACCCAATGTAGGAGTCTAACAGAATTCCTTCGCTGATACGTGCAAACTGTCCAAAATCCGTATCTCCAATTTTATCCCGGTAAAAATAACAGAACTGTCAACCAAGCTAAAGATACGGTACTCCAAAAACTCAACAAAACTACGAGAATAATGAACGACTTTCCATCTCAAAATCAAAAAATTGACAAATAAAAATTGAAATGAATATCTGCAGCTTTTTCGGTAGGATAAAATCAAGAAAAAGTGAAAATCAAGGCAAAATAGCCTTCATTTATAAACATGGCCCTGCTTGGGTACTCGTTGGCTTCCGTTAGACGAGTTCAATTGCCACGGTTGAAAGAAGTGACCGCTCAAAAAAGAATGACACTGAGCAACAACAGTTAAATGAAATAACTTTGTTAAATAGACCTATTCGTTAATCATTAGCATATGTCGCTCCATAAAAAATTAATCAAATAAGTATCTCGATAGTTATTTTTAAATTAAAGAAATACGTTTAGAATAAAGGAATAAATTTCCTGCAACCCACAATACATACAATTCCACTGAAATATAAGTGGCAGGAAAAAAACGAGACCTATCTGAATAAAAAAAAGGGTAGCAGTAAGTTCAACATCGATAAGAACATATCTAAGCACAGCGTAATGAAACACCGAATAATGGTCAAACTTGAAAAACCAAATTAATTAAAACCGCACTTTATGATATGCTTTCTTTCAGAGAATCCCTGGGAAGTACATAGGGAAAAATGATACTGTGTTGCCCATAATGAGACTATTTGTAAAAATAAGGTTAAATTAACTGAATTAGCAATAGTGAACTTAAGCGGAAAACTGAACCGTGACACAGTATTCCGTCATTTTTTCCGTTTTTGCGTATAGCGTTGTATAATAATTCTTCTTTAGATATAACTATTACCGATATGGAGAAGGTTTTTGATGAAATAAATCACAGTGTTCAGAGTCAGTCTTTAATATCAATGAACTCGACAGAAATTCTTGTCAGCTTGGTATTGTTTTATTTGTGTGATAGGAAACGGTAAATTGAGATTAAGAGTGCTAAATCTCAGCCTTTTAAGGTACGTCTGGGGTTCGTCAAAGCTCAAACCTAGGCCCACTGTTGTCTATAATTGTTGTCAATGATATATATTAATTAAACCGATAAAGTTTATCTCAGGAAAAGCGCCCACTATTAAGACAAAGACAAGATACAGACACGAAAAATACTTAGGACAAATCAGTTGAGCGACTCGCATTACTTTTAAATTGGGTTGGGCGTACTAGTGAGACAAGACATAATCAGACATATGTATTTCATTTCTATGTCGCGTATTGTTGCGTCCGTGCCTTGTCTTCGTCTAATATATCGGCGCCCTAAGAGTACTATAGTTTACCTCTTTGAAAGAGTTAAAAAATTTGACTTCGTTGAATTCTAAACTAGACCCCATAAAGTAGTTCTGCAAGATTTCAGATTTTTGGATAACAAATTCACATTATAAAACGGAAAAATAGAAAATACGAAATACACACTAAAACAAGTTGTTGGAGGGAAAATTGATATTATTTTTTACTCAGTTCGACAAATAGTTGAATCATAATTGAAACTTATGTTAACTGCTGCGAGGAAAAATTTAAACATCAAATTGTACAAGAGCAGAAGTAACTCAGAGACAAGAATTTTAATAAATAAGTCACTATATCCTATGATAACATTTATACTTATTTTGTATTATTTAGGCACTTCAAAACTTTATCGGCTATTCTAGTCTATTTCTAAAGTAGTCACTTTCAGCAATCATCAGTACTTTTCGACTTCGACTATTATCTTGCCTCTTACATAATTTTATAATAATTTTTTAGACTGCTTAATTGTAAACAAGTGGTTTATGTTTAAATACATGACTTGCAATATAGATAAAAGAATTTAGGTTTATCCAACTTCCAAGAAGTCTTGTACTTTAATAGTTAGTGATTCGTATTTTGAGTGTCAGAAAATATTACAATCATGTCATTGGCAAACACTGTTGGTACGTTTTCTGAATTTAAAGCAAAAAAATGATAAACAAAAATTTTCAAAAATAAAAGTAGAACAAATGTACAAGTTAAAGTTAATCAACATTGTCTTCTTGGGGAGTTTACAGGTAAGTAAGTACATTTTTTAACGTTTTTTTTTTAAATTCCTGCGAAAGTTGATCATGAAAGGTAAAAGTAATTCGATATTCCAATTACCTGCTTACACCCGGTATAATTTTTGACTGATTTTTTTAGTTTTTCATTTTTCTTTTTCCTTGTAGACAAAATTCCATTGCATATACATTTACATAGACTTGGAATGAGCGTGCTGGTCTTCTGTCTATCTTTTTATAGTTTGGCGTTTGCGCAGGTTACACCTTGCTTCTGCCTGGTTGGTTTCCTTTCTTCCCTGGGTCAGGGCCTCCTCTCGGCTCGCTGCCCGGTTTTTCTAGTAAGATATTTTTGGTTTGTTTTGATAAGGATTTTCCATGTATTTGGGACGTTTTGTGCATCATGTCATGCTTCCTCAGAATTCTTCCAACTACGTTTGTTACACCGTTTACGTTTGACAGTGTGGTCTCTCTGCTTTTGCATTTATGTTATATTTTATGGCCTTTGAGACATTGTGTTCTTTGTGGTTGTTTTGTTTTAGTACTGCTGTCTAGTTATTAAATTATTCTTGGCGGCTCGTGGGTTTGATTAGTCGCAAGGATCTGAAGATCAATGTGTTGGCAACTGGTTTTAAATGTGATTGTTGTGATGAGATTCGATATTCAGGTATCTTGTTTGTATATGGGGGTTTTCTGTAAACCCTGTAATTGATGTTTTGGTCTTATTTTCTGGAAAAGTAAATGTCATATGATGAAGATGTCATCTACTTAACGTTTCGAAAGGGATGGTTTTGTTTTGGTTTTTCTTAGGGCTTCTATTTGGAAATATTTCATAAAATGGTTTGCGATGACTGGTAATAGCGAAGAAATACAGGAAAGCCATTCTAAGGAACACAAGCAAAGTACTTCTACAGGAGCAGACTCGAGAAATGCAAAAACAGAAACAGGAAAAACTATTTACGATCTATACATACAACCAACCAGATAGATTCACCTGCTACTCTGTGATAACGTGGACACAACTTCCTCCTATAGAACAGAAACCGACAAGGACCACAAAGTTTACAAGCAAAAGAAGAAATTTGCCAAATTATAATAAAAAAAAAATCCTCACCAAACCAAACCGATAAACATCACAAAGGCCGTCTGTAATATCTCAATTTCCTAGCTTTCGGAAGACGGAAAACAAGTTCTAAGTGAAGGCTTCAACTACGCAGTAACCTCAAAGATCATACCAAATGAGAACACTATCGCCACTATTGAAGCCACACAGTGCAGGATACTGTCTAAAAAAGACTTACATATTCAATAATCAAATACACAAACAGATAGCGCACCTATGGGGTCCTCACTCTCTCTAGTTATAGCCAAACCTTTCATGATATATTTCGAACAAAAGGCAGGGTAAAAGACACCTTTGAAACCGAAATTTTAGAAACGCTACGTGTATGACATTTTTATAATATGTCCACATGGAAGAACATCTAGACGGTTTTCTCGTATACCTAAATAACATCCACTATGGAATCCAATTCAAGCTAGATATCGAGCAAGATTAAAAAAAAAAACTTCCTTTTTTAGACCTGCTATTAACTAGAAAAACGAACGATACCCTGGGTTTCAAATCCCTAAACCATTTGGGAGAGCGCAGTGGAGAGGTGTCCATCACTTCTCATGAAGACAGATTACATGACGCCTCTTTTAAAACCCAACCTCTCGCTGGAGATATTTCTTTCAAGTAGAGAGCATTAAAAGGGAGAGCAACATCTTTCGAAAAATAGATCCTGATGGTATACACATGGATCTCGACAAGATAAGAGAGCTGGAGGCGCAGTGTTCGGCAGGAACACAGGAGTCAGAAAGTACTATCCTTTGAACAACGTGCGATGATCTTCGCAGCGGAAATTTATTCTATTTTGCAGTTTGTCCATCTCTGTAAGAGAGATATAAACAGGAATAGGGTAACAAATATATGTTTAGACAGTAAGGTTGCGATCACTGCACTGATATCCAGTGTCGCGACTGGTGTCCGAGTGCAAGGACGAACTGAATCATATGACAAGGAACGGTTGCACAATCAGACTCGTGTGGGTTCCGGGCGACGGAAAGAGGAGGCAGACCGTCTGGCAAAGTTGGGTTACGCAACTAAACCATATGGATCCCAACCAATTCTACCAGTACCAATTACCGTTGGAAAAAAGGAATTAAAATTGTTACTGGAAAGCAAATTTCTTGAATCGTGAAAGGGAACTCCCGGTGTGCTAAGGAACATATAACTGGACCTAGCGTAAGGCGTACAAAAGAGCTTCTCTCCTTAAGACGGAAAGAGCTGCGAATTGTAGTGAGATTGTTGTCAGGATATTGTCAACTGAGGGGCCATCTTCATAAGATCGGCATCGAAGACGACCCGACGTGCAGATGGTATTTGAAGAAGGATGAAACTGTTGACCATGTTCTCAGAGAGTGTCCAATACTTAACGGACTGAGAAAGAGATATTTCGGAGATATAATTTTGTTACTGGAAGAAGTTCAACTAATGAAGCTTGTTGGATTCGCAAAGGCAATCGGCCTCAGATAACCTACAGCTATGATGGGATGTCAAGAGACCAATAGAGGCCTAGGCATCGACGATCCAATATCACTAACTTTTGTTTTAATTTATCTCACTCATTGAAGCAAACTATTTATATATATATATATATATATATATATATATATATATATATATATATATATATATATATATATATGTATATATATATATATGTATAATTATTGGTCAAAAATTAAACAAACTTAAAGAAAATAGCGATTCAGTAATTACAACGGAATTGTCAATATACTAACTAGTGCCATTCATCGATGCTATATGCACATCTTTATGAATATAAACGTTGTGTTTTATTGACTAATTGATTTTGATTTAGTTCAGACTAATATTATTGATGACGCGTGGGTATTCTTTCACTAGAACAACTGTATTACAGATATATTAACCATCCCAGTATAGGTGAATTTACTTTTAACAAGCTTTTATTGTACCTTAATCTGTAATGAAATTTTGAAAAATTTTATGGAACACAAAACACTTTTCGTTTATCGGATAAATCATCAAATATATTAAAAAAAAGCAGCACATACCTACCAAAGGTAAATATAAAAGGAGCAAGTAATTTTTTTGCACGCGAATATGCCTAAGGTATTAATTCCCAAAGTGATCTATATCGACTCCAGGAAGTCGACTGCGACCTACATGGGGCTTACATCAATGGGAGAAAAAATTTGAGATGCATGAAATATAAATGGAGATTCACAAAGATGGATTCTATTTAGGCAGATTATCGCCAAAATTTGTGCGTTCCGTAAATATCCTAATTTATTTATATAATATTTACCATAGATAAAGACCTACGTAAATTCGGAAAACCTGTCAGATATTGAAGAATATAAAACAGAAAACGAATTTAAAAGCTGTAGAAATTAAACAGCTCCAAGTAGAAAGCATCGTAAATGAGCTTTAAAAAAAAAGGGGATAAGTCGCTCATCATATCCATCAAAATATGTATGCAGGAAGACCAAATATCAACGAACTGAGATACAGCAAAAATGATTCTGCTATTTAAGAAACGGGATAGAACACAATTAAGAAAATCAATCCATAAATCTTTCATCTCATTTATATAAATTACGAACCAAAATAATAACAACCTAAATTATCTGGAAGCTAGACTCTTACCAGCAAGTACAGCAGGCATGCTTCCAGAGAGGATATTCAACTTATAACCATTGATTGACTATCAGAACTTTGGTGAAAAGATCCAATGAGTATAATCTACCACTATATTTGAAATTTGTTGATTTCGAGAAGGCGTTCGATACAGTAGAACATTGGATAATCGAGAGGGCTCTTCAGAGTGGTCGAATTAACTCTAGATATACAGAATTGTTAGACATCATACACGAAAACGCCAGCACCATAATCGATTTGCACGAAGAAATAAATCCAATCACAATTGAAAGAAATAGAGGGTTTTTAAGGAGATGAAATGGGAAGAAAAAGGAGGACACATAAACAGTGAACATTTTAATAACTTGAGGTATGTTTATTGATTTAAAGAATAAATTACAACAGATTGTCATAAGAGTAAGCAAAACAAAAACAAAAATATTAATAATGTAGATTTAATAACAATGACGATAACCTAGCAATAGTCCACATATACATATACATATATATATATATATATATATATATATATATATATATATATAATAATTAGGAAGTGAAATAAAATAATAAAATGGCTGAAATTATTCGAAGAGTCCGACGAGGCTGGGTCGCTTTTGAAAAAACATGAGTGATATTGCTTTAAAAAAAAAAAACAAAAAGTTACAATGTCTATGTAGAGTCGAGTATTTAACCTATGTGAACTCCCTGTACTAACTTATGGCACCCAAACATGGACCACAACTAAAGTGAACATCGATAAAATTGCAAGAACGCAACCGACAATGGAATGACAAATGAATATCAAACTAGAAGATAGAACAAAACATATCTGAATGAACACTAAAGTGATAGACATCACGAAATATACTGCATCCTTGAAATGGAAATTCTGCGGACATACAGTGAGACAACTAGGCAACCGATAGAATAAAAGAATCCTACTCTGGAGACCATCGACCGCAAAGCGAAATAGGAGAAGATCGCATTTTGAGATGGCAGGTTGATATATAGAGATCGACAGGACTGGCGTAGAAAACGATGGCAGAAAAAAGACAGGATTGGAAGAGAATGGAGGAAACTTCTGGCCAACATGGGTGCATGTGGGCTAACAAGGAGAAGAAGAGAAGAATTTTACGAGATTTGATTTTGCGTCGTTTTAATTAATAAGGGTATGAGTAAATGAAAACATTTTTTTATTTTAATATTTTCTACTCTACAAAAAATCCTATTAAATTTTGTAGCTCGATAAAACGTCTCCGTCTGGTGCGTTGCACGTGTCAGAGATATCATATAAAACGTCAACAATGTCTGAGGTTACAGTGATATTTTTCCTTTTTATTCCCGACTCGCTACACTGTGAGTTCGATCACCAGGCTATAGTTTTTTGATCAATAACTGAATGGTAAAACTCAATATGACGAAGACGGAAAAAAGAAAAAATGGCTTCTCGTCTACGAGACAAATAGGTTTAGAAACCTGTGCTCTAAGGGATGTTTAAGATCTACTTATATATGTTAGAAAACTGATGTATTCGATCTGACAACACAGGCCTATAAAAAATGGAGTCATCATGATTATCGAGTAGCTGGGGTTTTGTACACCATGCACTTAATTTCCCACACACTCAACGTATAGTCTCCCGGAACCCGTCAAGATTTCACTCTGAAAGGGCAATGGATGAATCATCCTCATAGTTAATTAGAAGGCCTTACGATAAATGTAACGGTAAATCATTTATAAAAAGAATATAATTAAAAGACGCAGATTTAATCTCTGCGGAACCTCAAGATCGGCACTGTAATCATCAGAGGCAGAACCATTCACATGTGTAAATATTCTACCATCGGTAAGAAAAGAGATAATCCAGTCCAGTACAGTGCCACGTATACCCATATTAAAGCACATATTTTAAAAAAATCAAGATTGATAAAATCAAAGACTTTTGAAAGATCAAAGTAAATGCCAGCGATAGACTTACCCTCATATATTTTTTTAAAAAGCTCAAAAACTCCACTGCCGCAGTTTCCGTAGATCTTCCGGCCTTAATTCTGAATATTAATTAAAAAATAAGAATCATATATATATATATATATATATATATATATATATATATATATATATATATACATATATATATATATATATATATATATATATATATATATATATATATATATATGTCTGTGTGTGTGTGTAAAATAAAGATCTTGAAAAAACGACTGAACATACATACAAGTCGGTAGTTATCGCACAAGTTTGCATCACTCCTCTTGAAATCTGCTGTAACCTTCCCATTTTTCAAAATATCAGGAAACTCACCAGGAAGACATGACAGGCTCTGATACAGAGTCAGTTACTGTCTTTAAAACACTCACGAGCACTTCATCTGGGCCGCCAGATCATGTATTTCCAAAATTTTGTGCAAAGAAAACAATACCTTACATTATAATAGGGTAACAATAGATGGCATATGGCAACATTTCAGTTGATGTGCACTCAGCGTCATGGTGCGATGCAAAATGATTAGTGATATTATTCCTAACACTCCGTGGAAAATATATTTCGAATGCATTTCCCACTTCTGTGGGTTCAGTTACCACACCACCATCTGTCATACGAATACGCAGAATATTGCGACTACCACCAGACCTACCTGCAGCCCATACTTATTTAATTGTGAATCATTGATCTTGATGAGTCGGTATCGCGTTTGGTTACATTTATTATTTTTGTGTTAAATTCGTACAGTTTATGGTTAACAGATTTAGTTTTTCTGTACATAACAAGCTAAAGGTAGCTCATCCTTAAGTCTTTTAGATCCTTATTAAACCGAGAGCCACCCTCACTATTTTTAGATGTGCACTCCTTTACGGGACAACATGTGTTATATATATTTCATAACTTAAAATGGCCATAACTTCGCCAAAAAACATCATGAGTGACCACTCAATAGCCTATTTCGAGAAGTAAGAATGGTATTAAATTTTGAAACTAGGAAAAAGACCAGAAAAATTTTGTGTATCCTGTACGTACCTTCAAAAGTAGCTAAAAACCAGATTCCCGAATACATAACCTCAAATATCTCAAAATTCTGACTTAATAGGTCAATTCTAATCCTGGATTAAGATTCTACGCGACAAATTACTTCTGAAAAGACCCCCAGTTGCCCAGCAGCAGACGACAGACCTGTGTAATTTATTTAATATTTTTTTCTTGCTACCAAATATTTCCTTGATTTTGTATTTCTTGTCTATCTCATATAATAAACAGTAACTAAAAAAATGCAAAGGAAAGTTATATTTTCTTTCTTAACTTATTTTAGGTTCTGCAAATGTAACACATTGCGAGGAGCTCAATTATATCTTTGGAGGAGAGCCTCTTGAGTTGTTTCCAGAGGATGATCGACTTGTGCATAACAGAATTATGAGAATATGGACAAACTTTGCTACGTACCGGTAAGAAACGCTTAATTTTGTAGAATATATAGAACCATAATTGTACTACTGGTGTTTTTCACTTAGGCTGAAAAAAGAAACAGATATTTTTATATGAATTGGAAATATCGAAAATCGAAAAATAGTGTTTTATGTTTTTATAATTAAAATTTAAAAAAATTCTTAAATCTCTCTCTTTAAAACAGAGAGGTAATTTTTCTTGATGTGTTTTTCCAATTTTTAGTGAGTAAATTTTAGTCAAATGACTAAATAGTCATTGTCAACAAACTGTCATTTATTGTTTGCCAAATGCTGTCGAACATTGAATGAATAAGAATGATGATATTTGTTTGATATTTATGGCCACAGAAGAAACTGGAATCTACTGTGATAATCTTAATTTTTAAGTCAGTCTTCATTGAACCGTTCTTCGTTCAACATTAACCTGTCAATCAAGCGGGCGCTGTCCAAAATATTAATTTCAGCGATTGTTAAAAGCACACCTAATTGATTTTCCAAGTATTTTTGTTGTATGTTACGCTGCCAATTCTTTGAAGACGTTCCAGTTAAATGTCCTTTCTTCAGGCTGACCTTTCTCGAAAAATTCCTATTGATATTTTCACTAATAGTGCATTCTTGTCACTAGTTCCAAAACAAGAATCAAATCAACCATATCGGCTTGTAAAAAATACCTTATTTAAAATTTAAACTTCAAAATTCTATTTTTTTTTTATAAAACAAGTTAAAAACACCATTATTTTCTAGTGACAGATAATATAATAAATATTACTTTGACGTTTACTTTTTTCGTTTAATACTTATGGCCAACTAGAAATCAACAGGCGCAGATCCAAGGGGGGCGATGGGGGGCGATCACCTCCCCCCCCCCCCCAAGAGTTTTCAGTTCAGGAAAATATACCCGATTTTGCATCTTATACTATAGTTTATTCAGGAACTAGAGAGAGTAATAAATCATTTGTGACCCTTTTTTCTTCGCAAATTACCTGTGTTCCTTAGTCCGGTGTGGAAAAATCTGTTAAGACACATATATGTCTCTTAGGAATGGATTAGAAATTTCATAATCAAAAATACCGATCTATAATAATGGACTATTTGGGTTGGATAACAATAGATATTTGGAAGTGTAAAGCATTAAAAAGGATTTTAATCCTTGTCATAGGCGTCGGAAGGAGGTTTATTTTATCACTAAGTATTTATGGCATTGAATATTATTTCGGTAATAAACTTAAAATAAAAATTTTTATAATATTATTTTATTTCTTATGATTTCCTAATAATTCACATACATTACAAAATATAGATAATTTTTACATATTTAACATAAATCACAACTGTATTTTTATTATTTTTAATTTTGGCATAAAAACCGTTTTAGGCACATTCCGACTAAAACATAGTATTCTCTCAAAAAATTCTAAGTTATAATTTAAATACTTACAAAATACCCATCGTCAAAAATACAAAAAGTTAAACATATATAAAAAAATAAATTCCTCCATACAATATTAAAATTTTTTTGGGGCTATCCGTAATTTTATTATTAATTAAAACCATTTTTAGGACATTTGACGTTTCAGTTTATTTATTTTTTAAACCATTTGCACAATTACTATCTAATTCGTAATCAAAGTCAGTGAAGCTATCTTTGCTCAAATTAATTAAAATTGGTTCCTCTATTTCATTGATCATGAGATCGAGTTTTGATTTATTCTTTTATTATATGGATTTTTCCCAATTTTCCGCAGTAACTTTATTCAAAAAAATCTTTCAATAGGTCAGTTAAATTACCAATTTTATAAGTTGTGTTATTTCTAGCAACTCTACCTTTTACTTGAGAAAGATATTTCCTTCTTCAACGGACAGTTTCTGGACGATCTATAAGAACAAATTTCATATCTGGTTTTTCCCTGCAAAAATTAAGTTCTCTGAGCAATTTCCGAAGCTCAGATAAATCTCGATCTTCATTGATTTTAGTTAGACTTTTGTCGACGGTTGGGATCTGCTTCTCATAATAAAATGTATGTACAACTTCTTTTATTGCAGTTTTCATCTCTTCTTCCAACGAGGTTTTTCGTCTGCCTGTGATCGAGTGTGGCTTGGGAGTACTAACAATTCCAGTCGTTTTTTTCCTTCTTCAGTATTCGGTACATAGTAGATTTTAAAACTCCTGTCATGTTAGAACACATCTCAACATTATTATCTAGATATTGATATCTTAAGGCAACATAAACATTCATCGTAATAAATTTTTCGTTGAGGAAAAATGCCTTAGTTTAACGATTTTGGAGTAAATATAGAGATGGAAACCATATCTTTTGGGTATCTTACTAATCTCAAATAATATATAAAAAGCAGCGTGAACAAGATAAATCACTAAGGGTACACAGAAAGGTATACTTTGTTCACCGACAAAAATTAAATTGAACTATCAGAAATTTTATTGTTGGAGTAAATTTATGAAAGCTTATAATATTTAAATATAATTAAATATAATTAGATTTACGACAGTCCTCAGTTACCTGCGGCACTGGTACAGGTACGTTGGAGGTTTCGGTAACCGTTTTATTACTCTGTTTAGTTCTTGAATAGAGTATAGAAATGTATGTGCTTGCGATCGCCCACCCTTCCCAAGAGCTCAGAGGTAAGATTCCGCCGTTTATATTAGGAATGTGTATACTGCTGGCACCCCCCCCCCCCCCGTTGACAACTTGTTTTTCTTGCGATAGCCGCCCTCCAAGAGCTTTGAGTTCAGGAAAATAGACCCGATTCTGCCTCTAATACTAGGAATGTGTATGTTGCTGGCTTCGCCCCCTCCCCTCTTCAAGAGTTTCAAATTCAGAAAAATAGACTCGACCCTATCTTTTACACTAGAAATGGGAATGTTTCCGGTGTTTCCCCCCCACCCCCCGTCGACAACTTGCTTTCACCTGCCATACTGTACTTTTGTGATATCACCCCCCCCCCTCAAAGAGGGAGGCTGGATCCGCCCCTGGATATCAATATGTTAACGTATTTTTGTATACAATTAATAAAAATGAATATATCGTAAAAACTAGGGCTGATGGGTATAGGAAAACTTTAAGAAACGTAATAGAGAAACAATAACTGTACATGACGAAGTAGTTAAATACATGGTGTTTCATTTAAAAAATCAATGAAAAATTAATTTAGATTTCATTAAACGGGAAATTTTGGCAAACAACCTATATGAGATAATTGTTTAGGCGCTATATTAGAATTTTAACAGTACATTTATCATTCTCAAAATCAATTTAATGTACTATAATTGGTATAGATTGAAAGATATGATAGATTATAAAGAACAATTTTTTATTCAAAATTTTGTAAATTTTTGAAAAAAGTTGGCAATTTCGCAAGAAAGTTGAAAACCAGATATACTATTATATGAATAGTTCTTGGGGGAATCCAAATTTGCAGTAATAAAATATTAAAAGTGATATTTGAAAATTTGTACTGATTTCTTGAACCACTGTTAATGAAAAACACAATCGACAAAGCTATAACAAAAAGGTGAACCTCATTAAACCTATATTTGATTAATATTATCCTTTTCTGCTAAATTTTTAATGAAAAATTTAACATATCCAAAACTGAGATTTATCAGAAATCTGAAAATTTAGTCGTATTTCCATAATATCCAGTAATTCTGTTGATCATAACTAATAAATAATTTTATAAAAAAATTAAACGTCGAAACGCGTTGTATGCCTCTAACGCGCTTATGATAAAAAAAGGAGATTTTTGGATACTATTAAAACAGACAATTTCTTATTGCACGTATGCTAAATTAATTCAACATAACTTAAGAAATCTTACAATATTTATCACTAAAAACGAAAAAAATATAATTTTAATCTTCTTCTTCTTTTTCTTCAGATGCCATCTCCTATCGGAGCTTGGATATCATCATTGCCACTCTTACTCTATTTGCCGCTACTCGAAAAAGTTCTACTGAGCTACAATTGAACCACTCTCTCAAATTTCTCAACCATAAAATTCTTCTTCTTCCGATATTTCTTCTTCTTTCTATTTTACCCTGCAAGATCAATCTAAGCAACTCGTATCGCTGGCCTCTCATTATATGTCCACGATATTGCAGTTTCTTTATTTTTATGTTGTTATTTATTTCATAGTTTTTGTCCATCGCTAGCAATACTTCTACGTTTGTTTTTCTCTCCGTCCAAGATATTCTCAACATCCTTCTGTACCACCACATTTGAAACCCTGGCAATTTATTTATGTCTTCTTGTTTTAGTGTCCAGCCTTCCAACCCATGCAGCAGCACTGAAAATACATAACATCTTAAAATTCTCATTGTTAGTTCTAGAGTGATCTATCTGCTGCACAGAATGGTTTTCAGTTTTACAAACGCACTTCTTGTCATTCCTGTTCTCGATCTTATTTCTGTTGTTTGTTCATTATTTTCTGTTATCCATGTGCCCAAGTATTTGTATTTTTGCACTTTTTCTAAAGTCACACCTCGCAACTTTATGCTTATTTGCATGTTTTGTTTTTTAGTTATTACCATATATTTAGTCTTTTTGGTGTTCATTTTTAATCCGTGTTGCTCGCAAACGTTATTTGTTTCGTTCACTGGTTCTTGGAGTTCTTCAGCGATAGCAGTGTCGTCTGCAAATCTTATGTTGTTTACAGCTCTTCCGTTTATTATTATTCCCTTACCTTTCGTTAACAGTGCTTCTTCGAAAATCGATTCACTGTACACATTGAATAGTAGGGGTGATAAAATGCATCCTTGTCTCATTCCTCTCCCTATTTCAATTTCCGGACTTGTTTCGTTATCTACTATTATGCGTGCGCGTTGATTCCAATATAGGTTAGTTATTATTCTTAAATCTTTGTTATCTATGTTTTTTCTTCTTCGAATCTCGACTAGTTTTTCATGTCTAATTTTATCAAAAGCCTTCTCGAAGCAATATAACAAATGTGTATATCGGTGTTCATATCCATACACCTCTGTGAAAGCACATTAAGTGCAAACAATGCGTGTCTGGTACCTATACCATTTCTGAATCCAAACTGACTATCATCTATCCTCTTTTTAAGTTCTTTATAAATGCGACCGTGTATTACTTTTAAAAACACCTTTGGTACATGGCTTATCAAAGATATTGTTCTATATTCGCAGCAGTCTTTTGCATTTTTGTTTTTTGAAATAGCACAAAAGATGGAGAGTAACCATTCTCTGGGTATATTTCCCGTTTTATATACTGTGTTGAACAGATCTAACAATATATCCATGGTACAATAATAATTCATGTATTTTAATATTTTTGCTGGGATTTGATTTTAATCTAGCTTCTATTAAAAGGAAACTACTTTCAATGGGTAAACTTTAATATTATATTACGCAAAACTTTAACAAATTTCTTAGCAATTACTTTTTCTCATTAAAATTATTTTTAACTTTTTAGGAACCCAACACCAACTCCAGAAGAACTTCTTCAAAATGTTACTTGGCCTAAATTACAAACTGGTAATTTTCAATACGTAAATATTGGAAATTTTAATAACACTGACTTACAAATAGTTCAAGGTAAACCAAGAGCTGACGCAATGTCTTTTTGGGAAAATATTTATGATACTTATGGAAAGAAACCATTCGATACCTACTAATTACGTTATATGTAATAGACGTAATAACTGTTAAGGAAGTTATAGCACATCCCATACACAGTAGTATATGAGGGGAAACGCCAAGATACATGCGTCCTATGGATTATGCCAATACAACATTTTTAGAGATAAGACTTTTTTATAAATAGTTTTCAACTAAAATTTATCATTAACTCTTTATTTTGTAACCTGCAAATAGAGTTGTTCACGCTTCCTGTGAAATTTTTTTTTAAGTCACCGTTCCAAAGAAGAACCAAAACTAGGAGCATTAAGTAATATATCCTGTTATATATATATATATATATATATATATATATATATATATATATATATATATATATATATTTTCATTTGAATTCCTTTCTTTATGCGTTAGATTAGGGAAGAGACTGTAATTTGTGGGTCATTGGAACAGCTTAGCCCCTCAGATCACTTAGACCTATAAGATCTTATGTACAGGGTGAGTCAACGATTGGATGAAGTAAGTTTGTGCCTTTTCGGTGAAATTTACAAAGAAACTATATTTATTGTTTGATACAGTTTATTTTTACGCAGATTTTAAAAATATTTAGAACTCTACAGGGTGAGCCAAAAAACTAGGACAGCATAAAGTTGTATTTTTTTAAATAGAATACCCTATATACGAATCGTATTTTCAATTTAGCTTATAATTTTAAATCTTTTTTATTAAGGGTTTACTATAACAAAACTTTATAATTTCTGAGATAATTAAGTTTAAAGAAAAAAAGTCACATTTTCAAGCATCAATTCAATCCTAAATAACGTTTTCAATTTTGTGACAAATATATTCAAATTTGGAATTTAGCAAGGCCAAGGACAAGTTAACATAATTTTTACCTAATATTTGCAATAAAAGCTACAGGGTGTTGAACACATCGGCTCAAATTTGAACAAGTTTAAATGAATAAATATCTTTTTTTTTTTAAACGGTACACCCTGTATATTTTCATGTTATTTAATAGAGTAATAAAAACCCTAAAAGTTTTGTTCAATATATCCTATACCTATTTATAATAGTTTTTGAGATATTTCAGTTTTCCTTATTTTCCATACTTTTTTACAGAAATAGTCTTCATTATCATAGTAGCCATGCAAAATAATAAAAAGAAACTACAGAAACAAACAGAATGTGGTTAAATATGATGAAATACATTATTCGTTATATTACAACGGCAATAGTTTAATTAAACATAATGTGAAAAAATTAACACAGCAATAACGACAAGGCAAATACATATTTACTTTTATACTAAATTGAAACAAAAAAATTACCTATTAAATACTGAGATTAATTATTTCTTTTTAATAAGTGTTCGAATAAACGACCTTCTTGTGCAATGCACAAATTTAGTCTTTTTTGCAGATTTTCTCGGACCCTGGACAAAATTAGTGGCGTTATTGTTCTACAGGTATCCCTAATCCTGTTTCGCATATCTTCCACTGTTGGTGGATTAACATACACCTTATTTTTAATATAACCCCATAGGAAGAAATCTAATGGGGTGATGTCGCAAGACCTTGGTGGCCACTCAATGAAACCCCCACGCCCAATCCATTTTTGCGGATATCGTTGGTCCAAAAACGCACGAACTTCACGATGGTAATGCGGAGGCGCACCATCGTGCTGGGACCACATACTGTCGAGCTCATCCCTATCGAGATCTTGAAGCAGTTGGGGTAGTTCTTCTTGTAGAAAGTTCAGGTAACTATGGCCATTTAGTGGTTCATTAAAAAAGTGGGGTCCAATAATTCGATTATGATGAATACTTCACCAAACATTTAATGACCAGTGGTTTTGATGTTGCACCTCTCTAATCCAAAATGGGTTTTTTGTGGCATAATAATGCATGTTGCGTCTATTTACGGCACCGTTACTTCTAAAAGTAGCTTCATCACTAAACATTACCTTGCATAATAAATTTGGATTAAATTGAATCTCCGCATTTATTGTACGACAAAAGTTTACACGACTTTCAAAATCCTGTCCATGCAATTCTTGGTGTAATTCCATGTGATATGGATGATACCTATATTTCTTCGTAGTACGATTAGCGGTAGATTGTGATGTTTCACATAAAGCTGCTAACTGATGGCTACCAATATAAGGATTTTCCTGAATATTTAACAATACTTGTAGTTCTTTTTCTTCATTAGTTACTGGTTTGTTGACCACTTTACGTTTTGGATAATCAACAGTACCAGAAGAATCAAACCTTTGCATTAAGTTTTGAAAAGTATGGGTATTAGGCTGGCGTCGATCAGGATACTTCATTTTGTAAATTCTTTGAGCAAGAAGGCAATTTTTTTGAGCCTCTCCTATTGTATAAATCATATCTATTAACTCATTCTTTGGAAAATTCATTTTACAATATAAGATGAATGCAAAAAAACCAAACTACACTACATAAAAACCAAAAGAAGCGATTGCGGTTATAAATTTGACACACAGAAAAATGTTCTTTTACATTGTTTTTGCCATGGCTACTATGATAATGGAGACTATTTCTGTAAAAAAGTATGGAAAATAAGAAAAACTGAAATATCTCAAAAACTATTATAAGTAGGTATAGGATATATTGAACAAAACTTTTAGGGTTTTTATTACTCTATTAAATAACATGAAAATATACAGGGTGTACCATTTAAAAAAATATATTTATTCATTTAAACTTGTTCAAATTTGAGCCGATGTGTTCAACACCCTGTAGCTTTTATTGCAAATATTAGGTAAGAATTATGTTAACTTGTCCTTGGCCTTGCTAAATTCCAAATTTGAATATATTTGTCACAAAATTGAAAACGTTATTTAGGATTGAATTGATGCTTGAAAATGTGACTTTTTTTCTTTAAACTTAATTATCTCAGAAACTATAAAGTTTTGTTATAGTAAACCTTTAATAAAAAAGATTTAAAATTATAAGCTAAATCGAAAATGCGATTCGTATATAGGGTGTTCTATTTAAAAAAATACAACTTTATGCTGTCCTAGTTTTTTGGCTCACCCTGTAGAGTCCTAAATATTTTTAAAATCTGCGTAAAAATAAACTGTATCAAACAATAAATATAGTTTCTTTGTAAATTTCACCGAAAAGGCACAAACTTACTTCATCCAATCGTTGACTCACCCTGTACGTGATCCCTATTTAAACCCGGGGATACCAAGACCTTTCGCGAAATCTGTCAGTTTTCTGAAAGGCTGTGTACTTTGCACTCACAGAGATCTTTTTTTTATTGTTCTTGTGTTATAGCAGAAACGGTGCTATATTTCGCCATTGCTATGATCTAGAAAAGAGATTAAATTTCTAAAAAATACTTATTTGTTTCCAAAATACTTTTCAATTTATTGTTAAAAATAGGTGAAATTTTAATTGTTAATTCGCCTAGATATAATCAAATTGATTATATTATTAACAAGAGGCAGGGTGTCCCAAAAGTACCTGAACAGCATAATATTTTCTCAGCAAAGCATTTTAGAGAAAAATGTTTCAGACGAAAGTTGGTAAAAATCAAACGGCCCATATAATGAACTTGATCTTCAAAGTCATTTGAAGGTGAGTTTTTCAAATAGAAATCCCCATTTTTAATTACAGAGATGGAAAGCGAAAAAATTTCTATCCACAGTGCAAATAACATTGGGGATCTACTGACTCAAGGTCAAGTCACATCAAGTCAAATATAGTTTTTTTTTCGTAAATTGGTGTAAAGTCAACACAAAAAGTAGTGTGGAATTTTAATTAATTTATTTATTTCTTATTGAAATTTCGATTTTTAAAATTTTACAGTACTCCAGTGAATGTATAGATGTCATTTCAACTGGCAATATTTTTCAGTTAGACATCTAAGTCAGTAGGTTTTTATTATCCTGCCGACATGCATCGGAATTTATATTTTATATAGCTGTTGTTTTCTACGAATATTGCCCTCGGTTTGATACAGCTCCACTGACGAGACCATAAGGTGGCCGAAACGCGTATAGAGAGAAAACCAAGTAAGCTGTTTTTACATATTTTCTCCATTTATCTGCTTGAAAAGAGAATAACTTATAGGCAAATAAATTATTGGTATAAAAAATTACGTTTTATGCGATTTTACGTAAAAAAAAACGTCATCTTTTGTAATTTAACTTTAATTTTGATGATGATGCTGCAATAAACCCAACTGATTGAAAATTGAAAATTTTCAGAAGTTATATTAACACCATTGAGATCTTCAGATCCTCTTATACCTGATTTTTTACTTACTGCTCATGTAAAAGTGATTCTAAGAAGTTAATATGTGGATTTAGAGTTGAATTGTTTTGTTCAGCTTTGTGTCTGACTGTACTGAAGAAACTTGAGACAATTGAGACGTAGTTGACGACTTGGAATTAAATTTAGATGATGACCTTGTAAATGACGAACCGTTAAATCATATGAATAATATAGATTTTAATATCGAAGATAATGGTGTAGCGTGTAAAACAATAAGATAAGAATAAGTTCTTTTTATTACGATGTACTTAACGTTAAGTTAGTAATATAAGCATTCAATAATCGATAAGACATTTTGTACTTAAAATTGACGGAATCTTGAAAAATATGCAAATTTTAGAGTGTATACTAATATGGTATATTAATTTTATTATAATATTTTATATTACTGTAATACATATGATATATAGATTTATATATATAGATAAAGTGTTTTTTCATACAAAATCAAACAAAAATTAATTTTTTAGTCGCAATAATTTATTGACTAAAATGTGGTTGTCGGACTTGCTTTGCCTTTACTTTTATTTATTTTTATGACGTTTCGATTAGGTTGTATCACCAATCGTTATCAAGTAAGACTACGAACTTATATAGAGACTGTGCCCACTGAAGCGCAAAGTTTCGCTTCACTGTACACACCTCAATGATTTGATGTTACAAAAATCGGCGCCAAACTAATATCTGACAAAATGTGATTTGCATAAAATACTTTATTTGTAATTGCTTTCTTACCATAATTTGTATATATTAGTAGTTATTTATTTCAATTAGAAATAATTTAGCGCTGACTTCAAAAATTTCAATTTCATATAAAAATTTAAACTAATCTACTAGTCAGGCAACTAAAAAGTGAACATTGGGAGCAGTTCTCTAAAAGAATGGAAGGAGACTTCTATAGTGTACAAAAACAAATGTGGCGACTGATAAGACAACAGCGCAAAGAAGTATCTGAACTCTCCGAAACAAACAAAATATCAGAGGAGAAATGGATAGGCTACCTAACAAAATTATTTGTGGGAGATGCGAACATTGGAAAAAACAACATACCAGCAATAAGGAATAATGTGGAAGTCACCATTCAAGAAGTGATATGAGTGGTCTGTATTTTCAGAAGTGCAGATTAATTAGGATACTGTAAGCCTTCGGACCCAAAGCAAATTCTGAAAGTGTCTACCACTCGTGTTAGCGGAACGTCAAGAAGAGGGAAAAATAAATTATGCCCTACTAACCTTGAATCCACAATACCATACTTGGACATTATATGAACATCCAAAATTAATCCTATTAATATCCAAAAATGATCCTTACCTGGACAAAATTTGGAGTCCAAATGGACATCCATGAGTGGGACATTCGTATAATCCAGTGGATATCCATTAGATGTCGGGTGAACAAATTCTGGACATCCCTTGAATATCCAGTATGTCCAGTTTTGGACAAACGGTGGATATCCAATGGACTGAAGTGTGCTATTTGGGTAATTTAATGAAATTTTAATATTTTATAGAGGCCAGAAAGACTCATTAAACCATACTACAGCAGATGTTCTAGATCATCAGAGAAGTCAGAAACGGACTTGCAACCACACTCGTTGGGGCTAATTTTTCACAAGTCTTATTTTACGGAGCTGAAAATTGATTTTTTTAAATACTTTCGTTATTCCTCTTGAAAAAAGGTAATCTCAATTTATTTCGATAAAACTTGCGGTTTTCAAGATAAATCGGCTTTTATGAGAAAAACTTAAAAGTTACTAATGATAAACATAAACAGGTAAACAAAAATGTTTAAGAAAGGTGACAAACAAGAACCAGGGAACTACAGGAGTATTAATCTACTGGACACAACTCTGAAACTCGTTACAAAAGTAATCAAAAATAAAATTAATTCAGTTACAACACTGGAAGACGAACAGCAGGGATTTAGATCAGGAAGGTCTTGCGTGGATGCAGTATTTATTCTACGACAGATAGTCGAAAAATCTATAGAATACAATAAACCAACATTTTTATGCTTTATAGATCTAACAAAAGCATTCGATCGCATAAAGCTAGATGACGTAATCCACCTGTTATATAAGAGAAATATTCCTATCAATATAATTCAGACCATCGAAAACATATACGCAAACAATAAAGTTCAGATTCGCACTAACGGTAAATTATCAACACCCATACCAGTCAACAGCGGTATTAGACAGGGAGACTCGCTTAGTCCTTTGTTGTTTAACATGATAATGGACGAAATAATAAAGGAGGTGCGACTTGGTAGAGGATATAAAATGGGTGATACAGAAATAAAAATTCTCTGTTACGCTGATGACGCTATGATATGTGCCGAAAATGAAGACGACCTCCAGAGATTGTTAAATACCTTTAATCTTACGGGAAGAAAATATAATATGATTATCTCAGCCGAAAAAACTAAATGTATGATAACCTCAAAAGAACCCCTCCGATGCAAACTAGAACTAGACGGTTGAATAATACTACAAGAAATGAGTTTCAAATATCTAGGAATCGACATAACTAGTTATGGCAACATCGAAGATGAAGTAAGAGGGCAGGTGGCCAAAGCAAATAAAGTGGCGGGTTGTCTCAACGACGTGATCTGGCGAAACAAACACTTACAACAAGAAACAAAGGTTCGGATCTACAAAACCACAGTTAGACCTATTATGACATACACCTCAGAAACACGGCAAAAGACGACAAAAACGAAACAACTATTGGAGACTACAGAAATGAGAATACTTCGACGAATAACAGGAAAAACGCTACTAGACAGAGAAAGAAGAGATAACATCAGGCAATCATGCAACACAGACTGCATTAATGAGTGGGTCCTACAACGTAAGACACAATGGAGCAAACACATAAGCCGAATGACAGAGGATAGACTGGTAAGGATCGCACGAAATAAATCGCCTAGTGGTACACGCAGTAGAGGTCGACCACGGAAAACGTGGAGCGATAATTTAAGTCCAGAATGAGGCAAATCGAAGAAGGAACAGGTCAGGGACCTATTATAGAAGATAGAAGAAGAAGAAGAAAATATAAAAATTTATATTTATATTTCTCATTTTAGAGCACTTTTAGAAGTCGGTTCAATTTTTTTATAAAAGTTTTATTTTTCGATTTTTAGTTTGGAATTAATTTTGATATCCATAAATTATTTGAACTAAGTACTAATTGATATTAGTGTACATCAAAATGACTACAAGGTGGCAAAAAAATACCCATTTTATCCAAAGTTGTAAATCACCCTAAAATGAACCACTAAAAATTCTTTAATTCTTGGAGTAGAACCCTTTTAAATTCATAATTTACACCCTCAAGAACCCCCTATATCAGTTTTGGAGAAAATCAAAAAATGTAAAATTTTCAGGACGCCATATTGAATCCGCCAGATTAAATTTTTTAAAAAATATTTTAAATTCGCAATTACGAGTAACAAAAATTCCCCAATATTGATTTTAGACAAAATCGAGACATGTAGAATCTTTGTATCTGCCATATATAATTTTTTTTTAATAATTTCAGATTCTTAATGTGCGATCACAAAAGCTCCCCCATATCAATTTTGAAAAAAATCGGACATAATGAATTTTTATCCGCCATATTGGATACGCCATATTGAACTTTTTAAAAATAATTTCAGATTTGTTATATGAGACCCCGAAAACTCCCCCTTATCAATTTTCCAAAAAATCAAACAAAATTGATTTTTTCATCCGCCATATTGGATCCGCCATATCGAATTTATTAAAAATAATTTTAGATTCGTTATGTGCGACCCCGAAAACTCCCCCGTTCCAATTTTGGAGAAAATCGAACAAAATTGATTTTTGGTCAACTATATTGAAGCCGCCATATTGAAGTTTTTAAAAATATTTCGGATTCGTTATGTGCGATCCCGAAAACTCCCGATAGTTGTTTGAGAAAGTCGGATAAAATTAAATTTTTTGTCCGCCATATTTGATCCGCCATATTGAATTTTTTAAAAATAATTTCATTTTCGTTGTGTACAACCTCGGAAATTTCACCACACCAATTTTGGAGAAAATCGGAAAAAAATAATTTTTTTGGCTACCATATTGTCAGTGCCATTTTGGATTTTACTGCACTAATTTCGTCCAAAAAAATATGGGACAACCTCAGCAACTTCCTTTACATAACATAAAAAATTTTATTCAAATCGGTGCAGCCGTTTCGGAGTAATCGGTGTACATACATAAAAAAAAAACATACATAGTCGACGAATTGATAATCTCCTTCTTTTAGTCGGTCAAAAATAGTGGCTGCCAAAAAGTAAGTATCTCAACACTCGGTTTACTGAAGATTCCATTATTGTTTTTAATGTAAGCTGCTTCTATAAATTTTCTTTTTTTTATGTTGGGTTCCATATATATTGCAGCAGCCTCCGACCATTTTATATGGTGTTGTTTATCCCAGGCGTGATATATAATACCTGATCTCGACATTTCGCCTTATATACGAGTTTTATGTTCCTTAATTCTAACTTCTAGTGGTCGTTTGGTTTTCTCAATATACATTTCACCACACTCAGATGAAACTTTGTAAAAACATTCTTTCCTATCGATAGTTTTTGGTTTTGTTTCTGTTAAATGAGCTCTAAGTATATTTCCTGATTTAAAGGCTGTTTTTATATTATAACTACTGGCAATTCGTCTTATTTTCTCCGAAGTTCCCTTAATGTACGGAATCGTGAAGAAGGAATGTGTTTCTTGTAGTTCAGTGTTCGTTGTTCTAAAGTTATTTATAACATCGTCAATTAGTTTTCAAGGATAACCATTGTGTTGTAAATCGGATTTAATATTTGCTACATCATTTTCAAATGAGTCGGCATTATTGCATATAGATATAGCGCGATTAAAGAGGTTTTGTATTATTTCACGTTTTGTTACAACAGAATGATTAGAATTATGATTACGATATTGTCCAGTGTGTGTTGGCTTTCTGTATACTGAAATTTTAACAGTTTCATTTGAACGGTTCACCATGACATCTAGGAAGGGCAATGGTAAACTTAATTGTAGGTCGAATGGTATTTAGATGTTTCAAAAAATCATCAAGTTCTTGATCACTGCCCTTCTATACGATGAAGGTATCATCGATATATTTCAACCAGACTTTCGGTTTTACTGTTGCCGTTTCTATGGCATGAGTTTCGAACCATCCCATACACATATATATATATATATATATATATATATATATATATATATATATATATATATATATATATATATATATTATATATATATATATATATATATATATATATATATATATATATATTGGCGATGACTGGAGAGAGTGAGGAACCTATCGGAAGCCCGTCGTCCTGAAGGTAGAAATTGTCCTTTACTTGAAAGTAGGCACTACACAGGCAACACTCGAAAAAGTCCATCACTCCTTCCAGTGGTAACGTGCTTCGATCTGAAAAAGTAGTATCATTTGAACGTCTAATTTTGATTATGTCTAGTGATTTGCCTAATGGTACATTAGTATACAGACTTTCCACATCAAAGCTTATTAGTCTATCGTCTGGCTCTAGATTGATGCTACTAATAGTGTTCACGAAATGTGTAGAATTTTTAACATATGTGTTCGTCTTACCTCCTAAAGGTTGTATGATTTTTAAAAGAAACTTCGCCAGTGCATTTTTTGTGCTCTCCGAGCCGTTTTCATTCAAGCTACATATTTGAAGCTTCCCACTATTTTAAACTGTTAAATTTATATCTAAACAAATTATACGTTGTAAAAAATTGTTCCGAGATATTGTGAAAATTTTGTTAATTCACTAGTACGTCTCAGATATTTATATATCGCCAAACAGTCCTCTTTGTGAAATTTCGTCAAACTTGCTAACGTTAGTCTAAATTATGCTTGGCACAATATAAAAATTGTTCTTAATTGCACAATTATATACCGAACTAACATTAGTACGCTTCACACTTGTACTCGAGAAAATCGTCCGCCCATTAGCTTTTAGTTCATTGTGTAATCTTCTGTTCAAAAAAATGACAGACTGTAAAAAGTTGACCTAAGAAGCTTTATTCCTTTGCTAACTAAAGTCGATGTTTAAATACGTAATAACACATAACGAAGATTTTTAAATACGTCTATTTATATATATATATATATATATATATATATATATATATATATATATATATATATATATATATATATAAAGGGTGTTTTTAATAGAGGTATAAAATTTTAAGTTGGCAATACTTTTTCAACTGGCGGCCATTTTGTCAGCTGTCAAGTGATTTATGTTTAGTTTGGTTTGGCACACGAATAGACTGACGTCTGAACAACGCTTCCAAATTGCGCAAATTTATTTTGAAAATCATGGTTCTGTTCGAAATACGTATCGCGCACTACGTCCATTTTACGGTCAACATAATCGTCCATCAGAGCAATTAATTCGATTAACTATGGAACATTTTCGCATCACGTTTACTCTAAATGATAATACGCATCCACAGAGACGTCGTACAATGCGTACAGAAGAAGTCATTGCTGCTGTAGAGCGTAGCGTAGAGGAAGACCCGAATCAGTCTATCCGCCATCGTGCACAGGAATTGGGTATGTGTTCATTCACTTTATGGAAGATTTTGCGGAAAGATCTTGGTTTGCGTGCTTACAAAATCCAACTTGTGCAAGAATTGAAGCCACACGATCACCTAGTAAGGCCTAGATTCGGCGAATGGGCCCAAAACAAGATTGCCCTTGATCCCGATGTTCATAAGCGAATTTTGTTTAGCGATGAAGCTCACTTTTGTTTGAATGTCAATAAACAAAACTGCCGTATTTGGAGTGATGATAATCCTCAAGTGTATGTTGAGACACCATTACATCCAGAAAAACTGACTTTTTGGTGTGCTTTATGGGCTGGTGGAATCATTGGTCCATACTTCTTTAAAAACGATGCTGGTCAGAACGTTACAGTCAATGGTGACCGCTATAGAGCCATAATTACTGACTTTTTCGTTCATCAATTGAACAACCATGATGGGCAGGAGCTGTGGTTTCAACAAGACGGCGCAACGTGTCACTTGGCTCGTGCCACAATTGATTTATTGAAGGAAACGTTTGGTAACCGCATAGTTTCACGTTTCGGACCCGTAAATTGGCCTTCCTGATCGTGCGACTTAACGCCGCTAGACTATTTTCTGTGGGGATATGTGAAGTCGCTAGTCTACGCCAATAAGCCCGAAACGATTGATCATTTGGAGGACAACATTCGCCGCGTTATTACCGATATACGGCTACAAATGTTGGAAAAAGTCATCGAAAATTGGACCTCCAGTTTAGACTACGTCCGAGCCAGCCGTGGCGGTCATATGCCAGAAGTCATATTTAAATTATAATGTCAGAAGGTTATCTTTCGAATAAAGTAAATTTCATGTCAATTTAAAAAATTCATCTTTGTTTTATTCCATTTAAAAGTTCTATACCTCTATAAAAAAACACCCTTTATATATATAGCTTGTGGCTGTAAATTTGTCCCCATTCACTGGGAACCTATAAAAAAATTGATCCCTATTTTCTGTCATGAGCTCCCGGTCTAATTTTTAAGTATTTTGGATTCTGGTCAAATCAGAAGCATCGTTTCGATAATAATACTTTGGTTGTTTTTTTTAACAAACGTTTAAAACTTATGAAGACTGGTTTTAATTATAAACCGGTTTTATATAAATTTAGGGATTCTTTGGATCTTATATATTCTAATTGTGATTTTAACTGCATTTAAATAAAAATATAATTTTACCGCGAAAGGTTAGTTTTCACGATAGAACTCCTAAAAAACACAATACTTTTCTTTATTTTTCAAATAACCTCAACTTTACATAATTGTGGTGGTCAAAGGGCGGATGTATTCAATAGTTTCACTCAATTGTTCGGGTTGCAGCGGTTTAACCATATTTACAATACTTATTACAGAATCCTCGATTTAATTTTGGCTAATGTCAGCTGCCAAGTTTCAAAAGAGCTAGTACCATTAGTAGATGAAGATCGTGATCATTCGGCCCTTAGCAACATTTTATCCCTCAATCCCGGCAAAGCCTCAAAATTTTCAGTGAATTTATCACAATCAAGGTATAATTTTAAGAAGGCAGATTTTCCTCTGCTTTACGATAGTTTACTGGGGGTGAATTGGGCGGATTTGTATGTTATCGATGACATAAATAGGGCTTGTGCGGAGTTTAATTGCAAGTTGCTGAATCTATTCGATATATGTATACTCAAATCTATAATTAAGAAAAGAAATTTTCCAGCTTGGTATACTTCGGAAATAATTAAATTTATTAAACGGAAACACAGAATTTTTAAAAAATTCAAGAGGGGCTACGAACAAAATATCAAAAATCAATATAATAAGTTGCGGGCATTGGTGAAAAGAAAAATGGATATCGCTTATAAAAATTATAAAGGCAGAGGAAGCCTTATCTAATGAACCTAATAACTTTTGGTCATATATTAAATCTAAAAGGTCTTCAACAACCGTACCTGAAGTTTTGATAAATGGTGTCAATCATTTCTCGGATCCTGAGGATATTGTAAATGCATTTGCTGACTTTTTCAGTGTTTATGCGCGTCCTTCTAAGAATAATATATCTTTTGACAATGCAGTTTGGAGCCAGCACATTTCAATTGAGCTCATTCCGGAACAACTAGTTATGAGCGCGTTGAAAAAACCAAAAAATAGAATGACACAGAGGCCAGACAACGTTCCTTGTTTTTTTGTTAAGGACTGTGCCTATGCACTGCTTGAACCTTTGTCATATTTGTTCAATTTGGCGATTAAAACAAATATTTTTCCAGGGATTTGGAAGGAGGCGAGAATCACCCTTGTATTCAAAAAAGGAAATATAAACGAGATCCCCAATTATAGACCTGTCTCAATACTATCCCCATTTGCAAGGGTTCTTGAGATGTCAATATATGAGTGTATTTTGAGTCAAGTGCAACAGTTAATATTGCCGGAACAGCATGGATTTTTTAACCGTCGTAATACTATTAGCAATCTAGCTTCCTTTGCCCAATTTACTGGTGGGGCATTCGATAAAAGCAATCAAGTTGACGTGGTCTATACCGACTTCTCAAGAGCATTTGATCGGGTCGATTACTATATTTTATTTAACAAACTTGCTGCTATGGTTTTAGCGAGAGCATGGTGTTATTTCTTAAATCTTACCTACAAAACAAAATGCAATATGTTGAGATCCGGGATTATCAATCCTATAAATTTAAAGCTACAAGCGGGGCTCCGCAGTGGAGCAATTTGACTCCAATAATATTTTTACTTTTCATTAACGATGCATCTTAAAAGGGGTCAATGCTGGCTTGGCTAATTTTCTCGTTTTTCCACTCTGAACTCTGGAGAATAAAGCTCGTTTTCGTTTAGACCTATTGGTGGTCATTTCATTTTGGAGTAGTCTCTTGTAAATTTGTTAAAATGATTGAAAAATTTGATTCTATAGCGAGTCGTACATAAGTGAACCTAAGGTTTTATTGTAATGGCACATGACCCTATGTCAAATTATAAAACTAATAAATTTGTTCTAAGATAAATATATAATCGTGACAATTACTTTCATTAACAATAATTGAGGTAACATTGTGAAATATTTTTTTATATTTAAATTCACATGATTTTATCTTTTAAGTGTTTTTTTTTCATATTTGAAAAATTTAATTAAGTGGTGCAATCTTAAAATTGGAAGTAATTTGGCTGACCTCTATCGATTTTGACTCTCCTCGATTTTATAATTTTCCAGGCTTAACGTACCTATATTTTCTTCCGCAAGGACGAGTGATACGCGCAGATATCAATCCAAGTGTTTTTTCCAAATAGTTTATTGAGACTCTATTTTTTTTTTCGGAGAAGGGAAAAGGTTGCATTTAAGAAAAGAGAGAAGTTATCGTCCGTGTAATTTTAAAATAAAATATGAAATTCTTAGCTATCCTTGAAGTACCAAGTTTCGTGTGTTGAGTTTTCATATATTCCTTTTTTAATTTACCGTCGTTGTATTATTGAGTGAGCCATTGAGATGTCGCCATTGTGTCTTATTTACTATTTTGAACCGTGAAATCTATTTATAGGACACAGATGCAAGATAATGGTTTGTACCGAATGCAATGGCCTGATGAGTCCCATACTGGGACGAAACAACGCTGTCGTCATTTTTCGGACCCGCAGTTTATCCATTATCTTGGAGTTCTCCGCACTTTTTAACATGAGAATAAAATTTACCAACGGGTCTTTATCCGCATATCCGATAATTTCCTATTTTATTTTAAAATTACACGGACAATAACTCTTCTCTTATATATATATATAACCTTAGCCATATTTTTTAGAATATGAACTTTTATGTAAAAATTTACACCCTTTTTATTTTTTGGTAGAAGAAATACGAAAAACAACTGCAGCAGACTGGTGACGAGAAAAAAGCCTTGCATAAACAGCAAGGTCACCCCAAAACAATGATATGATAATGCTTTCTGTTTTACGATTCCCCCAGCGCTCTGCCCACCAACATGCAGCTGCTGTTGGATTACCTGCTTATTCTGTGAGGTGAATCTTTTGTGAATAACTAGGATTTCACCCCTACAAATTAGCTGTGGTGCAGGAACTTAATCCATTGTTGATCGAGAAAATGCACGTGAGGCGTTTCTTGGCATGCCTCACGACACACTGATTTTCTTCAGTAATGAGGCTCAGTTTCATCTTTCGAGATCTGCAAATAAGCAGAACATGCGCTAATGGAGCCTTGATAATCGCAGACAATTTCATCAGCGTCTCACAACATGTAACTGTTTGGTGTGCACTATCTCGAGTTGGAATAATTAGTCCATGATTTTTTAATGAAAACAAACGAGCAGTTTCGGTGATATCTGACCATTATGTCACATGATTCAGGAATTTTTCTTGCCAACAACTCAACGATATGGATGTTAAAGAAGTGTGGTTCCAGCAAGTCGTTGCTACGGCACACAATGTGCGTATTTCACTAGCTGTTTTGTGGCAACCTTGCCAGGGAGGCCTCATTTCCAAGTCGGGCGATCTGCATTGTCATCACGGTCGCCTTATTTAACCCCCTGCGGCTACTTTTTATGGGGTTATCTAACATCACTTTTACAATAATCCTCCTAGGATCATCGCTCATTTGCATAACAACATTCGTCAAAGTGTCGCCAACTTACCCGTCTATATTCTGGAAAGAGATTTCTAGTTCGATTAACAGCGTGTGATGAGAATAATGTACACCATCTGCCTGACATCATCTTTAAAAGATAAACTTTAAATATTGTACTAGACGATGTTCAAAGATTTAAATATATATTTGCATTAATTTTGTTTTAATTGGATTTCTAATTAAGCGATTTGTTCTGCGCCACTCTGTATAACATAAATAAAAATCAATTTTATCAACACATTATCGAATACTTCAAAATTGTTTTTGGAAAAAACTATAAATAAATAATTCTGAATGAATATTTTAATCTTTAGTACCGGTTAGCAATGTTTAGCGTAAACATATTAATATATTTTTCTTTAATATTGGCTGAGTGCCTGGTAAGTACTTAAATTTAATGAATGTAAAAAATTTAACTATTTTATTATTTGCTGCACATGTTAATCATTTCGACCATAGATAGGATATTAGATTGAAAATAGTTGCTGATCTCGTTCATACGTTTAAAATATTTGATTTTGGGAAAAATATTTTCTATGTAATAACTTCGTTTTTTTCTCTTTTCTTAAAGTGAGTTATTAATTATTGATGTAACGTTCAATACGAGTGATATGGTAAAATTTTGACGAAAATTTGAGTCATTTAAAAGCTTTTTCATTAGAAATTATAATATGTAAAATAACAATAAATTAGTATAAGCTGATCTGCAGTGACTTGGAACTAAACATACGGTATCACGCAGTCTGATGTCCTACTGTCTCCAAAATTGCAATATAAGAATTACTAGACAAACCAGATTTATGATACAAGGTGGTGAGTAATGACTGAGCTATAGAGTAATTGTAAATTCTAAACGGCCGATAAAATAATTTCTGTTGATAAAAGATGGATGTTAAAGTTTAATTTTCAATTTTAGTTTTTTTCATAAACAATTTTCGAAATGCCAATATAAAAATTTGTAATTAAGGATATTTGAAGAGAAGTAATGATAATAAAGGGTGTTTTTTATAGAGGTATAGAAATTTTAAATGGAATAAAACAAAGATGAATTTTTTAAATTGGCATGAAATTTACTTTATTCGAAAGATAAGCTTCTGGCATTATAATTTAAATATGACTTCTGACATATGACCGCCACGGCTGGCTCGGACGTAGTCTAATCTGGAGGTCCAATTTTCGATGACTTTTTCCAACATTTGTGGCCGTATATCGGCGAATGTTGTCCCCTAAGTGATCAATCGTTTCGGGATTATCGGCGTAGACTAGCGACTTCACATATCCCACAGAAAATAGTCTAGCGGCGTTAAGTCGCACGGTCTTGGAGGCCAATTCACGGGTCTGAAACGTGAAACTATGCGGTTACCACACGTTTCCTTCAATAAATCAATTGTGGCACGAGCTGTGTGACATGTTGCGCCATCTTGTTGAAACCACAGCTCCTGCACATCATGGTTGTTCAATTGATGAACGAAAAAGTCAGTAATCATGGCTCTATAGCGGTCACCATTGACTGTAACGTTCTGACTAGCATCGTTTTTAAAGAAGTACGGACCAATGATTCCACCAGCCCATAAAGCACACCAAATAGTCAGTTTTTCTGGATGTAACGGTGTCTCCACATACACTTTTGGATTATGATCACTCCAAATACGGCAGTTTCGTTTATTGACGTATCCATTCAAACAAAAGTGAGCTTCATCGCTAAACAAAATTCGCTTATGAAAATCAGGATCAACGGCAATCTTGTTTTGGGCCCATTCACCGAATCTACGCCTTGCTAGGTGATCGTGTGGCTTCAATTCTTGCACGAGTTGGATTTTGTAAGCACGCAAACCAAGATCTTTCCGCAAAATCTTCCATAAAGTGAATGGACACATATCCAATTCCTGTGCACGATGGCGGATAGACTGATGAGGGTATTCCTCTACGCTACGCTCTACAGCAGCAATAACTTCTTCTGTATGCACTGTACGACGTCTCTGTGGATGCGTATTATCATTTAGAGTTAACGTGGTGCGAAAACGTTCCATAGTTAATCGAATTAATAGCTCTGATGGACGATTATGTTGACCGTAAAATGGACGTTGTGCGCGATACGTATTTCGAACAGAACCATGATTTTCAAAATAAATTTACACAATTTGGAAGCGTTTTTCAGGTGTCAGTCTATTCATGTTGAAATGCCAAACCAAACTAAACATAAATCACTGGACAGCTGACAAAATGGCCGCCAGTTATAAAAATGTTGCCAACTCAAAGTTCTATACCTCTATAAAAAATACCCTTTACAATCCTCTTTTTGTAGTTAGTTTTAGAGAACACTGACACGCTAATTATTTTTTATATTTTACACATATACCAACAACACCACATTTTTAATTTATAAGAATAATAAGAAAGTGATAATTTCTAGAGAAAAAAGTTCATTCTGTTTCTAAGATTTTTTAATTTAAACTCTCATTTTAAACCTACATAAATTTAGATCCTCTTAAAAAGTTCAAATGCGTTTAGCCTGAAGAGAACCTATAAACTAAACCAAAATACGAGAATTAAAAAAAAAAAAAGTTCCATCGAATTTCTCTCAATTCATCCTTAAAAATTTTAGTGCAATTTAACTGAACCATGACAATTTGCGAATAACAAGTTATAAACAAATTTTTATCTTATTTTCAAATTACGAAATTTTCGATTTTTGCATATAGAAAAGTGAAACAGATGACTCAAATTTATGAAAATTAAATTGCTCACTATTTAAAACTAAATTTAGGTTTGAAGATCTAAGTTCATAAATTTTTCTTTCAAATTACTTTATAGCTTTTATAGGATTCGTTAGGTAATAAAAATATCAAATGCGTAATTTTTTTACACGTTACTATAGAGCTTTTATAGAATTAAAGTAAAGGGTGTTTTTTGTAGAGGTACAGAACTTTAAGTTGGCAACACTTTTTTAACTGGCGGTCATTTTGTCAGCTGTCAAGTGATTTATGTTTAGTTTGGTTTGGCATTTCAACATGAATAGACTGACGCCTGAACAACGCTTCCAAATTGTGCAAATTTATTTTGAAAATCATGGTTCTGTTCGAAATACGTATCGCGCACTACGTCCATTTTACGGTCAACATAATCGTCCATCAGAGCAATTAATTCGATTAACTATGGAACGTTTTCGCACCACGTTTACTCTAAATGATAATACGCATCCACAGAGACGTCGTACAGTGAGTACAGAAGAAGTCATTGCTGCTGTAGGGCGTAGCATAGAGGAAGACCCGAATCAGTCTATCCGCCATCATGCACAGGAATTGGATATGTGTCCATTCACTTTATGGAAGATTTTGCGTAGATTCGGTGAATGGGCCCAAAACAAGATTGCCGTTGATCCCAATTTTCATAAGCGAATTTTGTTTAGCGATGAAGCTCACTTTTGTTTGAATGGATACGTCAATAAACAAAACTGCCGTATATGGAGTGATGATAATCTTCAAGTGTATGTTGAGACACCGTTACATCTAGAAAAACTGACTGTTTGTTGTGCTTTATAGGCTGGTGGAATCATTGGTCCGTACTTCTTTAAAAACCATGCTGGTCAGAACATTACAGTCAATGGTGACCGCTATAGAGCCATGATTACTGACTTTTTCGTTCATCAATTGAACAACCATGATGTGCAGGAACTGTGGTTTCAACAAGACGGCGCAACATATCACACAGCTCGTGCCACAATTGATTTATTGAAGTAAACGTTTGGTAACCGCATAGTTTCACGTTTCGGATCCGTGAATTGGCCTCCAAGACCGTGCGACTTAACGCCGCTAGACTATTTTCTGTGGGGATATGTGAGGTCGCTAGTCTACGCCGATAATCCCGAAACGATTAATCACTTGGAGGACAACATTCGCCGCGTTATTGCCGATATATGGCTACAAATGTTGGAAAAAGTCATCGAAAATTGGACCTCCATATTAGACTACGTCCGAGCCAGCCGTGGCGGTCATATGCCAGAAGTCATATTTAAATTATAATGCCAGAAGGTTATCTTTCGAATAAGGTAAATTTCATGTCAATTTAAAAAATTCATCTTTATTTTATTCCATTTAAAAGTTCTATACCTCTATAAAAAATACCCTATTTAATAAAAAAAGAATAGTATTTCCAAAATCACAATTTTCACAGTTCACTGTTCAGTTTTGAAATAAAAATAACATATTCAAGGTGCATACCTACATATTTTTGTCAAAATTGATCATTTTTTAAAAATTATATTAATTTTTAAATGTAAAATAAGTTTTTTTTCATGATTTTTCTGACTTGTCTTGTAAATCTTTCTGTTAGCATGTAAGATTTTAACCACGTATTTTAACTTTTAAATTGTTTGACGAAAGAAAATGTCAATCAGTGGAGCTGTAACGAACCGAGAGCAAAATTCACAGAAAACAACTATCTACTTATAATTCCTATTTCGTAAAATGTAGGCATTACCCGCAAAAATTGACGCCGGACTGTTATCTTCAACAGTACAAACGAATATCAGGATATATAACATTTTGCTCCTATTTGGTTACAGCTCCATTAACGAGACCATTAGATAATCGCAACTAGTATGGAGAAAGAATCACATTCTACTGAACAGTCATTATTTTTTTATATTACTTGGAAATAAAATTTGCAAAGTTTATTTATTTTTAGGCTCAGCAAGTTAATACTCCAGATGGCCCAATTAAAGGCACAGTGGAAACTACCAATAGCGGAAGGACATACTATGCCTTTTATTCTATCCCATATGCAAAACCTCCAACAGGATCAAGGCGTTTTCTTGTAAGTTATTATTAATTTATTATTTAATATGCTAATGTTTTCTAAATCGGGTATTATTAAGCAAGATTTTGAACTTGTTATAGCAAAACATCTAAATACGTTTTAAAGCATTTTGTCGAAATTATGATATTTAAATCAAACTTTCTTCAAAATGGTATGAGATTGTGCTATGACAGGAAGGAAATACTAAACGTAGTCAAATAATTTGGAGAAGTCAAAATATATTTTTATTTTTATTTCATTTTCTCTTTCGTCAGAATTCATTATTTTTTATTGGATATGTCATTTTCACCTATATGTCGATTTACATGTAAACTTTTTTTTAGAAAACTCCTTCTTGATTTATTCTAGACATAAATTTGAAATTTGACTGTTTACCTTTAGTCTTCCAACAGCGGATTTTAAAAATCTGTAAAAATTATATATAATAGCACTTTTAACAAAAATTAGGCATATTAAGATACATTTACTATTTCACAAAATACGAAAAAATTTATTTAAAATTTAATCTCTGATACATCAATATGCTTACCAAAACAAAGATCGTCTTCGGTGATAAAATTTTGCAGGCACATGAGAAATTGAGCTAACGCCATAACAGATACGGAACCTTAACCTAATGCGCGTCCGATAATCGCTTGACCAGTTTTGTAACACTTTAAAGAGTGGCAGTTTCACATTACAATTGTAAACGTACTCCAAGAATAACGTCCCTCAATCTATATTGTTGAAATAAAAAAAAATTTAATACTATGAACACGACGTGGCGCAGCAAATAATCGATAGATGGGCCACAGGCAATTTTAATCCAAATAGCAAAAAAAGTGTCATACGGTATTATAAGCTAATTTAACTGTATCTCTTTTCAATCAGTTTTTCGCGGAATATTTCATAAAATTTAGGATATATAGAGTTTTATTACAACAGTTATTCAAAATATTTTATTTAAAGGTAAGGTAATTAACTACTTCAAGTATGCAAACAAAATTCAAAAATTTACAAGTTATATTTAGTAAAAAGATATCCTTCTAACTGATCTTGATTCTTGTGTTTATAATAATATTATAATTTGTTTTACATATGTTAATCCATACACCTTTATATGAATAAAGTTTTTTTAAAAAAATTGAACCGACTTCTAAAAGTGCGCTAAAAAGTGAAAAAAATAACCATACATTTTTATATGAAATTGAACTTTTTGAAGTCGGCGCCAAACTAATACCTGACAAAATGTGATTTGCATAAACAGGCTAAAAATACTTTATTTGTAATTGCTTTCTTACCATAATTTGTATATATTAGTAGTTATTTAGTTCGTGTACAAATAATTTGGCGCCGACTTCAAAAAGTTCAATTTCATATAAAAATTTATGGTCATTTTTCACTTTTTAGCGCACTTTTAGAAGTCGGTTCAATTTTTTTATAAAAATTTTATTTTTCTATTTTTAGTTTTAGAATTCATTATGATATTCATAAATTATTTGAACTAAGTACTAATCGAGATTAGTGTACCTCACAATGACTCCAAACTGGCAAAAAAGTACACATTTTATCCAAAGTTGTAAATCACTCTAAAATGAACCACTAAAAATTCTTTAGTTCTTAGAGTTTTCCAAAAACCAATCAAATTGGGTCAAACGAATATTTAGTCTGTCATAGAAAATCCACTATTTTAAATTTCAAATTAATTTTAGATTGGTAATATAGACCCTAAAACCTTCCAATATCGATATTTAAAGAAAATAATTTAATTTTTTATCCACCATGTTGGATACGCCATATTGAATTTTTTAAAAATAATTTTAGATTCGTCATGTGTGACCCCGAAAACTCTTCCGTACCAATTTTGGTGAAAATCGGACAAAATTGATTTTTTTTGTTCGCCATATTGAATCCACCATATTGAGTTTTTAAAAAATAATTTCATATTCTTTATGTGAGGCCCCGAAAACTTCCCCATACCAATTTTGGAGAAAATAGGACAAAATTGATTTTTTCGTCCGCCATATTGGATCCGTCAAATTGAATTTTTTAAAAATTATTTTAGATTCGTCATATGCGACCCCGAAAACTCCCCCGTATCAATTTTGGAGAAAATCGGACAAAATTAATTTTTTTGTCGGCCATATTGTATCAGCCATATTGAATTTGTAAAAATTATTTTAGATTCGTCATATGTGACTCCGAAAACTCCCCCGTACCAATTTTGGAGAAAATCGAACAAACTTGATTTTTTCGTCCGCCATATTGGATCCGCCATATTGAATTTTTTAAAAATTATTTTAGATTCGTCATATGCGACCCCGTAAACTCTCCAATACCAATTTTGGTAAAAATCGGACAAAATTGATTTTTTCGTCCGCCATATTGGATCCGCCATATTGAATTTTTTAAAAATAATATCAGAGTCGTTATGTGCAACCTCGAAAACTCCCCCATACCAATTCCGGAGAAAATCGGATTAAATTTTTTTTTTGTCCGCCATATTGGATCCGCCATTTTGAATTTTTTAAAAATAATTTCAAATTCGTTGGGTACAACCCCGAAAATTCCTTCATACCAATTTTGGAGACAATCGGACAAATTTAATTTTTTTGGCCTCCATATTGTAAGCGCCATCTTGGATTTTACTGCACCAATTTCTTTAAAAAAATATGGGACCACCGCAGTAACTTCCTTTACATAACGTAAAAAATTTCATTCCAATCGGTGCAGCCGTTCCGGAGTAATCAGTGTACATACATAAAAAAAAAATACATAGTCGACAAATTGAGAACCTCCTTCTTTTAGAAGTCGGTTAAAAAATAAAAGATACAAACCAGGCAATAAAATCTTGGAATCGGCAATCAATAACAAAATTGTTCAGTGTTGCCGGGTTAGTCATAAGGGGAACACGATTTTCTTATCCTTATATTTTTAAGGTACAATATTTCGTTGACTTATTATTGTCCTTGCCCATAAAATAATACAGTCCAACTTTATTAATAAGTATGTAAGTCAAGTTTCGAATCTTAAAAACAATAATAAAAAAATCATCTTTTTTATTTTTCACCAACAATAATGAATACCTTTCCGAAGACAACTATTCCTCTTAACGATTAGGTTAGTAATAAGAGAAAATGATTTTTTTATTCTTATATTTTTACGGTACAATATTTCATTAACATATAATTGCCCTTGCTCACAAAATAATAAAGTCTAACTTTATTAATAAGTATGTAAGTTAAAATTCGTTTCTTAAAAAAGGAACAAAAAATTGTTTTCTTTTATTTTTCACCAACAATAATGAATAACTTTCCAAAGACAACTATTCCTCTTAACGATTGGGATAGTAGTAAGAGAAAACGATTTTTTATTCTTATATTTTTAAGGTACAATATCTCGTTGACCTATTATTGCCCTTGCCTTAAAATAATACAGTCTAACTTTATTAATAAGTATGTAAGTCAAGTTTCGAATCTTAAAACAAGAATAAAAAATCGTTTTCTTTTATTTTTCACCAACAATAATGAATAACTTTCCAAAAGACAACTACTTCTCTTAACGATTGGGATAGTAGTAAGAGAAAAAGATTTTTTATTCTTATTTTTTTAAGGTACAATATCTCGTTGACCTATTATTGCCCTTGCCTTAAAATAATACAGTCTAACTTTATTAATAAGTATGTAAGTCAAGTTTCGAATCTTCAAAACAAGAATAAAAAATCGATTTCTTTTATTTTTCATCAACAATAATGAATAACTTTCCAAAGACAACTATTCCTCTTAACGATTGGTATAGTAGTAAGAGAAAATGATTTTTTATTCTGATATTTTTAAGGTACAATATCTCGTTGACCTATTATTGCCCTTGCCTTAAAATAATACAGTCTAACTTTATTACTAAGTATGTAAGTCAAGTTTCGAATCTTAAAACAAGAATAAAAAATCGTTTTCTTTTATTTTTCATCAACAATAATGAATAACTTTCCAAACACAACTATTTCTCGTAACGATTCCAGGGCTTTGAACTTCTATCCATAATTCTCATACGTTCGGTCTGCCAGGCTTAATTGTCAAAACGGCTGAATCGATTTCGATAAAACTTTCCAAACATGAAGATGAGAGTGTCAGTTGCGATATATGCTACTTTTTTTCTGTCGGTCTGTCCGTCTTTCTGCAAGAACCAATCTTCCAAACAACTAAATGGATTTCGATTAAACTTAACAGTCGAGATTAATGTTCTCAGGAGTGATATAGGCTGCTTTTTTCTTTATCCGTCTGTCTGTCTGTCTGTACAAGCTAATTTACAAAACGTCTGAACCGATTTAAATGCAACTTCATAAACGGCTGAATTTCTATTAAACTTTACAGACTTGAAGAACAGGTTGTCAGGGGAGATATAGAATGTTTTTTTTTCTGTCTATCTGCCTGTTTGTCTGCATATACTAATCTTCGAAAAAGCTGAACCAATTTCAATGACACTTTACAGATATGAAAAGAAGGTTATCAGTAGTGATAAAGCCTGCTTTTTTCTGCCTGTCTGTCTGCACGGGCAAATTTTCAAAACAACTGAATCGAATTCTTCGAAACTTTTGTACATGGTTGTTAGAAGTGATATAGGCTGTTTTTTTCTGTCTGTCTGTCTGTACGAATTAATCTTCGGACGAGTTGAACCGATTTCGATGAAACTGAACCTTTCTTTAATTATCTTGACCACGCCATGCCGGGAAATAGGATTTTTCGATGTTTATCGAAGCGTCCGTACATGATAATATCGAACCATATAACGTAGTATATGTGCGAGTTCTCCACGCCATTCGCCCGCATAGTAGGATCACGAAAATGACCGAACAATGATCGAAAAACTATTTATGACATCACACACCATAAGTTTACGGAGAACTGTAGGTTCTCCACCCGGATGCAGAGTCTAAAATCACAGTCACCTATTGGAATGTGCTTTTCTGGTCTAACATTGTAAGTGAAGCAAGGCTTATGCGGATATGGTATTTCATCATCTTACTGCTCTCCGTATATCCCACATCTAGTGGTCAACATTGTCAAACATCCTTATAAGAACAGGCAATGTTGTTTCATCCTACCGACACTGTCGAGGACCCTCATAAGAACGAGTAGTATAGGTTTTCTTCCTAATATCCTACGGTTATTGAATGACATTATCGAGGACCAATATAGGAACAGATATTGTCGTTCCATCCTGCCGAAGCTGTCGAGGATCTTTATAGGAACGGTCAGTGTTGGTTCCTTTCTGTATATCCTACCGCTACCTATATACACATACATTAGATGTAATCAGTTTTATTTAATTCCGTAATGACCAGGATCGTGTTTACAACCAAGTGCTCATTAAGGGGGCCGCCAAGGTTTTAGTGCCTTGAAGTTACCAACGGCGCATACAAAAACGTCTACCGCTGATCGGCGTCGGGTGACCACCAAGATATAACGTACCGCTGCAGGCCGAATAGTACGAGACGTCGTGAATAGCGTCGCGAATTGTTAAGACAGCTATAACTAGTAGATAGCGCCTGTTAACTTATCATTCATAGAAAAAAAAACGAGGTATAATTTTTAGTACCTCACCAATGTTCACCTTATTATAAAAATAATGTTTTTAAATTTGTTTCTATCTTGGAGTTATTTTATCATCTTTAAAAGTTCGCTCTGGTTTTTGTTATTAAGGCTAATTACTTTTATTATCTATACGTTAATAATATTTTATTTTTAATTTTAGGCCTCCGAACCAATAGACCCATGGACAAAAGTGTATGATGCATCAACGGAAAAACCAAATATTTGTTATCAAATGTACCGAGATTTTGATGCAGAAAATGAAGATTGTCTATATATGAATATTTTTACTCCACAAGTAAGTTTTTGATAACAATATAGGGTTCAAATTTTAATCATTTTGATTTGCTTTTCTTTAAGGGACTGCAGCTACCCGCATTAAGTAATATTTTTCCAAATTCTTATAATTATTTCTTAAAACTGTTTAGAAACATACACTTTAAAGCGCCATGACTTGATATCAATTTTGGAATGTCCAATGCCCTATCGATGTTTATATACCAATCTGAAACAAAAATTATTTTAGTTTTTTTAGGTAGTAGCTATCGGGCCCTATATTTAAAAAATTTGTCTCCCCCTCCATCCCAATAAATATAGAAGATATTTTTTCAAGTTTCTCCGTTATAGGGCGCAGGGACGCAATTAAGGCGACTTTTAAAGCGCCATTAGTGATTTCGTAGATTCAACAAAAAAAAATCATTCATTTCCTAAAATTCAGTTTAATGCCCGATTTAATATTCATGGAATAACTTATATTTTTACGGTTTCTTTATTATGCTTCTTCCATTCTCGTACTATTTTCCTCTTATCCAACTTAATTGGTCGGAAAACACCAACATCTATTGATTACGTAATATGCGTACTGCTAGGAGACCTAAGAACAAAACAAAAGTTATTATCCATACATTTTGAAATACCATTCAACGTAATTTAATTTGCCAAATTATCGCCACCGGTGGTTGAAAATATGACAATATTATGCTGATATTCCACAATATGTATATCGAACCATCCAGACTGTGTCCTATTGTATCTCCTGCTGGTCCATTTTCCATTCAAGTACTCCATAGATGACCCTTATAGACTATGTATAGCTGAAGCACAAATCTTAAAACTGAACAAGCAAACATGACGTACGTAGCTGCCCTAGAAGTATCAATTATTTTTTCCATTCATTTAGAAGTCCTATGAACGATCATTTTCGCGCTGCTGGAATAGAATATGAAATTTCTCTCGTCATAAATAAAAATCGCGTTAGATGAAACATCTTTTAAACATCCTGACAAGTCGTTAAAATAATTATTAATCATATCAGGCCAGAACTCAACCTTGAGCGTATTTCATTTGTTGCGCCAATCGTTTGGTCAGCTGTCATTTGAATCACAAGGATAACCCCAGTTCACTGCAACCGATATAGCTCTAACTCGATAGTATTTTTCTTTGTTTGAGATTACAGTTTGGCCCTAAACAAATTTTGAATTTGGCCCTTGAGTTTTTCTATATAAAAAGAATTTTTTTAATATTTACTTAAATATTTTAAGTTTTCACCTTGTTGATATAGGTATAGTATTAGCTGAAATATGTCGTCGCTATAATCCCGATATTTTCAAAATCCCGTACTTCTTTAATAATACACCACTAGAAAGTATAAAAAAAAATGGAACATTTGAGGCCAGAGCTTAATTGTCTAGTAAATTATTAATCGGTGAAAAAAAAAAGGCAGTAATTCAATATGTGTGATCTCTGTCTAACGGGAAGAGTTCAGATTTTAAAAAATCAACCTTTTTTTAAAGATGTATTGGACAAGAATAAACAGTTACAAATGACCCTTACCATGACACAAGTTCAACTAGAAAGCCTAATAGCGAAATCTCCCGCCGCATTTGGAGAGTAAATTTTCTACCTCAAGAGCACAGTATGTTATCAGTTTTATCTGGAAAAGGAAAAAATTTTCAAGTCGCAGAGGGTTTCCTATTCATCGCGTTGGACGATACTTTATACCATTTACCAAAATGGAAATTTAAATTAAAATTTTTTTTTTCAAACTCGTTTTTCAATTATTTTACACCCTTTGTTTTTCGCTCTCTCCTAATGGTTTATTGCATTTAGATCCTCTTACTATTTTTATTTTATTAATTAACTGATTACAGTGTTTAGGTTCTTAAAATAAAGCTAAATATTTTCAGCGGATTTCACCTTGATTCTCTTTCCAAAGACACTACGGAGCTGTAATAAACTGAGAATTAAAATTCACAGAAAATTGCTGCTGTATAAAGTTATATCATGATAAAAAAATTATTATTAATATCCTGCACACAAAATATTTAAATACAGTGGTCTGGCATGTTTTTAGTATTGAAAGTATCTGAGTATTATCTTTTGCTCTACAGTTCATTTGTTTATTATTTTAAGGACCCTACAGCTCAAAATAAAAACTTACCAGTTATGGTTAACATCCATGGAGGTGCCTTTGTTGGTGGTTCTGGTCTTGTTTCAAATGCTTCAATGGGAGGTGTTTCACCAAAATATTTAATGGAAAATGATGTCATTTTTGCTTCTTTTAACTACAGATTAGGTATTTTTGGTAAGTTACAAGTATTGCATTTTTCTTTAAGGTATTTTATTAAAATGCACATAAAAAAATTTAAAGTCAAATTTATTATTGTTTTCAGTTGACAATTAGAAGTGTTTGAGTAATTTTTCTTAAGGCTATTACATGCAAAGCAGCACCGTATCATCATACTTTATATGATGATACAGTGTTGCTTTTGATACCATTCGCAGATTTTTGTAAGCATCAAATTCCCCAAAGTGAATTTCGCTAAAGTAAACTTGTAGCAAATTAAAAGTTTAAGTTTTAATTTTAACCGATGACATCTGCTTATTTCTGGTCACTCTCAAAAGTTCAAAATAACGGAATGATTATGGAACTGCTAAATGATTTCAGATCATTTGTTTCAGTGTCTAACTGCTTTATAAATTTGTCATTCTAAGCTGAATTGTTTATTACCAAAATAATAATTTCAAGCAAGGAATAGCTTTCTTGTATTCTAAAATCCCTCCAGCTACCATTTTTTTCTCTTTCGAGTTGTTTAAAGGAGAAAAGATAGACAGAAAATTCAGTTCTGGTTTTCCCTCCATACGCGTTCCGATCACTTAATGATCTCATCAGTGAAACTGTAACAAACCAAGAGCAAAACAGATAAGAAACAATTGTCCATATTAAACGTAAATTCCGAAATATGTCAGCAGGATGTTAATCCCATGTCAGACTGCTAAATATCAGCAATCAAAAGGTAACTATGCGTACAAGTTATGTTACGGTTTTAATTTTCCTGTATAATTTCTTATCTAAAATAGTAATTTTTATGCTTACCTCCTTCATCATTTATGTATTTTTTTGTTTTGGAAACATATTTACAAATGAAAGAAAATATCTTGTTTATAAGAATTAGATTCACAATTATGGTATTATAATTGATGGTCATTGTTCGATGGTCCTTGTTGTTATTTTGTTTAGTTCGTAAGGCTTCTCTCCTTTGTACCTAAAATATAGAAAGGTATTAGTCTTGTACAGAGTGGCTCGGTACAGAATATTTAGTTAGAAATTCTTAATTTAAATTGTCTTTTGCGGTTATTGTTACCTTCATCGAGAGACCTCGAGTGAGCAGATAATCATTTGGCTGCAGGATCGACAGATTTGTGAGTGGAAGCTCTCTGGATCCTGTTGTATCTTCTATGTCTTCTAGGCACCTTAATTTTCCCCATTGTGTCAATTGTCGTATAACTATTAGAGGTTCTATTAAACTACAACCGAAAAACTACCTTAGTGTCAAATATAAATAAACTTTAAGGTTAGAGTCTACTCGACTTTTCTTGTTCAGTTTCACTTCAACAAAGCCTGTTTATTGCTATAAATTTTTGAACGTACCACAATTGTCCTAGTTAATTGCTAATTAAATTTATTGTAATAATTTAAAAATTTCGTATTTTTATTTTTCTTGTTTTGAGAGCTTGTAAGTTGTCATTAACGTCATGTACAGATCCCTGTATCTTTTCCCACCGTTTTCTTGGACGCTTTTCTGGGGACAAGAAAAAATCTTGGAGTGATAAGGACACTTTCCTTGCAGAGTTGCACCGGAAAGGTCACTTGGCAATTTTGCTAGTTTTGAATTGAAAGATTCGGGTCCTTGACCAAATTTATAGTAACTGTGTTGTTAAAAGTTTTGTGCTGATTTGGTTTTGTCAGTTCGGGAGACAAACCCGACATCAAATTTTTCTATTTTTTCTGTTCCACCACAAAAAGACCACATAACATCACTGGCCTTTTTTTCTTTTCCTGTTATTCTCTTGCTTTCCTTTTGTCGTTTCTACCCCTATTGCCCTCATTTGGATCATCATCGGGGCCTTCTTGCTGATATCTCTACGGCACCTGCCTTGCATGCTGTACATACCACCACACCGAGTGATCCAGAGCCTCAACATCAGGACATCAAGAAGCCGCCGTTAATCAGGTTTTATGTGTCTATGTCGTTTCAGGGAATTATAGACTTTTAACCTGCTTAAATTTTGTCTTCGGTGAAACCTATAAGTTTAAAAACCTCATAGCGTTTTATTTTCTTTTGTATATATAATTATTAAATAATCGGTGTACCTACTTCTTTAAAAACTATTGTGTTTCCTCATATGGTACAACTTATTGAATCGTGCAACCATATGCAGTTGATATCTGTAAACTCCAGTAAACAGGCCTATTTACACAGGTAGAGTGCACTCAATATTATCACTGTATACATATATTTATTATTTACCATAAATCACTTTTTCATAGTTAGTATCACGGCCAAAAATAATGAATTGGAGTATAATTATTTTTATTAAATTTATCTTTGAAAGTGTTAATTGTCAAAAACCACCTGCTTAAACAGCTGGCTGTCACAGGCTTATTCTTTTGACCAGAGAAGCGCTGGGCCACGCTTAGCTGAATTTACACCGAGAAACGTAAAATAGATACTTGTTTTTGATTTTTTTTTTGGGTATTTTCTTGGAGTTCTTAGATTTCCTGTTTTGTTTTTTTGATCGGTCTCTGCCTTAACCTTTAGGGCACGAAAACAGATGGCGCATTTTACCTAGACCACTCTCCGTTCCCTTGGGAGCTAGCCGGATGAGCCCTAAAAGATAGAGACTATTACAGAGCCACTTGATTAAAAAAAAAATAGAGTAGACTCAAATCAGACATCAAAAAGTCTTTATTTATCTAACAAGACTTAAACTTATTAATTTACAACAATCCATCTTTTAAATTTTTTTTTCTAACAAATTTGACACTTCTTCTTCTCCTCTCCTAACGATTATTTTTTTTTTCTATAACAGTTACCAGACGGTATAAAAATTAACTCTACGTAATAATAAAAAAAATTAATGTTCTTAGCTATGGGCGTCCTAATTGACTAACAGGTTTAATATATGGTAAGTTTCCTAGTCGAAACGTTTCTCTTCAGATCGTCTGTGGAAATTACAAAGCAAAACCAGTATGCCAGATAACCATAATATATGGCTATACCACCGATGCTAATTTTAAAAGTTTAAAAAATAAAATATACATATTTAGAATATTGACATTATTTTTAGGTTTTTTGTCGTCCGGTGATGCTGTTATTCCTGGAAATGCTGGACTTAAAGACCAAATTTTAGCCCTTAAATGGGTTCAAAAGAACATTGCAGCCTTCGGTGGTGACCCGAACAAGATGACAATTTTGGGTCAATCTGCAGGTGGAGCTTCCGTTGGGTATCACATTTTGAGCCCAGCTGCCAAGGGTAAGATATACTTTAAGATAGCATATATTTTAGTTATTTCATGATTGGAATAGGTCAGTCACCCAAATAAGGTGATACACACAAATGCCGAGAGAACCAATTTTATTTATATATGTGATAAATTAACAAGCCAAAGACTTCCAAACGTGCAGTAGATACCTGATATTATGGCTTAAAAGGTTTATTTCTCACATAGTTGACATATATTATCTTACTCTGCCAGGTACATACATCTCATTAAAAACGACGATCTGATGTATGGCTTGTATATTATCTAAAAAGATTCCGAAACTTTGAAGTTCCATAATAAAACCTCTGTATTTTTAGGTTTATTTGGTGGTGCTATTTTGGAATCTGGCACTTCGCTATGTCCCTGGGCATATCAAAGAAATCAAACAGAAATATCTTTTAAAACTGCTGCATTTATTGACCCACAATTTAATACCTCAAGAAAATCTGAAGATTTATTAAAGGTTTTACAGAAAGCCAAGGCGAAAGATCTTGATAATGCTGGTTTGTCCTATGCTAAATGGGTAAATATTTTAATATTTTTTAGTTCAAATAAATGCTGACCTTTATCTTCATATCTAACACAATCTAAAAATAAAATGACAATAGAAACTAACATGATTAATTTAATTGTCAGTTAAGTTTTAATTTCTATATAGGTAATTTTGATCAATTGAATTAACCGGTCCCATTGTTACCTTTATTTCCGAGAATTCGCCTTTAAGTTGCATTTCGTATTTACTAAAAAAGAGTATATTTTATTAATTCATAATTTTATAGAAGGAATTTAGATTACTACGATAAAAAACAACAGACTCCGAACAGCAATTCGGATTAAGTTAAAGAAAATGGAACATCAACTAAATTGATAGCATAACGATCTTACGACATTAAAATATAGAAATTAATTTTAATGGTGTTGATAATAATTTGAGTTCCGTAAATGTAAAACTCGGTATTTGCTAGTTACAAAATTTTTCAAGAAACTGGAAAAAGTGTCCATAATTAAAATTCGTATGGATTTATATAAAATTTTGTTACTAATTTGCTCTAATGATCTTGTTTTGAAATAACTATGCTCCTTAATTCGAAATTCTACCAAAAATTTAAAAAAAAAAAGACTTTTAAAGTACCAAGTTTTTACAACGACGGTACCTGAAGTGTCAGGCTCCGATTTTAATAAAACTTCAATATATTGCACAAGATACAAAAATAAGAGACACATATTTATTTTATCTGCGCAGATTCATTTTAACGGGATGAAAACCGCTCCTAAAATTCACTCTTAAAAACAATATTTTTGAAATATCTCAGGTTCTAAGTGAGATATCTTTACAAAACCAAGTAAAAATGACTTGTTCTTCGAAAAAATATTAAACCGTGGTTTTTTACCCCCAAGCATATCATCTCTTATTTTTTATGTTTTAAGAGTAAACCACCTTTTTGCGCCCGTAATTTAATTCTAGAAATTACGAAATTAAATATAATTGTTTGAACATATTTTTTTACACATATCATAAGTAAATTAAGTTGACGAGTTTCGGAGTTTCTAAAAATAACTAATAAAAGAAGGTGAGCTACACCCAAATACTTTTTGTTCTTAAACCTTAAACTTTCATCCTCAAGAATATCATCTTCTATTTTTTATAAGGGTAAATCATCTATTCGCGAACGTAATTAAATTCTAAAAATTACGAAATTTATTAAAATTCCTTGAAAATATTTTTTTCATGACTACCATAATTAACTCAAGTTGGCATATTTCGGGGTTTTCCAAAATAAACTACTAAAGGAGGATCAATCACCCTCAAATATTTTTTTTATATCTCAAGATTCAATTAAGATAACTTTACAAAACAAAATGAAAATTATTTGTTATTCGAAATGATATTAAACTATGGTATTTCATTCCCAAGGATATCATCTCTTATTTACTAGGGTAAACCACATATTTGCGCACCTAATTTTACTACAAAAATAACTAAATTTAATGGAATTGTTTGAAAATATTTTTTTAACTAATACCATAAGTCACTAAAGTTATCGTATTTCGGGGTTTCTAAAAATAAACTAGTAAAAGAGAACGAGCCATCCCCAAATACTTTTTTTTCTTAAATCTCAAGTTCTAATTGAGAAAACTTTACGAAACAAATTGGAAATTACTTGTTATTTGAAATGAAGTTAAACTATAGTATTTGCAGCCTCAAGGATATCATTTGATGGATGTCATTTCATACGTGTATAACTATTCTTATAATTACCAAATTTCAGATGTAATAAACGTTACATATCTTAGTGAAATTTTTTCTTTTTATTAATAAGAAAATATAAACTTATTTCATTAGTTACGCATTCATGTCTCTAATTTATTATAATTCATGACAAATGGTGTTTTCTAATTCATTCATTTAAATTGAAATTTGAAAATTTTAATAATGATAATATATATGGACTTACTGACTTACTTTTATAAGAGAATAAGGAACAATATCCTAAGATGTAAAAATACCAGAGTTTAATATCATTTCGAATAACAAATAAATTTAATTATTTTTTATAGAGATATCTTAATTAGAAATGGAGATATTTACAAAAAGTATTTGGGGGTGGCTCACCCTCTTTTTCTAGTTTATTTTCGGAAACCCCGAACCACATCAACTTAAATTACTTATTGTATTCGTAAAAAAATATTATCAACAAATTTGGTTTAATTTCGAAATGTCTAGAATTAAATTATGTCGATACATTACAAGATTATTCCTCATAAAAAGTAAGAGATGATATCTATGGGGTTAAAACAAAATGATATAACCTCACTTCAACTAACAAGTAACTTCCACTTTGGTTTGTAAAGATATCTCAATTAGAATTTGAAATTTGAAAAAAATATATTATTCCATTTTTTGAAAATCCAAAACACGTCAACTTGAGTTAATTATGATATTCGTAAAAAAAATATGTATATATATATATATATATATATATATATATATATATATATATATATATATATATATATATTACACAATTTTATTAAATTTCCTAATGTTTAGAATTAAATTAGGTGCATAAATATATGATTTACCCAAATAAAAAATAGGGGATAATATCTTTGGGGATTAAAATACTATAATTTAACATTATTTCGAATAACAAGTAACTTTCCTTTTGTTTTGTAAAGATATCTCACTTAGAACCTGAGATATTGCAAAAATACTCTTTTTAGGGGTGAACTTTAGAAGCGGTTTTCACTAACCTGAGCTAAAAATTGAAGTTTTATCCCGTTTTAGGGTGTTTCCCAATCTTAATTACTTTAGGTTGTAGACTCGAAAGTAATTTTCCATTTTTGGGTACAGATTTGAAAAAACCACATCAGATTTGTAATTAATTTCACCTCTTATTAAAATATTGCGATTTTCTTTAGTCAGTATACATCTCTTTGATTCATTAAATTTAAAAAGTCATTCAGCCGCAAAAATTTGCCAATCGTTGCCAAACATGAAAAGTTTTGAGTAATTTTAAATTATTTATTCGAACTCTGTGCGGTCTCCAGTAACACTTTTTCTTTTAATATCCCTCTCGATTAACCCAAATACTCTATCTGGAGGAATAAGGAATGTTGAACTACTGGAAAAATCATTTCAAAAAAAGTTGTAGGTTTTGGAGCTTTATAACCTAACCAGAATCTGCAAAGAGTAAAATCTTCTTTGTGCCCTTTTTGAAATCATGGTCATGTAGTTTGGGTAAAGCTAAATTCTTTTGGCAATCAAATGAAAAGTATTGTACCACTTCAATGTTTGACTTAAGAAAATCATAAAATGCTTTCATTTTAAGTGTATGTTCGCGCTGTTCTGTCAAAATCTGTACCTTTTGATCACTGTTTTTAATATTTTTAAGAAGTTCTTTATTACAAATACATGTGGAACAGATATGAGCCATAGATGTTCCGAAGCTCAAAATGCAAAATGTATTTACATATTTTCTAAAAAAGCAAAGTTTTACATTTAAATTGGAGTTCTCAATACAGTAAATTTTATACAGTTTTTTTTTTAAATTTTGATCACATGGTAATAAAAGTCAGATCTCTCCCTTTGGTAGTGGCTTTCTTTACAATATATGTTTTCAACAAATTGTTTTATAGAAGCATTATTGTTATGATCTTTGTTCTTAACTATAAATAGTGATTTTTAATTAGTCATTCTAAGCGATCTGCACTAAAATGAATAATGAGTCTGATATCTAATTTAATCTGAAATTTTATTTTTAAAGGAAAATTATTTTAAACATTCTCATTGAATACCTTGTATAAAAATAAACGTACACATTACAGAGGAAACATAAATACTAAGGAAAAGCTATTATTATAGGAAGGCAGTTATTTTCAATTATTGCAGCATTTCTTACTGAGCTTAACACTTGCATCTTCACTCTTTTCCCCTTGTCTCTCTTTACCGTCCATTTTCTGCCTTTCCCAGTTTTACATGGTATAACTTTGGTATTCATTATAACAAGATATAATTATTATTGAAATTATTTAAATAAGAAAAACTAGCAAAAATGAGCGATGTAAATAATTGCTACTGATCTCTACAAAATCCAGACAACAAATAAATAAATAAATCTGTTTACGTGCACTTAGTCACGCGACTATTGGGCGAAAAGTCATTGCCCGGTTACAATTACAAAGTTTTGAATCTAACAAGTGAAGGCAAATACAGAGTTTTGCATCTAAGCTTCGTTTTCAAATGCATAGAGTTTTGTATTTAGGGGACTCATTTATTTGAACATGCAATTATACACAATGTCTACAGAGTAAAATTTTATACTTTAAGAAATATTGGTATGATTTATTTCAGGACTCCGCCCAACCTGGTATAACTGGTAGGAGTCCAATACAGCAAGGAATTTATTTTACTCCAGTAATTGAAGCAGAAAATAATGACAGCCCATTTTTGACAGATTACCAATATGGAATACTCGAAAGTGGCAATTTTAACCAAGTACCGATTTTAATAGGTCTATGTGCAGAAGAAGGTTTAATTAACTTGCCTTGTAAGATTTTTTAAATAAATAATATTATTTTATTAGTTTTAGACGTAAACTATTAGATTTTATTTGGTATCATTAGGAATCACCATTCCACGTTGACGCCGTTCTGTAATGCAAAAAATTATTGAAATCAAATTTGGTATATTTGTATTGTTATTTTAGATTCATTCGATGACCTCCTTCAGGGTTATGACTCTGATCCTTCTTACTTGAACCCACAAAATCTTCACATAAGCACAGCAAGTGAATGGCATGAAGTTGCAAACTTGTTGAAGAATCATTATTCCCCTAACAGTTCCTTTATGGATTACCCATTGGGAGCAATTCGCGTAAGTTGTTTATTTAAAACCGTTTATAAGTCTTTAATGAAATCCTGATAGCTAACAGAGGAACAGAGATAATTAAATTAAGATAAAATTACTTGTGTCGTTTAAAAACAGGGAAAATATAAAACGCTTCCAGGTATGTTTTCCAAAAATCGAAACTTCCATTTTGGGCATTTTATTGTGCTATTATATCCAAAATATAAAACTAGCAGAACATTATATGGCATTACAAAGCATTCATATTATTTTATTTAGAGATCTTATGTTTCTATGTCATTCCCAGTAAACATTTTTAAATAGAAACTGGTTCTATTGCATTTTTGAAAGAATAATAAATATGACAAATCTTGTATTTTTCAATTTGTTGTTTAATTAAACAAGATTGATAAAATATTCCGGTCTAGCTTAATTAGGGGCAAACAGAAATCTATAGTGGATCTATATTTTCTTCTATCATCAAAACTACAATTCTTCTATTTGATTGTGCATTCCATATGCCAATGACGTCACCAGCTGTTAAAAGACGATGTCATTTAAAAATTTTTTAATTAGGATATCATTTAAGTCATCAGTTATATGATATTTTTTGTATAGAATTCCCGGTTGCTAAATTCAACAGTTTGAAAAATATTGACAATTTAATATAGCGAATTCATAACACATTTTGTCCTAATTCTACCCTTTTACCCTCCCTTCAAATTCCAAATTTCAGTTTCCAGATTTAGTATGTATTTGTGTAAATAAGTTTTGATAGTTCAACTTACCTTACCCTGACATTAGTTTCTGATCGTTGATATTAGTCTTGTTATTAGCGCGTAAACTACTAATTATCAAAACAACTAACAAAACAGAAATATATTACTCTACTTATGATGCTACAATCTTTCGTCAATCAACTTTTTTTAGTATTTTTAATTTAGTAAATTTTGGTAATTTTAGTAAAAAAGAAAAGTAAATTTAGTAATTTTAAAATCAAAAATGCATTGCACTTTCGGACTAGACCCCTTAAACCTTCAATAGCCAAAACAATTTTTTCACCTTCCAAAAAAATCCCAACTGACTTTTTCAGTACTTCACTACATGTGGTCATCTGTATACTGTTATCTTATGAAAACTAATTTCTTAATATAAAATAATATTAAATTAATGTGTTTACGGTGTGCAGTGTCGTTCGTAAATTTTTATTTAATGTAAATTTGCAATATATCCTAAATAATTTAACAGTTATATCAAAAAATGCTCTATTATTTTCAGTTACATCCTGAAGACGGTACAAGAAATTACCCAAAAGTCAATCATATAAAAAACATAAAATATAGAAAGTGCTCTCACGTTTTGATTTAATTTTTTAACTGACCCTAAATCCAAGAAAAACAAACAAATAAAAATACATCATTGAAGGTCCAAGAAAAAAATAACGAAAAATATACTTTACACACATACACACAACACACACACACAAACACATCTAGAGACAGATCCAACTCATCGATGAAAATTCTGTTTGTAGTTCTATCAGGATCATTCTGCATCAAATCTGTTACATAGAGTGACATTCTGTCAGTTCATATTTGACTGACATCGTTAACAATTATTGAATTCGTCGCTTTGAAATTGTAAAGCATCCAGTTGGATAGATCAGCAGTATTTGAGCAGCAATTATTAGGAATGGTTTGATAAAATAAAATTGCCATGTAATAAGTCCTTATTTTGAATTTCGTGTTAAAAAATTAAAAAAAAAAGACATCACCAGTAGTAATATACTAGAAAACTCTTATCAGAAGGGACAAACATTCGGGTCTTCAATTTATCTCACATTTCATACGAACCTACATCTAATGACAACAAATGCATTTCGATAAGATTGCTTTGGTTTGGTTTAAACAGTTTTCTCTCTCTCTCTCTCTCTCTCTCTATATATATATATATATATATATATATATATATATATATATATATGTATATATATATATATATATATATATATATATATATATATATATATATATATATATATATGTTTATACGGCTTTCACGGATTCCTCCGTGTGAGATGCATTAGCAGTGGTTATATCCACATTATGCTGTTATAGTGCTGAAATCACATTCAGCAAACGTACAACTATATGCAACTCCGTATGTAAGTGAAATAAAATGCGAAACAGTGAATGCAAACTTCGCTCCATCATATCCTTTCTGTGTTAGAGGTTGCACAGTTAGAATAAATTGTAATAAAACACAATTCATCCTATTTCACCACCATCGAGATGGTGGCCTACCTGTACCACCATACCGAGAACAAATTTTCAGCACTACAACAGTATAATGTGGATATAACCACTGCTAATGCATCTCACACGGAGGAAACCGTGAAAGCCGTATAAATATATATAAGCCATCCGACGAGAAGTCGGCGAAGCCGCGTTCAGTGTGCATGTAGGTACCCTGATGAGTCTAGTGAGAGACGAAACATGTATCTCTGCTGTATCACTGTGGCGGGGAGGGTAAGCTTTGACTTTCTTCTCGGTATGGTGGTACAGGTAGGCCACCATCTCGATGCTGGTGGAATAGGATGAAATGTGCTTTATTACAATTTATTCTAACTGTGCAACCTCTAACACAGAAAGGATATGATGGAGCGAAGTTTGCATTCACTGTTTCGCATTTTATTTGATATATATATATATATATATATATATATATATATATATATATATATATATATTTATTACTTTATTGAAATTAGGTTCACATTTATAATATGTTTTTCATGGCTTTTGACGTTTCGTTCTTTATTTAGAACATCTTCAAAAACAATCGTCCTGAGATTTCGTCAAAACTGTTACTAATATTAGTAATGTGTGTTCATTTTCTTGAAAAATATCTGGATAAAAAATTTACTAGGCATCGTCATATTGATCGAGTGTCAAAAAGAACATAGTTGCTTAAAAAATAGATTCTTCTTCTTCTTTAGGTCTCATGTCCGTATTCAGACGTTGGTGGTCATCATGTTTACAATTTCCTGAAATCTTTCTCTATCGGTTGCAGCGCGAAATAGTTCCTCCACCGTGCAATCACACCACTGCCTGATGTTACGTAGCCATGAAAGCTTCTTTTGGCCTATCCATCTTTTTCCTTCCACTTTTCCTTGTATTATAAGGCGAAGTAGATGGTATTTAGGTCCTCTAATTATGTGGCCGAAGTATTCTGTTTTCCGCCTCTTTGTAATATTCAAGAGCAGTCAATCTATATCCATCATTCTGAGAACATCCTCATTGGAAGTGTGCGAAACCCATGATAACTTTATGACCGATTTATCATTCTGATTTTGCTTATCAAGTTACATTTAATAATAATATTTTCTCATATTGTTAAATAATGTAAGATAAATAATTGTAAAATAATGTTTGTTATTCGTCAATTATATGTTGGTTTTCTTTTTAGTACTTCACTGAACAGGATTTTATGAAATCTTCAACTAAACATGCTGAGCTGCAGTCCAAATTTACTGACGTCTTTTTCTATCAGTTTTCCTACACCGGACAAATGGGTGGAAATATAAATAACAAGTTTCCAGGTAAGTAAATGAGTGAAGTTTAAAATTTTACTATCAAGTATAAAGCTCCTAGTTATAATTTGCAAGTATTCCGCCTCAAAAATTTTTTACCTTGAAGGACTTGCGGATTATTGTAATAATTTCTTAAATCTTTTATTGATCTATAGTAATAATTTCTTAAATCTTTTATTGATCTATAGTGTTATCTATGGTAAATTTACTTTATAATAAGATTTTATTTACCTTCATATGTGCTTCTATTTGCAATGAAATTTTGGTAGATTTTATGAAATACAAACCTTTTTATTTATCGGACAACATAAGGCAACATATATCTATCAAAGATGAGTATATAAGGAGTAAATACTTTTTTAGCACGCTAGTATGCTCTAAGGTATCAATTCCCAAAGTTCCATGCGTAAACCCCCAGGGGTCGACTCTATCATACATGGATTCTATGTAAACGGAAGAAAAAATTTGGGGTGTATGAGATATACATGAAAATCCGCCAAAATGGATTCTATTTTGGCACATCATAACGAAAATTTATGCATTCTATAAATATTATTATGATATTATTTACTTACACTGGAAATAGATAAAGAAATTTCCCCTTTATATATTAATTAGTTATATTTCATTCAATATTTGTGTAAGTAACTAACTATTCGCTATATGGTCACACTACTTGTAACTTATAAAAATTTCCGCATTTGTTAGCTCATATGAGCAATAGCAAACATTTATTTTTCGACTTAAACCAGAGCTACATGAAAGCCAGTCCAGACCTATTTAATTAAAAATTTTTGGGGTTTGCGCATCGGCACCTAGCTGCATTAAAATTCGAAAGGTAATAATTTTTTTAGTGCATTTAATTTATTTAAAAATTTTAATTTAATGATAAGGAAAGAGACAATAGAAATAGACACCAACACAAAACATATTGGAAAACATGGATCTAAAAAGATCAATAATACCATCACAAAAACTGTAACAGTGGCAGGCGAAAAGGTTAACAAGAAGAAAAAATCTAAGAATTGGATTTCAGCTGCCACAAAAAAAATGTTTGAAAGGAATTTATCAAAAAAAATAGAGGACTGAATATATAACAATCGATCACAAACAACTTTCTTGGAGAAAGAGAAATAAGAGATAAAGAAAAATAATTTATACTACAGAACAAATCTCTAGACCTAGACATCAAAATAAAAGCCAACATCAGAAGCAAGACAAAAATTAAAACGTGAAATTTCCAACATAAATTCGGAAAACCTATCAGACATTAAAGAATGTGAAACAAAAAACACAATCAAAAACTGTAGAAATAAAAAAGCTCCAGGTACAGACCATTGTAAATGCGGTTTTCAGAAAAGGAGAAAAATCGCTCATCAAAATATTATATAATAAATGTATGCAAGAAGACCAAATACCAACGGACTGGGAACCTTTTGATATACGGAATGGTAACCGTTTATAAAAAGAATAAAAATAAATGATGCCCTGCATAATCGAAGATCAACACTGTATTTATCAAAAGCGCAACCGTTCACATGGGGAATATGCTACGATCGGTAAGAAAGGAGCCAAAAATCCATTTTTCGAGCTGATTTCAAATATTTCAAAATTCTGACCTAGTTGGGCAATTCTGATCTCATATTTGGATTCTACGCAGCAAATTACTTCTGAAATGACCCCCAGCTCACCAATAACAAACAATAGGCCTGTGTAATTTATTCAGCATCTTTTATCTTGCTGCCAAATACTACCTAACATAGCTTTTGTATTTCTTACCTATCTCACATAATAGTAACTCACTTAAAGATACAAAGAAACTTAACTTTTTTTAGGTTCCGCAAATGTGACGCATACTGAGGAATTCGGTTATATCTTTGGAGGAGAGCCTCTTGAGCTGTTTCCAGAGGATGATCGACTTGTACATAACAGAATTATGAGAATTTGGACAAACTTTGCTACGTACTGGTAAGAAAAGCTTAATTTTGAAGAATATATACAACCATGATTGTACTACTGGTGTTGTTCACTTAAGCTAAAAAAAAACAAAATATTTTTATATGTGTTTTATGTTCTTATAATTAAAATTCAAAAAATTTTCTTAACCTCCCCCCTAAAGCAGATAGGTTATTTTTCTTGATTTGTTCCACCAACTTTTAGCCAATAAATGTTTGTCAAATGCCTAATTAATCACTCTCATCTCACTTTTGTTTATTGTTTGCTAAATGCTGTCTAATACTGAACGAATAAATGAATAAGACTTTGAACATACCCCTGTAGAATTAGCATAACGTCAGAACTTGGGCCCGGTTGTTTGAACGCTGAATAACGTAATAATATTTTTATTTATATTTGAAAAAGTGTTGATAAATAGTACATATTTCATTTCTACACACATACCAATTTTATGCTATCTTTTTCTAACTGCATTATTTAAACGAGTATCGTATGATAATCGGTACGCCAATTTTGAATATATAAAAGTATGAATATATGGTTGCCTAAATTATTATTATTGTTATTTTCAATATTTACCACTAAAAATAAGGTTTTAAATCCTCTTTTTTTTAATATTAATTGTAAACTTCGCATTTATAGTAGTTTCTAACACTTAAAAATACTGAAAAGAGTCACGACAAGCAATTAAACTGAAAGAAAAGATAAATAAACATGTTTATGTCTGTCAAACATCAAAAAAGCCTCTCCCCACCGACTATAAACAGCTTTCAAACAAATCTATTGTTGTTTAAATCTATAGGGTATGATCGAAGGAATAAGATTAGTGATACTTGTTTGATGCTTAGACTCGTAGAGTTCATTATATCCCCCATTACAGCAAGTCATTCCAGACCAATCGCCTTTGCAAATCCAAGCTGTCTCATTACTTGATCTTGCCTGACTGCTTCAAGTATTGTTATTGTATCCCCAAAACATCAATCTGTTGACTGTCTAGCAGTTTCTGAGCCTAAGTCAAATAATTTAGCACAGATAGGTCACTCAGTATTAACTTTTGTGACTGCGTTCTACGCCCTCTTCTGAGATGTTCGCACACTAGTAACTCTAAAAAAATTAATTGATCCGCATTTATGAAGTAATGTAAAAACTATGTGAAGTACACGGAGATGAATAAAGATCAGTTGTTTTTCGCCGCCTCGGAGATTTAAGGCATTCTTTTGTGTTTATATTTAGTTCAGTTTTTAACTTAATATTTATGTAAAAATTATGTGAAAGTTACTCCTGTAAATCGTATAAATAATTCATCCAAAATAGATAATAATTTTTTTTTACGATTTTCGACGTTTTTTCCAATTTTTATTGATTGCACTATTGTGGAGTGCCTGACGTAAAAAAATATTTCTTTTATTTTATGATATATTTTGAAAACTTTTTTGTACATACTAGTTTATTTTGATTTATCGAGGGCATCAACGTTATACAAGCAGAAAAGTTGGATTTAGCAATGTAAGAAAACACAAACATGTCCTTCTGATGACTTACAAGAACAATTTTGATATAATTTTTATAGAAAGGTTAAGTCACAAACTTGAAGCAAATACAAAAACCGAAATAAAATGGCTTATATAAAAACTTTTTATATTTCTGTCCGAGGGTTCGAAAAACAGTTAATCTTTAACCATCTCCTAATTGTGGTAAATTTGAATCAAATTTCAATATCTTATCTCATTCAAATTTAATAAAATTAAAAATATTTTGTAGGCAGTCACGATTCTAGGTCGATTTGTTTAGATACGTGACCTCCCAATAATTATAAAAATTTGAAGCTTTTAAAAATGTTATTTAAGTAACCTGTTCATTTAGTAACTTGAGATACAACTTTAATATTCCATAGCATTCATAGTTGGTTTAGTAGCTCATAAATGCTTCCATGTGCTCATACTAGGTTAGATCTAGCGTTATTATCTCTACTTTTTAAAATAATTTATGTAAACTGAATTAAGGTATCATTTGAGGATATTTTTTATCGAAGAATAAAGATTAATATAACTAAAATGCTTATATAAAATACTTTAATAGAATGTGAAAATTTCTTTATAAACCAAGATGACACAATATGACTAGAAGGAACTCTCCAAGAAACAGTTAAAAACTTAAAAACATTACGAAATATAAAATTAGTATTTCAAATCACAAACTATACATGATAACTAAACTTTTCAACGAGTTTCAAATGTCACTTTCTACTTTACTGTATGGGCATAAACAAAAAATTCTTATTTAATAATTTAGTTAGTTACAAAAATAATGTAGCCTATGTTGACTGGATATTTTTTTGCATCCTCTTCATGGATTTTCTATAGAATTTTAACATTTGCCAAATTTCAAGAGAGGAAAACTTGTCTTGCTTAATACTGAAATTTCTGTGATAACATTCCAAGGCATACTGATGTCTTTATTTCATAAAGTATAGATTTTCTTATTACATTTCCACATTTTTTATATAAAACGGGAACAACTATAAAAAATCCATACAATTATATGAATTTTTAATGCAAAATATGGATAGATGTTCTCAATATAGAGGTAAAATTTTATACAGGTATTTTGTTCAACTTTGCAGAATGTGTATCACACAGTTTGCTTCCATTTCCAGCATACATCTTGGACCATAAATACTAAAGCATCATCATATATTACTCCATTTTCCACTCCAACAAGCTGGTCTTCATGTTTGTCATAAATAACATTACGCATTAACAATATTTCATGAAACATCAACGTGCACATTTCCAATATAACATAAATCAACTAACATATCTTATCAATGTACTTCTGGATGGTAAATGGTACAACACTGCCCCAAAGCGGGAACCATCGTCAGAATGCTTGAACAAAGTTAGCTCCAAAAGATTTACTTCTACTGTAATGTAACAACCTCTTGCTTTAACAGCTTTGTGACTCTATTGTCTTAAATTATATATAATTTCTTTCGCAAATTTTACTTTTCTTTTAAATGGTACTGTATACTGACAACAAACAGAAACAGAATGTTTTTTTTTCATGGTGCTTCCAGACAATCGTTAATTGACTTGACGTGTAACTTCCACAGATTTCAGTAGAGAATGATATTCTATAAAAGAAACATTAAGTATTAATCTTGTTTAAAATAAAGTACTAATGATTATAACAATGAATGTTTTTCCATAAACTGTAAATCACATGTTTACTTTATTTATTTATTTTTTAGTTTTACAAAGTAATTTCTCTGTATTTCTGAATATCCGATATGAAACCAAAAATATTTGATATCATATCGCATCATATTGTGAGGTAGAAGCTATGATTTGGCTTTTGTGCTACCTATCAAAAGTCATTGCTGTGTTGGAAACAAAAATAAATTATTGTTAGTATTATAAAGAAATTAGTAAAATAATTGTTCACTCATGGAGACAGTTTAAAACAAATGAGAAACAATATTAACTCAACTGTTCTTGCTGTAAATTCAGTGAAGATAAATTCGTATTATTAATGTACGTGGTTGAACTTTTACCATCCTCACTGAAACACTGACATACAAGATACATTCTATTAGCAAGCTTAAAGTTTATTGCCAATAAATTGAGATTATCGCACAGAAGATGCCACTCATCAAATCGAATTTTATGATTTACAAAATTGTGAAATGGATGTCTGGTGCAAGTTGAATAAATACAAACAGGGACAGTTCCTGTATCTATTCATACTTATTGTCTTCACAGTAAAATTTAAAAAATAATGTTATTTAAAAATATATAAAAGCAAGTTCAAACTTAGTCAATATAATCTTAATCGAGAATTAAATTTACTTACTAATTTCTTCCCTATGATTTTTAAACACAATGCATTATAAGTTGTCTACTGAAAACGTCAAAATTTTAGATTCGTCTAAACTTAAAAATAAAGCAACGAATTTCATAAATCATCCCTTTAATCGTCAGATTCAAACAAAATGACAGAATCTTTTACATCACTGGCACCATCGACTGAGATATTCGCAAATTAAAACATTGTTTCATTCTCTCATAACGAGTGCCCAGACACTGTCTCTGACAACATATTCAGTATTTTCTGATAAATTTTTAATGAAAGATTTAATGTATCCAAAACAAATATATTAAAAATTTTGGTCGAATTTTTATGAAACCCAAAAATCCTATTGATAGTAGCAAATAAATAATTTTATAGGAAAATTAAAGGTTAAAATGAGTTTTATGTCTCTACTGCACCTACAATAAATAGAGAGATTTTTGACTAGTGTTAACACTTATACAATTTCTTGTGGCATAAACCCTAATGTTAAATTAAATCAGTCTAACTTTGAAAATCTTACAATATTTATCAATAAAAATGAAAAAAAAAAATAGTTAATTTTAACGTAACCTTTATTAAAAACAAACTACTTTCAGTGAGTAAACTTTAACTTTATATTACACAAAACTTTAACAAATTTCTTAGTCATTATACTGTCATTAAAATTATTTTAAATTTTTTAGGAACCCAACACCAACTCCAGAAGAACTTCTTCAAAATGTTACTTGGCCTAAAGTAAAATCTGATAATTTCCAATATGTAAATATTGGAAATTTTACTAACACTGATTTACAAATAGGTGAAGGTAAACCAAGAGCTGACGCAATGTCCTTTTGGGAAAATATTTATGATACTTATGGAAAGAAACCATTCGATACCCACTAATTACGGTAAACGTAATAGATGCTTTAAATATTAAGGAGCATTAAATAATATCTATTGTAATATAATTTTATTTTTTGTATTCTTTGCATCATTTTTTCTATACGTTAAATTGGGAAATGTAGATTGCAGGCACGGATCCAAGGGAGGGAGGCGGTAGAGGCTATCGGCCCCCCTTCGCTTCGAATTCAAAAAAATAAGCCTGCTCAAAAAAAAACAGATGCTGAATCCACTCCTGGTTGGTCATGGATCATTGAGGCAATTTAGCACCTCAAATCACTTCCACCTTTAAGATCTTTTGTACGTAACCCCAAACTTAAGCCGGGGACACAAAAACTTTCCGCAAAATCTATCAGTTTTTTGGGAGGTTGTCTACCATACACTCACAGAAAACTTATTTTACTGTTTCTGCGTTATAACACAAACGGTACTATATTTCTCCATTGCATTGTTGTCTAAAAAAGTGACTTAATTTAAAACAAAATAATCATTTGCTTGAAGTATACTTTTCAATTATTAACAATATATTTTCTGCTTAAAAATAAAACAGGTCAAATTTTAGTTGTTTACTTTTAAATATGGAAAAAAAGGTAACAATTTAAAACTATTCATCATTTTAATAAGATCTATCAGAAGTTATATTGATTTACCGGTTGAAATAGTGTATAAGGATACAGGGGCGGATCAAGCCTCTCTCTTTGGCGGGGGGGGAGGGCGGTGGTATCACAAAAGTACACTATGGCAAGCGAAAGCAATCTGTCGACGGGGGGGGGGGGGGAGACACCAACAACATTTCCATTTCTAGTGTAAAAGTGTCTCTTTTTCTGAATTTAAAGCACTTGGAGAGGGGGGGGGATCACAAAAAAAAAACAAATTGCCGACGGGGGGGGGGGGGGGAGATGCGAGCAGCATACACATTCCTAGTATAAGAGGCAAAATCGGGTCTATTTTCCTGAAATCAAAGCTCTTGAGGGGAAGGCTATCGCAAGAAAAACCAGTTGTTCACGGAAGGGGGGAGTGCTAGCAGCATACACATTCCTAATATAAAAGGCCGAATCGGTTCTAGTTTCTTAAACTCAAAGCTCTTGGGAAAGAGAGGGGTGATCGCGCATACACATTCCTATACTCTATTCAGGAATTAGAGAGAGTAATAAAACGGTTACCGAAACCTCCAACGTACCTGCTCTAATTCCGCAAGTAATTGAGGATTGCCGTAAATCTAATTATATTTAAATATTATAAGCTTTTATAAATTTACTGCAACAATAAAATTACTGATAATTCAATTTAATTTCTGTCAGTCAGCAAAGTACACCATATAGGGTGCCCTTAGTGATTTATCTTGTTTGTGCTTGTTTTTATATATTCCACCTCTATATCTATTCCAAATCGTTAAAGCTGGGCATTTTTTTCTCAACAAAAAACTTATTAAGATGAATGTTTATGATGCCTTAAGATATCAATATCTAAATAATAATGTTAAAAGCCCTGTTGATATGTGTTCTTACATGACAGGAGTTGGGCAAATTACTATGTACCAAATACTGAAGGAGAAAAAAGCAACTGGAATTGTTAGTACTTCCAAGACACATTTGATCACAGGCAGACGAAAAACCTCGTTGGAAGAAGAGAAGTAAACTGCAATAAAAGGAGTTGTACATACATTTTATTATGAGAAGCAGATTCCAATCGTAGACAAAGTTCTAACTAAAATCAATGAAAATCGGGATTTATATGAAATTAGAAGAACTGAGCTCTGGAAATTACTCAGAGAACCTAATTTTTGCTGAGAAAAACCAGATAGGAAATCTGTTCTTATAGATCGTCCGGAAAATTTCCATTGGAGAAGGAAATATCTCTCTCAAGTAAAAGGTAGAGTTGTTAGAAATAACACAACTTACAAAATTAGTAATTTAACTAAACTTTCGAAAGATTTTTTTGAATAAAGCTACTGCAGAAAATTGAGAAAAATCCATATAATAAAAGAATAATAGAAAATGATCTCATGATCGGTGAAAGAGAAATCAATTATAATACAATTTCTTATTTAAATTTTTTTTTGTTGTATTTTATTGTTTAATGTTCTTTACATATTTTTTATATATTTTTATTTTAGTGTGTTACACTCTTTAATTATATATATATATATATATATATATATATATATATATATATATATATATATATATATATATATATATATTTAATTCCAATTAGCCGTAATTTTTTTATTATTGTATTTGTGTCTTTTTCTTAAACATGTGGAATTAACATGTTTATTTTATTTTTTTGGGGCTATCGGATTTCCATATAATAAAGTAAGTTAAATTAAGGTGTCACTACAATAGAAATAAAAATAAATAGATCTAATTTTAACTGTAACATATAAAAATTAATTACATTTGAATCCCTTTTTAGTGTTTAATTGTAATTCTGCAGATGGTTTAAGAAATAAGTAAACTGAAACGTTAAATATCCTAAAAATAATTTTAATATTATATAGACGAATTAATTTTTTTATATAGGTTTAATTTCTTGTATTTTTGACAATGAGTATTTTGTAAGTATTTAAATTATAACTTAGAATTTTTTGAGAGAGCCTAAAACGGCTTCTATGCCAAAATTTAAAATAATAAAAATACAGTTGTAATTTGTGCTAAAATGGGAAAATTATCTATATTTTCTAATGTATGTAAATTACTAAGCAATCATAAGAAATAAAATAATATTATAAAAATTTTTGATTTTAAGTTTATTACCGAAATAATGTTCTATACCATAAAAACTTAGTGATAAAATAAACTTCCTTCCGACGCTTAAGACAAGGATTAAAATCCTTTTTAACACTTCACACTTCCAAATATCTATTGTTATCCAACCCAAATAGTCCATTATTATAGACTGGTATTTTTGATTATAAATTTTCTAACCCATTCCCATATGTGTCTACAGATTTTGCCAAAAACACCGAACTAAACAACACAGGTAGTTTGCGAAGAAAAAAAAGGGTAAATAATGATTTATTACTCTCTCTAGTCCTTGAATAAGCTATAGTATAAGAGGCAAAATCGGGTCTATTTTTCTAAACTCAAAGCTCTTGGGGGGGGGGGCGATCGCCCCCACCGCCCCCCCCCTTGGATCCGCGCCTGTAAGGATATCAAATTTAATAGCCGGATTCACTAAGAAGGTTTAAGATTTAGACCCGATCTAGTTGCCTTAGAAATAAGATTTTCTAGGTGATCAGCTTTGTTTTTCTTATGATATTCTTTTAATTATATTTTAAAGGTTCATTACTTGCTTGACATATTGTTACCCTTGTTAATTTAAGTTCTCTTCTGTCAATCTAGACTAGAAGGTAAACCATGTTAGTGAATTAAGGGGTAAAAGCTTCAATTAAATCGCTGTGGGTTTTGCAATATTTTAGCTCGTTTTTTACCTAAGAAAGATTTGATTAGCATTATGTATCTCTAAAAGCAGCACTTCTTCAATAATCTAATTACTGAATATGAAATTGAGAATCTATTAGAAATTTTAAAAGTAACAGGATAATAGGTCGAAATGGACTTTCTGGATATTCAGGGTGTCCAAGTAGTATCGGACGCCCCTCTATATTCGAAAATTCAGAACCTTGGAAAAATGATTCGTTCAAAAGTTGTAGGATTTTTAAATGGAAACCGCCATTTTTTATTGCAGAAATAGAAAGCGAAGAAAATTTTCTATCTAACGATATAAACATAAAGAATAAAATCATATCTGGATGTCATTTGAGGTTTGAATGTCCTCATGCCAGCGATCGGTGTAAATTATTTAATGACTTGAGAGTTGAAAGTGATGGAGAAAAACTTTTTTTACAAAAGTTTCAGAAAATCGAACGGTGTATCTGGAAGTGACCTAAAATTTGACCTTAATCTAGACCTCCAAGGTCGTTTGAACAAAAACTTCAGAATTTTATATAAGACCTCTTAATTTTGATCCCATAAATGAAAATATTAGTAAATTTTACATCGACATATGACCTTGACCTCGATGCTATGGTCAAGCTCAGGCCATAAAAGTATTGGGAATAATGACTCGTACACAAGTAGTAAGATTTGACCCAGGCAATCTTATGATGCCTTCCAATTTGACTGCGCCTTTACCTTCAAAGTCATTTAAAGGTCAACTTTAGAATTTCGGATGAGACCTACTTCTTCTGACACCACAGACAGAAAGACCAGTGAATTTTACATCAACATATTTCCTTGACCTAGTCATTCTTTCCAGTACTTTTATGACCTCATCTTGACCTCAACGTTCCTATGGGGATGTAAAATTCACTGATTTTTCCATCTTTGGTGTCAAAAATAGGAGGTCTCATTTAAAATTCTGAAATTGACCTTTAAATGACTTTGGATATCAAGGTCAAAGTTAAGATTACTTCAAGATGAACCGTTCGATTTCTTGAAACTTTTGTAGGAAAAGTTTTTCTCCATCACTCTTAGTTGTCGAGTCATTAAATAATTTACACCAATCCATGGTATAAGGAAATTCGACCCTCAAATGACCACCAGATATGATATTACAGCTTATGTTATTTATATCGTTAGATAGGAAATTTCCTTCGCTTTCCATTTCTGTAATAAAAATTAGGTTTTTTTTATTTAAAAAAAAAACTTAACCTTCAAATGACCTTGAAGGTCAAGCCAAAGGTCAAACCGTAAGATTATCTGGGCTAAAAACTTTTTTAATGGTCATTTTTATCTACGTTACATCTTGGAAATAAGGTGGAATACAATACTTTAAAATAAAGGGGTGTTGTGAATTGTTATCGAGTTTACTGCTGTATATCGATAATTTTACACTAAATACTTGTACTTATCCTACGTCACGGAAACAAGTGAGATAATTCTTGTTTTAAAAAGTGATACCAATTAAATAAAATTAATTATTGGCCGACTTAATACTCAGTGATGTGTAAAAGGTTTTGAGATGGTAGTGTTTAACAAAATTTACAGTGAAATTAAATATAGCATTCGAACCAATTGCTTCACTTGTTTTTAAAGAAAAAGAAGGCGCAATACCTCACAATAAAAGGAAAAAATGTTGATTTATTGCATCTAATCAATAGAGTATAGTGGAAAGCTAGTAGCAGTACCAGCGAGCAAAAATGCCTAGTGGACACTTTTGCCACCTAGGGGTGGGTTATTCAGGGCGCAACGCATTGGAAGCTAGGTTGAATGCAGACGCGATGTTGTTAAGATCTAGCTTTCAACTTTACTCTTTAAAATTAGATATCAACAATAAACAAAAGATTCAAATGCAAGTAGCATGTGGGACATATAAAGCTCGATGGACATGATTATAATAAAAATCTTTAATTAAAATTTAAAATATAGAGTTGTTCACAAAAAAAAAATCCTATCACATTAATACACAAGACCATCTACTGGCCTAAAGCAAATCCATTCATTCTATGATCATAGATTTAGGCTTATTGCGCAACGGTTAATATTAATTAAGAATAATTTCGTCAAATAAATATATAAAAGTAATTCTAGGTTGGCCTGAGAAATGGTGAGTCTGCCAGTTGTTAAATCTCTCGGCTACGGTGTAGGCTCTGACGTAACCACAGGACAGGAACACTCATATAGGGTGGATAACCGTTATGTTCTAACTCGTAAGGTAGACAGCAGTTATAAGTTCAAATCCTTACGGTAGACTACGTAATGTGCTAACCAGTAGGTTAGATTACGAAACAAGATACCGAGTAGGGTAGATTACGTAATAACATAACCAGTAGGGTAGACCCAATGTAGGAGTCTAACAGAATTCCTTCGCTGATACGTGCAAACTGTCCAAAATCCGTATCTCCAATTTTATCCCGGTAAAACTAACAGAACTGTCAACCAAGCTAAAGATACGGTACTCCAAAAACTCAACAAAACTACGAGAATAATGAACGACTTTCCATCTCAAAATCAAAAAATTGACAAATAAAAATTGAAATGGATATCTGCAGCTTTTTCGGTCGGATAAAACCAAGAAAAAGTGAAAATGAAGGCAAAATAGCCTCCATTTATAACCATGGCCCTGCTTGAGTACTCGTTGGCCTCCGTTAGACGAGTTTAATGGCCACGGTTGAAAGAAGTGACAGCTCAAAAAAGAATGACACTGGGCAACAACAGTTAAATGAAATGACTTTGTTAAATAGACCTATTCGTTAATCATTAGCATATGTCGCTCCATAAAAAATTAATCAAATAAGTATCTCGATAGTTATTTTTAAATTAAAGAAATACGTTTCGAATAAAGGAATAAATTTCCTGCAACCCACAATACATACAATTCCACTGAAATATAAGTGGCAGGAAAAAAACGAGACCTATCTGAATAAAAAAAAAGGGTAGCAGTAAGTTCAACATCGATAAGAACATATCTAAGCACAGCGTAATGAAACACCGAATAATGGTCAAACTTGAAAAACCAAATTAATTAAAACCGCACTTTATGATATGCTTTCTTTCAGAGAATCCCTGGGAAGTACATAGGGAAAAATGATACTGTGTTGCCCATAATAAGAGTATTTGTAAAAATAAGCTTAAATTAACTGAATTAGCAATAGTGAACTTAAGCGGAAAACTGAACCGTGACACAGTATTCCGTCATTTTTTCCGTTTTTGCGTATAGCGTTGTATAATAATTCTTCTTTAGATATAACTATTACCGATATGGAGAAGGCTTTTGATGAAATAAATCACAGTGTTCAGAGTCAGTCTTTAATATCAATGAACTCGACAGAAATTCTTGTCAGCTTGGTATTGTTTTATTTGTGTGATAGGAAACGGTAAATTGAGATTAAGAGTGCTAAATCTCAGCCTTTTAAGGTACGTCTGGGGTTCGTCAAAGCTCAAACCTAGGCCCACTGTTGTCTATAATTGCTGTCAATGATATATATTAATTAAACCGATAAAGTTTATCTCAGGAAAAGCGCCCACTATTAAGACAAAGACAAAATACAGACACGAAAAATACTTAGGACAAATCAGTTGAGCGACTCGCATTACTTTTAAATTAGGTTGGGCGTACTAGTGAGACAAGACATAATCAGACATATGTATTTCATTTCTATGTCGCGTATTGTTGCGTCCGTGCCTTGTCTTTGTCTAATAGATCGGCGCCCTAAGAGTACTATAGTTTACCTCTTTGAAAGAGTTAAAAAATTTGACTTCGTTGAATCCTAAACTAGACCCCATAAAGTTGTTCTGCAAGATTTCAGATTTTTGGATAACAAATTCACATTATAAAACGGAAAAATAGAAAATACGAAATACACACTAAAACAAGTTGTTGGAGGGAAAATTGATATTATTTTTTACTCAGTGCGACAAATAGTTGAATCATAATTGAAACTTATGTTAACTGCTGCGAGGAAAAATTTAAACATCAAATTGTACAAGAGCAGAAGTAACTCAGAGACAAGAATTTTAATAAATAAGCCACTATATCCTATGATAACATTTATACTTATTTTGTATTATTTAGGCACTTCAAAACTTTATCGGCTATTCTAGTCTATTTCTAAAGTAGTCACTTTCAGCAATCATCAGTACTTTTCGACTTCGACTATTATCTTGCCTCTTACATAATTTTATAATAATTTTTTAGACTGGTTAATTGTAAACAAGTGGTTTATGTTTAAATACATGACTTGCAATATAGATAAAAGAATTTAGGTTTATCCAACTTCCAAGAAGTCTTGTACTTTAATAGTAAGTGATTCGTATTTTGAGTGTCAGAAAATATTACAATCATGTCATTGGCAAACACTGTTGGTACGTTTTCTGAATTTAAAGCAAAAAAATGATAAACAAAAATTTTCAAAAATAAAAGTAGAACAAATGTACAAGTTAAAGTTAATCAATATTGTCTTCTTGGGGAGTTTACAGGTAAGTAAGTACATTTTTTAACGTTTTTTTTTTAAATTCCTGCGAAAGTTGATCATGAAAGGTAAAAGTAATTCGATATTCCAATTACCTGCTTACACCCGGTATAATTTTTGACTGATTTTTTTAGTTTTTCATTTTTCTTTTTCCTTGTAGACAAAATTCCATTGCATATACATTTACATAGACTTGGAATGAGCGTGCTGGTCTTCTGTCTATCTTTTTATAGTTTGACGTTTGCGCAAGTTACACCTTGCTTCTGCCTGGTTGGTTTCCTTTCTTCCCTGGGTCAGGGCCTCCTCTCGGCTCGCTGCCCGGTTTTTCTAGTAAGATATTTTTGGTTTGTTTTGATAAGGATTTTCCATGTATTTGGGACGTTTTGTGCATCATGTCATGCTTCCCTCAGAATTCTTCCAACTACGTTTGTTACACCGTTTACGTTTGACAGTGTGGTCTCTCTGCTTTTGCATTTATGTTATATTTTATGGCCTTTTAGACATTGTGTTCTTTGTGGTTGTTTTGTTTTAGTACTGCTGTCTAGTTATTAAATTATTCTTGGCGGCTCGTGGGTTTGATTAGTCGCAAGGATCTGAAGATCAATGTGTTGGCAACTGGTTTTAAATGTGATTGTTGTGATGAGATTCGATATTCAGTTATCTTGTTTGTATATGGGGGTTTTCTGTAAACCCTGTAATTGATGTTTTGGTCTTATTTTCTGGAAAAGTAACTGCTGATTGACTTTGTCCTCCAATGTGAACTGTATGCCGTAATGTCATATGATGAAGATGTCATCTACTTAACGTTTCGAAAGGGATGGTTTTGTTTTGGTTTTTCTTAGGACTTCTATTTGGAAATATTTCATAAAATGGTTTGCGATGACTGGTAATAGCGAAGAAATACAGGAAAGCCATTCTAAGGAACACAAGCAAAGTACTTCTACAGGAGCAGACTCGAGAAATGCAAAAACAGAAACAGGAAAAACTATTTACGATCTATACATACAACCAACCAGATAGATTCACCTGCTACTCTGTGATAACGTGGACACAACTTCCTCCTATAGAACAGAAACCGACAAGGACCACAAAGTTTACAAGCAAAAGAAGAAATTTGCCAAATTATAATAAAAAAAAATTCTCACCAAACCAAACCGATAAACATCACAAAGGCCGTCTGTAATATCTCAATTTCCTAACTTTCGGAAGACGGAAAACAAGTTCTAAGTGAAGGCTTCAACTACGCAGTAACCTCAAAGATCATACCAAATGAGAACACTATCGCCACTATTGAAGCCACACAGTGCAGGATACTGTCTAAAAAAGACTTACATGTTCAATAATCAAATACACAAACAGATAGCGCACCTATGGGGTCCTCACTCTCTCTAGTTATAGCCAAACCTTTCATGATATATTTCGAACAAAAGGCAGGGTAAAAGACACCTTTGAAACCGAAATTTTAGAAACGCTACCTGTATGACATTTTTATAATATGTCCACATGGAAGAACATCTAGACGGTTTTCTCGTATACCTAAATAACATCCACTATGGAATCCAATTCAAGCTAGATATCGAGCAAGATTAAAAAAAAAACTTCCTTTTTTAGACCTGCTATTAACTAGAAAAACCAACGATACCCTGGGTTTCAAATCCCTAAACCATTTGGGAGAGCGCAGTGGAGAGGTGTCCATCACTGCTCATGAAGACAGATTACATGACGCCGCTTTTAAAACCCAACCTCTCGCTGGAGATATTTCTTTCAAGTAGAGAGCATTAAAAGGGAGAGCAACATCTTTCGAAAAATAGATCCTGATGGTATACACATGGATCTCGACAAGATAAGAGAGCTGGAGCCGCAGTGTTCGGCAGGAACACAGGAGTCAGAAAGTACTATCCTTTGAACAACGTGCGATGATCTTCGCAGCGGAAATTTATTCTATTTTGCAGTTTGTCCATCTCTGTGAGAGAGATATAAACAGGAATAGGGTGACAAATATATGTTTAGACAGTAAGGTTGCGATCACTGCACTGATTCAGTAATTACAACGGAATTGTCAATATACTAACTAGTGCCATTCATCGATGCTATATGCACATCTTTATGAATATAAACGTTGTGTTTTATTGACTAATTGATTTTGATTTAGTTCAGACTAATATTATTGATGACGCGTGGGTATTCTTTCACTAGAACAACTGTATTACAGATATATTAACCATCCCAGTATAGGTGAATTTACTTTTAACAAGCTTTTATTGTACCTTAAATGTAATGTAGGTATCGCGTTTGGTTACATTTATCATTTTTGTGTTAAATTCGTACAGTTTATAGTTAACATATTTAGTTTTTCTGTACCTAACAAGCTATAGGTCCTAAGTCTTTTAGATCCTCATTAAACAGAGAGCTGCCCTCTCTATTTTTAGATGTGCACTCCTTCACGGGACAACATGTGTTATACATATTTCATAACTTAATATAGCCATAACTGCGCGAGAAAACATCGTGAGTGACCACTCAATAGCCTATTTTGAGAAGTAAGAATGGTATTAAATTTTGAAACTAGGACAAAGACCAGAAAAATTTTGTGTATCCTGTACGTACCTTCAAAAGTAGCTAAAAACCAGATTCCCGAATACATAACCTCAAATATCTCAAAATTCTGACTTAATAGGTCAATTCTAATCCTGGATTAAGATTCTACGCGACAAATTACTTCTGAAAAGACCCCAGTTGCCCAGCAGCAGACGACAGACCTGTGTAATTTATTTAATATTTTTTTCTTGCTGCCAAATATTTCCTTGATTTTGTATTTCTTGTCTATCTCATATAATAAACACTAACTAAAAAAATGCAAAGGAAAGTTATATTTTCTTTCTTAACTTATTTTAGGTTCTGCAAATGTAACACATTGCGAGGAGCTCAATTATATCTTTGGAGGAGAGCCTCTTGAGTTGTTTCCAGAGGATGATCGACTTGTGCATAACAGAATTATGAGAATATGGACAAACTTTGCTACGTACCGGTAAGAAACGCTTAATTTTGTAGAATATATAGAACCATAATTGTACTACTGGTGTTTTTCACTTAGGCTGAAAAAAGAAACAGATATTTTTATATGAATTGGAAATATCGAAAATCGAAAAATAGTGTTTTATGTTTTTATAATTAAAATTTAAAAAAATTCTTAAATCTCTCTCTTTAAAACAGAGAGGTAATTTTTCTTGATGTGTTTTTCCAATTTTTAGTGAGTAAATTTTAGTCAAATGACTAAATAGTCATTGTCAACAAACTGTCATTTATTGTTTGCCAAATGCTGTCGAACATTGAATGAATAAGAATGATGATATTTGTTTGATATTTATGGCCACAGAAGAAACTGGAATCTTCTGTGATAATCTTAATTTTTAAGTCAGTCTTCATTGAACCGTCCTTCGTTCAACATTAACCTGTCAATCAAGCGGGCGCTGTCCAAAATATTAATTTCAGCGATTGTTAAAAGCACACCTAATTGATTTTCCAAGTATTTTTGTTGTATGTTACGCTGCCAATTCTTTGAAGACGTTCCAGTTAAATGTCCTTTCTTCAGGCTGACCTTTCTCGAAAAATTCCTATTGATATTTTCACTAATAGTGCATTCTTGTCACTAGTTCCAAAACAAGAATCAAATCAACCATATCAGCTTGTAGAAAATACCTTATTTAAAATTTAAACTTCAAAATTCTATTTTTTTTATAAAACAAGTTAAAAACACCATTATTTTCTAGTGACAGATAATATAATAAATATTACTTTGACGTTTACTTTTTTCGTTTAATACTTATGGCCAACTAGAAATCAACAGGCGCAGATCCAAGGGGGGCGGTGGGGGGCGATCACCTCCCCCCCCCCAAGAGTTTTGAGTTCAGGAAAATATACCCGATTTTGCATCTTATACTATAGTTTATTCAAGAACTAGAGAGAGTAATAAATCATTTGTGACCCTTTTTTCTTCGCAAATTACCTGTGTTCCTTAGTCCGGTGTGGAAAAATCTGTTAAGACACATATATGTTTCTTAGGAATGGATTAGAAATTTCATAATCAAAAATACCGATCTATAATAATGGACTATTTGGGTTGGATAACAATAGATATTTGGAAGTGTAAAGCATTAAAAAGGATTTTAATCCTTGTCATAGGCGTCGGAAGGAGGTTTATTTTATCACTAAGTATTTATGGCATTGAATATTATTTCGGTAATAAACTTAAAATAAAAATTTTTATAATATTATTTTATTTCTTATGATTTCTTAATAATTCACATACATTACAAAATATAGATAATTTTTACATATTTAACATAAATCACAACTGTATTTTTATTATTTTTAATTTTGGCATAAAAACCGTTTTAGGCACATTCCGACTAAAACATAGTATTCTCTCAAAAAATTCTAAGTTATAATTTAAATACTTACAAAATACCCATCGTCAAAAATACAAAAAGTTAAACATATATAAAAAAATAAATTCCTCCATACAATATTGAAATTTTTTTGGGGCTATCGGTAATTTTATTATTAATTAAAACCATTTTTAGGACATTTGACGTTTCAGGTTATTTATTTTTTAAACCATTTGCACAATTACTATTAAACACTAAAAAGGGATTCAAATGTAATTAATTTTTATATGTTACAATTAAAATTAGACTTACTTATTTTTATTTCTATTGCATTGACAACTTAATTTAATTTACGGTATTATATGGAAATCCGATAGCCCCAAAAAAATAAAATAAACGTGTTAATTCTACACGCTTAAGAAGAAGACACAAATACAATAATAAGATAATAAAAAAATTACGGTTAACTGGAATTAAATATATAAAATTAAAGAGTGTGACACACTAAAATAAAAATATATAAAAAAATAAAAAAATATATATATAAAGAAACATTAAACAATAAAATACAACAAAAACAAAAATTTTAATAGTAAATTGTGTTTACACTGGTAAACATTACGTATCTAATTCGTAATCAAAGTCAGTGAAGCTATCTTTGCTCAAATTAATTAAAATTGGTTCCTCTATTTCATTGATCATGAGATCGAGTTTTGATTTATTCTTTTATTATATGGATTTTTCCCAATTTTCCGCAGTAACTTTATTCAAAAAAATCTTTCAATAGTTCAGTTAAATTACCAATTTTATAAGTTGTGTTATTTCTAGCAACTCTACCTTTTACTTGAGAAAGATATTTCCTTCTTCAACGGACAGTTTCTGGACGATCTATAAGAACAAATTTCATATCTGGTTTTTCCCTGCAAAAATTAAGTTCTCTGAGCAATTTCCGAAGCTCAGATAAATCTCGATCTTCATTGATTTTAGTTAGACTTTTGTCGACGGTTGGGATCTGCTTCTCATAATAAAATGTATGTACAACTTCTTTTATTGCAGTTTTCATCTCTTCTTCCAACGAGGTTTTTCGTCTACCTGTGATCGAGTGTGGCCTGGGAGTACTAACAATTCCAATCGTTTTTTTTTCTCCTTCAGTATTCGGTACATAGTAGATTTTCCAACTCCTGTCATGTTGGAACACATCTCAACATTATTATCCAGATATTGATATCTTAAGGCATCATAAATATTCATCGTAATAGGTTTTTCGTTCAGGAAAAAATTACTTGGTTTAACGATTTTGGAGTAAATATAGAGGTATAAACCATATATTTTGGGTATCTTACTAATCTCAAATAATATATAAAAACCAGCGCAAACAAGATAAATCACTAAAGACACACAGAAAGGTGTACTTTGCTCACCGGCAAAAATTAAATTGAACTATCAGAAATTTTCTTATTGGAGTAAATTTATGAAAGCTTATAATATTTAAAAATAATTAAATATAATTAGATTTACGACAGTCCGCAGTAACCTGCGGCACTGGTACAGGTCTGTTGGAGGTTTCGGTAACAGTTTTATTACTCTCTTTAGTTCTTGAAGAGTATAGAAATGTGTAAACTTGCGATCGCCCACCCTTCCCAAGAGCTCAGAGGTAAGATTCTACTTTTTATATTCGGAATGTGTATGCGGCTGGCACTTCCCCCCACCGTTGACAACTTGTTTTTCTTGCGATAGCCGCCCCCCAAGAGCTTTGAGTTCAGGAAAATAGACCCAATTCTGCCTCTAATATTAGGAATGTGTATGTTGCTGGCATCCGCCCCCCCCCCCTCTTCAAGAGCTTAAAATTCAGAAAAGTAGATCCAACCCTATCTTTTACACTAGAAATGGGAATGTTTCCGGTGTCCCGTGTGAATTTTTGAAAAAAGTTGGCAATTTCGCAAGAAAGTTGAAAACCAGATATGCTATCATATGAATAGTTCTTGGAAGAATCCAAATATGCAGTAATAAAATATTAAAAGTGATATTTGAAAATTTGTATTGATTTCTTGAACCACTGCTGATGGCAAAGCAGAATCGGCAAAGCTATAACAAAAACGTGGACCTCATTAAACCTATATTTGATTAATATTATCCCTTTCTGCTAAATTTTTAATGAAAAATTTAACATATCCAAAACTGAGATTTATCAGAAATCTGAAAATTTAGTCGTATTTCCATAATATCCAGTAATTCTGTTGACCATAACAAATAAATAATTTCATAAAAAAATTAAACGTCAAAACGCGTTATCTGCCTCTAACGCGCTTATGATAAAAAAGGAGATTTTTGGATACTATTAAAACAGACAATTTCTTATTGCACATATGTTAAATTAATTCAACATAACTTAACAAATCTTCCTCCTATCGGAGCTTGGATATCATTATTGCCACTCTCACTCTATTTGTCGCTATTAGAAAAAGTTCTACTGAGCTACAATTGAACCACTCTCTCAAATTTCTCAACCATAAAATTCTTCTTCTTCCGATATTTCTTCTTCTTTCTATTTTACCCTGCATGATCAATCTAAGCAACTCGTATCGGTGGCCTCTCATTATATGTCCACGATATTGCAGTTTCTTTATTTTTATGTTGTTAATTATTTCATAGTTTTTGTCCATCGCTAGCAATACTTCTACGTTTGTTTTTCTCTCCGTCCAAGATATTCTCAACATTCTTCTGTACCACCACATTTGAAACACTTGCAGTTTATTTATGTGTTCTTGTTTTAGTGTCCAGCCTTCCAATCCATACTGCAGCACTGAAAATACATAACATCTTAAAATTATCATTGTTAGTTCTAGAGTGATGTATCTGCTGCACAGAATGGTTTTCAGTTTTACAAACGCACTTCTTGCCATTTCTATCCTCGTTCTTATTTCTGTTGTTTGTTCATTATTTGCTGTTATCCATGTGCCCAAGTATTTGTATTTTTGCACTTTTTCTAAAGTCACACCTCGCAACTTTATGCTTATTTGCATGTTTTGTTTTTTAGTTATTACCATATATTTAGTCTTTTTGGTGTTCATTTTTAATCCGTGTTGCTCGCAAACGTTATTTGTTTCGTTCACTAGGTCTTGAAGTTCTTCAGCGATAGCAGGGTCGTCTGCAAATCTTATGTTGTTTACAGCTCTTCCGTTTATTATTATTCCCTTACCTTTCGTTAACAGAGCTTCTTCGAAAATCGATTCACTGTACACATTGAGTAGTAGGGGTGACAAAATGCATCCTTGTCTCACTCCTCTTCCTATTTCAATTTCCGGACTTGTTTCGTTATCTACTATTATGTGTGCGCGTTGATTCCAATATAGGTTAGTTATTATTCTTAAATCTTTGTTGTCTATGTTTTTTCTTCTTCGAATCTCGACTAGTTTTTCATGTCTAATTTTATCAAAAGCCTACTCCAAGTCAACATAACAAATGGGTATATCGGTGTTCATATCCATACACCTCTGTGAAAGCACATTAAGTGCAAACAACGCGTCTCTGGTGCCTATATCATTTCTGAATCCAAACTGACTATCATCTATCCCCTTTTTAAACTCTTTATAAATGCGGCCGTGCATTACTTTTAAAAACACCTTTAGTACATGGCTTATCAAAGATATTATTCTATATTCGCTGCAGTCTTTTGCATTTTTGTTTTTTGGAATAGCACAAAAGGTGGAGAGTAACCATTCTCTGGGTATATTTCCCGTTTTATATACTGTGTTGAACAGATCTAACAATATATCCATGGTACAATAATTCATGTATTTTAATATTTCTGCTGGGATCTGATTTTAATCTAGTTTCTATTAAAAGGAAACTACTTTCAATGGGTAAACTTTAATTTTATATTACGCAAAACTTTAACAAATTTCTTAGCAATTACTTTTTCTCATTAAAATTATTTTTAACTTTTTAGGAACCCAACACCAACTCCAGAAGAACTTCTTCAAAATGTTACTTGGCCTAAATTACAAACTGGTAATTTTCAATACGTAAATATTGGAAATTTTAATAACACTGACTTACAAATAGTTCAAGGTAAACCAAGAGCTGACGCAATGTCTTTTTGGGAAAATATTTATGATACTTATGGAAAGAAACCATTCGATACCTACTAATTACTTTATATGTAAGACGTGATAACTATTAAGGAAGTTATAGCACATCCTATACACAGTACTACATGAGGGGAAACACCAAGATACACGCGTCCTATGGATTATGCCAATACAACATTTTTAGAGATAAAAGTTTATTATAAATAGTTTTCAACTAAAATTTATTATTAACTCTTTACTTTGTAACCTGCAAATAGAGTTATTCACGCTTCCTGTATTTTTTTTAATATATGTAATGTAGTATATCCTGTTATATAATTTTATTTTTATTTATTTTTTCATTTGAATCCGTTTATCTTTGCGTTAGATTAGGGGAGAAACAGTAGACTGTGGGTCATTGGGGCAGCTTAGCCCCTCAGATCACTTAGACCTATAAGATCTTTTGTACGTGATCCCTATTTAAACCCGGGGATACCAAGATCTTTTGGGAAGTCTATCAGTTTTCTGGAAGGCTGTGTACTTTGCACTCACAGAGGAATTGTTCTACTGTTCCTGCGTTATAGCAGAAACGGTACTATATTTCGCCATTGCTATGATCTAGAAAAAAGATTCAATTTCTAAAAAATACTTATTTGCTTCCAAAATACTTTTCAATTTATTGTTAAAAATAGGTGAAATTTTAATTGCCAATTTGCCTAGATATAATCAAATTGATTATATTATTAGAGGCAGGGTGTCCCAAAAGGACCTGAACAGCATAATATTTTCTCAGCAAAGCATTTTAGAGAAAAATGTTTCAGACGAAAGTTGTGAAAAATCAAACGGCCCATATAATGAACTTGATCTTCAAAGTCATTTGAAGGTTAAGGTGAGTTTTTCAAATAGAAATCCCCATTTTTAATTACAGAAATGGAAAGCGAAAAAATTTCTATCCAACAGTGCAAATAACATTGGGGATCTTCTGACTCAAGGTCAAGTCACCTCAAGGTCAAATATAGTTTTTTTTCGTAAATTGGTGTAAAGTCAACACAAAAAGTGGTGCGGAATTTTAATTAATTAATTTATTTCTTATTGAAATTTCGATTTTTAAAATTTTACAGTACTCCAGTGAATATATAGATGTCATTTCGACTGGCAATATTTTTCAGTTAGACATCTATAGTTAAAACGCTGTATATCTTTACGTCAAAATTTGACATATGCATCAAACTAGTGACATTTTTTTTAACAACTGTTACAGGATCGGAATGGCTCATTCTGCTTTTTTTTTGGTTATATAACAAGAAATTTGTCGAATGGTTTATAAGCAAGTTTCACAAACTAAATATCCTTAAGAAAGAAAAATGTTATACAGAAAAATTTTAAAATCGAAGTTTGTCCTTCTGTATAGACATATCGATAAATTTCATATCCCGTTTATATAGAGCTATTTAATGAGGAGTTTAAGTGCTTATAATGGGTTCAGTATTTTACGTGAAATTTTAAATATTTTAAAAGCGGATTAAAATTTCCTCTTTTATATTACTACACTGAGAGATGTACTTCTGCTAAAAATAATTTACTTTACGTATTAGTACATTCTTTAATAAGCATTGCCTTTTTAATATGTTGTTTTTAGCTAATAATTTTGAAATTGTAGAAACTATTGTACTAAAAATTTTACACAAACTCTTTTTAATATTGGGATTAGTAGGGTGATGCTTGAAGGTAGAAGTGTGGGTGCTTGTGTGTATGTTCATTTTTATAACTGAACCTATAATGTAATGTTTCACCTATGAAATTTATGACAATAAAAGCTTTATTTATTTATTTTATAAAGTAAATCGTTTATATTCTAAATTATTGGTAACTATTTCGGTAACAAAAAAAATTATACGTAATTTGTTTATAAAATTCTATTTTTATTATATTACTCCAGTTAGGTATAACAATATTAGGGTAGTCTAATTGAAAATTAAAAATAAATTGACTATTCTAAAGAATCGGAACCAAAAAATAGTATTTTTAGAAATCGTCGGTAAGTATATAATATCCTAGAAATTATTCAGTGTTTTATGCTTAATGACTAACTTTACGACTTCTGACTGCAATAAGCGAAGTAGTTAAGCTGCAGAAATATTGAATAAAGAGATAAATAATCTTTATCATCTTCATCAAATAGCCTAGTTTTCTTAAAAACAAATACAGAAATTTAAAAAAATGTGTGCATCAACAGATAGGAGTTAAGACAACGCACGACTCATAGCTCTGAGTCTTTTATTGACCACATTTCAAGATTCCTTATGCCACATCCTCACAGAGAAATTTATAAACATATAAACGCGTAAAATAATGAAAGGGGTTCGGTCCAGGACATCCAGATCTAAGGCCCCAATATTGCATCAGGTTCACTGAAATAGAGTAATACATGCATAAAAAATAATACAGACACGGAACAATAGAAATCATAAGTGAACTAATTACAATTTATATTAATTATTTTTTATTGTTATATACTTAACACTATTTTTAAAAATTATAAGTATATATACAATATCCTAGAAATGATAAGTATTTTATATTAAATTATCGTAACTTTATGATCTTTGATTGCAAAAGCTAGGGTATTCAAGCTACAAAAATATTGAATAAAAAAATAAATAATTAATTAGCATCTTCTTCATTAAATAACTAGTTTTCTTAAAAATAAATACAGAAATAAAAAAAATGGGCGCCCCAAAAGGTAAGATTTAATACATCGCACGACTCATGCCTCTGAGTTTTTTATTGACCTCATTTCAAGATTCCACATGCCACATCCTCACACATAAACGTTAAACATATAAACATGTAAAATAATGAAAGGGGCTCGGCTGGAGGCATCTAGATCTGAGGCAATATCTAGGGCCCCTATGTTGCATCAAGTTCACTGAAATAGAGTAACACATACATGAAAAATAATACTGCCATAAAAAAATAGAAATCGTAAATGAACTAATTACAATTAAGATTGATTATTTATTTATATATAATAGATATAAAAAAAGGTAACATACTCTTTCTTGTTTTATATAATGCCATGGGCAAAAGAAAAAAATATCCTATATAGGAATGGAAAAAGAAAAAAAAATTGCTTAAAAAATGCCAATAAAAAATTTTAATTAAAAATTTAGAAAATACGTAAAAAAGAATTGTATGAGAATATTTTAGAAGTTGTGACATTCTTATATATGAAAATGCCAAAAGAGATTTAAAAAAAATACACAAATGAAAATTATTAAAAATGTCTGTACACCCACATATTATCAAAAAATGAAAAGAGGATTAAGGATCAAGACGACTTCTCTTATTCTGAGGACTTGCTATCACTCTCACCAACATTAATAATAAGTGGCTGTAAAGGAACTCGAATTTTCTTTCCAATTTCCCACTACTTTTTAATAATATTATTTGTGTGTTCGACATAGCTTAATTCTGTTTTGTCACTCTTCCTAACGCGTTTTTCCAAGCCTCTATTGGTTCTTTAACTTGTAGAATCAGTTGGTCATAATTTCTCTTTGCCTGACTCCATACAAATTAAAGTAAGGAATTTAGTTAGCTAATTCAATCTCCCCAGGAAAAAAAGTATTAAAGTAAAAATTTAATATTTAACATCCTGCTAATAGGAAATGATCCAAGGATTATTTAAATAAAGCTTTTTGCAACCTGTTATAAATGATGAAATAAATTCCAATTGTGTAAGTGCAAATAACTGATATATTACCTAAATCCCTCCCCGTACTGATCGAGTGTCATTGTCCTGTCATGATCGTCTGTGGGTGCCATTGTGAAAAATCCGTGTCTCGTCTATAAAGACTGGCTCAAATTTATTTTCCTCTTTTTCTTCGTTCTTTAAATATTGTTCAAGAAAGTCTCTTCTCATTTTCTGAATTTGTGGTTTCTCCATTAAAGCTCTACGTGGGTCATCCTTGCTACTTGCTTGAATTAGTAAATGAACCTCGTATCACTAAAAGTGTAAGGAAAATTTTTTAAATGTACATATTTCATACTATAAACAAATATTTTTAAAGTGATTTTTGGATAAATGATTAGGGGACACATAAACTAGAATTAAACTTAAGAATTTTAAAAGTTATTTTTCTCTAATTGACAATTATACCAGCTATATAAAATTTTGAAAAATGTTGGGGCTAAACGTGGCAAAAATATGAATTAAGAGCTTCAAAATATATATCCCGGAAACTAAAAGTAAACAAAAAATAATTAGGTGAAACAATCCTGTAACAAGACAAAGTGCAAAGAGAAGAAGTTAATAGATTCCATGGGATTTATTCATATTTTTTAAATATTTTAATGGTATTTGCTTACCTGAATTATAGCATTTAATATTTTACGAACAAGAGGTTGTTTTAGTTAAAATCAAAAATAGTGATTTGGCTTAAAAAAAAATTGTTATACGAGTTCAATGGAGCAATTGAAACACATCTAATTAATGATGAGGGAAGTTCTGGGTAATCAAATTTACTAATATTTTTATACATGTATATTGATATAATTTTATTGACAACCGTGTGTGTCACTAAGGTTTCACACTTTATTTTCAGGGTATTGTTCCTTTGTAGTCACAAGTATGTTCTATTAAGACTGAAATACATTTTAAGCACTTTTTGAGTCACTTAAAGAAAAAAAGTTAGAAACAAATTTGATAAAAAAATATTATGTAGCAGAAAATAAATATCAGTAGGGCTCGAGTCAACTATGTTGTTTTTACAATCAATTCAAACAATTCAGTTTCTAAAAAGTACCATTATTTACCTCTATAGAATTAAAATTGAGCAACTTCATTTTAACATAATCTTAACTCAATTTAATCTGATCTTATGCTATAAGACAGCTTCTTATGTTCCGGAATTTGGGACTCTCCATACCTGGAGGAGACGGGTGGTTCTCCATAGCCTAAAACACTAATATAAAGTGCTAAGAGTGGCCTCTTCCATATAGATTAGAGGTTGAAAAAATGATGGGGTCCTGTTAACTAAAGAGAACATTATACTGAGAATTGAGCCACGATTTTGTTTTTTTTCCAAAAACTACCTTCAAGTACCCTTTTTACAATGATTTTATTAGTTTGACTTACATGTAACTAAGTATGTATGCAAATATTGCAAGTTGATTTTCACCCATTTCTAATTGTCAATAGGTTTTTAGTTTTTTTGAAACTGTAAAATAAAATTTTTCATAGTAAATTTCAACAAAGTGTGCGGGATACGCAATAATTTTTTAGAACACTAAAGGCAAAATTTCGAATTTATTAAGAGTGTTGCTAAATCTTGTATTCATTGTAACTATGAACAAAATAAAATGTGTGGTAAAGGAAAAATCAGTAATTATTGGATTTTGTGTAAATCTAAGAAAATTACATATTATTCAAAAAATCGTTTACTTACCCCTTCTTCCAAGAACATAGAACAAGATTCAAACTTTTTTTTTCAGTTTCTAAAAAACACAGAAAAAAGATAAATATTTGTTGCGATATTGCGAAATTTTAAAAAATTTGTCTACCCCATTCAACAATTTTTAAATTGTTTTTTGTAAAACAAACTTAAGCTGATGGAAAACATATTGATTAAGAAATGTTATTGTACAAAAGATCCACAAAAATTTTACATAAATCATATTTATGCTATGGCAGTTCAAATGATATATTTCTAGGAGATATAATCGGGCGGTTTGTTTTCAAAGTTTTTTAGTAGTTTTTTTTTCTGGTTAAAAAAGTGTAAATTTATAAAATTTAATATAACATAAAAGTTTCTATAAGCCTAAAATCTGTGGCTGTAGTAAAGTAATAACAATTCAGTAAATAAAAATCAAACCAAAAGTGAAAGTATTTCTCTATGTTTTCTAGAAAAAGAAGAGAAAATTCTGAAAATACAAACACAAAATCGTGTTCTATGACCTCCTAGATCTTCACTAAATCCAATAATTACTCAATTACTAAAAAATTTCCACTTAATAAGTTTTAAGTACTGTATATTTTAATAAAGCTCGACAGAATGTTTTTTAACGTTTTCGAAAGAGATACTTCAGTATAACAAGAAATAATCTCTTATTAATTACTTACCTTTACATCTTCAAGCTGAATTAAATTTTCCATATGTATCCAAACAAATATCCAGTTAGAAAACCTAAATAAATCCTATAAAAACAAGCACTATAAAATGTATCCAGAGTTTAAAGTCACAAGGAGTAAACACTAGGATATTAAATAGCGGCACAAAGTGTTTAAACTATTTTATATTTTAATATAATAAGAATATCACAACGTTGTTGACAAAATACATAAAATGTGTTTTGTAGCTGTTATTATAGAACGACAACGTAATTACTCTCAAGTGAGGTTATGTATTCAAAACTGTCAAACAAAATAGCTGTTGTTTTGTATTTCGTTGCTACGGCACCGATCCTGTGAAATATTTGTTATCTTTTTCATTATTAGGAATAAAAATAAGGAGGGAAAACCACTTAATATTTTAGTATTTTAAGACTTCTACTACAACTGGAGTAGATATGGAAAAGGTAAGCGTGTTAACCTTCATCTTTTTATAAAAATATTAATGGGATATTTTGTAGAATTATTAAATTTTAGATAATAAAACATGTTAAAAATTATAAAGCAAATATAAATGTTGCTTCAATTTTGGAAATAATTTATTTTTCTCTACTCCGAAAGGGATCGAAATGAACAACCCTAATTATATTTACGAGGAACATTTTTTTTCGATATATGGCAACTAAAAACCGTTATAATTACTAAATTTTTAAAGATATACACCGTTTTGAGTATGTCAGTAGGTTTTTATTATCCTGCCGACATGTATCGGAATTTATATTTTATATAGCTGTTGTTTTCTACGAATATTGAACTCGGTTTGATTGAGCTCCACTGACGAGATCATAAGGTGGCCGAAACGAGTTTAGAGAGAAAACCAAGTAAACTGTTTTTACATATTTTCTCCATTTATCTGCTTGAAAAGAGAATAACTTATAAGCAAATAAATTATTGGTATAAAAAATTACGTTTTATGCTATTTTACGTAACAAAAAACGTCATCTTTTGTAATTTAACTTTAATTTTGATGATGATGCTGCAATAAACCCAACTGATTGAAAATTGAAAATTTTCAGAAGTTATATTAACACCATTGAGATCTTCAGATCCTCTTATACCTGATTTTTTACTTAAAGAAATAACCTGCTCATGTAAAAGTGATTGTAACAAGTTAATATGTGGATTTACCGTTGAATTGTTTTGTTCAGCTTTGTGTCTGACTGTACTGAAGAAACTTGAGACAATTGAGACGTAATTGATGACTTGGAATTAAATTTAGATAATGACCTTGTAAATGACGAACCGAAATCATATGGATAATATACATTTTAATATCGAAGATAATGGTGTAAGCGTGTAAAACAATAAGATAAGAATAAGTTCTTTTTATTACGAAGTACTTAACGTTAAGTTAGTAATATAAGCATTCAATAATCGATAAGACATTTTGTACTTAAAATTGACGTAACCTTGAAAAATATGCAAATTTTAGAGTGTATACTAATATGGTATATTAATTTTATTATAATATTTTATATTGCTGTAATACATATGATATATAGATTTATATATATAGATAAAGTGTTTTTTCATACAAAATCAAACAAAAATTAATTTTTTAGTCGCAATAATTTATTTGACTAAAATGTGGTTGTCGGACTTGCTTTGTCTCTACTTTTATTTATTTTTATGACGTTTCGATTAGGTTGTATCACCAATCGTTATCAAGTAAGACTACGAACTCATATAGAGACTGTGCCCACTGAAGCGCAAAGTTTCGCTTCACTGTACACACCTCAATGATGTTACAAAAATCGGCGCCAAACTAATACGTAACAAAATGTGATTTGCATAAAATACTTTATTTGTAATTGCTTTCTTACCATAATTTGTATATATTAGTAGTTATTTATTTCAATTAGAAATAATTTAGCGCTGACTTCAAAAATTTCAATTTCATATAACAATTTAAACTAATCTACTAGTCAGGCAACTAAAAAGTGAACATTGGGAGCAGTTCTCTAAAAGAATGTAAGGAGACTTCTATAGTGTACAAAAACAAATGTGGCGACTGATAAGACAACAGCGCAAAGGAATATCTGAACTCTCCGAAACGAACAAAATATCAGAGGAGAAATGGATAGACTACCTAACAAAATTATTTGTGGGAGATGCTAACATTGGAAAAAACAACATACCAGCAATAAGGAATAATGTGGAAGTCACCATTCAAGAAGTAGAGAAAGCTATAAAATCCTTAAAAAATAGAAAGTCTCCCGGACAAGACGGAATTCATGACGAATTGTTGAAATACGGAGGACAGCGACTAACACAGGAACTCACAAGCTCCATTCGAAAAATCCTGACACAATGCAAAGTACCAGATAGGTGAAGAACCAGCACAATGATGCTTATGTTTAAGAAAGGTGACCAACAAGAACCAGGGAACTACAGGGGTATTAATCTACTGGACACAACTCTGAAACTCGTTACGAAAGTAATCAAAAATAAAATTAATTCGGTTACAACATTGGAAGGCGAACAGCAGGGATTTAGATCAGGAAGGTCTTGCGTGGATGCAGTATTTATTCTACGACAGATAGTCGAAAAATCTATAGAATACAATAAACCAACATTTTTATGCTTTATAGATCTAACAAAAGCATTCGATCGCATAAAGCTAGATGACGTAATCCACCTGTTATATAAGAGAAATATTCCTATCAATATAATTCAGACCATCGAAAACATATACGCAAACAATAAAGTTCAGATTCGCACTAACGGTAAATTATTAACACCCATACCAGTCAACAGCGGTATTAGACAGGGAGACTCGCTGAGTCCTTTGTTGTTTAACATGATAATGGACGAAATAATAAAGGAGGTGCGACTTGGTAGAGGATATAAAATAGGTGATACAGAAATAAAATTATCTGTTACGCTGATGACGCTGTGATATGTGCCGAAAATGAAGACGACCTCCAGAGATTGTTAAATACCTTTAATCTTACGGGAAGAAAATATAATATGACTATCTCAGCCGAAAAAACTAAATGTATAACAACCTCAAAAGAACCCCTCCGATGCAAACTAGAACTAGACGGTCAAATAATACAACAAGAAATGAGTTTCAAATATCTAGGAATCGACATAACTAGTTATGGCAACATCGAAGATGAAGTAAGAGGGCAGGTGGCCAAAGCAAATAAAGTGGCGGGTTGTCTCAACGACGTGATCTGGCGAAACAAACACTTACAACAAGAAACAAAGGTTCGGATCTACAAAACCACAGTTAGACCTATTATGACATACACCTCAGAAACACGGCCAGAGACGACAAAAACGAAACAACTATTGGAGACTACAGAAATGAGAATATTTCGACGAATAACAGGAAAAACGCTACTAGAGAGAGAAAGAAGCGATAACATCAGGCAATCATGCAACACAGACTGCATTAATGAGTGGGTCCTACAACTTAAGACACAATGGAGCAAACATATAAGCCTATATAGACTGGTACGGATCGCACGAGATAAATCGCCTAGTGGTACACGCAGTAGAGGTCGACCACGGAAAAGGTGGAGCGATAATTTAAGTCCAGAATGAGGAAAATCGAAGAAGGAACAGGTCAGGGGCCTATTATAGAAGATAAAAGAAGAAGAAGAAAATATAAAAATTTATATTTATATTTCTCATTTTAGAGCACTTTTAGAAGTCGGTTCAATTTTTTTTAAAAAAGTTTTATTTTTCGATTTTTAGTTTGGAATTAATTTTGATATTCATAAATTATTTGAACTAAGTACTAATTGATATTAGTGTACATCGAAATGACTACAAGGTGGCAAAAAAATACCCATTTTAGCCAAAGTTGTAATTCACCATAAAATGAACCACTAAAAATTCTTTAATTCTTAGAGTAGAACCCTTTGAAATTCATAATTTACATCCTCCAGAACCCCCTATATCAATTTTGGAGAAAAACGAAAAATGTAAAATTTTTAGGACGCCATATTGAATCTGCCAGATTAAATTTTTTTAAAAATATTTTAAATTCGCAATTACCAGTAACAAAAATTCCCCAATATTGATTTTAGACAAAATCGAGACATGTAGAATCTTTGTATCTGCCATATTTAATTTTTTTTTGATAATTTCAGATTCTTAATGTGCGATCACAAAAGCTCCCCCATATCAATTTTGAAAAAAATCGGACAAAATGAATTTTTATCCACCATATTGGATACGCCATATTGAACTTTTTAAAAATAATTTCAGATTTGTTATATGAGACCCCGAAAACTCCCCCTTATCAATTTTCCAAAAAATCAAACAAAATTGATTTTTTCATCCGCCATATTGGATCCGCCATATCGAATTTATTAAAAATAATTTTAGATTCGTTATGTGCGACCCCGAAAACTCCCCCGTTCCAATTTTGGAGAAACCGAACAAAATTGATTTTTGGTCAACCATATTGAATCCGCCATATTGAATTTCCAAAAAAATATTTCGGATTCGTTATGTGCGATCCCGAAAACTCCCCCATAAAAATGTTTGAGAAAATCGAATAAAATTAAATTTTTTGTCCGCCATATTTGATCCGCCACATTGAATTTTTTAAAAATAATTTCATTTTTGTTGTGTACAAACCCGGAAATTTCACCACACCAATTTTGGAGAAAATCGGAAAAAAATAATTTTTTTGGCTACCATATTGTCTTTTTTGCACTAATTTCGTCCAAAAAAATATGGGACAACCTCAGCAACTTCCTTTACATAACATAAAAAATTTCATTCAAATCGGTGCAGCCGTGTACATACATAAAAAAAAACATACATAGTCGACGAATTGAGAACCTCCTTCTTTTAGTCGATTAAAAATAGTGGTTGCCAAAGGGTAAGTATCTCCACACTCGGTTTACTAAAGATTCCATTATTGTTTTTAATGTAAGCTGCTTCTATAAATTTTCTTTTTTTTATGTTGGGTTCCATATATATTGCAGCAGCCTCCGACCATTTTATATGGTGTTGTTTATCCCAGGCGTGATCTACAATACCTGATCTCGACATTTCCCCTTATATATGAGTTTTATGTTCCTTAATTCTAACTTCTAGTGGTCGTTTGGTTTCTCCAATATACATTTCACCACACTCAGATAAAACTTTGTAAATACATTCTTTTCTATCCATAGTTTTCGGCTTTGTTTCTGTTAAATGAGCTCTAAGTGTATTTCCTGATTTAAAGGCTGTTTTTATATTATAACTACTGACAATTTGTCTTATATCTACCTTAATGTACGGAATCGTGAAGAAGGAATGTGTTTCTTGTAGTTCAGTGTTCGTTGTTCTAAAGTTATTTATAACATCGTCAATTAGTTTTCAAGGATAACCATTGTGTTGTAAATCGGATTTAATATTTGCTACATCATTTTCAAATGAGTCGGCATTATTGCATAGCGCGATTAAAGATGTTTTGTATTATTCCACGTTTTGTTACAACAGAATGATTAGAATTATGATTACGATATTGTCCAGTGTGTGTTGGCTTTCTGTATACTGAAATTTTAACAGTTTCATTTGAACGGTTCACCATGACATCTAGGAAGGGCAATGGTAAACTTAATTGTAGGTCGAATGGTATTTAGATGTTTCAAGAAATCATCAAGTTCTTGATCACTGCCCTTCTATACGATGAAGGTATCATCGATATATTTCAACCAGACTTTCGGTTTTACTGTTGCCGTTTCTATGGCATGAGTTTTGAACCATTCCATACATACATACATATATATATATATATATATATATATATATATATATATATATATATATATATATATATATACAGTGCCTTCATTTCAAAACGAACCATCCTAAATAACTTTGTTAAAAAGAAAAATTTAAAAAAAAGAAAAAACACGTCAATTTAGATATACAGGGGGAAGTTTAATTTTGCATTTGTTAAAAGTCTGTCAATCACCTCCTCACCTCCAGCTAACCTCACTTTGATATGTCAAATAAGAACCCCCACCTTGTGACACATTATTGTAAGCAGCATAAAATTGTCTATCCAACCGTATAAAAAAAATTAAATCGGTTGACGTACAAGCGAACAGTGTGCAAAAATGTCTTGTAATAATGCATAATATATCGGCCTCGAACTTTAGTATGTCAAATGATTACCCTATAGTGTGATACATCATTTTAAAGGGCATACTATCTCCTATTTAGCCAATAAAAAAAAACAAAATCTGTTGATGTACAAGCGAATAGTAAGAAAAGATGTGTGGTAATAATAGACACCTTATCACATTAAACTTTATTATGTCAAATGGCTACTTCATAGAGTAAAATATTATTTTAAATTTAAAATAAATATTTTTTTAAAATAATAAACAGTTAAAATATTTGCGAGAAAAAAACTAAGCCTGTTTTAAAATTCATCGCAAAATTCATTGCAGTCTAATCAATCTAGTGTATTTATTTCAATGATATTTTTTGCGGTACCTGATAGGTACAAAAAATCACTGCAATAAATAAAATTTTTAAGATCTTTAAACACCAGTTGTTTATTATTGTTAAAATTGTCATTGTGACGCCTAGTTGAAACGTGAATATAAATGGTGTATACGCTAGCCGAAAGAATAGAAATAATTTTTCTCTATGGAGCTGAAGATCGGTGCGCTCGTAGAACCGCCAGAGCATTTAACGAGAGGCATCAAGACAAAAACGTGGGCCATAAATATGTACTCGAATTGGTACGAAAGTTTGAAGAAACGGGATCCGTTTGTAATAAAAAATATATTGAGAAAAGGGTTGTAGATGAAGCATGCCAAATCGAGGTACTAGGACAGTTTGCAATAGATCCAACTTTATCCATCTCAAAGGTCGCAGATTTAACCAACATTTCTGCTGGCTCTGTGCATAAAGTTTTAAAACAAAATAAGTTTTTTCCCTACAAAATTCAAATTCTTCAAGAACTCGGAGAAGACGATTTTGATAGGAGAATTCAATTTTGCGAATTAATGTGCCAACGAATTGACGAGGACCCCCATTTACCTAAGAATATCTGCTTTAGTGACGAATCAACTTTTTTTCTAAATGGACTGGTTAACAGACATAACTGCAGATACTGGGATAATGAAAATCCGCACCTTTTCCGAGAAGGGCATACTCAATATCCCGAAAAAATTAACGTGTGGGCAGGAATTTATGGCAATGAAATCATCGGGCCATTTTTTTTTGGAAGATAATTTAACTGGGCAAATTTATTTAAACCTTTTAGAAAACACAATATACCCTGCCATTGTGCAATCTTTAGAAAATCAAGTGGATGAAAATGCTGTTATGGTACTAAATGAAAATAATTTGCATTTCCAGCAAGATGGAGCTCCCCCGCACTACGCTTTGGCAATTCGAGAGTGGCTTGATGAACATTTTCCAGGGACGTGGATTGGCAGACGTGGTGCAATTGAATGGCCAGCACGGTCTCCAGACCTAACCCCTCTAGACTTTTTTCTTTGGGGGTATTTAAAAAGCAAGGTTTATAAAACCCCACCTGAAAATATTGACGATTTAAAAGATCGAATTGTTCGGGAATGTAGAGGAATTAGCAGAGAAACCCTTGCCAATGTTCGTGGGGAATTTCAAAATAGGCTTTTTTATTGTCTCGCTAATAACGGCGCACATTTTGAACATTTAATAAAATAATTTTCTTCAACTGAATAAAACTGAATAAACTGCTTATATTTAACACACATTTTTGCATCCTAATTGCCTATAACGTCTATTAACTTAATTTTTTTTGACATCGTTGGATAGCAGATCGTACGTCCTTTAAAATGATGTATCACACTATAGGGTAATCATTTGACATACCAAAGTTCGAGGCCGATATATTATGCATTATTACAAGACATTTTTGCACACTATTCGCTTGTACGTCAACCGATTTAATTTTTTTTATACGGTTAGATAGACAATTTTATGCTGCTTACAATGATGTGTCACAAGGTGGGGGTTCCCATTTGACATATCAAAGTGAGGTTAGCTGGAGTTGAGGAGGTGATTGACAGACTTTTAACAAATGCAAAATTAAACTTCCCCCTGTATATCTAAATTAACGTGTTTTTTCTTTTTTTTTTAAATTTTTCTATTTAAGAAAGTTATTAAGGATGGTTCGTTTTGAAATGAAGGCACTGTATATATTGGCGATGACTGGAGAGAGTGTAGAATTTTTAACATATGTGTTCGTCTTAGCTCCTAAAGGTTGTATGATTTTTAAAAGAAACTTCGCCAGTGCATTTGTTGTGCTCTCCAAGCCGTTTTCATACAAGCTACATATTTGAAGCTTCCCACTATTTTAAACTGTTAAATTTATATCTAAACAAATTATACACTGTAAAAAATTGTTCCGAGATATTGTGAAAATTTTGTTAATTCACTAGTACGTCTCAGATATTTATATATCGCCAAACAGTCCGCTTTGTGAAATTTCGTCAAACTTGCTAACATTAGTCTAAATTATGCTTGGCACAATATAAAAATTGTTCTTAATTACACAATTATATACCGAACTAACATTAGTACGCTTCACACTTGTACTCGAGAAAACCGTCCGCCCATTAGCTTTTAGTTGATTGTGTAATTTTCTGTTCAAAAAAATGGCAGACTGTAAAAAGTTGACCTAAGAAGCTTTATTCCTTTGCTAACTAAAGTTAATGTTTAAATATGTAATAACACATAACGAAGATTTTTAAATACGTCTATACATATATATATATATATATATATATATATATATATATATATATATATATATATATATATATATAAATAAAGGGTGTTTTTTATAGAGGTATAAAACTTTAAGTTGGCTACACTTTTTCAACTGGCGACCATTTTGTCAGCTGTCAAGTGATTTATGTTTAGTTTGGTTTGGCATTTCAACATGAATAGACTGACGCCTGAACAACGCTTCCAAATTGTGTAAATTTATTTTGAAAATCATGGTTCTGTTCGAAATACGTATCGCGCATTACGTCCATTTTACGGTCAACATAATCGTCCATCAGAGCTATTAATTCGATTAACTATGGAACGTTTTCGCACCACGTTTACTCTAAATGATCATACGCATCCACAGAGACGTCGTACAGTGCGTACAGAAGAAGCAGTGGCGGCGCAAGTTCAAAATTTTATGTGGGCAAGATATATTTTGCGAGGCCCTCTGCTCGCACATGAATACAGATTTTTTAAAATAAAAAGCATTTGGCATTATTAAATATAAGTCTTTCCTGTGATATTGTACTCCTTAAATAATTCTTAATAAGTTTTAATTTTGAGAAGCTCCTTTCAGCGGAGGCTGTACTAATTGGTATTGTTAATAATATTCTAATGACGATGTATATGTTTGGGTATATTTCTTTTAAGCTATTTTCTGTAATATATTGAAGCAACTGTTTCACATCTGTTACGAAGTTAGGTAAATTAGGGATCATTATTTTTAATTCTTCATATAATTCGTAAGGTTGAAAGTCACTGCTCTCACCCACTCGTAGGACTGTGTGTAAATCTTGACATTTTTTTAATATTTGATCGTGTGAAATATTTTTTAATTTACTTATATCATACAGAAAACCGAAATTTAATACATAATTCTCCGTGGCGCGAGACCCCTCGGACTGCGAGGCCGTGGGCTGTGGCCCACGTCGCCCACGCCCTACGCCGCCTCTGAGAAGAAGTCATTGCTGCTGTAGAGCGTAGCGTAGAGGAAGACCCGAATCAGTCTATCCGCCATCGTGCACAGGAATTGGGTATGTGTCCATTCCCTTTATGGAAGATTTTGCGGAAGGATCTTGGTTTGCGTGCTTACAAAATCCAACTCGTGCAAGAATTGAAGCCACACGATCACCTAGCAAGGCGTAGATTCGGTGAATGGGCCCAAAACAAGATTGCCGTTGATCCCGATTTTCATAAGCGAATTTTGTTTAGCGATGAAGCTCACTTTTATTTGAATGGATACGTCAATAAACAAAACTGCCGTATTTGGAGTGATGATAATCTTCAAGTGTATGTTGAGACACCGTTACATCCAGAAAAACTGACTGTTTGGTGTGCTTTATGGGCTGGTGGAATCATTGGTCCGTACTTCTTTAAAAACGATGCTGGTCAGAACGTTACAGTCAATGGTGACCGCTATAGAGCCATGATTACTGACTTTTTCGTTCATCAGTTGAACAACCATGATGGGCAGGAGCTGTGGTTTCAACAAGACGGCGCAACATGTCACACAGCTCGTGCCACAATTGATTTATTGAAGGAAACGTTTGGTAACCGCATAGTTTCACGTTTCGGACCCGTAAATTGGCCTCCAAGATCGTGCGACTTAACGCCGCTAGACAATTTTCTGTGGGGATATGTGAAGTCGCTAGTCTACGCCGATAAGCCCGAAACGATTGATCACTTGGAGGACAACATTCGCCGCGTTATTGCCGATATACGGCTACAAATGTTGGAAAAAGTCAATGAAAATTGGACCTCCAGATTAGACTACGTCCGAGCCAGCCGTGGCGGTCATATGCCAGAAGTCATATTTAAATTATAATGCTCTCAGAAGGTTATCTTTCGAATAAAGTAAATTTCATGTCAATTTAAAAAATTCTTCTTAGTTTTATTCCATTTAAAATTTCTATACCTCTATAAAAAAAACACCCTTTATATATATATATTCCTTGTGGCTGTAAATTTGTCTCCATTCACTGGGAACCTATAAAAAATTGATCCCTATTTTCTGTCATGAGCTCCCGGTCTAATTTTTAAGTATTTTGGATTCTGGTCAAATCAAAAGCATCGTTTCGATAATAATACTTTGGTTTTTTTCTCAACAAACGATTAAAACTTATGAAGACTGGTTTTAACTATAAACCGGTTTTATATCAATTTAAGGATTCTTTGGATCTTATGTATTCTAATTGTGATTTTGACTGCATTTAAATAAAAATATAATTTTACCGCGAAACGTTAGTTTTCACGATAGAACTCCTAAAAAACACAAGACTTTTCTTTATTTTTCAGGAATTTTATTTTCCTTTAATACTAAAAATGTAATTAAATCTCCTTCAAGTCACGTAACAACGGACAACAAACAAAATGAATGATGTCATTCCATATTAACGTAATCGCTGCCATTCCGCTCTAATACGGTGATTCTTTTGAGTCATTATTACTTTCAGTTCTATCACTAGAAGTAATCCTGATCACTTCGACCTAATGATAAGTAAATTCATATTCGAAAGAACATGGTTATCAGTTTCACTTTTTTCACTTTGATCACTTGATAATTACTCTACAGAATACAGCCAACGTCATCGCTGTCACTAACTTGACATATAACTTTTTTGGTTTTATGTCACATTTGTGATCGCTGTCAAGGGCTACGTTGCCTAGTTCATATCTTATAGTAATTTTCATGTAATGTCTTCGAAATTTGCTTACTTTTCCCTTTGAAAACGATTCTAAGAAACTTTCTTATGAAGGAAAGTGGATTTATTAAGGCAAATAGTTTAAATTTGCCGAGAATGGATTGATTCATGGTGGCCAATTTCTTCACAACAATAACTTTTGTTCTGCTGAATTTACAAATATGAAAACCTTCACGTAAGTAATTTATCAAGAATTATTATTTCCGCAACTGATAATGAATAATAGTAATAATGGGTATTTATAAGTTTAAAACAAAAATAAAACGAGTAGTGTGGGGCTAACTGAAGTTATATTTTTCTATTATTTTCCGAACATGGAACGTGAATAAATAACTTTTCAGGTGTATTAATTGTAGTACTTGTACACTGAGGCACGGCACAACACTTAAAATAACTTAGAACTTATATCACAAAGATAACGAAAAAAATGTACATCTCTTTGTCAGTTTACTAGTGTGACGTCACATCGGTCAAGTTTCAAGTATTGGCGTTTGGCGGGAAATTTTAAACGAAATATAAAATTTATGATTTTTAAAGTACTAGTTGTATTAAAAAAAAATTCTTGAATATATTCAGCTACATGCATGACTTTAAAAACTTTCTGCTGGTTATTTTCAAATAACCTTAACTTTACGATAATTGTGGTGGTCAAAGGGTGGATGTATTCAATAGTTTTACTCAATTGTTCAGATTGCAGCAGTTTCACCATATTTATAATACTTATGACAGAATCCTCGATTTAATTTTGGCTAATTTCAGCTGCCAAGTTTCAAAAGAGCTAGTACTATTAGTAGATGAAGATCGTCATCATCCTTTTATCCCTCAATCCCGGCAAAGCCTCAAAATTTTCAGTGAATTTGTCACAATCAAGGTATAATTTTAGGAGGGCAGATTTTCCTCTGCTTTACGATAATTTACTAGGGGTGAATTGGGCGGATTTGTATGTTATCGATGACGTAAATAGGGCTTGTGTAGAGTTTTATAGCAAGTTGCTGAATATATTCGATGTATGTATACCCAAATCTATAATCAAGAAAAGAAATTTTCCAGCTTGGTATACTTCTGAAATAATTAAATTAAACGAAAACTCAGAATGTTTAAAAAATTGAAGAGTGGCTACAAACAAAATCTCAAAAATCAATATGAGTTGCGAGCATTGGTGAAAAGAAAAATGGATATCGCTTATAAAAATTACAATGTAAAGGCAGAGGAAGCCTTACCTAATGATCCTAATAACTTTTGGTTATATATTAAATCTAAAAGGTCTTCAACAACCGTACCTGAAGTTTTGATAAATAGTGTCAATCATTTTTCGGATCCTGAAGATATTGTGAATGAATTTGCTGACTTTTTCTGTAGTGTTTATGCGCGTCCTTCTACGAATAATGTATCTTTTGACAATGCGGTTTGGAGCCAGCACATTTCAATTGAGCTCATTCCAGAACAAATACTTATGAGCGCGTTGAAAAAATCAAAAAATAGAATGACACAGGGGCCAGACAATGTTCCTTGTTTTTTGTTAAGGACTGTGCCTATGCACTGCTTAAACCTTTGTCATATTTGTTCAATTTGGCGATTAAAACAAATACCTTTCCAGAGATTTGAAAAGAGGCGAAAATTACCCCTATATTCAAAAAAGGAAATATAAACTAGATCCCCAATTATAGACCTGTTTCAATACTATTCCCATTTGCAAAGGTTTTTGAGATGTCGATATATGAGTGTATTTTGAGTCAAGTGCAACAGTTAATATTGCCAGAACAGCATGGATTTTTTAACCGTCGTAGTACTATTAGCAATCTAGCTTCCTTTGCCCAATTTACTGGTGGGGCATTGGATAAACGCAATCAAGTAGATGTGGTCTATACCGACTTCTCAAGGGCATTTGATCGAGTCGATTACTATATTTTATTTAACAAACTTGCTGCTATGGTTTTAGCGAAAGCTTAATGTTATTTCTTAAATCTTACCTACAAAACAGAATGCAATATGTTGAAATCAGGGGTTATCAATCCTATAAATTTAAAGCTACAAGCGGGGCTCCGCAGTGGAGCAATCTGACTCCACTAATATTTATAATTTTCATTAACGGTTGGAGTCTCGAGCAGTGTTTTGCTCTTTGTAGATGATGTAAAGCTATTTTGGCTGATTCGTAATGTAAATGACTCCCTAGAGCTGCAAGGGGATATTGATATTGTACGAAATTGGTGTAACGCGAATAATTTGCCCTTGAATGTTGATAAGGGCACCGTAATGACTTTCACCAATAAAACCAACTCTTTATATTTTGAAAATACTCTTAACAGTCAAATACTTCAACGAAGTTATTCTTTTAAGGACCTTGGAGTCACTTTTGACCCAAAACTTTCATTCACGAAACATGTCAGTTTGATTTGTAGGAGTGCGGTAAAAATGTTGGGGTTCATATTGCGCAATTCTAATGATTTTAGCAATCTGCAGACCTTAAAAACTTTATATGTTAGTCATCTTCGGTCGAAGCTGAAATACGGTGCGGTCATATGGCATCCTATCTATGATAAGTACATTAGTCATTAGGAGTGCAAAGAAAATTTTTAAAATACCTATCATTTAAGAGTGACGGAGTATTCCCTCAAAGGGGTATAGATGAAGAGCAATTACTGAGGCGATTTAACGTTCCATTTTTAATAAATCACAGACATTACATGGTAGCCCAGTTTCTGAGCAAGCTATCCGGATCTTATATCGACTGTTCTGATTTATTGTATCAAGTTAACTTTCATGTACCCCCGAGACTTGTCAGATTCTGTCCCATTTTTAATTACCTTCCCCTGAAACAAATTTTCTTATAAAAACGCCTCTATTTCAAGCCATGAGTATTTTCAACAACACTTGCAGTGACATCGATGTTTACAGCCTACCCTCTAAGAGATTAACACAGGCTTTAAAGTTAAAGTTTCTAATAAAAATGTAAAATGTTTGCTACTTGTGAATTGTTGTATGAATTAATCGATAATTTTATTTTTTCTTATAATTTTGTTTAATATCTTAGCAAATTTGTATGTCATATTGTCTTATAAATGTATGTTATCTGTTGGACAATAAAGATTATTATTATTAAATATTACAGTTTTTGGTATATTTTAATAAAAGGCAGTGTGGTTTATTACTTTTATTGAGTGGTATAATTTCTAACATATCCTATAAGTTTATTTCTTTGTTTTTTTTACAGGCTGTAGAATGTTGGGTTCTACCAAGTCGGAAGGGTGATCATGGGGATGATTTTGGCGTGTTGTGCCTAATGAGCTGGCACAATATCTGGCTAATATTAGTGTTTCGCTTGAGCTGCAGTCCCTGGTCATTTGTGTGTTGGGTTGGTAGCAGTACCAACCTGCAGAAGACCCTACTTATCAATTTTCTTGTTTTGGGAACTTACAGTAGTACGTTAGACATTTTTGAGTTGCATAGAAAATATATTTTACTATTTTTCGTAGATGGACACCTGGGTCGCCAATTCTGTTGTTTCTCCTTCTGTCGGGATAACATGGTGAGGTATGATATTTCCGGCAAGCATGAGTTTAGTCATTGGATTTTTTGACGTCGATACACAAGAATTTTTTATGCATCTTAAAAGGGGCCAATGCTGGCTTGGCTAATTTTCTCGTTTTTCCACTCTGAACTCTGGTGAATAAAGCTCGTTTTCATTTAGACCTATTGGTGGGCATTTCATTTTGGAGTGGTCTCTTGTAAATTTATTAGAATGTTTGAAAAATTTGATTTGATAGTGAGTCGTACATAAGTGAACCTAAGGTTTTATTGCAATAGCACATGACCCTATGTTAAATTATAAAACTAATAAATTTCTTCTAAGATAAATATATAATCTTAACAATTACTTTCATTACCAATAATTGACGTAATATTGTGAAATATTTTTTTATATTTAAGTTCACATGACTTTATCTTTTAAGTGTTTTTTTTTTATATTTGAAAAATTTAATCAAGTGGTGCAATCTTAAAATTGAAAGTAATTTGGCTGACCTCTATCGATTTTGACTCTCCTCGATATTGTAATTTTCCAGACTTAACTTACCTACATTTTCTTCCGCAAGGACGATTGATACGCGCAGATATCAATCCAAGTGTTTTTCTCCAAAAAGAAGGTTATTTTTTTTTACACTTCAAATAGTTTATTGAGAGTCTATTTTTTTTCGGAGAAGGGAAAAGGTTGCATTTAAAAAAAGAGAGAAGTTATCGTCCGTGTAATTTTAAAATAAAATATGAAATTCTCAGCTATCCTTGAAGTACCACGTTTCTTGTGTTGAGTTTTGATATATTCGTTTTTTAATTTACCGTCGTTGTATTATTGAGTGAGCCATTGAGATGTCGCCACTGTGTCTTATTTACTATTTTGAACCGTGAAATCTATTTATAGGACACAGATGCAAGATAATGGTTTGTACTGAATGCAATGGCCTGATGAGTCCCATACTGGGACGAAACAGCGCTATCATCATTTTTCGGACCCGCAGTTTATCCATTATCTTGGAGTTCTCCGCACTTTTTAACATGAAAGTAATATTTACCAACGGGTCTTTGTCCGCATAGCCGATAATTTCCTATTTTATTTTAAAATTACAAGGACAATAACTCTTCTCTTATATATATATATATATATATATATATATATATATATATATATATATAATAATTGTAATTATTAAAAAATTAAATGTATTTAAAGGAAATAGTGAATCTGCAAATATAACGGAATTTTCAATATACACGGACACTAACTCTTCTCTTATATATATATATATATATATATATATATATATATATATATATATATATATATATATATATATATATGTTTATATGGCTTTCACGGATTCCTTCGTGTGAGATGCATTGGCAGTAGTTATATCCACATTATGCTGTTGTAGTGCTGAAATCACATTCAGCAAGTGTACAACTATATGCAACTCCGTATGTAAGTGAAATAAAATGCGAAACAGTGAATGCAAACCTCGCTCCATCATATCCTTTCTATGTTAGAGGTTGCACAGTTAGAATAAATTGTAATAAAACACAATTCATCCTATTCCACCACCATCGAGATGATGGCCTACCTGTACCACCATACCGAGAAGAAAGTCAAAGCTTACCCTCCCCGCCACATTGATACGGCAGAGATACATGTTTCGTCTCTCACTAGACTCATCAGGGTACCGACATGCACCTGGCTGTGCAAAGGACAGATCGGAAGGAAGCATGCAATACTGAACGCGGCTTCGCCGACCTCTCGTCGGATGGCTTATATATGTTTATACGGCTTTCACGGATTCCTCCGTATGAGATGCATTGGCAGTGGATATATCCACATTATGCTGTTGTAGTACTGAAATCACATTCAGCCAACGTACGACTATATGCAACTCCGTATGTAAGTGAAATAAAATGCGAAACAGTGAATGCAAACCTCGCTCCATCATATCTTTTCTGTGTTAGAGGTTGCACAGTTAGAATAAATTGTAATAAAACACAATTCATCCTATTCCACCACCATCGAGATGGTGGCCTATATATTTATATATATATATATATATATATATATATATATATATATATATATATATATATATATATACATATATATAATTATAATTGTAATTATTAAAAAATTAAATGTACTTAAAGGAAATAGTGAATCTGCAAATATAATGGAATTTTCAATATACTCTTTAGTTTCACTCGTCGATGGCAAATTTTTATATAAACGTTGTGTAGTATTTACTTAGGTATTTTGATTTAGTATAGGCGAATATAACTGATGACTTATGGTTATTCTTTCACTGGAACAACTATATTACAGATATAAAATTCGTTCCAACCCGCGTCAGAAACAGATTCTAACAATCAGAATTCTACGCGTTAACTTAAATCTAATGTAAAATAAGGTAATGCACAAAGTTCTGACTGTCAGAAACTGTTTCTGAGTCGGGTTGGAATTATTCCAGTAATTACTGCGCATATGTTGACCTTTCCAGAAATATCAGTGTATGTGTGTCGTATGCCATTAGCAACATTTTTAGATGGTTGAATAGTGAAAAGTAGAAATGCAACTTGATGAACTTATTAGCTGTTATCCAGAACTTTTCTTGGTTAATTTGCTTTTGTGATTATTTATTTACTCCCTAATATCTCAGTACTTTAACCTTAGCCATAGTTTTTAGAATATGAACTTTTATGTAAAAATTGACACCCTTTTTATTTTTTGGTATAAAAAATACGAAAAACAACTGCAGCAGACTGGTGACGTGAAGAAAAGCCTTGCATGAACAGAAAGACCACCCCCAAAACAATGACATGGTAATGCTTTCTGTTTTACGATTCTCTCAGCGCTTTGCCCGCCAACATGCAGCTGCTGTTGGATTACCTGCTTATTCTGTGAGGTGAATCTTTTATGAATAACTAGAATTTCACCCCTACAAATTAACTGTGGTGCAGGAACTTAATTCATGCGATTTTGTTGGTCGAGAAAATGCATGTTTCTTGGCATGCCTCACGACACACTGGTTTTCTTTAGTGATGAGGCTCAGTTCCATCTTTCGGGATCTGTAAATAAGCAGAACATGCGCTAATGGAGCCTTGATAATCGCAGACAACTTCATCAGCGTCTCACAACATGTAACTGTTTGGTGTGCACTATCTCGAGTTGGAATAATTAGTCCATGATTTTTTGATGAGAACAAACGAGCAGTTTCGGTGACATCTGACCATTATGTCCACATGATCCAGGAATATTTCTTGCCAACAACTCGAGATGGATATTAAAGAAGTGTAGTTTCAGCAAGACGTTGGCACGCCAAACAATGTGCTTATTTCACTAGCTGTTTTGTGGCAACCCTGCCAGGGATGCCTCATTTCCAGGACGGGCGATCTGCATTGTCATCACGGTCGCCTTATTTAACCCCCTGCGCCAACTTACTCGTCAATATTCTGGAAAGAGTTGAACGAATTTTCTAGTTCGATTAACAGCGTGTAATGAGAATAATGTACACCATCTGCCTGACATCATCTTTAAAAGATAAACTTTAAATATTGTACTAGACGATGTTCAAAAATTTAAATATATATTTGCATTGCTTTTGTTTTAATTTGATTTCTAATTAAGCGATTTGTTCTGCGCCACTCTGTATAACATAAATAAAAATCAATTTTATCAACACATTATCGAATACTTCAAAATTGTTTTTGGAAAAAACTATAAATAAATAATTCTGAATGAATATTATTATCTTTAGTACCAGTTAGTAATGTTTAGCGTAAACATATTAATATATTTTTCTTTAATATTGGCTGAGTGCCTGGTAAGTACTTAAATTTAATGAATGTACAGAATTTAACTATTCTATTATTTGCTGCACATGTTAATCATTTCGATCATAGATAGGATATTAGATTAAAAAAGTTGATAATCTCGTTCATACGTTTAAAATATTTGATTTTGGGAAAAATATATATAAATAACTTTTTTTTCTCTTTTCTTAAAGTGAATTATTAATTATTGATGTAACGTTCAATACGAGTGACATAGTAAAATTTTGACGGACGTCATTTAAAAGCTTTTTAATTAGAAATTACAATATGTAAAATAACAATAAATTAGTATAAGCTGATCTGCAGTGACTTGGAACTAAACATACGGTATCACGCAGTCTGATGTCCTACTGTCTCCAAAATTGCAATATAAGAATTACTAGACAAACCCGATTTATGATACAAGGTGGTGAGTAATGACTGAGCTATAGAGTAATTGTAAATTCTAAACGGCCGATAAAATAATTTCTGTTGATAAAAGATGGATGTTAAAGTTTAATTTTCAATTTTAGTTTCTTTCATAAATAATTTTCGAAATGCCAATATAAAAATTTGTAATTAAGGATATTTGAAGAGAAGTAATGATAATACAATCCTCTTTTTGTAGTTAATTTTAGAGAGCACTGACACGCTAATTATTTTTTATATTTTACACATATACCAACAACACCACATTTTTAATTTATAAGAATAATAAGAAAGTGATAATTTCTAGAGAAAAAAGTTCATTCTGTTTCTAAGATTTTTTAATTTAAACTCTCATTTTAAACCTACATAAATTTAGGTCCTCTTAAAAAGTTCAAATGCGTATAGCCTGAAGACAACCTATAAACTAAACCAAAATACGAGAATTAAAAAAAAAGGTTCCATCGAATTTCTCTCAATTCATCCTTAAAAATTTTAGTCCAGTTTAACTGAACCATGACAATTTGCGAATAACAAGTTACAAACAAATTTTTATCTTATTCTCAAATTACGAAATTTTCGATTTTTGCATATAGAAAAGTGAAATAGATGGCTCAAATTTATGAAAATTAAATTGCTCACTATTTAAAACTAAATTTAGGTTTGAAGACCTAAGTTCATAAATTTTTCTTTCAAATTACTTTATAGCTTTTATAGGATTCGTTAGGTATTAAAAATATCAAATGCGTAATTCTTTTTAACACGTTACTATAGAGCTTTTATAGAATTAGACAAGTAAAGGGTGTTTTTTGTAGAGGTAAAGAACTTTAAGTTGGCAACACTTTTTTAACTGGCGGCCATTTTGTCAGCTGTCAAGTGATTTATGTTTAGTTTCGTTTGGCATTTCAACATGAATAGAGTGACGCCTGAACAACCCTTCCAAATTGTGCAAATTTATTTTGAAAATCATGGTTTTGTTCGAAATACGTATCGCGCACTACGTCCATTCTACGGTCAACATAATCGTCCATCAGAATTAATTCGATTAACTATGGAACGTTTTCGCACCACGTTTACTCTAAATGATAATACGCATCCACAGAGACGTCGTACAGTGAGTACAGAAGAAGTCATTGCTGCTGTAGAGCGTAGCGTAGGAGAAGACCTGAATCAGTCTATCCGCTATCGTGCACAGGAATTGGATATGTGTCCATTCATTTTATGGAAGATTTTGCGGAAAGATCGTGGTTTGCGTGCTTACAAAATCCAACTCGTGCAAGAATTGAAGCCACACGATCACCTAGCGAGGCGTATATTCGGTGAATGGGCCCAAAACAAGATTGCTGTTGATCCCGATTTTCATAAGCTAATTTTGTTTAGCGATGAAACTCACTTTTGTTTGAATGGATACGTCAATAAACAAAACTGCCGTATTTGGAGTGATGATAATCCTCAAGTGTATGTTGAGACACCGTTACATCCAGAAAAACTGGCTGTTTGGTGTGCTTTATGGACTGGTGGAATCATTGGTCCGTACTTCTTTAAAAACGATGCTGATCAGAACGTTACAGTCAATGGTGACCGCTATAGAGCCATGATTACTGACTTTTTCGTTCATCAATTGAATAACCATGATGTGCAGGAGCTGTGGTTTCAAGAAGACGGCGCAACATGTCACACAGCTCGTGCCATAATTGATTTATTGAAGGAAACGTTTGGTAACCGCATAGTTTCACGTTTCGGACCCGTGAATTGGCCTCCAAGATCGGGCGACTTAACGCCGCTAGACTATTTTCTGTGGGAATATGTGAGGTCGCTAGTCTACGCCGATAATCCCAAAACGATTGATCACTTGGAGGACAACATTCGCCGCGTTATTGCCGATATATGGCCACAAATGTTGGAAAAAGTCATCGAAAATTGGACCTCCAGATTATACTACGTCCGAGCCAGCCGTGGCGGTCATATGCCAGAAGTCATATTTAAATTATAATGCTAGAAGGTTATCTTTCGAATAAAGTAAATTTCATGTCAATTTAAAAAATTCATCTTTGTTTTATTCCATTTAAAAGTTCTATACCTCTATAAAAAATACCCTATTTAATAAAAAAAGAATAGTATTTCCAAAATCACAATTTTCACAGTTCACTGTTCAGGCTTGAAATAAAAATAACATATTCAAGGTGCATACCTACATATTTTTGTCAAAATTGATCATTTTTAAAAAATTATATTAATTTTTAAATGTAAAATAAGTTTTTTTTCGTGATTTTTCTGACTTGTCTTGTAAATCTTTCTGTTAGCATGTAAGATTTTAACCACGTCTTTTTAACTTTTAGATTGTTTGACGAAAGAAAATGTCAGTCAGTGGAGCTGTAACGAACCGAGAGCAAAATTCACAGAAAACAACTATCTACTTATAATTCCTATTTCGTAAAATGTAGGCATTACCCGCAAAAATTGACGCCGGACTGTTATCTTCAACAGTACAAACGAATATCAGGATATATAACATTTTGCTCCTATTTGGTTACAGCTCCACTACCGAGACCATTAGATAATCGCAACTAGTATGGAGAAAGAATCACATTCTACTGAACAGTCATTATTTTTTTATATTACCTGGAAATAAAATTTTCAATGTTTATTTATTTTTAGGCTCAGCAAGTTAATACTCCAGATGGCCCCATTAAAGGCGCACTACCAATAGCGGAAGGACATACTATGCCTTTTATTCTATCCCATATGCAAAACCTCCAACAGGATCAAGGCGTTTTCTTGTAAGTTATTATTAATTTATTATTTAATATGCTAATGTTTTCTAAATCGGATATTATTAAGCAAGATTTTGAACTTGTTATAGCAAAACATCTAAATACGTTTCAAAGCATTTTGTCGAAATTATGATGACATTTAAATCAAACTTTCTTCAAAATGGTATGAGATTGTGCTATGACAGGAAGGAAATACTAAACGTAGTCAAATAATTTGGAAAAGTCAAAATATATTTTTATTTTTATTTCATTTTCTCTTTCGTCAGAATTCATTATTTTTTATTGGATATGTCTTTTTCACCTATATGTCGATTTACATGTAAACTTTTTTTAGAAAACTCCTTCTTGATTTATTCTAGACATAAATTTGAAATTTGACTATTTACCTTTAGTCTTCCAACAGCGGATTTTAAAAATCTGTAAAAATTATATATAATAGCACTTTTAACAAAAATTAGGCATATTAAGATACATTTACTATTTCACAAAATACGAAAAAATTTATTTAAAATTTAATCTCTGATACATCAATATGCTTACCAAAACAAAGATCGTCTTCGGTGATAAAATTTTGCAGGCACATGAGAAATTGAGCTAACGCAATAACAGATACGGAACCTTAACCTAATGCGCGTCCGATAATCGCTTGACCAGTTTTGTAACACTTTAAAGAGTGGCAGTTTCACATTACGATTATAAACGTACTCCAACAATAACGTCCCTCAATCTATATTGTTGAAAAAAAAAATTTAATACTATGAACACGACGTGGCGCAACAAATAATCGATAGATGGGCCACAGACAATTTTAATCCAAATAGCAAAAAAGTGTCATACGGTATCATAAGCTAATTTAACTGTATCTCTTTTTAATCAGTTTTTCGCGGAATATCTCATAAAGTTTAGGAAATATAGAGTTTTATTACAACAGTTATTCAAAATATTTTATTTAAAGGTAAGGTAATTAGCTACTTCAAGTATGCAAACAAAATTCAAAAATTTACAAGCCATATTTAATAAAAAGATATCCTTCTAACTGATCTCCTTGATTCTTGTGTTTATACTTTTATTATAATTTGTATTACATATGTTAACCCATAAACCTTTATATGAAAAAATAAAAGATACAAACCAGGCAATAAAATCTTGGAATCGGCAATCAATAACAAAATTTTTCAGTTTTGCCGTGTTAGTCATAAGGGGAAAACGATTTTCGTATCCTTATATTTTTAAGGTACAATATTTCGTTGACTTATTATTGCCCTTGCCATAAAATAATACAGTCCAACTTTATTAATAAGTATGTAAGTCAAGTTTCGAATCTTAAAAACAATAATAAAAAAATCGTCTTTTATTTTTCACCAACAATAATGAATACCTTTAAAAAGACAACTATTCCTCTTAACGATTAGGTTAGTAATAAGAGAAAATGATTTTTTTATTCTTATATTTTTATAACATATTATTGCCCTTACCCACAAAATAATAAAGTCTAACTTTATTAATAAGTATGCAAGTTAAAATTCGAATCTTAAAAAAGGAACAAAAAAATCGTTTTCTTTTATTTTTCACGAACAATAATGAATAACTTTCCAAAGACAACTATTTCTCTTAACGATTGGGCAAGTAGTAAGAGAAAACGATTTTTTATTCTTATATTTAAAAGGTACAATATCTCGTTGACCTATTATTGCCCTTGCCTTAAAATAATAGAGTTTAACTTTATTAATAGATATGTAAGTCAAGTTTCCAATCTTAAAACAAGAATAAAAAATCGTTTTCTTTTATTTTTCATCAACAATAATGAATAACTTTCCAAAGACATCTATTTCTCTTAACGATTCCAGGGCTTTGAACTTCTGTCCATAATTCTCATACGTTCGGTCTGCCAGGCTTAATCGTCAAAACGGCTGAATCAATTTCGATGAAACTTTACAAACATGAAGATGAGAATGTCAGTTGCGATATATGCTACTTTTTTTCTGTCTGTCTGTCCGTCTGTCTGCAAGGACCAATTTTCCAAACAACTAGATGGATTTCAATTAAACTTAATAGTCGACATTAATATTCTCAGGAGTGATATAGGCTGCTTTTCTCTTTATCCGTCTGTCTGTCTGTCTGTACAAGCTAATTTACCAAACGTCTGAACCGATTTAAATGCAACTCCGTAAACGGCTGAATTTCTATTAAACTTTACAGACATGAAGAACAGGTTGTCAGGGGAGATATAGAATGTTTTTTCTGTCTGTCTGCCTGTTTGTCTGCATATACTAATCTTCGAAAAAGCTGAACCGATTTCAATGACACTTTAGAGATATGAAAAGAAGGTTATCAGAAGTGATAAAGCCTGCTCTTTTTCTGCTTGTCTGTCTGCACAGGCGAATTTTCAAAACGACTGAGTCGAATTCTTCGAAACTTTCCATACATGGTTGTTAGGAGTGATATAGGCTGTTTTGTTCTGTCTGTCTGTCTGTCCGAGTTAATCTTTGGAAGAGTTGAACCGATTTCGATGAAACTGTACCTTTCTTTAATTATTTTTACCACGCCATGCCGGGAAATAGGATTTTCCGAAGTTTATCGAAGCGTCCGTACATGATAATATCGAACCATATAACGTAGTGTTACATGTGCGAGTTCTCCACGCCATTTGCCCGCGTAGTAGGATCACGAAAATGACCGAACAATGATCGAAAAACTATTTATGGCATCACACACCATAAGTTTACGGAGAACTGTAGGTTCTCCACCCGGATGCAGAGTCTAAAATCACAGTCACCTATTGGAATGTGCTTTCCTGGTCTAACATTGTAAGTGAAGCAAGGCTTATGCGTATATGGTATTTCATCATCTTACTGCTCTCCGTATATCCCACATCTAGTGGTCAACATTGTCAAGCACCCTTATAAGAACAGGCAATGTTGTTTCATCCTACCGACACTGTCGAGGACCCTCATAAGAACGAGTAGTATAGGTTTTTCTTCCTAATATCCTACGGTTATTGAATGACATTATCGAGGACCAATATAAGAACAGGTATTGTCGTTCCATCCTGCCGACGCTGTCAAGGATCTTTATAGGAACGGTCAGTGTTGGTTCCTTTCTGTATATCCTACCGCTATGTATATACACATACATTAGATGTCATCAGTTTTATTTAATTCCGTAATGACCAGGACCGTGTTTACAACCAGGTGCTCAAAGGTGTCATCATTAAGGGGGCCGCCCGTCACGTCCAAGGCTTTACCGCCTTGAAGTTACCAACGGCGCATACAAAGATTCCTACCGCTGATCATCGTCGGGTGACCACCAAGATATAATGTACCCCTGCCAGCCGAATAGTACGAGACGTCGTGAATAGCGTCGCGAATTGTTAAGACAGCTTTGTAACTAGTAGATAGCGCCTGTTAACTTATCATTCATAGAAAGAAAAACCAGGTATAATTTTTAGTACCTCACCAATGTTTATCTTATTATAAAAATAATGTTTTTGGATTTTTTTCTATCTTGGAGTTATTTTATCATCTTTAAAAGTCCGCTCTGGTTTTTGTTATTAAGGCTAATTACTTTTATTATCTATACGTTAATAACATTTTATTTTTAATTTTAGGCCTCCGAACCAATAGACCCATGGACAAAAGTGTATGATGCATCAACGGAAAAACCAAATATTTGTTATCAAATGTACAGAGATTTTGATGCAGAAACTGAAGATTGTCTATATATGAATATTTTTACTCCACAAGTAAGTTTTTGATAACAATATAGGGTTCAAATTTTAATCATTTTGATTTGCTTTCCTTTAAGGAACTGCAGTTACCCGCATTATGTACTATTTTTTCCAAATCCTTAGAATTATTTCTTAAAACTGTTTAGAAACATATACTTTAAAGCGCCATGACTTGATATCCATTTTGCAATGTCCAATGCCCTATCGATGTTTATATACCAATCCGAAACAAAAATTATTTTAGGTTTTTTTTTGGGTAGTAGCTATCGGGCCCTATATTTAAAAAATTTGTCTCCCCCTCCATCCCAATAAATATAAAAGATATTTTTTCAAGTTTCTCCGTTACAGGGCGCAGGAACGCAATTAAGGCGACTTTTAAAACGCCTTTAGTGATTTTGTAGATTCAACAAAAAAAAATATCATTCATTTCCTAAAATTCAGTTTAATGCCCGATTTAATATTCATGGAATAACTTATATTTTTACGGTTTTTTTATTATGCTTCTTCCATTCTCGTACTATTTTCCTCTATCCATCTTAATTGGTCGGAAAACACCAACATCTATTGATTAGTGACCTAAGAACAAAACGAAAGTTATTATCCATACATTTTGAAATAGCATTCAACGTAATTTACTTTGCCCAATTGTCGCCATCGGTGGTTGAAAATATGGCAATATTATGCTGATATTCCACAATATGTATATCGTACCATCCAGAATGGGTGCTATTGTATCTCCTGCTGGTCCATTTTCCATTCAAGTAGTCCATAGATGACCCTTATAGACTATGTATAGCTAAAGCATAAATCTTAAAACTGAACAAGCAAACATGACGTACGTAGCTGCCTTAGAAGTATCAATTATTTTTTCCGTTCATTTAGAAGTCCTATGAACGATCATTTTCGCGCTGCTGAAATAGAATATGAAATTTCTCTGGTCCTAAATAAAAATCGCGTTAGATGAAACATCTTTTAAACATCCTGACAAGTCGTTAAAATAATTATTAATCATATCAGGCCAGACCTCGACCTTGAGTGTATTTCATTTGTTGAGCCAATCGTTTGGTCAGCTGTCCGTTATGTGGCTTTAGAAATTTTTGCAGCCAGGGTTCACCAGGCCTGTAGTTGCTTATGTTCAAGTACGATTTTATTGCCTTTAATATCATTTGAATCACAAGGATAACCCCAGTTCACTGCAACCGATATAACTCTAACTCGATAGTATTTTTCTTTGTTTGAGATTACCGTTTGGCCCTAAACAAATTTTGAATTTGGCCCTTGAGTTTTCCTATATAAAAAGAATTTTTTTAATATTTACTTAAATATTTTAAGTTTTCATCTTGTTGATATAGGTATAATATTAGCTGAAATATGTCGTCGCTATAATCCCGATATTTTCGAATTCCCGTACTTCTTTAATAATACACCACTAGAAAGTATAAAAAAAAATGGAACATTTGATGCCAGAGCTTAATTGACTAGTAAATTATTAATCGGTGAAAAAAAGGCAGTAATTCAATGATTAGTGATCTCTGTCTAACGGGAAGTGTTCAGATTTTAAAAAATCAACCACATGTATTGGACAAGAATAAACAGTTACAAATGACCCTTACCATGACACAAGTTCAACTAGAAAGCCTAATAGCGAAATCTCGCGCCGCATTTGGAGATTAAATTTTCTACCTCAAGAGCACAGTATGTTATCAGTTTTATCTGGAAAAAGCAAAAATTTTCAAGTCGCACAGGGTTTCCTATTCATCGCGTTGGACGATACTTTATACCATTTATCAAAATTGAAATTTAAATTAAAATTTTTTTTTTCAAACTCATTTTTCAATTATTTTACACCGTTAGTTTTTCGCTCTCTCCTAATAGCTTATTACATTTAGATCCTCTTACTATTTTTATTTTATTAATTAAGTGATTACGGTGTTTAGGTTCTTAAGCTAAAGCTAAATATTTTCAGCGGATTTCACCTTGATTTTCTTTCCAAAGACACTACGGAGCTGTACTAAACTGAGAATTAAAATTCACAGAAAATTGCTGCTGTATAAAGTTATATCATGATAAAAAAATTATTATTAATATCCTGCACACAAAATATTTAAATACAGTGGTCTGGCATGTTTTTAGTATTGAAAGTATCTGAGTATTATCTTTTGCTCTACAGTTCATTTGTTTATTATTTTAAGGACCCTACAGCTCAAAATAAAAACTTACCAGTTATGGTTAACATTCATGGAGGTGCCTTTGTTGGAGGTTCTGGTCTTGTTTCAAACGCTTCAATGGGAGGTGTTTCACCAAAATATTTAATGGAAAATGATGTCATTTTTGCTTCTTTTAACTACAGATTAGGTATTTTTGGTAAGTTGCAAGTATTGCATTTTTCTTTCAGGTATTTTATTAAAATGCACATAAAAAAATTTAAAGACAAATTTATCACTGTTTTCAGTTGACAATTAGAAGTTTTCGAGTAATTTTTCTTAAGGTTAATATATGCAAAGCAGCATCGTATCATCATACTTTATATGATGATACAATGTTGCTTTTGATACCATTCGCAGATTTTTGTAAGCACCAAATTCCCCAAAGTAAACTTCGCTAAAGTAAACTTACAGCAAATTAAAAGTTTAAAGTTTTAATTTTAACCGATGACATCTGCTTATTTCTAGTCACTCTCAAAAGTCCAAAATAACGGAATGATTATGAAATTGCTAAATGATTTCATAACATTTGTTTCAGTGTCCAACTGCTTTATAAATTTGTCATTCTAAGCTGAATTGTTTATTACCAAAATAATAATTTCAAGCAAGGAATAGTTGTCTTGTTTTTTAAAATCTCTCGAGCTACCATTTTTTCTCTTTCGAGTTGTTTAAAGGAGAAAAGATAGACAGAAAATTCAGTTCTGGTTCTTCCTCCATACGCGTTCCGATCACTTAATGATCTCATCAGTGAAACTGTAACAAACCAAGAGCAAAACTGGTAAGAAACAACTGTCCATATTAAATGTAAATTCCGAGATATGTCAGCAGGATGTTAATCCCATGTCAGACTACTAAATATCAGCAATCAAAAGGTAACTATGCGTACAGGTTATGTTACGGTTTTAATTTTCCTGTATAATTTGCTATCTAAAATAGTAATTTTTGTGCTTACCTTCTTCATCATTTAGGTGTTTTTTTGTTTTGGGAACATATTTACGAATGAAAGAAAATATCTTGTTTATAAGAATTAGGTTCACAATTATGGTATTATAATTGATGGTCATTGTTCGATGGTCCTTGTTGTTGTTTTGTTTAGTTCGTAAGGCTTCTCTCTCTTGTACCTAAAATATAGAAAAGTATTAGTCTTGTACAGAGTGGCTCGGTACAGAATATTTAGTTAGAAATTCTTAATTTAAATTGTCTTTTGCGGTTATTGTTACCTTCATCGAGAGACCTCGAGTGAGCAGATAATCATTTGGCTGTAGGATCGACAGATTTCTGAGTGGAAGCTCTCTGGATCCTGTTGGATCTTCTATGTCTTCTAGGCACCTTAATTTTTCCCATTGTGTCAGTTGTGGTATAACTATTAGAGGTTCTATTAAGCTACAACCGAAAAACTACCTTAGTGTCAAATATAAATAAACTTTAAGGTTAGAATCTACTCGACGTTTCTTGTTTAGTTTCACTTCAACAAAGCCTGTTTATTGCTATAAATTTTTGAACCTACCACAATTGTCCTAGTTAATTGCTAATTAAATTTATTGTAATAATTTTAAAATTTCGTATTTTTATTTTTCATTGTTTTGAGAGCTTGTCAGTTGTCATTAACGTCATGTACAGATCCCTGTATCTTTTCCCGCCGTTTTCTTGGACGCTTTTCTGAGGACAAGAAAAAAATCTTGGAGTGATAAGGACACTTTCCTTGCAGAGTTGCACCGGAAAGGTCACTTGGCAATTTTGCTAGTTTTGAATTGAAAGACTCGGGTCCTTGACCAAATTTATAGTAATTGTGTTGTTAAAAGTTGTGTGCTGATTTGGTTTGGTCAGTTCGGGAGACAAACCCGACATCAAATTTTTCTATTTTTTCTGTTCCACCACAAAAAGGCCACATAACATCACTGGCCTTTTTTTCTTTTCCTGTTATTCTCTTGCTTTCCTTTTGCCGTTTCTACCCCTATTGCCCTCATTTGGATCATCATCGGGGCCTTCTTGCTGATATCTCTACGGCACCTGCCTTGCATGCTGTACATACCACCACACCGAGTGATCCAGAGCCTCAACATCAGGACATCAAGGAGCCGCCGTTAATCAGGTTTTATGTGTCTATGTCGTTTCAGGGAATTATAGACTTTTAACCTGCTTAAATTTTGTCTTCGGTGAAACCTATAAGTTTAAAAACCTCATAGCGTTTTGTTTTCTTTTGTATATATAATTATTAAATAATCAGTGTACCTACCTCTTTAAAAACTATTGTGTTTCCTCATATGGTACAACTTATTGAATCGTGCAACCATATGCAGTTGATATCTCCACGTATGTAAGGGGCACATCTGTAAACTCCAGTAAACAGGCCTATTTACACAGGTAGAGTGCACTCAATATTATCACTGTATACATATATTTATTATTTACCATAAATCACTTTTTCATAGTTAGTATCACGGCCAAAAATAATGAATTGGAGTATAATTATTTTTATTAAATTTATCTTTGAAAGTGTTAATTGTCAAAAACCACCTGCTTAAACAGCTGGCTGTCACAGTCTTATTCTTTTGACCAGAGAAGCGCTGGGCCACGCTTAGCTGAATTTATGCCGAGAAACGTAAAATAGATACTTGTTTTTGAAATTTTTTTTGGGTATTTTCTTGGAGTTCTTAGATTTCCTGTTTTGTTTTTTTGATCGGTCTCTGCCTTAAACTTTAGGGCACCAAAACAGGTGGCGCATTTTACCTAGACCACTCTCCGTTCCCTTGGGAGCTGGCCGGATGAGCCCTAAAAGGTAGAGACTATTACAGAGCCACCTGATTAAAAAAAAATAGAGGAGACTCAAATCAGACATCAAAAAGTCTTTATTTATCTAACAAGAAATTTTTTTTCTCTAACAAATTTGACACCTCTTCTTCTTCTCTCCTAACGATTATTTTTTTTTCTATAACAGTTATCAGACGGTATAAAAATTAACTCTACGTAATAATAAAAAAAATTAATGCTCTTAGCTATGGGCGTCCTAATTGACTAACAGGTTTAATATATGGTAAGTTTCCTAGTCGAAACGTTTCTCTTCAGATCGTCTGTGGAAATTACAAAGCAAAACCAGTATGCCAGATAACCATAATATATGGCTATACCACCGATGCTAATTTTAAAAGTTTAAAAAATAAAATATACATATTTAGAATATTGACAATATTTTTAGGTTTTTTGTCGTCCGGTGATGCTGTTATTCCTGGAAATGCTGGACTTAAAGACCAAATTTTAGCCCTTAAATGGGTTCAAAAGAACATTGCAGCCTTCGGTGGTGACCCGAACAAGATGACAATTTTGGGTCAATCTGCAGGTGGAGCTTCCGTTGGGTATCACATTTTGAGTCCAGCGGCCAAGGGTGAGATATACTTTAAGATAGCATATATTTTACTTATTTCATAATTGGAATAGGTTAATCGCTCAAATAAGGTGATATACACAAATGCCGAGTGAACCAATTTTATTTATTTATGTGATGTATTAACAAGCCAAAGACTTCCAAACATGCAATAGATACCTGATGTTATTACTTAAAAGGTTTATTTCTCACATGGTTGACATATCTTATCTTACTCTACCAGGTACATACATCTCAATCAAAAACGACGATCTGCTTTATGGCTTGTATAGTATCTAAAAAGATTCCGAAACTTTGAAGTTCCATAATAAAACGTCTGTATTTTTAGGTTTATTTGGTGGTGCTATTTTGGAATCTGGCACTTCGATATGTCCCTGGGCATATCAAAGAAATCAAACAGAAATATCTTTTAAAACTGCTGCATTTATTGACCCCCAATTTAATACCTCAAGAAAATCTGAAGATTTATTAAAGGTTTTACAGAAAGCCAAGGCGAAAGATCTTGATAATGCTGGTTTGTCCTATGCTAAATGGGTAAATATTTTAATATTTTTTAGTTCAAATAAATGCTGACGTTTATCTTCATATCCAACACAATCTAAAAATAAAATGACAATGGAAACTAACATTAATTTAATTGTCAGTTAAGTTTTAATTTCTATATAGGTAATTTTGATCAATTGAATTAACCAGTCCCATTGTTACCTTTATTTCCGAGAATTCACCTTTAAGTTGCATTTCGTATTTACTAAAAAATAGTATATTTTATTAATTCATAATTTTATAGAAGGAATTTAGATTACTACGATAAAAAACGAGAGACTCCGAACAGCAATTCGGATTAAGCTAAAGAAAATGAGCGGTAGGCTTGCTTGCCAGTACCGAAAAATGCGACCCCTATCCTTTGGGCAGCGCGTTTCGTGTACTCGATTTTACATATTTCTGTTTTAATTCACCGTCGCGCCACCATATGACGGTTCTTTTACAAATTTTGTTAATCTGTGTGGTTCTTGTATTATCAAGTGGACCATCGAGATGTCGCCTTTGTCGTCTTGTTTGCTGTTTTTTGATTTTAAATTCAGCTTTATACGATGCAAAGGCGAGATGATGGTTTGTACCGAATGCGGTGGCCTGACGAGTCCCATATTAGGACGAAACAGCGCTGTCGCCATCTGTCGGACCCGGAGTTTTTCCATATTTTGGAGTGCTCCGCACTTTTTAACACAAGAATCATGTAGATTGACAAGTTTTCACGTCCGCTTCGCCAATATTTTATTCTATTTTATTTTAAATTACACTGACAAAAACTTATCTACATATGATTTACCCAAATAAAAAATAGGGGATCATATTTTTGGGGGTGAAAATACTATAATTTAACATTATTTCGAATAACAAGTAACTTTCCTTTTGTTTTGTAAAGATATCTTACTTAGAACCTGAGATATTGCAAAAGTACTCTTTTTAAGGGTAAACTTTAGAGGCGGTTTTAACTAACCTGAACTAAAAATTGAAGGTTTATCCCGTTTTAGGGTGTTCCCCAATCTTAATTACTTTAGGTTGTAGACTCGAAAGTAATTTTCCATTTTTGGGTACTGATTTTAAAAAAACCCACATCAGATTTGTAATTAATTTCACCTCTTATTAAAATATTGGGATTTTTTTAAATAAGTATACATCTCTTTGATTCATTAAATTTAAAAAGTCATTCAGCAGCAAAAATTTGCCAATCGTTGCCAAGCATGAAGTTTTGAGTAATTTTAAATTATTTATTTGAACTCTGTGCACAAACACTTTTTCTTTTAATATCCCTCTCGATACTCTATCTGGAGGCATAAAGGAATGTCCAACTACTGGAAAAATCATTTCAAAAAAGGTCATAGGTTTTGAAGCCTTATAACCTAACCAGAATCTGCAAAGAGTCAAACCTTCTTTGTGCCCTTTTTGAAATCATGGGCTATTAATTTATTATATATTGCTAAATCAATCAGATTTTTGAATTACCACAAACGACGGTAAAATTGTAGAAGTTAATTTGTTGAGAAAAGTACCACTCTGGTCATGTAGTTTGGGTAAAGCTAAATTCTTTTGGCAATCAAACGAAAAGTATTATACCACTTCAATGTTTGACATAAGGAAATCATAAAATGCTTTCATTTTAAGTGTATGTTCGCGCTGTTCTGTCAAAATTTGTACCTTTTGATCACTGCTTTTAATATTTTCAAGAAGTTCTTTATTACAAATACATGTGGAACAAATATGAGCCATAGATATTCCGAAGCTCAAAATGCAAAATGTATTTACATATTTTCTAAAAAAGCAAAGTTTTACATTTAAATTAGAGTTCTGAATACAGTAAATTTTATACAGTTTTTTTAAATTTAGATCACATGGTAATAAAAGTCGGATTGTTCTCTCCCTTTGGTAGTGGCTTTCTTTACAATACATGTTTTCAACAAATTGTTTTATAGATGCATTTTTATTATGAGTTTTCTTCTTAACTGTAAATAATGATTTCTAATTAGTCATTCTAAGCGATCTGCACTAAAATGAATAATGAGTCTGATATCTAATTTAATCTGAAATTTTATTTTTAAAGGAAAATTATTTTAAACATTCTCATTGAATACCTCGTATAAAAATAAACGTACACCTTACAGAGGAAACATAAATACTAAGGAAAAGCTATTATTATAGGAAGGCAGTTATTTTCAATTATTGCAGCATTTCTTACTTAGCTTAACACTTGCATCTTCACTCTTTCCCCTTGTCTCTCTTTACTGTCCATTTTCTACCTTTCCCAGTTTTACATGTTATAACTTTGGTAGTCATTATAACAAGATATAATTATTATTGAAATTATTTAAATAAGAAAAACTGGCAAAAATGAGCGATGTAACTAATTGCTACTGGTCTCTACAAAATCCAGTCAACAAATAAATAAATAAATCTGTTTACGTGCACTTAGTCACGGGACTATTAGGCGAAAAGTCATTGCCCGGTTACAATTACATAGTTTTTCATCTAACAAGTGAAGGCAAATACAGAGTTTTGCATCTAAGCCTCGTTTTCAAATGCGTTTTTAGTGTACAAATTAGCAGTTTTGCAACTTGTTTACTGACGCAAAACATCACTTTTTCAAAGTTTAATCAAATACCGAGTTTTGTATTTAGGGGACTCATTTATTTGAACATGCAATTATGCACAATGTCTACAGAGTAAAATTTTATACCTAAGAAATATTGGTATGATTTATTTCAGGACACCGCCCAACCTGGTATAACTGGTAGGAGTCCAATACAGCAAGGAATTTATTTTACTCCAGTAATTGAAGCTGAAAATAATGACAGCCCATTTTTGACAGATTACCAATATGGATTACTCGAAAGTGGCAATTTTAACCAAGTACCGATTTTAATAGGTGTATGTGCAGAAGAAGGTTTAATTAACTTGCCTTGTAAGATTTTTAAAATAAATAATATTATTTTATTAGTTTTAGACGTTAACTGTTGGTTGTTTATTTGGTATCATTACGAATCACGATTCCACGTTGACGCCGTTCTGTAATGCAAAAAATTATTGAAATCAAATTTGGTATATTTGTATTGTTATTTTAGTTTCACTCGATGACCTCCTTCAGGGTTATGACGCTAATCCTTCTTACTTGAACCCACAAAATCTTCACATAAGCACAGCAAGTGAATGGCATGAAGTTGGAAACTTGTTGAAGAATCATTATTCCCCTAACAGTTCCTTTATGGATTATCCATTAGGAGCAATTCGCGTAAGTTTTTTATTTAAAACCGTTTAAAAGTCGCTAATGAAATCCTGATAGCTAACAGAGAAACAGAGATAATTAAATTAAGATAAAATTATTTATGTCGTTTAAAAACAAATATATATATATAAAGCTTCCAGGATGTTTTCCAAAAATCGGAACTACTTTCAATTTTGGGTATTTTATTAAGCTAATATATCCAAAATATAACACTAGCAGCACATTATATAGCATTGGAAAGCATTCATATTATTTTATTTAGAGATTTCCTGTTTCTATGTCATTCCCAGTAAACATTTTTAAATACAAACTCGTTCTATTGCATTTTTGAAAGAATAGTAGATATGACAAATCTTGTATTTTTCAGTTTATTTTTGCCTTGTTTAATTAAATAGGATTGATAAAATATTCCGGTCTAGCTTAATTAGGGACCAACAGAAATCTATAGTGGATCTATATTTTCTTCTATCATCAAAACTACATGATTGTGCATTCCATATGCCAATGACGTCAAGAGCTGTCAAAAGACGATGTCATTTATAATTTTTTTAATTAGAATATCATATAAGTTATCAGTTATAGGATATTTTTTGTATAGAATTCCCGGTTGCTAAATTCAACAGTTTGAAAAATATTGACAATTTAATATAGCGAATTCATAATAGATTTTGTCCCAATCCTACCCTTTTACCCTCCCTTCAAATTCCAAATTTCAGTTTCCAGATTTAGTATGTATTTGTGTAAATAAGTTTCGATAGTTCATCTGACTTTACCCTGACATTAGTTTCTGATCGTTGGTATTAGTCTTTTTATTAGCGCGTAAACTACTACTTATCAAAACAACTAACAAAACAGAAATATATTACTCTACTTATGATGATACAATCTTTCCTCAATCAACCTTTTTTAGTATTTTTAATTTAGTAAATTTTGATAATTTTAGTAAAAAAGAAAAGTAAATTTAGTAATTTTAAAGTCAAAAATGCATTGCACTTTAGGACTAGACCCCTTAAACCGTCAATAGCCAAAACAATTTTTTCACCTTCCAAAAAAATCCCAACTGGCTTTTTCAGTACTTCAAGATGATATACGTGGTCATCTGTATACTGTTATCTTATGAAAAATAATTTCTTAATATAAAATAATATTAAATTAATGTGTATAAGGTGTGCAGTGTTGTTCGTAAATTTTTATTTAATGTAAATTTGCCATATGTCCTAAATAATTTAACAGTTATATCAAAAAATGCTCTATTATTTTCAGCTATATCCTGAAGACGGTACAAGAAATTATCCAAACGTCAATCATATAAAAAATATAAAATATAGAAAGTGCAATACCACTCTCACGTTTTGATTTAATTTTTTAACTGACCCTAAATCCAAGAAAAACAAACAAATAAAAATACATCATTGAAGGTCCAAGAAAAAAATATACTTTACACACATACACACAATACACACACACAAACACATCTAGACACAGATCCAACTCATCGATGAAAATTCTGTTTGTAGTTCTATCAGGATCATTCTGCATCAAATCTGTTACATAGAGTGACATACTGTCAGTTCATATTTGACTGACATCGCTAATAATTATTGAATTCGTCGCTTTGAAATTGTAGAGCATCCAGTTCGATAGATCAGCAGTATTTGAGCAGCAATTATTGGGAATGGTTTGATAAAATGAAACTGCCATGTAATAAGTCCTTAATTTGAATTTCGTGTTAGAAAATTAAAAAAAAAAACATCACCAGCAGTAATATACTAGAAAACTCTCATCAGAAGCGACAAACATTCGGGTCTTCAATTTATCTCACATTTCATACGAACCTACATCTAATGACAACAAATGCATTTCGATAAAATTGCAATTTGGTTTAAACAGTTTTCTCTCTCTCTCTCTCTCTCTCTCTCTCTCTCTATATATATATATATATATATATATATATATATATATATATATATATATATATATATATATATATATATATATTTTCAGCACTACAACAGCATAATATAGATATAACCACTGCTAATGCATCTCACACGGAGGAATCCGTGAAAGCCGTATAAACATATATAAGCCATCCGACGAGAGGTCGGCGAAGCCGCGTTCAGTGTTGCATGCTTCCTTCCGATCTGTCCTTTGCACAGCCAGGTGCATGTAGGTACCCTGATGAGTCTAGTGAGAGACGCAACATGTATCTCTGCTGTATCACTGTGGCGGGGAGGGTAAGCTTTGACTTTCTTCTCGGTATGGTGGTACAGGTAGGCCACCATCTCGATGGTGGTGGAATAGGATGAATTGTGTTTTATTACAATTTATTCTAACTGTGCAACCTCTAACACAGAAAGGATATGATGGAGCGATATGCATTCACTGTTTCGCATTTTATTTCATATATATATATATATATATATATATATATATATATATATATATATATATATATATATATATATATATATATATATATATATATATTATTTTATTGAGATTAGGTTCACATTTATAATATGTTTTTCATGGCTTTTGACGTTTCGTTCTTTATTTAGAACATCTTCAAAAACAATCGTCCTGAAATTTCGTCAAAACTGTTACTAATATTAGTAATGTGTGTTCATTTTCTTGGAAAATATCTGGATAAAAAATTTACTCGGCATCGTCATATTGATCGAGTGTCAAAAAGAACATAGTTGCTTAAAAAATAGATTCTTCTTCTTCTTTAGGTGTCATGTCCGTATTCAGACGTTGGTGGTCATCATGTTTACAATTTCCTGAAATCTTTCCCTATCGGTTGCAGCGCGAAATAGTTCCTCAACCGTGCAATCACACCACTGCCTGATGTTACATAGCCATGAAAGCTTTTTTCGGCCTATCCATCTTTTTCCTTCCACTTTTTCTTGTATTATAAGGCGAAGTAGATGGTATTTAGGTCCTCTAATTATGTGGCCGAAGTAAACTGTTTTCCGCCTCTTTGTAGTATTCAAGAGCAGTCGATCTATATCCATCATTCTGAGAACATCCTCATTGGAAGTGTGCGAAACCCATGATAACTTTATGACCGATTTATCATTCTGATTTTGCTTATCAAGTTACATTTAATAATAATATTTTCTCATATTGTTAAATAATGTAAGATAAATAATTGTAAAATAATGTTTGTTATTCGTCAATTATATGTTGGTTTTCTTTTTAGTACTTCACTGAACAGGACTTTATGAAATCTTCAACTAAACATGCTGAGCTGCAGTCCAAATTTACTGACGTCTTTTTCTATCAGTTTTCCTACACCGGACAAATGGGTGGAAATATAAATAACAAGTTTCCAGGTAAGTAAATGAGTGAAGTTTAAAAGTTTACTATCAAGTATAAAGCTCCTAGTTATAATTTGCAAGTATTCCGTCTCAAAAAATTTTTACCTTGAAGGACTTGCGGATTACTGTAATAATTCGAAATTTAATAATTTTTTTAGTGCATTTAATTTATTTAACAATTTTAATTTAATGATAAAGAAAGAGACAGTAGAAATAGACACCAACACAAAACATACTGGAAAACATGGATCTAAAAAGATCAACAATATCATCACAAAAACTGTAACAGTGGCAGGCCAAAAGGTTAACAAGAAGGAAAAATCTTTTATAAAATAATTTATACCGCAGAACAAATCTATAGACCTAGACATCAAAATAAAAGCCAACATCAGAAACAAAACAAAAATTAAAACGTGAAATCACCAACATAAATTCGGAAAACCTATCAGACATTAAAGAAAGTGAAACAAGTAATGCAATCGAAAACTGTAGAAATAAAAAAGCTCCAGGTACAGACAGACCATTGTAAATGAGGTTTTCAGAAACGGGGAAAAATCGCTCATCATATCCTTCAAAATAATATATAATAAATATATGCAAGAAGACCAGATACCAACAGACAGGGAACCTTTCGATATACGGAATTGTAAATCATTTATAAAAAGAATAAAAAATAAAAGATGCCCTGCATAATCGAAAATCAACACTGTATTCATCAAAAGCGCAACCGTTCACATGGGGAATATTCTACGATCGGTAAGAAAGGAGCCAAAAACCCATTTTTCGAGCTGATCTCAAATATTTAAAAATTCTGATCTAATCGGCTATTTCTGATCTCATATTCAAATTCTACGCAGCAAATTACTTTTGAAATGACCCGCAGCTGACCAACAACAAACAATAGGCCTATGTAATTTATTCAACATCTTTTATCTTGCTGCCAAATACTACCTAACATAGATTTTGTATTTCTTGCCTATCTCACATAATAGACACTTACTTAAAGATGCAAAGAAAAGTTTTATTTTCTTTATTAACTTTTTTTAGGTTCTGCTAATGTAACGCATGTTGAGGAATTCGGTTATATCTTTGGAGGACAGCCTCTTGAGCTGTTTCCAGAGGATGATCAACTTGTACATAACAGAATTATAAGAATTTGGACAAACTTTGCTACGTACCGGTAAGACATAATTAATTTTGCAGAAAATACGCAACTATGATCTACTGGTCAAAACACTAACGCTGAAAAAAAAACAAAATATTTTTATATGAATTGGAAGCATCGAAAAGCCACAAACAGTGTTTTATGTTCTTATAATTAAAATTCAAAAAATTTCCTAAATCTTCCCCCTAAAACAAATAGGTTATTTTTCTTTATTTGTTTCTCCAAGTTTTAGCCAATAAATTATTGTTAAATGCCTAAATAACCATTCTCAAACCAATTTTCGTTTATTGTATGCTAAATGTTGTCTAATCCTAAATGAATAAATGAATAAGACTTCGAACATACCCCTGTAGAATTAGCATAACGTCAAAACTATCAGGGCCCGGTTGTTTGAACGCTGAATAACGTAATAATATTTCTATTTATATTTGAAAAAGTGTTGATAAATCTTCGATCATACCCTTGATTTAAACAACAATAGATTTGTTTGAAGGCTGTTTATGGTGGATGGGGGAGACGCTTTTTTGATGTTGGACAGACATAAACATATTTATTTATCTTGTCTTTCAGTTTAATTGCTTGTCGTGACTTTTTTCGGTGTTTTTAAGTGTTAGAAACTACTATAAATGCGAAGTTTACAATTAATTACAAGAGGATTTAAAAACTTATTTTTATCGGTAGATATTGTGAGATATTGTTTACATATTGAAAATGACTATAATAATAATTTAGGCAACCATATATTCATACTTTGTTTTCAGTAATGACGTACCCAGGGGTATGTTCAAAGGACGTACGGATGATACTCGTTTAAATAATACAATTAGAAAAGGATAGCATAAAATCGGTATGCCTGTAGCAAGAAATTAAATATCTATTGTTTATCAACACTTTTTCAAATATAAATAAAAATATTATTACGTTATTCGGCGTTCAAACAACCGGGCCCTTGTTCTGACGTTATGCTACTTCTACAGGGGTATGTTCGAAGTGGTAAATAGTACATATTTCATTTCTGGGTACACATACTAATTTTATGCTATCCTTTTCTAATTTCATTATTTAAACGAGTATCATATGATAATCGGTATTCCAATTTTGAATACATAAAAGTATGAATATATGGTTGCCTAAATTATTATTATTGTTATTTTCAATATATAAACATTATTTAACAATATTTACCAATAAAAATAAGTTTTTAAATCCTCTTTTTATTAATATTAATTGTAAACTTCGCATTTATAGTATTTTCTAACACTTAAAAACACTGAAAAGAGTCACCACAAGCCATTAAACTGAAAGAAAAGATAAGTAAACATGTTTATGTCTGTCAAACATCAAAAAAGGCTCTCCCTACCGACTTCAAACAAATCTATTGTTGTTTGAATCTATAGGGTATGATCGAAGTAATAAGATTAGTGATACTTATTTGATGCTTAGACTCGTAGAGTTCATTATATCCCCCATTACAGCAAGTCATTCCAGGCCGATCGCCTTTGCAAATCCAAGCTGCCTCATTACCTGATCTTGCCTGACTGCTTCAAGTATTGTTACTGTATCCCCGAAACATCAATCTGTTGACTGTCGAGCACTTTCTGAGCCTAAGTTAAATAATTTAGCACAGATAGGTCACTCAGTACTAATTTTTGTGACTGCGTTCTAAGCCCTCTCCTGAGATGTTCGCACACTAGTAACTCTAAAAAAATTAATTGATCCGCATTTATGAAGTAATGTAAAAATTATGTGGAGTACACGGAGATGAATAAAGATCAGTTGTTTATCGCCCCCTCGGAGATAAATATAAAATTTTTTATTTAAGGCATTCTTTTGTGTTTATATTTAGTTCAGTTTTTAACTTAATAATATTTATGTAAAAATTATATGAAAATTACTCCTGTAAATCGTATAAATAATTCATCCAAAATAGATAATAATTTTTTTTTACGATTTTCGATGTTTTTTCCAATTTTTATTGATTACACTATCGTGGAGTGCCTGACGTAAAAAAATATTTCTTTTGTTTTATGATATATTTTGAAAACTTTTTTGTACATATTAGTTTATTTTGATTTATCGAGGGCATCAACGTTATACAAGCAGAAAAATTGGATTTAGCAATGTAAAAAAAAACACACAAACATGTCTTTCAGATGACTTACAAGAACAATTTTGATATAATTTTTATAGAAAAGCAAATACAAAAACCGAAATAAAATGGCTTATATAAAAACTTTTTATATTTCTGTCTGTAATTATGGTAAATTTGAATCAAATTTCAATATCTTATCTCATTCAAATTTAATAAAATTAAAAATATTTTGTAGGCAATCACGATTCTAGGTTCGATTTGTTTAGATACGTGACCTTTCAATAATTATAAAAATTTGAAGCTTTTCAAAAATGTTATTTAAGTAACCTGTTCATTTAGTAACTTGAGATACAACTTTAATATTCCATAGCATTCATAGTTGGTTTAGTAGCTCACAAATGCTTCCATGTGCTCATACTAGGTTACATCTAGCGTTATTATCTCTACTTTTTAAAATAATTTATGTAAACTGAATTAAGGTATCATTTGAGGATAGTTTTATCGAAGTATAAAGATTAATATAACTAAAATGCTTATATAAAATACCTTAATAGAATGTGAAAATATCTTTATAAACCAAGATGACACAATATGGACTCTACTTTGACTAGAATGAATCCTCCAAAAAACAGTTAAAAACCTAAAAACATTCCGAAATATAAAATTAGTATTTCAAATTACAAAATATACAAGACGACTAAACTTTTTAACGAGTTTCAAATGTAACTTCCTACTTTACTGTATAGGCATAAACAAAAAATTCTTATTTAATAATTTAGTTAGTTACAAAAATAACGTACCCTATGTTGACTGGATATTTTTTTGCATCCTCTTCATGGATTCTCTATAGAATTTTAACATTTGCTAAATTTCAAAGGAAAAAAAACACCCATTATAAAATATTACATATATATATATATATATATATATATATATATATATATATATATATATATATATATATAGAGAGAGAGAGAGAGAGAGAGAGAGAGAGAGAGAGTGAGAGAGAGAGAGAGAGAGAGGAAAACTTGCCTTGCTTAATACTGAAATTTCTGTGATAACATTTTAAGGCATACTAATGTCTTTATTTCATAAAGTATAGATTTTCTTATTACATTTCCACATTTTTTATATAAAACGGGAAGAACTATAAAAAATCCATACAAATATATGAATTTTTACTGCAAAATATGGATGTTCTCAATATAGAGGTGAAATTTTATACAGATATTTTGTTGAACTTTGCAGAATGTGTATCACACAGCTTGCTTCCATTTCCAGCTTACATTTTTGACCATAAATACTAAAGCATGATCATATATTACTCCATTTTACACTCCAACAAGCTGGTCTTTATGTTTGTCATAAATAACATTACGCATTAATAGTATTTCATCAGACATCAACGTGCACATTTCCAATATACCATAAATCAACTAACATATCTTATCAATGTACTTCTGGATGGTAAATGGTACAACACTGCCCCAAAGCGGGAACCGTCGTCAGAATGCTTGAACAAAGTTAGCTCCAAAAGATTTACTTCTACTGTAATGTAACAACCTCTTACTTTAACAGCTTTGTGACTCTATTGTCTTAAATTATATATAATTTCTTTCGCAAATTTTACTTTTCTTTTAAATGGTACTGTATACTGACAACAAACAGAAACAGAATGTTTTTTTTTCATGGTGCTTCTAGACAATCGTTAATTGATTTGACGTGTAACTTCCACAGATTTCAGTAGAGAATGATATTCTATAAAAGAAACATTAAGTATTAATCTTGTTTAAAATAAAGTACTAATAATTATAACAATAAATGTTTTTTCATAAATTGTAAATCAAATGCTTACTTTATTTATTTATTTTTTAGTTTTACAAAGTAATTTCTCTGTATTTCTGAATATCCAATATGAAGCCAAAAATATTTTATATCAAAACTATTTTAATTATAAAATCCACTACGAAATCAATAAATAGATGTTTCTCATATAGCCCAAAATTGAAAATTGTGTTTTTAAAATAGATCTGAAGTGAGAATGTGTTACATGCCTGTTGATATAGTGGATGTTTTCTATATCTCCCCATCGTCCGTAGTAGTAGGTGTTACACATATGTTCTCTCTTGACAACGAGAAACCTGTATAACACATATGAACTTGAAAAGATTGCCCTAACTTGAAAATTGCATCATATTGTGAAGTAGAAGCTATGATTTGGCTTTTGTGCTGCCTATCAAAAGTCATTGATGTATTGGAAACAAAAATAAATTATTGTTAGTATTATAAAGAAATTAGTAAAATAATTGTTCACTCATGGAGACAGTTTAAAACAAATGAGAAACAATATTAACTGAACTGTTCTTGCTGTAAATTCAGTGAAGGTAAATTCGTATTATTACTGTACGTGGTTGAACTTTTACCATCCTCACTGAAACACTGACATACAAGATACATTCTATTAGCAAGCTTAAAGTTTAATGCCAATAAATTGAGATTATCACACAGAAGAATCCACTCATCAAATCGAATTTTATGATTTTCAAAATTGTGAAAAGGATGTCTGGTACAAGTTCAATAAATACAAACCGGGACACAACAGTTCCTGTATCTATTCATACTTATTGTCTTCACAGTAAAATTAAAAAAGAAATAATGTAGTTTAAAAAGATATAAAAGCAAGTTTAAACTTACTGAAAAAGATGTCAATATATTCTTAATCAAGAATTATATTTACTTACTAATTTCTTCCCTATGATTTTTAAACACAATGCATTATAAGTTGTCTACTGAAAACGTCAAAATTTTAGATTCGTCTAAACATAAAAATAAAGCAACGAATTTCATAAATCATCCCTTTAATCGTCCGATTCAAACAAAATGACAGAATCTTTTACATCACTGGCACTATCGACTGAGATATTCGCAAACTAAAACACTGTTTCATTTCTCTCATAACGAGTGCCCAGACACTGTCTCTGACAACATATTCAATATTTTCTGATAAATTTTTAATGAAAGACTTAACGTATCCAAAACAAATATATTAAAAATTTTGGTCGAATTTTTATGAAACCCAAAAATCCTATTGATAGTAGCAAATAAATAATTTTATAGGAAAATTAAAGGTTAAAATGAGTTTTATATCTCTACTGCACCTACAATAAAAAGAGAGATTTTTGACTAGTGTTAACATTTATACAATTTCTTGTGGCATAAACCCTAATGTTAAATCAAATCAGTCTAACTTTGAAAATCTTACAATATTTATCAATAAAAATTAAAAAAATAGTTAATTTTAACGTAACCTTTATTAAAAACAAACTACTTTCAGTGAGTAAACTTTAACTTTATATTACACAAAACTTTAACAAATTTCTTAGTCATTATACTGTCATTAAAATTATTTTAAATTTTTTAGGAACCCAACACCAACTCCAGAAGAACTTCTTCAAAATGTTACTTGGCCTAAAGTAAAATCTGATAATTTCCAATACGTAAATATTGGAAATTTTACTAACACTGACTTACAAATAGGTGAAGGTAAACCAAGAGCTGACGCAATGTCCTTTTGGGAAAATATTTATGATACTTATGGAAAGAAACCATTCGATACCCACTAATTACGGTAAACGTAATAGATGCTTTAAATATTAAGGAGCATTAAATAATATTTATTGTAATATAATTTTATTTTTTGTATTATTTGCATCATTTTTTCTATACGTTAAATTTGGAAATGTAGATTGCAGGCACGGATCCAAGGGAGGGAGGCGGTAGAGGCTATCGGCCCCCCTTCCCAAGAGCTTCATTCAAAAAAAATAAGCCTGCTCAAAAAAAAAATAGATGCTGAATCCGCTCCTGGTTGGTCATGGATCATTGAGGCAATTTAGCACCTTAAATCACTTCCACCTTTAAGATCTTTTGTACGTAACCCCAAACTTAAGCCGGGGATACAAAAACTTTCCGCAAAATCTGTCAGTTTTTTGGGAGGTTGTCTACCATACACTCACAGAAAACTTATTTTACTGTTTCTGCGTTATAACACAAACGGTACTATATTTCTCCATTGCATTGTTGTCTAAAAAAGTGACTTAATTTAAAACAAAATAATCATTTGCTTAAAGTATACTTTTCAATTATTAACAATATATTTTCTGCTTAGAAATAAAACAGGTCAAATTTTAGTTGTTTACTTTTAAATATGGAAAAAAAGGTAACATAATTTAAAACTATTCATCATTTTAAAAAGATCTATCAGAAGTTATATTGATTTACCGGTTGAAATAGTGTATAAGGATACAGGGGCGGATCAAGCCTCTCTCTTTGGGGGGGGGGGCGGTGGTATCACAAAAGTACACTATGGAAAGCGAAAGCAATCTGTCGACGGGGGGGGGGGGGGGGAGACACCAATAACATTTCCATTTCCAGTGTAAAAGTGTCTATTTTTCTGAATTTAAAGCATTTGGAGAGGGGGGGGTCACAAAAAAAAACAAGTTGCCGACGGGGGGGGGGATGCGAGCAGTATACACATTCCTAGTATAAGAGGCAAAATCGGGTCTATTTTCCTGAAATCAAAGCTCTTGAGGGGAAGGCTATCGCAAGAAAAACCAGTTGTTCACGGAAGGGGGGAGTGCTAGCAGCATACACATTCCTAATATAAAAGGCCGAATCGGTTCTAGTTTCTTAAACTCAAAGCTCTTGGGAAAGAGAGGGGCGATCGCGCATACACATTCCTATACTCTATTCAGGAACTAGAGAGAGTAATAAAACGGTTACCGAAACCTCCAACGTACCTGCTCTAATTCCGCAAGTAATTGAGGATTGCCGTAAATCTAATTATATTTAAATATTATAAGCTTTTATAAATTTACTGCAACAATAAAATTACTGATAATTCAATTTAATTTCTGTCAGTCAGCAAAGTACACCATATAGGGTGTCCTTAGTGATTTATCTTGTTTGTGCTTGTTTTTATATATTCCACCTCTATATCTATTCCAAAATCGTTAAAGCTGGGCATTTTTTTCTCAACAAAAAACTTATTAAGATGAATGTTTATGATGCATTAAGATATCAATATCTAAATAATAATGTTAAAAGCTCTGTCGATATGTGTTCTTACATGACAGGAGTTGGGCAATTTACTATGTACCGAATACTGAAGGAGAAAAAAGCAACTGGAATTGTTAGTACTTCCAAGACACATTTGATCACAGGCAGACGAAAAACCTCGTTGGAAGAAGAGAAGTAAACTGCAATAAAAGGAGTTGTACATACATTTTATTATGAGAAGCAGATTCCAATCGTAGACAAAGTTCTAACTAAAATCAATGAAAATCGGGATTTATCTGAAATTAGAAGAACTGAGCTCTGGAAATTACTCAGAGAACCTAATTTTTGCTGAGAAAAACCAGATAGGAAATCTGTTCTTATAGATCGTCCGGAAAATGTCCGTTAGAGAAGGAAATATCTCTCTCAAGTAAAAGGTAGAGTTGTTAGAAATAACACAACTTACAAAATTAGTAATTTAACTAAACTTTCGAAAGATTTTTTTGAATAAAGCTACTGCAGAAAATTGGGAAAAATCCATATAATAAAAGAATAATAGAAAATGTGGAAACTCGATCTCATGATCGGTGAAAGAGAAATCAATTATAATACAATTTCTTATTTAAATTTTTTTTGTTGTATTTTATTGTTTAATGTTCTTTATATATTTTTTTATATATTTTTATTTTAGTGTGTTCCACTCTTTAATGATATATATATATATATATATATATATATATATATATATATATATATATATATATATATATATATATATATATATATATATATATATATTTAATTCCAATTAGCCGTAATTTTTTTATTATTGTATTTGTGTCTTTTTCTTAAACATGTGGAACTAACATGTTTATTTTATTTTTTTGGGGCTATCGGATTTCTATATAATAAAGTAAGTTAAATTAAGGTGTCACTACAATAGAAATAAAAATAAATAGGTCTAATTTTAACTGTAACATATAAAAATTAATTACATCTGAATCTCTTTTTAGTATTTAATTGTAATTATGCAGATGGTTTAAGAAATAAGTAAACTGAAACGTTAAATATCCTAAAAATAATTTTAATATTATATAGACGAATTAATTTTTTTATATAGGTTTCACTTCTTGTATTTTTGACAATGAGTATTTTATAAGTATTTAAATTATAACTTAGAATTTTTTGAGAGAGCCTAAAACGGTTTCTATGCCAAAATTTAAAATAATAAAAATACAGTTGTAATTTGTGCTAAAATGGGAAAATTATCTATATTTTCTAATGTATGTAAATTACTAAGCAATCATAAGAAATAAAATAATATTATAAAAATTTTTGATTTTAAGTTTATTACCGAAATAATGTTCTATACCATAAAAACTTAGTGATAAAATAAACTTCCTTCCGACGCTTAAGACAAGGATTAAAATCCTTTTTAACACTTCACACTTCCAAATATCAGTAGTGTATCTGGGAAGGCACTGTTACACCGGATGGCATGTTCCATCGACTTCTTCACTTCTTCAGCAATGACCTTGAAAGAACTACCCTTAAAATGCAAGAACTACCCTTAAAATCAAAGAATTCTAAGAAATATGAGTGACGTAATTGGTTCTTCGGCATCGAGGTTCATTTGGGGTGGTTTTTCCATCGACTTCTTTACTTCTTCGGCAATGACCTTGAAAGAACCAGAAGCTTGAAGAAAGAAGCCGAAGGATACCGAGCTAAGCCGAAGCTTGAGCGAGTTAGTAACAATTGTTTTCCAAGAATTTCACTTAGTCACCGCTAAAAATAACTTCTTCGGCACTCAATTGCAAGAAGTAAAAATGTCGTAATTTGAATGATTCATACATAAAGTGTGACTAATAATATAAATTCATGTTTGTTCAGGTTAAACTTGGGCTCGGCTAGATGACTACATGCATGACCTCATCCTGGTTCGCGGAAGCTCATTTTATGCGCAATAATTAAAACATTTTTAATATATAATGAGTATAATTATTTTAAAACAATATTGTTTGTCTTTGACAACAGATTGAATAACATCAGTGATTATTTAAATTAGTTATTTATTTAAAAAATATAGATTTAAAAAAATGGATTGTATAAGTATGTGGGATGATATATCAGGTTTTCCTGATTTACCTTACAAATTTATGATTTATTTTCAAAATTATTTGAATTGGGAAATTGTATCAAGAAGACAAAAATTAAATTCGGATTTTATACGAACATTTCTGACAAAATTGAATTGGGAAGAATTATCAAAACATCAACAATTATCTGAGGAGTTAATTGAAGAATTTAAAACATGGGTAAATTGGAATTCTATTAGTAAATATCAAAAACTGTCTGAAGAATTTATTAGGAAACATAAAGATGAAGTTAATTGGATGATGATAATAAAATACCAGAATGTAGATAAGGAATTTTTAGATAAAATGAAATTTTCTATTGAAAAACACAATGATAGCACTGAATATTGATATTATATTTTAATTTTTATAGTTATATTATTTTTTAAAATATATTTGTATTATATTTTTGTATAGATAATTTCATTAAAAATTAATATTATATTTATTTTAATTTGATTGAAAAAAAATAAAAATACAGTTTAAAAAAAAATATATATTTTGTTTTATTTGATATATATACATTATTTTTATTCAAAACTATTTTTATTAATCCAACTATTATGTTTATTATCAAAACCTAACCATTTTACAAATATTTCATTACCTTTACGCTTAAGTACTTTTTCTACTAAATATACATCAGGATATTTAACTTTTTGTAATTGTAATTCGTAAAAGCCTCCTTTGATTTCTTGATTATTTACATCTTTAAGTAAATAAGTAACAGGATTAGTTAATTGGATTTTTCTAATAGTAAATATTTCGTTTGACCAATTAGGTTTATATTTTTTATCAAATACACCTCGATATTTTGATATACGAACATGATCTCCAATATTATATTTCGGTTTTGATGTCATTTTAATTTTATTATAAACATTATTAAGTAAAAATTTTTCATGTTTTTTAGTTACATCAATAGGTTTAAAACCTGTGGTGCTATGTTTTTTGTTATTATAAATATTAATAATTTTCGGTAATATTTTAAGCCATTTATAGGATCCTTGGAAACTAAATTCTTTCCACATTATATTTTTTATTGTCCGATTTACTCGTTCAACAATAGAAGCTTTTTTTTCACTATAAGTAACGTAATGTTTAACATTATATTTTTTCAATAAATTTTGTACTTCTTTTCCTGTAAATTCTCCTCCCGAATCTGTACACAAGTGAATTGGTCTTTGATTTTTGAAGACGTTTTCCAGTGCATTTGCTACTTCCTTTGATGTTTTTGATTTTAATGGATATGCCCATACATATTTTGAAAAACAATTAATTACGACTAAAATATATTTATATCCATTATTTTCAGATGAATATTCTTGCATATCAACTAAATCAGCTTGCATTAAATCTAGTAATGATTTTATAATTACTTTTCTACGTTTAAAATTTATTCTAGCAGGTTTATGTAGTTCTTCAACAATTTGTCTTTTAACATCAGTTTTATATTTTGACATTTTAATTTTCTTAATTGAATATAAAATTAATACTGATTAATAAATAAAAAACAACCTATTTTTATATAGTTTATTATGAAAAATAATTAATATTCCAAGTTAAATCTTTCTTTATAAATTGTATTTCTATGTTCAATGGTTAAAATTTTATTAAGTGTATCTTCTAACAATTTAATTCTATTTCTAAAACGACATCTATCTAAGGCCATTTCCATATATATATTTCCATTTCGAGCTTTGCGATAAGCAAAATTCCATTTATATAATAAATAAATTTTATTTTTGGATTCATTAAAAGTAACACTCTTTTTTTCTTTATTAATTTTTGTGTTTATAGTTAAAGACATTTTAAAAAAATTATTCAATTATATTGGCTTCATACAATTCTTCAATAATTGAATTAATTTCGTTTCGATTACTAGTATTACCAGCTGCTTCTGATGCAAGTAACAGATGAAGTCGTTCAACAAGTTCATTTGGGTCGTCCCAATAAATATAATCAGCTGATTTATTATTAACATTCATTAACATACCTTTGCCTTGAGGTAAATTTAATGAAATCTCTGATTCATCAATATTAGAATTATGATCATTGTCACTATTACTATAATTTTTAATTATTTGAAATTTTTTATTTGAGCTTCTCTTTATATTTTTTAAAACGTTTGTTCTCTTTAAAATGTTAACAAAATTTTTGGCATCATCTTTTGTATAAACAGTCGGTGGTTTTTGATTAAAAAGTAATCCATATAGACCTTTAGTACCTTTGTATTTTTTTCCTGCAACTATGATATCCGGTCCATCAAAATCAATTTTTTTATTTCCAATAGAAAACTCGCTACTTTCCTTTTCATTATATTTTACACGTAATTGATCATTTGATTTATTAATATTTGGATCATTAATAAGTTTTTTAATATATTTAAGTGGTAAAGGGTGAAACTGGTCGTAATAATCTACTAATGACTTTTCATGTATTGATTTGTTAAGTTCATTTTCATATTGTTTTTGTCTATTAATATCGCTATTTTTTAAATCGTCATCAATCTTTTCTATTAACATTTTTCTTAAATTATACGGTTTTTTTCCAACGGTACTGAAACTTAATTTTCTTTTAAATTTTTTTTTTGCTTTTTGAGGTGATGAAACTGTACCACGTGTTCCTTTGGGAGTTAAATCCTCTATTGGAGTAGAAGTTATCGGATCAAATAAAATGGATTCTTTATCGTTGTTTGTTGTTTCTTTAATACTATCATTTTCAAATAAATCAGAATATTCATCTTTTCTCTTAATAGGAGAAAATAATGATTCATTTTTATTTATATTTTTTATAGTAGGTTTTAAATTACTTTCAATATTTTCTAAATGCTTGGTTATAGGTTGAAATAAGTCTTCATGAGTTTTTTGACCATGTTTTAGAATTAATAATTTATTTTTTATATTTTTTCTCTTTTCAATTAATTTTTCTTTTATATTTTGTTCTAATCTATTAGATTTTCTTTTCTTTTTTAAATTTACTAAATGATTAATTTTTCTTTTCTTTTTGAGAACCATTGTTCTTTATTCACAGATTTAATAAATCTAACTAAAATTTTATTTTAATATTAAATGTATATATACTTATCAAAACCATAACGATATCGACCATTGTTTAGAGAATTATCTTTAAAAATTGAAATAAATCCAAAAGGTGATTTCCAACAATAAGAACATATTTTTTTAAATTTTTCAAATGACATATCTGTACCAACATGATCTGTATATATGTGACGTAAATTTAGTTCATCTTGTTTAAAACAGATTAATATATTAGCATTATCTCGAATTAGTTGCTTAGGTATTTTTGAATAAGTTTGACAAAGATAGAAACAATCTATTTTGTTATGACGTCCCATACTAAAATATTCTCTAATAATATTCTGTTTATCACATGCAACATCGTCAAAAATAAATAAAGAATTTGATTTTGCTTTAGATGGTGGTATTATATTTTCACTATTGTTAAATTCATAATAACCTAGTCCTTTAATTGGTTTTAATAATTCATGTAAATATTTATATTTTGATTGATATAATGATTTCGAATACAAATAAATATTTTCAAATTTTAATCCATTAGGATGTTCTATAAGACTTAACATAGTGTTTGTTTTTCCACAATTTGATGGGCCTGTTATTATGCATCTTATTGTGTTTGGAAAAAGAGCGCTATGTTTTAAATTTTTTGTATGTGTTGTATCAGTATCGTGATTATCTACAGTTAAAGTAGTTTTTTGTCTTACAACCTTTTTCATATTGTTTCTAAACTTATAATACTTATAAATAAGTGTTGTTATTTAATATATATTTAGTTAACGTTTGAATTTTATACCGATAACAAAAAAAAATGAGATATTATTTAAGTCACGGTGAAATTAAAGGAAAAGGTTTATTAAATTCTTTTATAAATAAATTGCCATTTGAATTGCATTTACCTGGCTATAATTACTGTGGACCTGGAACAAAATTAGAAAAACGTCTCAGTCGTGGTGACGTAGGTATAAATCCATTGGATGAAGCATGTAGATTTCACGATATAGCATATAGAAATAGTTCAGAATTACATAATCGTCATGAGGCTGATCGAATTTTACTTAAAAATGCATTATCTAGAATTACTTCATCGGATGCATCATTCAATGAAAAATTAGCAGCTTTAGGTGTTTCTACTGCAATGCATACTAAACTTAAATTTGGAATGGATGGAAGTGGAGAAATAAATCAAAATGGAAATAAAAATTTAAAAGGAAAATTAAATATAAATAATAGTCAGTCTTTAAATGTAATGCACCAGAAGAACAATACTATAGTTAATATGCAAACTGCGGATATATTACGAAAAAGTGCTAAAAGTATGCAAACCTATCTTGATCAAATAAAATTGTTGATAAAAAAACTTGAACCTACAACTCATATGGAAGGAAAAATACAAAAATTGCAAGAAAAAAAGAAAAAAAGATATTCGAAAACTAAAAAAAAATCTGATGAAAAACATATTGATAATTATCATGAAAAAGCAATAAAAGATAAAATATCACAAAAAAATTTAAAGAAAAAAATTGAACAAGATATGTTAAAATCCAGTAATGAATTATTAAATGAATCTCAAAGTAGAAAGAGAAAACTTATAGAAGATGATAGTAATAACGCTATAGATATGTTTAATATTAAAAAGATGAAACTGGATACATCAAATCAATTAAGAAAGCGTAAATTTGTAGAAAATGAAGAAAATGATAATGCAGTTGATTATTCAGATAGTAGTGCATTTAAAAAAATTAAACAATAATTTTTTTCCTATAAAAGAAACGTCGATAGTTAATAATATGTTATTTTAGTTAAATCTATTATAATGACTAGAACATTATCTCGAGTAAGAAAACGTAACAGGCAAGTAAAAAATAGAAAACGTAAATTTAAAAAACAGTTAAAAAAAGGAAAACGTAAATTTAAAAAGAAATTAATGAATTTTCAATCTGTAACGAAAAAAATTAAAAATGTTATAATGAAAGAGAAACCTAAAAATCTTCATAGTGCTCTAAAGATAGCAGTTAAAACAATTAAAAATAAAAGTAAACAATTAAAATCACCAAGAGTAATTAAAATTCCAAAAACAGGAGGTATATTACCATTAATACCGATTTTTGCGGGACTTAGTGCTCTTGGAGCACTTAGTGGTGGAGCGGCTGGGATTGCCAGAGCTATAAATGATGCACGAGCAGCCAAACAAAAATTGGAGGAAAGTAAACGTCATAACAATACCATGGAAGCCATTGCAATGGGTAAAGGGTTATATTTAAAACCACATCATGCTGGTTTGGGTCTTTTTTTAAGTCCAACTTATTCGAGTCCAAAAAGACGAAAAAATTTCCAATAACTTTACCTAAACATGCTTTAACCAATGTGGAAATTGATTTTTTTGCACATAAATTAAATATACCAAATTTTCGAGGAGTTTTCATGAAAGATCAATTACCAACGAAGATTTATCGAAATGAAATGGGTGTAATTAATTTAGATAATTATTCAGGTCCTGGAACTCATTGGACTGCTTATAAAAAATTTAATAAGAAAATTTTTTATTTCGATAGTTTTGGAAATTTAAAACCACCCATTGAGTGTCAAATTTATTTTAATTCAAGTGGATCTTGCAATATTTACTATAATCATAATCCATATCAAACATATAATTCTATTAATTGTGGTCATTTATGTTTAGAATTTTTGTATTATCCTATTTTAGGTTAATATAAGTATTATGTTTTAACTATTTTTGTTTCATTTACTATTTATAATTCTTTGTGTTTACATAGTAAAAAGAAATGTCTTATACATTTACATTATCAGCAAAAAGTTCAATTTTATCAACAAAAATATATCCTCCTATAGTTCTAAACAGTGAAGATGAATACGTATTAGGACTTATAAACTTTGAAAGTTATAACACAATTCCAAACATTGATAGTTCAAATAATATATTTTATTTTGGTGACAATAATAAAATTGTATTGCCAGAAGGTTCTTATGAAATAAATGATATTTACCAATATATAAAAAATTATGTTTCTACTCATACTACGAACTCTTTAAATATTAATTCATTCATACCAAAAGGAATTGATAAAACAGAAAATTTAATATATAAAATGACCGACGAAGAAGATATAATTGAAATATTAGAAGAGCCATTCCAACTAACTCTTAAACCTAATAGAAATACTTTGAAATGTGAAATTTTATGTAATTATGATATTCATTTTGAAAAGAAAAATTCAATTGGTAATTTATTAGGTTTTAGTAATAGATTACTTAAAGCTAATCAGTTGCATATATCAGAACATCCAGTGGATATATTTAAAGTTAATGCTATTTGTATAGAATGTAATTTAGTTATAAATTCATTTAATAATGGAAAACCGGTTCATATTATTCATATGTTTTACCCAACGACCGCACCCGGATTTAAAATAATTGAAAAACCAACGAATGTTATTTATTTACCAATTAGTACACATTATATTGATGAGATCATACTTAAAATTACAGATCAAAATGGAGATTTAATTAATTTTAGAAATGAACTTATTACAATACGTTTACATTTAACAAAAAGGCAAAATTAATTTATCGATAATTAGAAATAAAAAAATATATATGTAATTTTTTTTAAACCCCCCGCCACATTACCTTAAAAATTTTTTTAATAAAACCTAAATAATAGTATATATTTACCATTTAGTATATTTTACATTGATAAGATAACACTAAAAATTAATTTCTTTTCTAAAAAAATATGGTATTTCTTTATAATTATAATTCTTTAACTTTACCTAGTTCTTTTGATAGTCCTAATTTAAATCAATATAAATACGCTCCAGTTAACAAAAATAAGTTTAGTTATAAACGAAAGAGAAAACAATTAACATTAAAAAATAGAAAGTTCCTTAAATCTTTGGGATTTAAATTAAAAAAAACTAAGAAAAAATAAATTTAAAAGAGTGTTGGTGTAATTTAAAGATACATATTAGTGTAAGAGCTGTAAAATTTTTAATATTACTTAAGTGTAAAAAAAGAAAAAAACAAAAAGATTATGAGTTATAATATATTAAATGTTAATGAAAATATAATATATGATGACTCAGTTACAAGTTATCAGTATCATACCCACCAACCATATTCATCTTCAACTTTAAATAATAATGATGAAATTAGAATACCTATACAAACTCAAGATCTCTATACACTACCAAGTCAAAGTTATTTATATATTGAAGGAAAATTACTAAAAGACGATAATACATTTTCTGATAATGTCCAGTTTATAAACAATGGAATTATGTTTCTTTTTGATGAAATTCGATATGAATTAGGAGGACTGGTTATTGATCGAATTAGAAATCCTGGAATAACTACTACAATAAAAGGATATGTCTCATTTACCGAAGCGGAAAGTAAAAATTTAAATAATACAGGTTGGAATGAAAATGAAAATCCCTCACTATTAGATGGTAATGGTAATTTTAATGTTTGTTTGCCATTAAAAATGATTATGGGATTTGCTGAAGATTTTCATAAAATAATAATGAATTTACGTCAAGAATTAGTTTTAATAAGAAGTAATAGTGATTTAAATGCAATAATTCAAATAAACGATAAAAAAGAAACTTATAAAGTAAAACTTGAAAAAATTCTATGGAAAATGCCTCACATTATGGTAAACGATAGTCAAAAACTACGTTTATTTAAACAGTTTGAAAGTAATAGAGATTTAACCATTGCCTTTAGAGGATGGGAATTACATGAATACCCTCAGTTACCCCAATCGAAAAATCATATGTGGACTGTGAAGAGCTCTAATCAACTTGAAAAGCCTCGAATTGTGATTTTCGGATTGCAAACTAACAAAAAAAATAATATTTCAAAAAATATGAGTCATTTCGATCACTGTAAATTATCTAATTTAAAAGTTCATTTAAATTCAAAAGTATTTCCATATGATAATTTAAATGTTGATTTTGATACTAACAAATATGCAATTCTTTATGAAATGTTTACGCAATTTCAAAAATCTTATTATTATAAAAATGAAAGTTCAGCTTGTATTTATCCTATAAAGTATAAAAATATTGCTCCATTGGTAGTTGTAGATTGTTCACGACAAAGTGAAGACATCCTGAAAGGTGGTGCTATTGATATTCGAATAGAATTTGAAACAAATTCCTTAATACCTGCGAATACCACAGCTTATTGTTTAATATTACATGATAGATTGATTAAATATAATCCGTTAACTAATAATATAACAATATTTTAATATGTATGTGTTAGATGTTCAAGGATTTCAATATAAAGATACTTCATTTATATGCAGAGAAATTGCTATTTTAAATATAAGAACTGGAAAACTATTTCATAAACATATTTACTTACCTTTGTCTTCCCAATGGTTGAACAATGAATTTAACCAACAAGTTAATTGGAGTACAACAAAATTACATGGACTGGAATGGGATTGCAAACTTAATAATAAAGACTCTATAGTAATTGAAAATATTTTTTCCTTCATTAGGTATGTAATAGAAAAGAATCAAAAAGTTTTTGTTAAAGGATTGGAAAAAAAGAATTGGCTACATAAAATTATTTCCAATGAAATTATAGATTTAGCTGATTTAGGATGTCCAAATGTTAAAAATATTATCAGTTCATATAATGTTAAAAATCTACATTGTAATAATCATTTGTATAATAATTTAAGATGTGCCAAACAAAATGTATTTGCATTAAAAGAATGGATTGTATCAAATAATTATCAATAAATAAATATTTTTTTTAAAAAAGGTTTGTTTTTTTTTAAAAAAAAAACTCATTAAATAGATTCATTTTTTTTATTTTTTTTCAAATAATACATATTAGAATATATAGGGAATACATAATATAAGAATACATGTTAGAATATATAGGAATACATAATATATAGAAATACATAATATATAAGAATACATAATATATAGGAATATATATAATAAATATTAAAAATATTTTTGAGAATTTAAAAATAAATCCTCTTCATCCGGAATTGTTATTTCAATTCCTTGATCTTCTTGAACTTTTTCTGAAACATTAGTTGGTTTCTTTCTTTTAACTGGAACTAAAGGGGGTGGAGGAAGTAGAAGATTATCTGAACTTGACGAAGACGACGGCAACATCGATTCATCTTCAAGATTGAACGAATATTTCTTTACTGCCTTTTGGAATAATAAAAATTGTTCATCATCTTCAAGTTTGGCACGTATATATTGAATAGGTAGGTTTCCAAATTTTTTCAACAAAGTTACAGTTTTTGGAGAATATGTTAACTGTATAAATATTTTATCACCTTTTAATGTTATATCTTTAACACCAAATCTAAAAAAAAATAAAAAAACAAAGTTTTAGATTTAAAAAAAAAAATTAAATTTTTATAAAGTTTTTTTTATTCTATTTTTAAAAATAAAAAAACTAATATATTAATTTTTATATAAATTTTAAAAATATTTTTTATTAAAAAAAATATATCATAAGTTTTTTTGTAAAAAAATTAAAAATATCTAATTTATTTTTTAAATTAAAAAATACTTATTGTTAAAAATGAAAAAAAATACTCACTGAAAAATCTGTTTCATGACCACCATTGCCATTTTAAGAGGAAAATTCACTTTGTCTGTAATTGCCACAATAATTGTACAAGGTGTTGTAGACATCTTTTTTTCTCGCAGATACGTAGGAAAAGAAGGAATTTCAAAATATAAGTGCACTTGTAACAAAATGTTCTGATACAATTTGAAAGAAGAACCTGTATTTATACATATTGTTTGTAAAAATGTAGGAGAACTTGGAGTTAATTTACTCTACAACAAATTTGGTAAGCCGAAAAGACATTTGGAGTTAATCTACTATACAACAAATTTGGTAAGCCGAAAAGAAATTTTTTGAAAAAATTAAGTCACAAAAAAATTTTGATACTGTATCTCCAAAACATAACGAACAATGTGTATGGCCGGAAAAATGGTAATGAATTTTTAGAATTTCAATAGGTTTAAAATTAATAGATATTTTTCTAATTATTTTCATAAAATCGTGAGTTTTATAACAATTTTTACATATTAATGCCCCAATTGGGGTAATATTATGTGGAAAATTTGGGGAACTCCAAATGGCATAAAATTTGTTACAAGTAATTTCATTGGTCGTATGTTCTAATTTTTTAAAATATTTTCGAAGACAAATTTGGAAATTGGATGATAAATATGACGTTGCATCAGGCGAAAGAGTTACATTAACAAAATCAGGTTCTTCAATTAAAAGATTATTTAATATTTTTTGCAACGCCATATGCGACCAATGAGTTTTACTATTCATAAAACATCTCACTTTACCTTGAAATTCCTCCTGTTCGTCTGGTTTTAGTTGGGTCACTTCCACTGCATCTTCCTCTGCCTGTTCCTCTTCTTCGTCCCAATCGATATAATTCATCTCTAAGACCTCTTCAACTTCTTTTTTTACTTCACAATCAATTTCTTGTACAACTTCTTCATCAACTAAAACCAGCGTATCTGAAAGACTTTCTGATTTTACGGACATGGTAAAAAAAAGCTACTTGTATAAAAGTTAACAACAAGTTACTAGATAGTAAAATGAATAATAAAACTTAATATTCTCCTATTTTTATAGTAGAACAATTAATTCAGTGAATGTACAGGAAAACCTTATACACAATTAAAAAATGATGCAATATTGCATCATCCAATACTTGACTTTCAAATTATGCAAAAATAATAAATTGCAATAAGTTTTTCATATTGCGTCATTCTAAAGAAATAACAAATTAGTATTCAATTTAAAATGAAAACAAAAGAACAAATAAATGCAAGGAATAAATAGGATGTAATTATTTCTATTAAATGCAAGTGCTCATTAGTATTCAATTTAAATGGGAAAAAAAAAACAAGTAAATTCAAGAAATAAATTAACTATAATAAACAGAATACGATTATTTTAATTCGATGCACATGTTAATTGATATTCAATTTAAGCGGAAAATATTTTATAGTGAGATAATTATCTAAGTACTGAATAATAGGTGTAATTAAAATTTCCATTTTTATTTAAAAAATAAATTGTTACTATAATTTAAATTTAATTATACCATTAAGCATTGCATACATTTTAAAAGTATAATAAATAAAATGTAATTATTTTAAATGAAGTAAAACTACTTTCGATAATTAATTTTCCTTGTTTAGTTTTTTTTGTTATTGCATTAGTAAAAGGTATTTTTATATCATAAACCAGGTGAAAAATTAGTCATTTATAGTTGAAATATATATAGAGAATGAACGCTCCAACAGCTTCAACTAGTACCTCAGATAATTTTAATACAATAGTTAGTTCAGTGGTTGAGAAGATAATACAAGTAAGTAGATTAATTAAAACAAAAAATGATTATATATTTTGGATAGGATATATTCGAAAAACAATTAAATTAATTGAAAAATGTGAAAAAAATAAATTAAAATGTTTGGGTAATTTGGCTGCAATAGAATCTAATTTAGCAATATTAAAATATTACAAAACAATTTTTAAAAATAAAAAAAGATATAAATTTAGTAATTCTATTAATTTTAAAAATTTAAAAAAGAATTTAGAATGGCAAGATCTTGAATCTTGTTTTCAAGGAAGAATAAGGACAGGTATCATTTTAAATTTAAATATAAAAGATCCTATAATATTTTTAAATAAAGCATATAAAAGTTTTTCCTTAAAAATAAAGAAAGAATTAAAACGCTCTTTATTAAAAGTAAATACTACTTTTTCAGCCATGTTTATAAAACCACAAACTTTTCAAACTGATCTTAAATATTTTTCTACTAAAAACCAAATCATAGATAAAAATACTAATTTAAAAAATTGGTATACTGAAAACGTTAAAAATAAAATTTTATTAAAATTAGAAAGTTTTCAAGAGAAGGACAGCGGATACGCTCTTTATGAAATTATAGGATTAAAAGTAAATATAAATAATTATTCTCCAATAAACTGTGGTTATTCAACATACATTAAATTACCAAAATTTATTCAAAACACAAAAAGCGTCATTAATATTCAAAATAATGATGAATATTGTTTTTTATGGTCTATTGTTTGTGCTTTATACCCATGTCACTCAATGAAAAATAAACTACGTACTTCTTCTTATCCTCATTTCAGTGAAGTATTAAAATATAATAATATTAATTTTCCAATTCAACTTCATGATATACCAAAATTTGAGGATTTAAATCAAATATCTATTAATGTTTTTAAAATTAGAGAAAAAAAATCTGATATAGTTCCATTATGTTTAAGTGAAAAAAAATTTTCACCAAGAATTAATTTATTATTACTTTCTAATAAAAATATCTATCATTTTGCGTTTATTAACAATTTATCACGATTGTTAAATAAACAAATGGGTAATATAACTAATAAAAAATGGTTTTGTGAAAGATGTCTTAATCATTTTAAGACGCAAAATAATTTAGCTAAACATTTTGAATTATGTAAAACAATGAATGAAACAAAGATAACTTTACCTACCAAAAATAATAACATTTTAAAATTTACTAATTTTAAATTTAAACAAAAAATTCCTTTTGCTATCTATGCAGATTTAGAAAGTATTTTAATTAAACATAATAATTTTGGAAATGATAAAACAAAAATATTTCAAACGCATGAACCTTTCAGTATTGCCTTCTATTTAAAATGTTCTTATGATAATTCTTTATCAGATTTTAAATTGTATACAGGTAAAGATTGCATAGATTGGTTTGTTAATGAACTACAAAAAATATCAATTAAAATTAAAAATATTTTCGACAATATAATACCAATGGATCCTCTAAACAATGAAGAATGGCAGAATTTTAAGTCCTCAAATCATTGTCACATTTGTTTAAAACAATTTAATGAAAACGATAAAAAAGTTAGAGATCATTGCCATTTTACGGGTAAATTTCGTGGTGCCGCACATAACTCATGTAATTTAAATTTTAAAACTAATTTAATAATTCCAGTTTTATTTCATAATTTATCTGGATACGATGGACACTTCTTAATTAAGGCCCTTAGTACCAATATAGAAGGAAAAATGTCTCTTTTACCAATTAATAAAGAAAAATACATTTCTTTTACTAAATATATTAAAAATTCAAATATTCAGTTTAGATTTTTAGATTCATTTCGATTTATGGCTTCAAGTCTTGATGACTTATCTTCATATTTACCTAATACTAAAAAAAATATTTTAAGGTGTTATTATAAAAATGATGAACAATTTAATTTATTAACTCGTAAAGGAATATTTCCTTACGAATATTTAGACTGTTGGGAAAAATTACAAGATACTCAGTTACCATCCAAAGAATTGTTTTATAGTTCTTTAAAAAACGAACATATTTCCGAAGAAGATTATAGTTTTGCTTGTAAAGTTTGGAATAGTTTTAAAATTAAATCTTTAAAAGAATATGCTGAAATATATCTTACAACTGATGTGCTTCTTTTAGCTGATATTTTTGAAAATTTTAGAGAAACATGTATAAATACATATAAGTTGGATCCTTTATGGACTTATACTAGTCCAGGTTTAGCATATCAAATTGTACTTTCATTAGGTATTGAATTAGAATTATTAACTGATATTGATATGATTTTATTTATTGAAAAAGGGATACGAGGTGGTATTTCACAATGCTCTAATCGATATGGAAAAGCTAATAATAAATATATGGAAAAGAAATACGATCCAAATTTACCTTCATCTTATATTATGTATTTTGATGTAAATAATCTATATGGAACAGCAATGAGTTTACCATTACCAGAAAAACATTTTGAGTGGATAAATAATAATTTTACTCCTAATGATATACTAAATATTCCAGATAATAGTCCTGTAGGATATATTTTTGAAGTAGATTTAGAATATCCTAAGGAACTATTTCATTTACATATGGATTTACCATTATGTCCAGAACATTTACGTCCACCCTCTTCAAAATTTAAAAATACAAAATTATTAACTACACTTTTTCCTAAAAAAGAATATGTTATTCATTATATAAATTTAAAACAAGCTTTAAAATTAAATTTAAAACTAATAAAAATACATAGAGTTTTAAAATTTACTCAGTCTAATTGGTTAAAAAATTACATTGAATTAAATACAGAGTTACGAAAGCAAAGTAAAAATGATTTTGAAAAGAATTTTTTTAAGTTATTAAATAATGCATTTTTCGGGAAAACAATAGAAAATGTTCGAAAACATAAAGACGTTAAATTAGTAACACACTGGTCTGGTCGATATGGTGCTAATTATTATATTTCTAAACCAAATTTTCATAGCTGTTCTATAATAGCTGACGATTTAATACTTATTGAAATGTCCCGTTTAGAAATAAAATTAAATAAACCAATTTATGCAGGATTCAGTATATTAGACCTTTCAAAAACATTCTTATATGATTTTCATTACAATTATATAAAAAATAAATTTCAAAATAAAGTAAAATTATTATATACAGATACAGATTCACTAATATATCATTTTCATGTGGATGATATCTATCAATATATTAAAGAGGATATTCATAAATTCGATACATCTGACTATCCTGATAATAATATTTATAATATTCCACGTAAAAATAAAAAAGTTCTTGGTTTAATGAAAGATGAACTTAATGGAACTATTATTAACGAATTTATTGGATTAAGATCAAAAATGTACACTTTAAAAATGTATAAAACACATTTAGAACTAGAAAAAGATGTAGAGAAACTTAAAATAAAAGGTACAAATAAAAAAGATATTGATAATTTTATTAAAAATTATGGTACTATTAGGAAAGCTAAGGGTATAACTAAAGCTGCTCTTAAAACCATTACATTTGATGATTATTATAAATGTCTATTTAATAATAATATTTCTGAAACTAGTCAAAAAATTATTAAATCAAAATTACATCAAGTATATACCATGGAACAACAAAAAATTGCATTAAATCCATATGATGATAAAAGAATAGTAAATTATTCATTAACAGATACTTTACCATGGGGCTTTAAATAATCATTTTTTTTTTAATTAATCGAAATGTTTGTAATTATCAAAAAAATCATTGAAAAATAACAATTTCAAAAAAGTATAAAAAAGTATTTTTTTATATATTATTTAAAAAATTATGGATATCTAAAAAAATATGACCTAATGGAATTTAACTACTCAGGTAATATTTTTATTTTATATAATATATGTTTTTTTTTCATTTTTTTTTTTATTTTTTTTCCAGGTTAAAGTTAAAAAAATTCATCCAAAGGCAATTATTCCTACAAAAATAAAAAGCAAATCTGCAGGATACGACCTGTACACTTTATCAAACGTGTCAATTAAGCCCGGATCAAGAGTTTTAGTAGGAACTGGAATTCAACTTCAATTACCCAACGGTCATTACGCTGAAATTAGATCAAGATCTGGTTTAAGTCTTTTCTATGGAATAGAAGTTGGGGCTGGAATTATTGACGAAGACTATCAAGGCGAGATAAAAGTTGTCCTGTATAATCATTCTGATTCTACATTTATAGTTTGTCAAGGCTATAGAATAGCTCAATTAATTATTAAAAAATCAGTCAATTCCATTTTAATAGAAACCACTGAAAGTGAGGTTTTAGACCTATCACAAAGAGGAACTGAAGGTTTTGGGTCAACTGGACTTTAGAAAAAAAATTACTATGAAAAGATTTAATCCATTAAATCAAAATCGTATTAAATTTATTTCAAAAAAATTTCAGCCTTGCATACAAGATAATGTATTAAAAATTATAATATCCATAATATTATTTCTAAACGAAAAAAAATTTAGAATATGTTGTGCTGGAGGATACGCTTCTTACATTTTTAAGCGTACCAGTAAATATATAGATATTGACCTGTATATAGAAGAAACAGAATCCTTTACAAATTTTTATAACATAAATTCACTTATTTCCAGTGCCTTAAAACAAAAAACATTATCAATTTTTGAATCAGGAATATACTATTTAACACCATTCAAATCATATGGAATAAGAATAGACATTGAAAACAAAGAATATATTATTAATATAGTATTCATTCAACCAAATGCACAAATTAAAAGTATGGAACATTGGGTCTGGACAATAATTAATAATTTCGATTTGGATATTTGTAAAAGTGCATTTTATATTAATGAATTTAAAGAAATACTTCAAATTGTTGTACCGCAACAAATATTAGTTGAAGATTTTAAAGATACACAAGATATTATACTATATAAAAAAAGAAAATATATTGATCGTTCCTTGGAAAAAAATTGTCAACCAATGTCTTTAAAGACATTATGTTATAAAAAAATTACTAGTCTTCGTTGAAATTTATAATTATTTTTTTGCTGAGTTGGTTATATGGTCTGCCTTTCTTGGCTGAAGGGCCAAGATTTTGATAATATTTTTTTTCAGGTTTTATTTCTTAGTATTATATATTTTTCAGGTATTGTTTCTTAGAATTATAGATATATATTTTTTTTCAGCTATTTTTTTTGCTGAATTTTGATTATATGGTCTTGGTTTCTATTTTTTCAGCTATTGTTTTTTTGAATGTTTTTTTTTTTGCTGAATTGGTTATATGGTCTGGATTTCTTGGCTGGAGAGCCAAGATTTTGATAATATTTTTTTCAGGTTTTATTTCTTAGTATTATATATTTTTCAGGTATTGTTTCTTAGAATTATAGATATATATATATCTTTTTTTCAGCTATTGTTTTTTTTTGTTTTTTTTTGCTGAATTTTGATTATATGGTCTTGGTTTCTTGGTTAAAGAGTCAACATTTTAGTAATCGGCTCTTCTTTTTAGGTTTTTCCGTATATATTTATACCGTTATTATTAAAGTTTATTTTCAGTATTTATAAAATGGTTTCTTGGTTAAAGAGCCAACATTTTTAGTAATCACCTCTTCTTTTTAGGTTTTTCTGAATCTATTTATACCATTATTATTAAAGTTTATTTTCAGTATTTATAAAATGCCAGTCCCAGCAAGACATAAGTGTCCTAAATGTAAAGGAGAATCTGATGTTCCAAATGACAATTGTTTAGGATGTGATTTACAGCAATATTTTAAAAATGAAGATAAATCTAAACATTTACCCTCTGGTTATTTAGAGAGTAAGGAAAGAGAAGGAAATATTAGAAACAATAATTATCGAAACAATAATCAAAACAATGGTCACCAGTCAAATAGATAAATTTACTTATATATGTATTTTTTAAAATAATTTTATTTAGTATAGTTTATAATTTACAAGAGAAAAGTTATTTTCATTGTTAGTATAAAAGAAGATATAATGGAGAATAAAAAAATGTGTTTTGTTCGTGGATGTCGTGAATCAGCTATTAATTGGGTAACATATAAAAGAAGTGGTCGAAAAATGGTCTGTGAACTTCACAGTTTTTGTTGTAAATGTGGCAAAAATCGAAGAGAGAGATTCGCAAAATTTTTTACATTTAATGAAAATTTATATTGCAGCGATTGTGATCCATTGTATCCAAGAGATCCTGTCAAGCATAATCCATCCGAAATTGAAGAAAATATAACCCATTATGTAACTAAAGATTGTCCTATTTATTGGAATTTAAATTTATTATAATGAAAATGCTCCCATTTTTACATAAAAAAATTTTAAATGTATATATTACTATGTCAATAAATTTTTTTTGTATTTATTAAAAGTCTTTTATTTAAGCTAATAAAAAAACACACATATATATATATTTTTAAATAATCATTTTTATTTAAAATTAAAAAAAACAATTCAAATTTATACATTCATGTTTTTTTAATTAGATCAAAATTTCATCAATACTCATTTTATCAAATTCAATATCTTTTAGGCTTATTTTATCTGATTGATCTTCTTCTTCATTATCTGCTATATAACCATTAGATATTTCTTTTTCTTTTTCGTTGTCTGTTGTATAACCACTAGATAAAGTACATTCTTCATGATAACCACAAGGGAAAGTACATTCTTCATAATGTACATTTACGCTTACCGAATCATAATCTTCTATCAGAAAATTATCAAATGCACAATCAAACATATATGATTTAATTACTTTAGTAGAAATTAATTCATTATTTTTATAAAATCGCAACTTTACAAAACATAGAGAACCCATTTTTACTTAATATACAACTATATTCAAATATAAAATAAAACTAAATAAATAATTATTAAAAAAAATACTTTAAATTAACAAAAAAAAAGCTTCCGCGAACCAGGATGAGGTCATGCATGTAGTCATCTAGCCGAGCCCAAGTTTAACCTGAACAAACATGAATTTATATTATTAGTCACACTTTATGTATGAATCATTCAAATTACGACATTTTTACTTCTTGCAATCGAGTGCCGAAGAAGTTATTTTTAGCGGTGACTAAGTGAAATTCTTGGAAAACAATTGTTACTAACTCGCTCAAGCTTCGGCTTAGCTCGGTATCCTTCGGCTTCTTTCTTCAAGCTTCTGGTTCTTTCAAGGTCATTGCCGAAGAAGTAAAGAAGTCGATGGAAAAACCACCCCAAATGAACCTCGATGCCGAAGAACCAATTACGTCACTCATATTTCTTAGAATTCTTTGATTTTAAGGGTAGTTCTTGCATTTTAAGGGTAGTTCTTTCAAGGTCATTGCTGAAGAAGTGAAGAAGTCGATGGAACATGCCATCCGGTGTAACAGTGCCTTCCCAGATACACTACTAATATCTATTGTTATCCAACCCAAATAGTCCATTATTATAGACTGGTATTTTTGATTATAAATTTTCTAACCCATTCCCATATGTATCTACAGATTTTGCCAAAAACATCGAACTAAAGAACACAGGTAGTTTGCGAAGAAAAAAAAAGGATAAAGAATGATTTATTACTCTCTCTAGTTCTTGAATAAGCTATAGTATAAGAGGCAAAATCGGGTCTATTTTTCTAAACTCAAAGCTCTTGGGGGGGGGGGCGATCTCCCCCACCGCCCCCCCCCTGGATCCGCGCCTGTAAGGATATCAAATTTAATAGCCGGATTCACTAAGAAGGTTTAAGATTTAGACCTGATCTATTTGCCTTAGAAATAAGATTTTCTAGGTGATCAGCTTTGTTTTTCTTATGATATTCTTTTAATTGTATTTTAAAGGTTCATTACTTGCTTGACATATTGTTACCCTTGTTAATTTAAGTTCTCTTCTGTCAATCTAGACTAGAAGGTAAACCATGTTAGTGAATTAGGGGGTAAAAGTTTCAATAAAATCGCTGTGGGTTTTGCAATGTTTTAGCTCGTTTTTTACCTAAGAAAGATTTGATTAGCATTATGTATCTCTAAAAGCAGCACTTCTTCAATAATCTAATTACTGAATATGAAATTGAGAATCTATTAGAAATTTTAAAAGTAACAGGATAATAGGTCGAAATGGACTTTCTGGATATTCAGGGTGTCCAAGTAGTATCGGACGCCCCTCTATATTCGAAAATTCGGAACCTTGGAAAAATGATTCGTTCAAAAGTTGTAGGATTTTTAAATGGAAACCGCCATTTTTTGTTGCAGAAATGGAAAGCGAAGAAAATTTTCTATCTAACGATATAAACATAAAGAATAAAATCATATCTGGATGTCATTTGAGGTTTGAATGTCCTCATGCCAGCGATCGGTGTAAATTATTTAATGACTTGAGAATTGAAAGTGATAGAGAAAAACTTTTTTTACTAAAGTTTCAGAAAATCGAACGGTGTATCTGGAAGTGACCATAAATTTGACCTTAATCTGGACCTCCAAGGTCGTTTGAAGAAAAACTTCAGAATTTTATATAAGACCTCTTAATTTTGATCCCATAAATGAAAATATTAGTAAATTTTACATCGACATATGACCTTGACCTCGATGCTATGGTCAAGCTCAGGCCATAAAAGTATTGGGAATAATGACTCGTACACAAGTAGTAAGATTTGACCCAGGCAATCTTATGATGCCTTCCAATTTGACTGCGCCTCTACCTTCAAAGTCATTTAAAGGTCAACTTTAGAATTTCGGATGAGACCTACTTCTTCTGACACCACAGATAGAAAGACCAGTAAATTTTACATCAACATATTTCCTTGACCTAATCATTCTTTCCAGTACTTTTATGACCTCACCTTGACCTCAGCGGTCCTTATGTGGATGTAAAATTCACTGATCTTTCCATCTTTGGTGTCAAAAATAGGAGGTCTCATTTAAAATTCTGAAATTGACCTTAAAGTGACTTTGGATATCAAAGTCAAAGTTAAGATTACTTCAAGATGGACCGTTCGATTTCTTGAAACTTTTGTAGGAAAAGTTTTTCTCCATCACTCTTAGTTGTCGAGTCATTAAATAATTTACACCAATCCATGGTATAAGGAAATTCGACCCTCAAATGACCACCAGATATGATATTACAGCTTATAGTGTTTGTTTGAAGGTCATAGACCATGATGTTTCTTGCGAAGAAGTAGATATCTGTTGGACTTCCATTGTCTTTATTTTTGTTGAATATCACGACGTTTCGGCTAGTAGTTATCTCTAGACGTTTTCAAGTGAAACTAAATAAATCCCTTAGCTACATGACTATTTATACTAAAAGTAAATGCATTAGAGTATGACTGAAATGGGTACAGTCATGCCTGCTATGGCAAAATCATATTTTTTATGCTGCATTCAGTTTTAGTTTACAATTACTAAGAAATGATTTCCACACTTCTCCTATATCTAAAGATGGTTTACTAAAACAACTCGGGTTCTGATGTATAACCGCGACTTCTCTAAATTTTCGTTTTCTCCAATGTTGTTCTCGGTGTAGTATTTTAGCTTCAGACCATTTTGGTGTTCATGAGTCCAGGCATGATTGGCGGCACCAGACTTTTCTGTTTCTTCTCAAGATGTGCATTTTTGGTGTTCTTTGATCCTTATGTCAAGAGGTCTCTCACTCCATCTAATCACTCCAGCAACACCAAACAAGAAATTATAAGAAATCTCGTAGATAGAACCTTAACTCTCTGCAACTCCAACGAAAACTTGATGAAAGAGATAAATTATATTAAAAATGATCTGACAGCCAATGGATACCCAGTATATCTAGTGGATAAATTTCTTGAACAACGCAGAAATAGGACAATATCAACAACGAATGAAGAACGAAAACCAGTATTGAACATCCCCTATGTTAAAGGCATTTCAGAAAAAGTTAGAAGGATAGGAAAACGATATAAAATCAACGTTGTTTTCAATTCAAATAACTCTCTGAGAAGTCGGCTCACTAGGATCAAACCAACAACTCAAAGAGACATGAAGAACTATGTATATCAGATACCATGTGAATGTGGCAATTCGTACATTGGCGAAACAAAGAGACCTCTTGACATAAGGATCAAAGAAGACCAAAAATGCACATCTCGAGGAGAAACAGAAAAATGTGGTGCCGCCAATCATGCCTGGACTCATGGACACCACATAAAATGGTCTGAAGCTAAAATACTACACCGAGAACAACATTGGAGAAAACGGAAATTCAAAGAACCCGCGGTTATACATCAGAACCCGAGTTGTTTTAGTAAACCATCTTTAGATATAAGAGAAGTGTGGAAACCACTTCTTACTAATTGTAAACTAAAACTAAATGCAGCATAAAAAATATGATTTTGCCATAGCAGGCATGACTGCATCCATCTCATTTACTTTTAGTATAAATAGTCATGTAGCTAAGGGATTTATTTAGTGTCACTTGAAAACGGCTAGAGATAACTACTAGCCGAAACGTCGTGATAATCAACAAAAATAAAGACAATGGAAGTCCAACAGATATCTACTACTTCGCATTACAGCTTATGTTATTTATATCGTTAGATAGAAAATTTCCTTCTCTTTCCATTTCTGTAATAAAAATTAGGTTTTTTATTTAAAAAAAAAAGAACTTAACCTTCAAATGACCTTGAAGGTCAACCCGTAGGATTATCTGCATAAAAAACTTTTTTAAAGGTTATTTTTACCTACGTTGCGTTTTCTTGGAAATAAAGTGGGATACAACACTTTAAAATAGAGGGGTGTTGGGAATTGTTATCGGGTTTACTGCTGTATATTGGTAATTTTTCACTAAATACTTCTACTTACCCTGCGACACGGAAAAAAGTGAGATAATGCCTGTTTTAAAAAATGATACCCATTATATAAAATTAATTATCGGCCAGACTTAATACTCAGTGATGTGTAAAAGGTTTCAAGATGGCACTGTTAGACAGAATTTATAGTGAAATTAAATATAGCATTCAAACAAATTGCTTCACTTGTTTTTAGTGAAAAAGAAAGTGCAATACCTCACAATAAAAGGAAAAAATGTTGATTTATTGCATCTAATCAATAGAGTATAGTCGAAAGCTAGTAGCAGTACCAGCGAGCAAAAATGCCTAGTAGAGACTTATGCCACCTAGGGGTGGGTTATTCAGGGCGCACTGCATTGGAAGCTAGGTTGAATGCAGAAATCTTCAACGATGTTGTTAGGATCTAGCTTTCAACTTTACTCTTTAAAATTATTTATCAACAATAAACAAAAGATTCAAATGCAAATAGCATGTGGGACAAATAAAACTCGAAGGACATGATTATAATAAAAATTTAAAATATGGAGTTGTTAGGAAGGTTCACAAAAAAAAATAAATAAATCAAATTAATACACAAGACCATCTACTGGCCTAAAGCAAATCCATTCATTCTATGATCATAGATGTAGGCTTATTGAGCAACGACTAATATTAATTAAGAATAAGTTCGTCAAATAAATATATAAAAGTAATTATAGGTTTGCCTGAAAAATGGTAAGTCTGCCAGTTGTTAAACTTCTTGGCTACGGTGTAGGCTCTGACGTAACCACAGGACAGGAACACTCATGTAGGGTGGATAACCGTTATGTTCTAACCCGTAAGGTAGACAGCAGTTATAACTTCAAATTCTTACGGTAGACTACGTAATGTGATAACCAGTAGGTTATATTACGTAACAAGATAACGAGTAGGGTAGATTACGTAATAAGATAACCAGTAGGGTAGACCCAATATAGGAGTCTAACAGAATTCCTTCGTTAATACGTACAAACTACCCAAAATCCGTGTTTCTAGTTTTATCCCGGTAAAAATAACAGAACTGTCAACCAAGCTAAAGATACGGTATTTCAAAAACTCAACAAAACTACCAGAATAATGAACGACTTTCTATCTCAGAATCCCAAAAATTGACAAATATAAATTGAAATGGAAGTCTGCAGCTGCAGAAAAAGTGAAAATCAAGGCAAAATGGCCTCCATTTATAACCATGGCCCTGATTGAGTACTCGGCGGCTTCCGTTAGGCGCGTTCAATTGCCACGGTTGAAAGAAGTGACAGCTCAAAAAGAATGACACTAAGCAACAACAGTTGAATGAAATAACTTTGTTAAATAAGCCTATTCGTTAATCATTAGCATCTTTCGCTCAATAAAAAATTAATCAAATAAGTATCTCGATAGTTATTTTTAAATTAAAGAAATATGTTTCGAATAAAGAAATAAATTTCCTGCAACCCACAATACATTCAATTCCACTGAAATATAAGTGGCAGGAAAAAAACGCGATCTATCTGAATTAAAAAAGGGTAGCAGTAAGTTCAACATCGATAAGAACATATCTAACCACAGCGTAATGAAACATCGAATAATGGTCAAACTTACAAAAAAACAAATTAGTTAAAACCGCACTTTATGATATGCTTTCTTTCAGAGAATCCCTGGGAAGTACTTAGGGAAAAATGATACTAGGTATTTGTAAAAATAAGGTTAAATTAACTGAATTAGCAATAGTGAACTTAAGCGGAAAACTGAACCGTGACACAGTATTCCGTCATTCTTTTTTAGATATAACTATTACCGATATGGGGAAGGCTTTTGATGAAATAAAGCACAGTGTTCAGAGCCAGTCTTTAAAATCAATGAACTAGACAGAAATTCTTGTCAGCTTGGAATTGTTTTATTTGTGTGATAGAAGACAGTTCGTTGAGATTAAGGGTACTAAATCGCAGCCTTTTAAAGTACGTCTGGGGTTCGTCAAAGTTCAAACCTAGGCCCACTCTTGCCTATAATTGCTGTCAATGGTATATATTAATTAAACCGATAAAGTTTATCTAAGAAGAAGCGCTCATTAATAAGACAAAGACAAGATACAGACGCCAAAAACACTTAGGACAAATCAGTCGAGTAACTCGCATTTCTTTTAAATTTGGTTGGGCGTACTAGTGAGACAAGACATAATCAGACGTATGTATTTCATTTCTATGTCGCGTATTTGTTGCGTCCGTGCCTTGTCTTTGTCCAATAGATCAGCGCCCTAAGAGTACCATTGTTTCTCTCTTTGAAAGAGAGAGATCTGACTTCGTTGAATCCTAAACTAGACCCGTAAAGTAGTCCTGCAAAACTGCAGATTTTTGGATTAAAAATTCACATTAAAAACGGGAAAAAAGAAATACACACCAAAACAAGTCAGAAAGAAAATTGATATTATTTTTTACACAGTCCGACAAATAGTTGAATCATAACTGAAACTTATGTTAACCGCTAAAAAATTTAAACATTAAATTGTACAAGGGCAGAAGTAACACAAAGACAAGAATTTTATTAAATAAACCGTTATATAGTATGATAACATTTATAATTATTTTGTATTATTTAGGCACTTCAAAACTTTATCGGCTATTCTAGTTTATTTCTAAAGTAGTCACTTTCAGCAATCATCAGTACTTTTCGACTCCGACTATTATCTTGCCTCTTACATAATTTCATAATAATTTTTTAAACTGCTTATTTGTAAATAAGTGGTTTATGTTTAAATACATGACTTGCAATATAGATAAAAGAATTTAGGTTTATCCAACTTCCAAGAAGTTTTGTACTTCAGCAGTAAGTGATTCGTATTTGGAGTGTTGGAAAACATTACGATTAATAAATAAAACGTGTGTCATTGGCAATTACTGGCCTTCTTTGGAAGTGTGCAGGTAAGTAGGTACATTTTTAGACATTTTTTTTTAATCTTTCGAAAGTCGATCATCACTTGAGGTAAAAATTATTCAATATTCTAGTCACCCGCTTACATCTGGTAATCTTTAAACAACAAAAATATCATCATCCTACCAGCAGACAAAGTGAACGCCACTGTAGTCGTCAACATAGAAGAATACCGAACCAAGATGACAGAAATCCTCCGAGATAACACCTGCATGCAAGTTACAAAAGATCAAACTACATACCTCGGAAAAACGACAAAAAATATAATCAAAACCGTCAAACTAGCAGATTAAATCGAAAAGCGCATCGTTCCTCGGAAAAAAGCAAGCAGATGTCCCAAACTATATGGAGTACTAATAATCAATAAAAAAGGAACACCGATAAGAGTAAGTGTAATGGATTCATCTGCTCAACAGCAATCAAAATACCTGGCAAAAAATATGCAACAGGCAACCGAAATTGCAGACTCACACCAGAAATATTCGAGTCACCTAATCAGCATAATTCAAGGGCTAAAACTTAAAAAAAATACATTCCTGCTAGCACGGACATCAAATTCCTGTATCCAAGCATACCAACTGACGAAGCCCTAGACCAGATCAAAGAGTTCCCACATCACGTCATCGACCTCTATGAATACTGTTTTAAAAACATATATTTTTCCTATGAAAATAACTTCTATCGACAGGCAGATGGCGCTCCTTTAGAATCTTCGCTAGCACCAGTCATCGCACACTCTTTTATGAAATATTTCTAAACAGAAGCCCTAAGAACCAAAACAAAACCATTACTCTGGAAATGTTACTTGGATGATATATTCATCATATGACTACAAGGCCTAGACATACTGTTAGAGGCCCCTAAAGAAAATTGGAGGTCAAAATCAACAGGCAGCTACCTTTCTTTGGCATTCTATTTTCTAGAAAAGACCTATACATCGATTACATGATCTATAGAAAACCCACACATATGAACAGATACTTGCATGCAAAATCTCACCATCATCCATCACAGTGACAATCAGTTGCCAACACATTGATTTCGAGATCCTTGCGACTAACCGAACTCACGGATCGCCATGAAAAACTCAACAACATCACAACAGATCTAAAACAAAACAACTACATAGAACATAATATCAAAATGGCTGTAAAATAGAGAACAAATACAAAAGCAGAGAATAGAGAAGAAGATGACAAATCTAAACCAAAAACCACATTGCCACACAAAAGGTGTAACAGACGTATTTGTCAGAATTCTAAGGAAGCACGATATATGCACAATTTACCAGCCACAAACAATTGGGCAATCCCAAAGACAAAATAGCATCGAAAAACGAGGAAGTGTACAGTATCCCATGTAGAGGCTGTGAAAAAAATACATCGGCAAAACAAACAGAAAAATCTCTACAGTCCAAGAACATAAAAATAGCATAAAGAATAAGCAAACTATATCAGCTTTATTCCAACATTATTAGGAAACAAGACAAACTATAAATTTCCAAGAAATGAAACAGATCGCACCCATAAATCACATCAGAGAAGTTCTCGAACTAGAAAACATTAAAAACCTTAAAACAAAAAAGATGATGAACAAAACATGTCAGATACATGGAATATCCTAATCAACACCCAACTAAACATAACACATCAGAAACACAGGAGAGCGATCCGAGGGAGGTCTAGATTCATGGAAGCTAGGTAACAAACACGGCAGAACCAAGGTTAAAATACCTATAGTTAAAACGAAAAGCTAATTAAGTTATTAAAAAATTAAAATTTTTATTGTATTTAATACTGGTGTAAGTAGTTGATTTGAATATTGAATGACTTTCACCTTAACTGATGATATACTATCGGAGGAATTTAAAAATTATAACGTAAAAAATGTACTTACTTCTTTCCAAACCCACAAAGAAAACTATTTTGATTCACTTTAACTTGTGCATTAGGTCTATATTTATTTTTTAAAATTCACAAAATAAAATAAAAGAGGTTTTATTTATTAATCGTAATGTTCTCTGACACCTAGTTTAGTACTGAAGTATAAGAGTTCTTAGAATATGTATAAACCTAAATTGTTTTATCTATTTTACAAGTTATTAATTAAAATATGTATCACTAGTTTACAGTTAAGCAGTCTAAAAAATTATAATGAAAATATTTTAGAGGAAAGATAATAATCCAAGTCGAAAAGAACTGATGATTACTTAAAGTGATCACTTCAGAAATAAAATCGAATAACCAATTAAGTTTTAAAGTGCGTAAATAATAAAAAAGAAGTATAAATCTTATCATATTGTATAGTGGCTTATTTAACAAAAATTCTGATCTTTGTGTTACTTATGGCTTTTACACAAATTAATGTTTGAGATTGATCGAAATTAGATCAGGAATGTAAGTTACTGAACAGATTTGTCTTAAGTCTTTTACGCATCTGTGTTTTATCTTTGTTTTATAAATGGGCACTCTCATATAAAAAAGAGTACTAGCAGTGCAATATTTTAGTTAGATATACTATTCAGTTTATCCTCAAAAGAATCACTAGTTTCATCTGCGTATAGTAAGATTCTCGACATATTCCGTTGACAGAAAATATAAATGAGAGTGGTCCTAGTGTTGTGCCGTGACGAGCCTTAGACCTACTTTTAAAATGCTGATATTTAGGACCTTTAATTTCACCATACTCTTCCCTATCATACAAATAGAATAATGAGAAACTGGCAAGACTTTCTGTACAGACTGGCTCAGAACACTGAGGTTTATTTCATCTAAAGCCGTTTCCTACTAGTATAACATCTATTAACGATTTTTTATTCATCGCTACAGGCAAATGACAGAAAATTGATTAAAATTGATATATTTGAGAGAAAATCATGCTCTTGGAATGTTCTGCTATATTTTGTTCCACTATAAATTCTATCTGCACGTGAACAGATGCTTTAAGAATCTGAGAATTGCTACGTAAGATTGAACAACATTACAACATAAACTATTCTCATGGGAACATACCTTTTATGTTTTATTTTTTTGTTGTTCCTTATTTTTAATATCATAATTAATTTGAATATATTCATCAAAATCAACATTCAAAATTATGCTTATTTGTAACAACCGGTCACAGTGCGATAACGAAATATAGTATATCATTTCTGCCATAATGTTGCCAGAACAGCCAAAGAAGATCTTTGTGAGTGCATCTTACGCGACCTCCCAGAAAACTAACAGATTTCGCGAAAGGTCTTTGTATCCCCGACTTTATATTGTGATCACGGACAAAAGATCTTATAGATCGAAAGAATTTGAGGTGCTAAACCGACCCAATAACGCAAAACCCACATTTCACAATCTGGCGCAAGGAAAATGATGCAAATAAAACAAACAATAAAATTATAAGAAAGATTAAGCTACGGAAATAGTTGTTCCATCTTAATAAATCAAATTATACAAAATTTTAAAGTGTATTACATGGTATATGTTAAATTAACGTTAAACAGCAGCGTATATATACTGGATTTGCAATATATCCCAAAGAAGGAGTGATAACTTCTCTACTGAGAAATTAAAATAGCAATGACTGCTGAAAAAGCTCGAAACGTCTGAGTTTTATTAGTGATAAGAAACTGCACTGGGTCCGACGTAACTACCCACGGTTGAGATAAACTACCCGGAAACTTAAAGGATAGTAATTTCAAATAGATCTAGAATCTCACGTACCATCAGTCCTGCAATGTACCCTCAGAACGGTGAGAACTACCCTCATTTATTATTTAACAGGAAAGAAGCAGCTGTAATGGAACAAATATTAATTATTTTACACCATCCAATGTGAACTACATTCTGTTAAAATGAATAATTAAATAATCACTCTGTGAATAGATTTCCCGTGGGAATAGGGTAGTTATATTTTTTATCACTATCCACGAAAGTCTAAAGGAAAAAATAAATCAGTTATCGAACTTAACTTTTATTATCTTTGTCGTTTAAATGTTTTCTTAAAAATATATAAACTCAGTAAATTTATGAAGACATAAAACTAAAAGAGCCTTTCTAAGATTTAGCTATAAATCTGTCGAAATAATCCTACTCTGATTATGTAAATAAAACCAGACGTGTTAAGGGTACTTTTTAACATATGTGATATGAAACACCGTTAAAATGTATTAAAATACTGAACGATTTTCCCATTATTAGGAAACAAAAGATTAATCAAATAAACTCATTATACTGTAATATAATGTTTGACCTGTGTAAGGAATCTAATATGGCGGCTGTTTTTCCTGATTGCAAGAAAGAATGAATTAAATACCAGCAATATGAATAAAAGGGCACTCAGGTTTTTTCACAGACGTTATATTATCTTATTCCTTTAGTTACAGAAAGAAATAAAAAAGTTTTATTAACTGTGTTTATATAAAAATTAGGATTAAGACGCTAAGAGGCCAATTCGGGAATCAAGCATCCGGTATAGAATAGCTAGCGCCCTCAGCGCGTAGCAATCGAAACCTTCGAACTTTAAGGGAATAAAATTGTCGGTTACAGGACGCACGACCGAAAAAGTCACTAAAAAGAGGGAGAGGGGTGTAAGATTCGAAGACACTCTTTTAAGGAATAGTAAATTTCAGTACCAATCTGAAAGTCGAATTAGGGTGATCGGTACCGTTCTTTAAATCCAGTGCCGTAGGGTATGTTCGGCGGGAATGAAGGTTTTCTTTGTTTGATTTGTTTTTGATTTAATTCGGGAAGTTAAAGGAGTATCATGTGTTATTTTAGTCGGGCGTTTCGCGATTTTCATATGGTTTCATTAAGTAATATAAATAGCTGTTTTTCGCGTTTTATTTCTTTTCTGTTTAATATTTTATTAGGCTATTTATACGTGTTTTTTCAAAATTGGGTTTTACGTTTTTGGTTAAAAGAACGGCCAAGAAGAGCAATTATGCTAGTTTTTTTCGTAATTGTAATTAGTTTTAAGTTTCTCATTGTAAATAGTTCGTTTTTCTATTTATTTTTGTTAAATAGATTTAAGTGTTTTGAGAAACTTGTTTTATTCAATTTAATTGCGAGACCTACAAAACAAGAGATGTCTTCTAACCAATTAATTAGCAGCCTTTCCTGAGTCCTGAAGTTCTGAGTCATAGTTTTGGTAAGCTTAAATAACCGTAGTTGTTTGGCAGTAAAGCTGCCAGAGAGAAGTTGAACGACCAGACTTCCAGAGTGTCTTTATTGCTGTGAAATTCAGTTATAGGTTATTAAAATAGTTACTAATTAATATGAGGCAGAAAATGATTATAGATGATAAAATGATTAACACTACCGCAATATGTCATTTACAGGAGTCTATGATCAAATTCTGTCACACAGCAATGACTTTCGAATAAGCTCGAAACTCTTGCGATTTGTAAAAGTGAAGAGAGTCTGTAGTAGTTTTGGCTTAATTTCTGAAAACCACCCTTAACCTGCTGCTAAAAACCACCTTATAGCTTCCATGATACAGAAAAAATAAGAAGAAGACATCGATATAAAATTATTTCTATTTTTCCGAACGCAATGATTGATTGAATTTGCGTAGTACTCAGAGTTAGGCTTAGGATCTCACGACAAACAGTTTTTATTAAATTGTACTACCCTAGAGGGTAAAAATTCTTCTCTGTGTAAAATCCTATATATTTTTAAAATAATTCCGTTTCTTAGAGTTTTCTTCTGTTGTGTTTTAAAGCTCCCTGTCGTTCTTAAGAAATCACTCAGAGAGGATTTTGGCCACAAAAAAATGGCCCTATATCAAGGAAGGTAGAACAAACACATGATGGCAGAATACTGTTCGTTTTTGATACAGGCAGCGAGTGAAAAATATAGATGGCAGTCTGTGACGATCGTTTGGTTGACGGACCACTTGATGACTTATCATTACTTACTCATTTGGTGTCAGTATTAACCCCGTTGCTCTTTGACCCCTATCTTGAGTTTGCTTCTCTTATCTATAATATATATATAATAATAATATATTACGAACAATTTTAGTACAATTCTTCAAACAGATCATAATCTAATCTAAACATATTTAAGATCTCAATATTAAATAATTATGGAATACCTACATACTAAACAAACCTACACACTAAACAAACATACACACTAAGCAACCTATGGAGATTTTGTCAAAGAAAAAGTTTAAATTGATCAATGTTATGAAAAATATATGTTCTGCATAGCTTACTAAATTTTTTCACATTGAAGATTGTTCTTATACTAATCGGGATAATATTGTAGAACTTGGGCGCCAGACAGTTAAAAAATCTACAACTAATGTTTTTATTACTATTTGGTATCCTTAGATGTCTATTCATTCTACATCTCGTTTCATAAGAGTGACTTACATACTTTTTTAATTTCGCAGATTTATGTACATAAATACAAGAAAACAATATATACAATGAACGGACATCAAAAATTTGTTCTGAATAAAGAAACCTAGTAGAATATCTTTTTTCCTTCCAAAAAATTACCTTTAAAATATAATTTTGTACTACGTTGAGTTGTTGTAACGAGTTTTGATACAGGCCACCTCAAACAATTATTCCATATCTAATTAAGGATTCTACTAATGTTTTATAAATATTTATTAAAAGTTGCCCAGTAAAAATGTTTCTCAGTATATAAAATTTATGAATTAATTTTCTGATGTTGTTTGTTAATTTTAAAATGTGCTGATCCCATTTTAGATTTTTCTCGATTATTATATCCAAATATTTTATGAATGGTACATTTTTTATTAAGATATTTCCAGCTTCAATTTGGTTGAAGTCTGGAGGATTTGATGTTGTTATCGAAAATGCAATATAATGAGTCTTGTCAACGTTCAAAGTGAGTTTAGAGGAATCCAGCCAGTTTATTATTTTAAGCAGACCAGTTTTTGTGGACTGTTTCACTTAATCCCAGGTTTCTCCAGAAAAAACGGCCACTGTATCGTCCACGTATGAAATTAGAGAACCATGCTCCAAGCACATGCTTGTTAGTGAATTTATATAAACTATAAACAAAATCGGTCCCAATACTGTCCCTTGAGGAACCCCGATTCTGATGTCTAAAGGGTCACTATAGATGTTATCAATTTTTAAAATTTGCTTCCTATTTCTTAAGTAACTCTCAAAGACACTCAACACAGAACCCCTAATACCATAGACGTTTAAAACCTCCGAAAGTGAGTCATGGGGTACAGTGTCAAATGCTCTGGCAAGATCCAGAAAGACGGCAAGACATTTTTTATCATTATCAAGATTCACGGTTACTGACTTAGTAAATTCATAAATCGCATCTGATGTACTCAATCCACTGGTAAATCCACATTGATTTTTAGAGAGGATGTTATTAATTTCCAAAAAATTTACCAATCTATCCTTTAAACATTTCTCAAATATCTTCGCAAAATATATTTATATAAGAGTTAAATATTCACTCGTTCTCCGCTTAAGCCATGTATTCGTATTCATAATTCTCTTTCTTTCAGTAATTATGAAAGGCTTTCTCGTGTTCTGTTAAACCACATATTCTCCAATTTTATTGTTCTTGAGATCTTTTTGAAAAGTGTGGGTTTGTTCATGTTCAATTTCAGCGAAGACTATTTATTATAGCTAGCATTGGCTATAATAAGCTTCGTATTCGTATTTATAAATCTCTATTAGTGTTAGTTACTCCTTCTTTTTGTAACGTCTAAACCTTTCTCGTGGTCGATTTAAACATCTATTTTCCAATTTTACTATGCTTCAGATGTTTATGAAAACTGTAGGCCTGTTCATATACAGTTTTAGCAAATCTTCAGTTTCTTCCAGACTCAATTGATGTATAAACTAGGGTTCGGTATAGCCACTTTTTAAACAAATTCACGATTCTACCATTTTAAACCTTTTTGATATGATGCAAAGTAAAACGTATCTTAAAAAAAGGTAATTTGCAATATACAGTGAATGTTGGAAGTAAAATTGTTTAAAAAGTGTATTTGATAATAGAATAAATTTAATACATAAAGAATTCGACATTTCAATACAGTCGTCATTTTTTTAATGAATAAAACAGAAACTATTACAGCATACGATCCTGCGTGTCATTTTTTAAGTAAGTATAGCTGTGCGTGGCAGTCATGTGAAATTTCATGACGTCACATGTATTGATAAAGAAGTTACAGTGTTTTCGGCAAGACCGTGTTTATACTGCGTGGCGATTTTTGTAATGCCGAAATCAGCCGAACAAAGAAATTGAATTAAATCAGGTGATTTGAATAAAAATAGACTTTTCATCAACGTTGAAAATATTAAATCCGGCCTGTCCAGGGGATTGCATGTCAAGTTCAAGTATTTGCATGACATAAGGAATTCATTAATACAGATATAAAAATTTTTTATTAAATAAGCCATTAAATAATATGATAACATTTATACTTCATTTTTATTATTCTAAACACTTCAGAGTTTTATCAGCTAGTCCATTTTATTATTGAAGTGGTCACTTTAAGCAATCCTCTAAAATATTTTCATCACTATTTTTTGACTGCTTAGTTGCAAACTCATGATTTATATTTTATTATATGATTTGTTATAGAAACAAAATTTTTAATGCTTGTACATGTCGCAAAAGTTTTGTTCTTCAGTAATAAGTAATCAATATTTTGGGTATCGGTTACCATTAATTGCCATTAATAAACAAAACCTTATATTAGTGGTATATGAAACACCATATTAGTTTAAAATTTCTAGAAAATACCTGGAAACCACACAAATATACTTTTAACCAAGGCGAACAAAAATGAAATTTGAGTTAATTAGTCTACAATTAATTAAGAAATAACTCCCACAACGGCTATGGTACCGACTCCATTCTACAGTGGCTCACTCAAAGTAAATTTCTGCATCAAAGTTGCGTAATATATACCTGTATATGCTATATATCTATCCAAAGAATCATAATTATTAGATTTAAACTTCTGTATAGCAGTGCTGTATACTAGATCTTCCCAACGTTCAAGGTACTTTGTGTAATTTAAGCAAATAAGATTAAAACAAAAATTCATCACCATTAATAAACCAGATCGTCGCCTCAAACAATGGCTGTGATTTACTTTTATATCCTTACCTAAAAAGATCAACGCAAAAAATGCGAAGATCATAAGCTTATTCGTTTAATGAGTGGTACACTCAAAATATTTCGAAAAATAATACGTCAAAAAATATATAAAAAATGTGAAAGAAACATAAACGAGACATAGGAGAATCGCAATTTGAATTTGGACAGAGCCTAGTTACAAAAGAAGTGAATTTCGCAATGCAAGTGCTTTTCACGAATTATTGCTGTCAAAGAAAGCAAGTGTACTTATGTTTTATATATTACATATTACACTACATTAATATACTTCCTAAAAACTTAACGTAAATCAAAAGGACATACAATGAATCGAAAACTTTTATTGTAGCCAAACAACCCAGGTAAAATCGGACAATATGTCCAACCTTCTATAACTTAAGATAGTGAAAATCCAAGGATGTGTACTATACCCAATTTTTTTTTCAAACTTTATTTGGAAGCAATTTTTGAAACAAAGATAGTCCTCCCATAAGAAGAACAAATGATCTGAAGCTATTTCAACGAAATTGGGTACCAGTGGTACAGGATCGCGAATTGTGGAAAATTTAAAGGGAAGCCTACGGTGGCAGTGGACTGTTGTGGTTGATTGATGATAATGATTGTTGCTTTGATATCTATGTCCCTAAAGCTAAAGCAAAAAATAAAAAATTTCCGTCATGATTCAGTCCAGAATTGAAGTCTCTGATTTGAAAAAAAGAAAGCCCATAAACAATATAAAATTTCCAATTCCAATTCTGATTACATTTTATTTTCAGAGTTACGTAAGTTATGTAAATACACATATAAATACAATTATCAAAACCATATATCTGGAATTGAAGACTCAATAAAGTCTGATAGTAGGTTTTTCTGGAGGTATATTAATGCCAAGAATACGAAATTTTCTCTTCCAAGTAGTATGTCACATAATAATGTTACAGCGGAAGACTCAACCACTATAGCAGAGCTCTTTAGAGCTTTTTTCTCCACTGTCTACACGCATGAACATTGCGATACCCGTACTTTTAATTACATAAAAGCTGTAAGCCTTAGTTTCCTTCAAGTTTAGCCGGTGGACGTGTTTAATGCAATAGATTACTTGAACAGTAAATTGGGTACCGGTCCCGACGGGATACCAGTCATATTTGTTAAAAATTGTCAGGGTGTTTTGTCTGCACTGTTGGCTCAGATTTTTAATATCTCTTTACTAACGGGTGTTTTTCCAAAAGTATCGAAAACTACTTACATTACGCCAATCCATAAGAATGGAGACAGAGTTAACGTCGAAAATTATCGTGGAATTTCGAAATTTTCACTATTTAGTAAAATTTTTGAGGGTATTGTTTACCAAAAGATGTGTCCTCTTTTTAGACATGTGTTAGCGACTTCACAGCATGGTTTTATGGCAGGCCGATCAACTACTACTAATCTGCTTGTTTATGAGCAGTACTTGGTGGAGCCTTTGGAGGGAAGGTGTCAAGTGGATGCTATTTACACTGACTTCTCCAAGGCTTTTGAACAGGTTAACCATCAACTTCTTATTTACAAGCTTTAAAGCTTGGACATTCATGGATCATTTCTACAATGGATAAATAGTTACCTGTCTGATAGAGTACACCGAGTAAAAATTAACAACTGTGAATCATCTGATATACGTGTTCCTCAGGGTGCTTACCTCGACCCGCTCCTTTTTAACTGCTTTATTAACTATATTGAGGACATCATAACTTTCAGTAGATGTCTTCTTTATGCAGATGATTTAAAGATATTTCGGGATGTCGGGAGTAGCAACGACTGCGAGGGCATTGAGCGGGATCTAACTCGATTCTCTGAATGGTGTAAATTAAATTTTATGCACCTAAATATTAATAAATTCTCCATTATTAGTTTTTATCGTAAAAGGGATTGGATAGCTTTTGATTACTTTCTTGATAATAACACGATTAATCGTGTTGACTGTGTGAAGGATCTGGGTATTACATTTGATAGGGCCCTTCGCTTCGACACACATATTGATAATATTGTGAACAAAAGTTTGAAGTTGCTCGGGTTTGTGAAGAGAATGCTTGCAGATTTTAATAATGTAGACTGTTTTAAAGTGATATACTGCTCTGTAGTGCGATCAGTCTTGGAATATGCGTCCCAAATTTGATTACCTCATTATTTTACATACAAAGAAAAAGTGGAAAGATTACAAAGAAAGTTTCATTGCCTTTAAACAGGGAATGCAACAGGAGCGGTCTGTATATGATGATACTACCGATGTTTTGAGGTTGCTACCATTGTGTGTGAGGCGTATATATCTTGAACTCGTTCTATTTTATAATGTTATTAACTCTTGTATTGATTCTCCCGAACTACTCAATAATATCGGGTTATCGGTTCCTCCTAGAGCTTTTAGAGCGCACGATTTGTTTGAGGTGATATATTACCGAACGAATTATGGCATTAGCAGCCCTATTTCTTGAATGTGCAGGGAAATGAATTCAGTTTCTACTGACATTGGTATTGTTAATGTCTTTAAATTAAAAATATTGCAATTCCTGAAAAACTAGTTAATATTGTCGTCAATACTTGTCTTTTAAAGCACTTTAATGCATTCTTAGATTTGTAAGTTTCTTAATTCTGATTCTGTTTTTAAATAGTGATTGTATTTTTATTTTTGAAATGGATCGTATTTATTTGATCCGTTAATATACTATTATATTATATTATTATAACTTAATGTAGAATATTGGGAATAAAATATTTTATACTTGTAAGTCTCAACAAAAAAGTTGTTTAAAAATGCCGCATTATTGGTATTTATAAATTGTGTTTTCAGTATTTTGTATGGAGTGGAGTCTACTAAAACTGCTAGGCAAGGTGGACGAAAGGAGGGACCCGGATAGGAGATGTATATCGTGGTTGAAAAATCTACATATGTATATGATTCTTAACGAGATCAACGAGATCAATTATTCCAGGTAGCTGTGAACAAAGCCCTAATAACTAGAATGATTGCCAATATCCAGTAAATGATCGGCATACGAAAAATTAGAAATTGACCTTATTATTCGTTTTTAACTTATTGCAGATATTTCTGAACAAATCATAAACTTCACATCATCCATTATAACGACAAGAAAAAAAAAATTATTTTGTGTTATATTTTTGTAAGCTGATCTTAATATCTTTACGCTATAGATATTTTTATGAAAAAATAGCAGTTAGGAGAATAAATACCAATGGGATAAAATGTAATATATATATATATATATATATATATATATATATATATATATATATATATATATATATATATATATATATATATATATATAATTGAAGTAGACCGGGTGTTATCGACTTTCTTGCTTTAACAGTTTGTAAAGGTTTTTGGCTATTTTCGAAATGATGCAGTAAATATATTTTAATGTGAATAGGAGACAAACCATTTGGGGATTAAGCCCTGTGTATTGCATTCATGACTTTTAATTCAGCACTGGTTTTTAATTTAATATGTCTTTGCTGAAATAACTATCAAATTTACTGGCAGATGATTACTTAGGGTTTAAAATTGCAAAAACAAATATTTTGGTTGTTCTTCGCGCACATACATATATTATATGAAATATAATATATGTAAATTAAGAAGTCACAATCGATTAACTGACTGGAATATGATTGATGAACTTGCACTGTCTTTATTTTAATTCGCATGTGCGTTGATAAAAAATTAAAACTAATCGAAACGTCGTAAGAATAAACAAAAGTAAAGATATTGCAAGTGTGACTAATCCATTTTTGTCCAATTTTCAACATTGTCTACTTTTAAACAACCGATTAATTATTTATAAGCTACTTTAAATATAAAACTTCCTGAATATAATAACTATGTCTTGTGAAGCCATCTAAATTTATTTAAAATTAGAAAATTGTTACAAACTTTGAGTGCTTATTAAATCGTATTTTTGAAATCGTTCTTTTTGAATTTTGTTATGCTTCTTTCTCCGTACTATTTCTTACTCTCGTCAGTAAAGTTGTATTGAACCAAGAAAGGAGTTCAGTGAAAACGAATAAAATAGAATTAAAATTCGCCAAGGGTAACTGCTCCCTTCTCTTTAAGTAAAAAAGAATCATATTTAAAATAAAAATTCTTTGGTGTGCTCAGAATTTTTGTACAATTTTGTGTGTTTTTCATCATTCATCAAATGTATTTTAGAATTATTCGTTTATTTCGTATTAAATTTTGAAATTTTCCTATGATTTTTCCTCTTTCTTTATGTACTTAGAGCAATACTTTATAATAATTTTACACTCTTGGCAAGTATTATTTTGATTTACAATATACTAATTAATTTAGTTTCAAATGTCATTTTAAAAAATCCTAAAAATTATTGCTGGCTTGGCTTAATGAATATGTAGTCAGAGTTTGATTATGAGATTCCAAGTCTGGGATCTATCATCGGTTGCTTTCAGGTAAATCGTTATGGGGTAATAGTTTTGAACACAGCAAGAAATGGAAAAAATAATTGCTATTTCTAAAATTCAAAATTAAAAAAAAAATACGATTGTTTCAAAAAAACTTGAACAAACATTTTTTCGGTGTCATTTTATGGAGAGGTAAAACTTATACAAATCGGAAACATCCCTGGTACGACTTGGTGTAGCATGACACAAAAACAATTTTTTAGATCATCCAAAGATCGTAAAGTTCAGAATGTTGTGAAACAAATCGCAACAAGAAATAAATTTCTTACGTATTTTATTTTTTATATGACAATATTTTCATTACTTATTTAAACAATCTTCAAAATTCCTTTAATAGAGTTAAGCAACAATTTTACATTTTATTGTAATATTTTTAACTATTTATTGCTTAAAAGAAGATTCTATAATCCAGAAATTTACTTTGATCAAAATGCCACCTGGAAATAAGATGGTTTTCATCTCTATGATAATAGACGGACCATTTGGCGCCTTACCATTGTCAATCGTTTGGTACCAGTCTCAACCCTGTTGCCCTTTGATCCATACCTTCAGTTTGTATATGCTATTTACTAGAGGTTAATGCATATTCGGCTTAAGCCACATATTTGTATTCATAAATCTCTACTATTATAGTTACTTCTGCTCTTATAACTAAATGATTAAAGGATTTCTTGTGTTCGGTTTAAACACGTATTTATCAATCTTACTGTGCTTCAGATCTTTATGAAAACTGTAGGTTTGCTCATGTTCACAATTAGGAAAAACTGCAATAGTTAGCATTAGCTATAATAATATTTGGTTTTAGTTACGTAATGGCAACGGAAGTCTAAAATAATTTTCGATTTAGCTACTGTTTAGAATGTATAATAATTAACAAATCAAAATCTATAATTATAGTAAATTTAATACTTATAGAATTTTTAATATAGTTTATATTTTCTTTATGGGTAAGCTAAACATTTTTAGTTAGTTAAATTACATGACATCCCACCTAATATCAAAGCTACATCATTTTTGGTAGGACATTGTTCATGCTGAAAATATTAAATACAGTCTATCCAGAGCATTACATGTCAAGTATATGAGTTTTTGAATGACACAAAGAGTTCATTAATGCAAATATAAGTTTTTTTAAACAAGCCGTTAAATAATACGAAACATTTATACTTTTTATTATTCTAAGCACTTTAGAGCTTCATCAACTAGTCCATTTTATTACTGAAGTTGACACTTTAAGCACTCCTCTAAGATACTCTCATCACTATTTTTTGACTGCTTAGTCGTAAACTCATGACTTGCATTTTACTATATGATCTATTATGCAAACATAATTTTTTATACATGTATATATTTTTTTAAAAATCGTGGACCTCAGTGATAAGCAACGGATATTTTGGGTCTCAGTTAACCTTATAATTAATAAACAAAACCTCCAAATAAAACAACATTATGCGTTTATATTGTTGATATATAAAAAAACCCTATTATTTTAAAATTAGTAGAAAATAACTACAAACAACACAAATACATTTTTAACCAAGGCAAACAGAAAATCTGCAATTCATTAGGAAATAAGTCCCACAATTGTTATGGCACCGACTTCATACAAAAGTGCTAAGTAATAATTTGCATTTATTAAAATAATTGCTCTATTGGTAAAACAGTTTTTGAATTTTTCATTCTACAGTGGCTCACTTAAACTAAATTTCAGCATCAAAATTGCTTAGTATATACTTCAATATGCTCTAAAAATGCCCCAAATTTCATAACTATGAGAATTTGCTGTTCGGAATGTCTTCATTAGAGTACATAATACCATTAGACTAAAACTTTTGTAAGGTATGCTAGACTCTCACTAGGTTCATGGCACTTTCTGTCGAAAGTATTTTGTTTCTCAAGTGCAGACCTTAATTGTTTATTGCATTAATTAGCATAAACAAATAAAATTCATAAAATTTGATGTTAAATGTTTTGCCTGATATAATTAAGTATATAAACCTTAAGGAAATAACTCTTGGAACCCCAGGATTGTTTCAGCAGTTTGATGGTTTCATGCGCGTAAAATAAAATCACGGACACCTCATTAGATAGATAAAGAATACATATATATATATATATATATATATATATATATATATATATATATATATATATATATATATATATATATATATATGATGTCTTCCAACACTATAACGAAATAGTGAAAAGTTTTGTCTAGAAGATCTTAGCAGATTCAATCCGTATTACAAAATAAAACTTTTATATAAAAAATTAAACCAACTACTAAAGATGTCCCAGAAAGTGAAAAAAAAAACTATAAATATGAAATTGAAATTTTAGAAATCTGCGCCAAACTAATACCTGATGAAATGTGAATAGCATAAACAGATTAAAAATACTTTATTTTTCTTTCCCACCATAATTTGTATATATTAGTAGTTATTTATTTCACTTAGAATTAATTTGGCGCCGACTTTAAAAATTCCAACTTAATATAAAAATTTATAGTTACTCTTCTCTTTTAGAGCATTTTTAGAATTTTTGTCATAAACATTTTATTATTAGATTTTTAGTTTTGAAGTCATTATGATATCCATATATTATTTGAACTAAGTACTAATCGAAATTAGTGTACTTCACAATGACTCCAAGGTGGCAAAAAGGTACCCATTTTATCTATAGTGGTAAATCACCCTATAATGAGCCACTAAAAATTCTTTGATTCTCGGCGTTCTCCAAATACCAATGAACCTGTGTCAAACACATATTTAGTCTGTCACAGTAAATCTACTATCTTAAATTTTAAATTAATTTTAGATTGATAATATAAGCTCCAAAACCTTCCAATATCCATACCTCAACAACTTGAGACGTAAATTTCTCAACCCGATATATTTTACACTGCATATTGAGTTCGTATACTCCCCAAAAACCCCACATTATCAATTTTAGAGAAAATCGGAAATGTAAAATTTTTAGTCACTAATATTGTATCTTATCAACCTAATAGTTGTAAAAATTTAACTTCATATTAGTAATACACGATCCCGTAAACCCCCTGATACCAAATCTGAAAAAATACGAATAAGGAAAAATTTCAAACAACCATATTGGCTCCGCCATATTGAATCAAAAAAAAAATTTAACGTCTTAATCTAATCTAAATCTAGACCCTTCAAAGCCCTCTGGTACCAATTTTGGATGAAATCCAGAAATTTTAAATTTCTAGACCCTCATATTGCATCTGATATTAGGTTTTCTTAAAATAATTTTATATTCGCTCTTTACATCCTTAAAAACGATTCAGTCCCACCTTTGAACAAAATCAAAAGATATAAAATTTTTAGTCCGCTATATTGGATTTGCCATATTGAATCATGAAAAAATACTTTTAAATTCATAATGTACATCCTCAAGAACCCCTTATATCAGGTTTGGAGAAAATCAAAAAATGCAAAATATTTCAAATTCGTAATTAACGCTAACAAAAATCTCCCAGTACAGATTTTAGATAAAATCGAGAGATGTAGAAACTTCAATCTGCCATATTGAATAAACCATATTTAATTGTTTTTTTAATAATTTCAGATTCGTAATGTGCGAATCCAGAAATTCCCCCATATCAATTATGAAAAAAATCGGACAAAATTAATTTTTTATCCGCCATATTGGAAACGTCATATTGAATTTTTATAAATAAATTCAGAGTCGTTATGTGCAATCCCAATTCTGGAGAAAATCGGACAAAATTGATTTTTTTTTAAATAATTTTAGATTCGTTCCGTGCGACCCCGAAAACTCTCCCGTACCAATTTTGGAGAAAAATGGACAAAATTAATATTTTTGTCGGCCATATTGGATCCGGCATATTGAATTTTTTTTAAATAATTTCATATTCGTACGACCCTGAAAATTCTCAGACACCAATTTTGGACAAATTTGGACTAAATTAATTTTTTTGGCCGCCATATTGTCAGCACCATCTTGGATTTTACTGCACCAATTTCATCCAAAAAAATATGAGATCATCGCAGCAACTTCCTGAACTTATCGTAAAAAATTTTATTCTAATAGGTGCCGTCGTTCCGGAATAATCGATGTACATACATAAAAAAATACATAGTCGACGAATTGAGAACCTCCTTCTTTTAGAGGTCGGTTAATAAGAAAATACAGATTATTTTAGAATATGATAGAATTAAATTATTAGATGACGAAATGAAAGCATTTGGTCCCATCTTAAAGATAGCTCTTGTTCCCTAATAAATTTGTTAATTTACACTATTGACTTTTAGAATGATGCTACCATACATTACATTACTATTATAAACAATGTGGGTTAAATATAGCTTTATTTTATATTTCTTATGGCTACATGAACTTTACATATAAAATATGGTACTATTTCAATTTCATTCCCTTATGTTAAAAACATATATGTGGTAAAACTGCAAATATCCGCCCCTGTGTTTTGCGTAATCATATATTAAAAACCGATTTTTATCACACTGTGTTAAGATTAGGCACTTGAAAATCCTCTTGCGATAAATATATAAATAAGAAACTTTGGGAACATAGTTAACCTTTAGTGACTACCTTACTTTTATTGCGATATCATGTTTAAACTAACTTCAATTATATATTGTTTTTTAGTACTAGCTGAGTCCTTGGTAAGTATACAAATTTTATTATTGTAAAAATTTTTATTGTTGTAATATTTGTTGGATCATATGTAGATTGAAACAAAATCCACTATTAATAATTCTGAATTTTTGAGACGTGGAAGAGTTGCTCAATTTTTTATATTTTTCTTCTGAGTTTAATATGATCTCCTTCGTATGGTGGATATACAGTGAGTAGAAAATAAATATACTATGCACTCCCCATTACGATGCGTGGAGATTCAGCCCTGGTTGTTCCAAAATTGCAATATAAATATAAAATTTATTGGACAAATTGGGTCTATAGTACAGTGCGATAACCAATGATATACTTAGAACTTCTTCTTTAGCTACCTTCTACTTTCAGGAGGTTGATAATTATGATGATTATTCCTGTTTGTGAAGCAGCTCTGGACAAGTCAAAAGGGCTACATTTATATCACTTTCTCAAATTATTCAATCAGGAAATGCTGAAATTTTGCAGGTCTTAAAGCTTTGTTGGACTTTTCTAGTTTTACTCCATATACTACTGCATCCTTATTTGTAAAATGAGTGTAAATCCTAGACTGAAAGTAATATAAGTCGGCTAAACATCCCTGGAAAAATATCGCCCATTATTAAAATACAGAGTTTTAAAGTTCAATTTCCAATTTTAGTTGTTACTATCAATCAAACAATTTTGGAAACAAACACAAAAATTAATGATTATAGATCAACATATAACAATCCGTTCGATTTTTTAAGTTTCTTTTAGAGAGCGCCAGTGGATATAGATCCATAGTATTATTTTACTCTACTTTACCGTAGTTCTAAATTAAAATTATAAGGAATTCATCATTTCTAATGAAAAAAGTTAACGCAGTTTTTGAAATATTTTTATTTCATACTCTAATTGCATATCCACTTAAAACTGGATCCTATACAAACATGAAAATGCCTTCAAATGAAAAGTATACTACGATCTGTAGAAATTTTTTAAAGAAAAAGGACTTTCCTCAAATTTGAATTGTGTTTCATTTATACATGATCATTTTCGAATAAAAAATTAGGCCCTATTTTTAACACACAGGACAAACTTCAAGGTCACTTAAACACCAATATATTTTTAATAGCTTCCTATGTTTTTTAGTTCAAACTTATAGGTCAAAGTTAAGGTCTTTAATTAGTCATCTATATTTCCTATAACTTGTTTTTGAGATAACTTTTCACCACAATCCTCTAATTAATACCTTAATGGCTCCATTAAATTTTTTACCTTTGGAAAGCCTAGTATTCAAAATCTTGAATCTCCTCAATAATGAAATTTGGAAAAGTCAAAATGAATATTTTATGAAACGTCTGATGGCAAAGGTATAACATCATTGAAATATGCTAATTGTTCGGGTTTTGAAGTTAGGATATCTCGAATTTCTGATATAACAGATCTATTTTGACGACAGATTCATATACAGCTTTCAAAATTACATATGTTGGAGTTATTATCTAAACAACCTCAATGCGTGTAGAACAATAACAACTAAAAGTACTTCAACTGCTCATACTGATCTTGCTTGTTCTGAAATATCAATGAAAACTATTTAATAATACCTGTTGTTTTAATTATCACCCATGAAAGTTTAACAAGAGATTATAATAACTGAACAGTCAATATTTTTGTTGATATTAAATGAAAATCATTTTCTAAAATGTTATTTATTTTTAGGCCCAGCAAGTTAATACTAAAGATGGACCAGTTAAAGGTAGTGTGAAAACTACCAACAGCGGGAGAACCTACTACGCTTATTACTCTATCCCATTTGCCAAACCACCAACTGGATCAAGGCGTTTTCTTGTAAGCTATTATTAGTTGATTATTTAATATGATTATATTTTCTAATGTTGGATCATTTTTTCATAACAAAATATCTATCACTTAAACTTTTTAAATACTGGTAAAGAAATATTTAATCAATTAAGATAACATTTTAGCTCGACTTTTCCCGGACTCGGAAAATAGCGCCAAAGGAGTGCTATGTAATAAATAATGAAGTAAATAGGTTATTTAGCGATAAACTTGTACCAAAATATAAGTTAAAGAGTGACAAAAATAATAACTATAGTACGTTGCAACCTTTTAAGTAGAGATGAGAAAATGGAAAATTGTATTTTAAAGCATAAATTCAAATATTTTCAAATATAGATGAGGCTATCAAAAACCGTTCCAATAAAACCATAGATTTAATCCTTTCGGACGAGTTTAATAGTTTAACCGTTGGTCTGACTTACCGACTCTTTAAATTGGATGAATATGATCCGGCTGTTGAGATCAGTTTTAATTTTAGCTAGCTTTTTTTCATGCCCTAGAAGACAAATGTCGACGAATTTTTGTTTGATATAGTTGGCTACCGTTAAATTAATGACATATTTTTATAACTTACTATATTTAATTTTTACTCTGATCTGTTTTCTGGAAAATGACATTTATCAAAATAATTAAATTTTCGATATATTGATATTTAAAAGCTATTTATTATACTTTGATAGAATATGGCAACTACCAAATTCATTCTTTATAGACTTAAGTAAACAAAAACCTATACCATTTTATACAGAGCAACAAATTATGAGGAAAATGATTATTGATAACACTAGATCGAAAATTGTTAAATTAATACAATAAAAAAACATACTATCCACGATATGCTATTTTGAAAAATGCACACTCAGTTTGCCGCCCTCTTTTAAGACATATAGTGTATAGAATATCTGCAATTTTTGTTATAAATATTTTCTTTTTCTACCTTGAAATTATAGATCTTTTACATAAGGACCAATGGGCCATCACTCCTTCTCTAGTCAAAGTAATCCTTATCCGTCCACTTTCTATCAGTTCACGTCAATGTCGATTTACATTTGGATTCTGTTGAATTTGTATCCAGAATCTTCATATGTCCTGCAAATTTTCTTGGTTTTAGATTTTCTGTTTGAAACATCTTAAAAGCATTTTTGCTGCTACCCTCATCACGGTTATGTCTAATGGAAGAAAATTCGGAAATGCCTCTGTTGCAACTTTTCTTAAGCAGCTGCTTATTGTATCCTTGGCTACCATACTAAGGAAACATATGTGATGATGAGCTTGGTAATCATGTCATATACAACCATTTTCAGTCTGAAATCCCAGATTCTCTGACATGTCCAGTTTGCTCTATTTCATTTTAGAGAATCTATTCAATATGACTCTTCTAGGTCAATTTTGATCTATTAGTTTTTTTGTTTAGTATCGATCTATTTAAAATTGAAGCGTCTAGTTTTCATCTTCATATATCTGACACCAGAACGCTTTTTTGGACTAACATGCCCGAAATTTGATTCAAACCAGTTTGAATAAGGCCTATGGTAGACCCTTCAGTTTTACTTCTGCTACGAGATCATCAACATAACCCAGCGTTAAGTCATTTAGTTGGCTTATCAAGCTGGTTTGGTAATAAAAAGAAATGATATTTTAACATAATTCTTATACCTTCAAGATTTAAAATTGCTTGCGAATGCATTAACATGGTCTAACTATAAAACTGGTCTAGGTTGGCAATACAAAGATTAAAGTTGACATATACAACACTAAGTGAGTCAGTTATGGAATATTAAAAACAAAAGAATAAAAAACTCTTCCCTTTATAATCAACATCAAAAATGTAGAGTTCTCGTTAGATTACTACTCGCATTTCGGATTCCAGAGCTTTTTATATAGGTTTTGTCTTTAAAATATTAATAATAACAATATCATAAGCAAAACTAAGCTGGCTAAATAGAAGATTTAATTTCCATGGCATTTAAATCTGGTTTAAAACTTATATTAGTAAATCTTGCTGTTGAATGTGAACCCAGGTCAACTTTAAAGTGAGACAACGATAGTAAATTGAGGACTTACAATCTTAACTGTTTTGAGTCAGCTTAGTCACCGCTCTTTATTTCAGTCTGATAAATACAAAGCGTCTCACCATCAATGAAAGACAATTACAATGTGATTTTGAATATCTCGCCAATGTATACCGTATTATTATGACACTGCCTTGACATTTTTGCTGGCTTCGTAACAAATTCTTTTTCTTTTCTGATAAGTCTAATGTTATTTTTGTCATTTAAGCTAATTATTATCATTATTTATAAGATATTATAATGTTTTAATTTTAATTTTAGGCCCCCGAAGCAGTAGAGCCATGGTCAGACGTATACGACGCATCAACCGAAAAGCCAAATATTTGCTATCAATTGTATGGAGATTATGATGCAGAAAATGAAGATTGTCTTTATATGAACATTTTTACTCCACAAGTAAGTTTATAAAAAAATTATACTCTTCAAATCTTAAAAATTTTGGTACAACATTCTCAAAGGAACTACAGCTACCTACATTATGATATATTTTTTCTAACTCCAAATATTGATTTTCGAAGACTAGCAGGGAAACTGTTTATACAGATATACTCATTACTGAAAACTAAGTTTCCAGGGCTGATAATGCCAAATTATTTCCGCGAATTTCATTTTGGTTCCTTTTTCAAAGACGGTTCAATTGCCTTGCGATCTCCTAGTAGAGCCGACCTAAACTAATAATAAATTCTACAAAAAATTACTTCACATAAAGTAGAATTATGATTGTGTGATTACTTGGCTAGACATATAATATTAATAAACACTAATTAAAATGGACACACAAAATAAGTACTGTAGGAGTCAGGTATATTAGTAGTAATATTTAGATTTTATTTTTATAGTAACAATTAAATTGTTTTTTTTTATTTAAGGACCCTGCGACTGAAAGTAGAAACTTAACAGTAATGGTTAACATTTTTGGAGGTGGTTTTATTAGTGGTTCTGGTCTCGAATCAACAGATTCAGTTGGAGGAACCTCACCAAAATATCTATTGGAATATGATGTTATTTTTGTTTCTTTTAACTATAGATTAGCTGCTTTTGGTAAGTAGCAAGTATTTTACTTAAAAATATGATGAAGCCTCTTAAGAACAACTATGTTGTTAGAAATTTAATTACTTTGTGATCTTCCAATTTTAAAAAAGTCATATTTTACTGCAAAATACTTCTTAAAATACAGGGTAATGAATGATGTAAACCTACATTTGGCGACAAGTAAATGAAAGGTATCCCTTTGACGTTAGAAGGCAACGCACAACCGTTGTTTCTGTAATGGTTCAGTGAATATTTAATTAATATAACTTATGTAAATAAGATAAGATTCTTGAGAGCGCAATTTAATTCTACGTAAAACTTAAAAAGAAAATAGATGCCCTTACATGTGGTCATTATAACTAGTTTCTGGAACTCTAAAAAACCAGTATATTTCTTTGTAGAAAGCTTGTCTCATCAAAAATTTAGTGAAATTTGATAATTTAATAAAATAAAATTCAAAAACTCTGGTAGTAATTTCAAAAGTTTAGATAATAAAATTGAGATAACTATTAAAAATATTTTTAGGTTTTCTGTCGACTGGTGATGATGTTATTCCTGGAAATGCTGGGCTTAAAGACCAGACTTTAGCCCTTCGATGGGTTCAAAAGAACATTGCAGCTTTCGGTGGTGATCCAAAAAAGGTGACAATTTTAGGTCAATCTGCTGGTGGGGCTTCCGTTGGGTACCAAATTTTAAGCCCAGCTTCCAAGGGTAAGTAATACTTTAAAATAGCGTATTTTTCAGTTATTTCATAATCAAAAATATGTCTGTCGGCGAATTAACGTGGTCGAAAACAATTTTGAATGAACGTGAATTATATTTGGAAGTATTTGATCCGAGATTATTTACTTAGGTTGTAAATTAAAAAGCCACCTCTTTACAAAAGTGCAGCATAGGTCTTATTTTATTTTATTTTTGAAAAGGAATAATGCTCATAAATTTGACATACTGTCTTACTTTGTCGATCTGGGTAGGGTATCTATCTGATATTTACTGTCAGACTTGTTGACATATCTTAAATAGAAGTTTTTAAACTCAAAAGATGATTTGATATAGGACTTATATTCCAGGCTTTAAGAAATTTTGAAAATGTCTATAATCTTTGTATTTTTAGGTTTGTTTGCCAGTGCAATTTTAGAATCTGGTACTTCAATAAATCCCTGGGCATATCAAAGAAACCAAACAGAAATATCGTTTAAAACCGGTTCTTTTGTTGATTCGCAATTTAATACTTCAAGAAATTCTAAAGATTTATTAAGTGTTTTACAGAACGCCACCGCGAAAGATATTGATAATGCTGGTTTGTCTTATGCTAACTGGGTAAGTATTTTAATATTTTTTTGTTTTATATTAACACTAACGTTAATCTTCATATTTATCACTATCCAAAAATAAAATAGAAATGGAAACTGGCACGACTATTTTAGTTTTCAGTTACGTTTTCATTTCTATAAAATTTAGATGAAATTTTGATTTGTTCTGTTGTTATTTTTATTTCCGGGAATATATTTGACTTGCATTTAGTGTTTGCCAAACTATTGATTAATTGTCAATTTGCCATCAGTATCCAAGTTGACGACATTCAAAAACCATAGACACTGAACAGAAACTAAAAATTTTAAATGGAATTTTTTAGTTTAATATTGAAAGTTTTCAGTTTTAATGGTTATTTAAATTAAATTTAAATGGAAAGGCAAGTGAAATACTATCCGAACAACTTTACCATATTAAAATACACAAATTATTTTTATAAATATTCATAGTAATTTACCAAATCTTTCGATTATGCATACACGGTATAAACAAGGTTAAAATTAATGAGTCAAGGAATATTTGTGTAATTTGTTTTAGGCTTCTGTTCAACCTGGCACGATTGGTAGAGGACAAAAAGAACAAGGTTTATATTTTGCTCCAGTAATTGAAGCTAAGAATAATAACAATCCAATTTTGACATATTACCAATATGAAACGCTTGAAAGTGGTAATTTTAACCAAGTTCCGATTTTAATAGGTGTCTGTGCGGAGGAAGGCTTGATTAATTTGGACGGTAAGATTTTTTGATAACGGAGTGAGCAGTTTTATATTGATATAATCTAAACTTTATTATTTTAGACTGTAAACTATAAAATTTTATTCAGTATCTTCAGAAATCATCAATTTTTAAATATAATTAATTATGTCTTCTGTATTGTTGTTTCAGATTCACTTAACACTACCCTTCAGGGTTTCGACTCTGTTCCTTCTTACATGAATCCACAAAATCTTCACATAAATGGCTCAATAAAATGGCAAGAAGTTGGAAACTTGTTGAAAAATCATTATTCTCCTAATATCTCATTTATCAACAACCGATTAGGAGGAATTCGTGTAAGTAGATTATTTAAAAAAAAAATCGAGTCACTAATGAAATTTCTAATAATACAATCGATAGAGATTTTTTCATGTAAAAATAATTAATAACAAACTGACTATACCATAACCTAAAACACAAAATCCAACTCCAATTGAGCAATTAAAGCGGTAAAAATAATGTGATTTTTTTAAGTGTTTTGTTTATGTTATAGAAACTATTGAATGCATCGCATTGCTTTTAATGGACTATAAATAGATAATTAAAAAAATCTTAAAAATTTATTTTATAGATTAAAATCGCTTTAGTTAAAAAACATAGTATCTTTGGTAATTTACAATATTAACCGAAGATTTTTTTTGGGCAATGATAGCGTATTACGTTTACTTTTAACAGGTGGGAGATTAAATTTGTTGCCTTAGCAGTTTTTGCATTATTGCAATATAAACAACTGAGACCATTTTTTTGACAGTGCCACCGTATTAATTTGATAGGTCTGATTTGAATTTACAGAAAAGATTTTGAAAGAGCAGATTTTGAACTAAAATTCTTCTATTTCAGATTTTCGTATAAACGTGTTGAAATATGCTAAAAATGCTTCCAAACATAGCGTGATACGCGTGAACTTGTGTCCCAAGCCAATCGAAGCAGGGGTAGTGGGGGATGCAAGCAGCGGACGCTACGACTATATTTCATGTATGAAAATGCATTACATAATGGACCTAAAAACAGATAATTAAATGAATAAACGAATACATTTGTTTATTCATATTTCAAATGCATTTTTGTGTATATTTAAAAAAAAAATCATTGAAACGTGGTTCAAATTATACAAGATGCAACGTGTACAACGTTTGATTATTGACGTCAAAATAGGCTGATATAAGTCAACTTAGTTATATCCGATACTGCTTTGTTTAGGAAGTAGAAGACGTCAAACTTCTAAAAAATACTGAGTAAATCCAAATTTCTTGACAGCGTGGTGACTGAATTTAATATAGCGACCAGCTATAAAGTAATATAAGTGTTATATAAGTGACGTCACTTGTAAACATCGGTTCTGATTTTTTGTTATCAACGTTATGACAACCTAGATATTTCTATCAGATAACCACATGAATTTGGAAGCTTTTTTACTTCTTGAAAAAATTTCATTGGGTGCGCGGTTTCACCAGAAACAAAATTTTCTATTACATGCATTGCTGTAATGATTAAACAATTTTTAAAATAAATGTTGGAAATACATGTATGTATTTTAAAAAGATTGAAAAAACTAACTAAGAGGAAAACATTAATTAAGCAAATGGGCAAAATGGCCACCAGTTTGCTGAATACACTTATTACCATTTAAAAAAAAAATGAAATTGGACTCTATCTAATATCTCAGGATTATTAAAAGGGTTGTCTTCGTGTAAAATTCTTCGTGAATTTTCACCGGAGTCTTGTATACTTTTGTTTTAAGACCGCCCCACAAAAAGAAATCACCCATATTTAACTCTACAGAACATGTTAGCCATATTTCTGGAGACACATGGACTATTCCAATCCATTGATTGGGACATCGGTCGTGTAAATATTGCCAAACAGCGACGGAAAAATTAGATGGGGCATCATAATGCATATATCATATTTCTCGCTGAAGTAAAATAGGCACATTTTCCAGAAGAATGGTAATGTGTTTCGCAAAAAATTTAAATAAATATTTTCATTTATCATGCCTGGAATCTGAACAGGATTAATACGATAGCGATTAATAATATCTGCCAAAACATTTGTTTTAAAGATATGCTGTTGGTGTGCAACTTTAACATATTCATTTTCATCCGCATAGACATGTTCATTGTGCATATTGGTAACTTCAGATCTTGTAAAACACACTTCATCAGTAAACTAAATTTTTCTACCAAAATTTATGTCACGAATCCTATTGTTTCGGATAAATTCAGAAAATGTTAGGTGCATTGGGGGATCAATGGGTAAAAATTCCTGAACATTTTGGACGTGATATGGATGTATAAACTATTTTTCTAGAATATTATTTACGTTAGTTGAAGGGATATCTAATTCACGTTTTAAGCAACGTGTACTAAAACTAGGTTCTTCTTCAACTCTTTCCAAAATTTCCTTTTCTTTTTCTAGTTGCTCGAATACGATCCCTGCCTTCAAATTTTTTCTCAAAGCTGCCGTTTTTCAAAGATGACGCTCAATACTGCCAAATGTTTGACGTTTAGTATTCGACGGTTAGAAAATCTCTCCATGTAAACCTAACACTTTGCCGCCCATTTCCTTTACAAAACTCATTCACCAGAAGCATACCAACTGTCTCGGAGTGGGTGTAGTTGTTCATGTTTATTATTAAAATAGGATTAGAAATTTAAAATCTTGATCTTACTTTAGTCGACTTCTTAAACAGTGATGGCAATTTGTCAATAGTCAAATTATTAAATGTCCTAGCAACAAAAAATATTGTTACAGGCATTTTTTTATTTTTACAGTATTTACTGGTATATATATATGTACTTGAAAATATTTTTTTCCTTGCGCATCCGCTCATTCAACGAAAATTTCTCAAGAGGTAAGAAAGCTTCCAATTACATTCGATTTTCCGGAATATTTAGGTTGCATAACGTCGATAACATTAAAAATCAAAAACGTAGTAAATGTATTCGTTTATTTACTAATTTATCTTTTTAACGTTTTTATCTACTTAACGGTCCATTATACGATATATGTCCTCACACGAAATACACTCGTAGCGCCCGGCGTGTGCAGCCTGCGGTTCTCTTCCCTTTTGCTGTTTGTAACCTTCCATTACCTCTGCTTCCCTCGGTTTCTGTGGCAAGCTCGCTAAATTTCGCTGTATTGGAAAGCATTTTTAGCAGATTTTAACAAATTTATAGGAAAATCCGAAAGAGACAAATAGTAGTTCATAATTTCAATAAATCCAAACTATCGGGTCTAAATTGCTTATATTGCAATTAGGCAAAAACTAATAATGTGACGAATTTCATCTCCCCCTTGTATAAAGTACACATAAATCATTTTCTGAAAAATCTTCGCTTAGTATTTTAAATTACCAAAAATATGAATTTAAAATTAAGGTATTTTTTGGCGTTTTTTCGACTTTTCTCGGTAAAAATGATCCAGTAGGAGTCTACATGTATTAAGTCCTTATTTGGGATCCCGTGATTAGAAAAAAAAATGGGAATAATTAACTAGAAAAGACTTATCAGAAGCATCAGATGCTCGAATCTTCAATTTATCTCAAACTTCATAAGACACTAAAGACATCTAATGATTATAGATGTTTAAATATCAAAATGTACTTCTCAATTATTGCCTATGCAATTCACTTTAAAGCTAAGTTTGGCAAAATGTATGTAAATATTCATGATAATTCTAGAATTAAGGAAATACATACTATTCTAGTAACTCGACTCTTTTCAGGGAGAATTGACTTGGGTTTTTCTGTTTAAGATTATTATAACCAATGAGAAAAAAATAAAAGACAACAAGAGAGATAGAGGGACAAAGAATTCAATAAAAAGACGACTATTGTCTTTTTATTTTTGAATTTATTCTTATGTAAAATATAGGCTAGGAGATCGTATTTCATTAAAAATGCAATTTGACTAAAAGACTTATGTCAAAAAGTTATCAAAACATTATTAGTGAATTAATCATTATTGTTAAAATATAAAACTGTTCCAATATATCCTTTTAATTTTATCTATCTACTATAATAATATTATTTTTATTTTTGTTAAACAACTCTAATAAAACTTATGTTATTTGGTTTCCTCTAGTACTTTACAGAACAGGATTTCATAAAATCTTCTACTAAATTTGCTGATCTGCAGTCTAAATATACCGATGTCTTCTTCTATCAGTTTTCATATACCGGAACGATGGGTGGAAATACCGATCAGAAATTACCAGGTAAATAATTAATTGTAGTTTGAGAGCATACTCCCAATTTGTGGACTCATACAATTTGCTAGTATTCTAAATCAAAAAACATTTTTACAACAGTTTTATGTTCTGTCTTTACTAATTTTAGGATCTGCAAATGTAACACATGTTGAGGAGTTTCGATATATCTTTGGAGGAGATCCAATTGATCAGTACCCAGAAAGCGATCAGCTTGTACATAAAAGGCTCTTGAAAATATGGACAAACTTTGCTATATACCAGTAAGAAAGACTTTAATTATGTAGAATAGTTACAGCCCTAATTATAGTATTACTGTCGTGAGCTTACGCTGAAAGAAAGAAAATGTTTTTATATCAATTAAAAATACCTAAGAGCGAAAAATAATGCTTTAGGTTCTAATAAATAGAATTTCAAAAGCCTCCTAAGCCTCTTCATCTTAAACTATAACGTTATTTTCTTGAATTTGCTTCTCCAAATTTTACTTCATAAATTATTGTTAAATCTCAAAATGGATATTGCTAATTAATTTTTATTTATCATCTTATTTGAACTAAAGTCAGAACATTAGACAAGGATGATAAATATTTAAAATCTTGCGATATTGTCAATAAAAAACATTGACTTTATTAAACCTATATTTGATTAGTATTATCACTTTTCGTCAAATTTTTGAAGCCAGTCAGATTTACCGAAAAACATTTATTTTTATTTCTATGAAAGATAGAATTCCGAGTGACCATAACAAATACATTTTTATAGGAAAATTAAAGTTAAGAGCTAAGGAAAGTAGTACTTCTCCGAAAAGAGAAATTTTTTGTTTCATTTATCAACACAAGCACTAATCTATTTGTATATTGGAATAACCTTACCATACCTTATTGCAAAATTGTTTTGTGAGCTTAACCTGTATTAAAAAGAGGCTACTTTCAGTGTGTAGATTTTTATTTTTATTAGATTAAATGTTACTTTAAATCCCTCTTGTTATTTTTTCGTATTAAAATTATTTTAAATTTTTTAGGAATCCAACACCAACTCCTGAAGAACTTCTTCAAAATGTTACTTGGCCAAAAGTAAAATCCGGTAATTTCCAATACGTAAATATTGGAAATTTTAATAATACTGACTTACAAATAGTCGAAGGCAAACCACGAGCTGATGCAATGTCTTTTTGGGAAAGTATTTATGAATCCTATGGCAATAGACCATTCGATTCCTATTAATTACTGTAAATATAATAGAAGTTGTAAATATTAACAAGTATTAAGTACGATTTTATGTAATATAATTTTATTTCATCCTATTAGCATCATTTTCTATGAGTTAGATTGTAGAATATAGCATAGGGATACCAAGACTTTTGAAGGAATTTGTTAGATTCCTAGGAGGTTATGTGCTATGCTTTCGCAAAGATAATTTTTCACTGTTTCTGATGAGTTTTTACAGAACCAGCAAATTTCGTCCACCCATTGTGACCTAGGAAAATCATATTATGAATTAATTAAAAATAAAATTGTAAATAAATTTTGTAAAAACCTATCTATATACAAAATAATTCAATTTATTGGTTAAGAATAAGTTGCAAATAAGTAAAATTTTCAATTTTTTATTGCACATATATATAATCAGAATAATTCACGCTAAGTACATCTTCAAGTTAAATTACTTCCAACGTATGCAGATGAGAATAGTTTTTTAAAAACTATAATATTTTTATAATTCCTAAAACTTATTACGTTCCTAGAACAACATACAAGTGAGCAAAAGAAATTAAACTGATCATTTTCTGCTAAAGGCTTAATAACGAGAACACAAACAATACGATATGAAAATATACACTTTTTAATAAAAAATGTTTACTAGTAATTTATATCATACACTACATAAATTTTAGTTTATTTTTTGTATCTTTTATGAAAAGTGTATTTTTTTATTAACTTTGAGGCGCCGAACACAAAAATGACAAGATATTAAAAGCTTTGTTGCAATTTTCAAGAACAAGTTTTTTTATATTATTTTTGACAAAATAATAAAAAATACATAAATATACACATGTAGAGACACTAACTATCCTGTCTTTTTACTAATCTTTTGTGTATTGTTCCTGAAGCATCTCTAACAAGAATCCAACAGTAGTCGGCAAGCATGGAAGCATTTCACTTTCCCTGATATCTTTTCTCCATGTTCCTTGCTCATCACTTATAGCTCCACAGTTACCAGGAAGAAAGTGTAGAGGTGAGTATGGATCTTTAAAGACATACTGAAACAGGGGCGGATCCAGCCTCTCTCTTTGGGGGGGGGGGGGGCGGTGATATCACAAGAGTACAGTATGGCAAGAAAAATAAGTTGTCAACGGGGGGGGGGGGGGGAGTGCAAGCAGCATACTCATTCCTAATATAAAAGGCATAATGGGTTCTATTTTCCTGAACTCAAAGCTTTTGGGAGGGGGGGGGAGGGCGATCGCAAGCATACAGACTCCTATACTCTATTTAAGAACTAGAGAGAGTAATAAAACTGTTACCGAAACCTCTAACGTACCTGCTCCAGTGCCGCAGGTAACTGAGAACTGCCGTAAATCTAATTATATTTCATTATATTTAAATATATTTTATAAATTTACTGCAACATAGAATTTCTGATAGTTTAATTTAATTTCTGTCAGTGATCAAAGTACAACTTACAGTTTTTTCTTGTTTGCGCTTGTTTTTATATATTATTTGAGATTAGTGAGATACCCAAAAGATATGGCTTTCACCTCCATATTTATTCCAAAATCGTTAAACCAGGGCATTTTTTCCTCAACGAAAAACTTATTACGATGATGTTTATGATGCCTTTAGATATCAATATCTAGATAATAATGTTAAAAGCTCTGTTGAGATATGTTCCAACATGACAGGAGTTGGAAAATCTACTATGTACCGAAGACTGAAGGAGAAAAAACGACTGGAATTGTTAATACCCCCAAGCCACATTCGATCACAGGCAAACGAAAAACCTCGTTGGAAGAAGAGATGAAAACTGCAATTAAAGGGGTTGTATATACATTTAATTATGAGAAGCAGATCCCAACCATCTACAAAATTCTAACTTAAATCATTGAAGATCGCGATTTACCTGAAATTAAAAGAACTAATCTCCGGAAATTGCTCAGAGAACTTAATTTTTGCTGGGAAAAACCAGATAGAAAATCTGTTCTTATAAATCGTCCGGAAACTGTCCGTTGGAGAAGTAAATATCTCTCTCAAGTAAAAGGTAGAGTTGCTAGAAATAACACAATTAATAAAATTAGTAATTTAACTAAACTTTTGAAAGATTTTTTTGAATAAAGTTACTGCGGAAAATTGGGAAAAATCCATATAATAAAAGAATAAAACAAAATATGAGAACTCGATCTCATAATCGGTGAGATAGAGGAACCAATTATAATTAATTTTAGCGAAGATAGTTTCACTGATTTTGATTAGGAATTAGATACGTAATGTTTACTAGTGTAAACACAATTTATTATTTAAATTTTTGTTTTTGTTGTATTTTATTGTTTAATGTTGTTTGTGTTTTTTTTTATTTTTTTACGTATTTTTATTTTAGTGTGTCCCACTCTTTAATTTTATATATATTTAATTCTAATTAGCCGTAAGTTTTTTATTATTTTATTATTGTATTTGTGTCTTTTTCTTAAGCGTGTACAATTAACATGTTTATCTTATTTTTTTGGGGCTATCGTATTTCCATATATAAAAGTAAATTAAATTAAGATATCAGTACAATAGAAATAAAAATAAGTAGGTCTAATTTTAATTACAACATAAAAAAAGTAATTACATTTGAATCCCTTTTTAGTGTTTAATTGTAATTCTGCAGATGGTTTAAGAAATAAATAAACTGAAACGTCAATGTCCTAAAATTGTTTTTAATTAATAATAAAATGACCGGTAGCCCCAAAAATATTTTATTATTATATGGACGAATTTATTTTTTTATATATGTTTAACTTTTTGTATTTTTGACAATGGATATTTTGTAAGTCTTTAAATTATAACTTTTTTTGAGAGAATAATCCTACGTTTTAGTCTATTATTATAGACCGATATTTTTGATTATAAAATTTCTAACCCATTCCTATGAAAAATATATGTGTCTAACAAATTTTGCTAAAAACACCGAACTAAAGAACACAGGTAGTTTGCGAGGAGAAAAAGGGTAAAAAATGATTTATTACTCTCTCTAGTTCTTGAATAAACTATAGTATAGGAGGAAAAATCGGGTCCATTTTCCTAAACTCAAAGCTCTTGGGGGGGGGGGGGGGGGGGGCGATCGCCCCCACCGCCCCCCCCTTGGATCCGCGCCTGTACTGAAACCCATTTTTTAATACAATGACAGCATATTATCGACAATAGTTACGTAATTGTCAGCTTTTTTATTTCCGAAGAAATTAGAGACCACTAAACGAAAGTCATTCCAAGCATTTTTTCAATATCTGTCGAAATGTTTGTCTTCCAGAACATGTCGACAGGGAGAGACTCAGAATAAATCCGGACAAAATCGAGATAGTACTCTTTACAAAAAAGAGGAAAATGGGGAGACTTCTCGCAATTGCTGAATCTGATTTCAGCACTACAACAGCATAATGTGGATATAACCGCTGCTAATGCATCTCACACGGAGGAATCCGTAAAAGTCGTATAAACATATATATATATATATATATATATATATATATATATATATATATATATATATATATATATATATATATATATATATAAGGAGCTTGAAAATTGAGTCTTTTCAATATCTTAACCTTATACTGTTGTCGATATATAAGGGTTGACAATATTGTTAAAAGCAAGATTACAGTTAGATGATTCCCTTAAATACATTTTACTTATTTGATGGCATAATGCGGCATTATTTAATAATAAATGGAGAGTAAAAATGTTTGTTTGTAAAAAACATTGCCTGCTTCTTAATTATGCTTCGTTTTTACCATTAAGATGCCCTATTTATATAAATATGCTTTGTGATCAAAATCACAAAAATAATTTCTGCGATTTACATGATATCTAATATGGTTTCCCATAATTTTCTTATTCCGTTAAAAAATTAACTTTTTTTTTCTATGTGAATAGCAACAGAGGACATCTGAATGGTATTATTTTGCACTTTCACCATTTACATTATCACGTTAATTTTAATTAAAAATAATTCATCGAAAATTGGTATTATACATTTATTGGTACACACTAAAAACTGTTTCAAACAAATAGTTTATATTTACTAATGTAACTAAAAAATACTCTACAATTCAGAACATTCACTTCGACTCTGACAAACGTAATTTAGATGGTTTCCACAGTATATGTCATTCCAACCTGTTGTATTTGTACCATCCCCTGTGACATACCAGTGCAAACATTCTTCATTCCCTAGGTAATTATTTGGTTCATTAACATGAAAAGCAGTATAACCAATTGGTAATCCTGTCAAAAGCCAATAATATTGATTGGTCTCCACTCTTCTCGCACCTATCCAGTATCCCTCATATATACCCTCTAAAAGAAAGCAACTTACATTGATATTTTTGTTGGATATTTTACGCATAATATTTAAGTCACGAATTTATCCACTAACTAATTAACTAAAAATTATTTATTTTTATTTAATCATTAGTTGTTGAAGCTAGATTTTTAGAGTGGTATAAAATTTTTTTTAAGTAACACAGGAACCTGATTTAGTATCTTCAAAATTTTATTAGTTATACCTTGTAAATAGAAAAATGTTTATTTGACAATTTTAATATAAAACTTAATATTATATCTTATTCCGATTTTTTTAAACAGAAGAAAAAATATGATTATTATAAGACATGTAATATACCTGCAGAAAGAACTGATAATAGGTACTCGTTTAATAAACATTCTTCATTTGCGGAAGTAATGGTCGCCAAATCCATTCCAGCTCGTTTACAAGCATTAAAAGCGCTAAAGAAATTAACTTTATCATGAACAGCTCGATAAAATGTTGTATCAGATTTACAACAAATTTTCGGAGAACTATCTTTCGGACAGCAAGCAGAAACTAAAAAAAAATCTTGTTTAAAAAAACACTAAACAAAAATAAAAACAGTTACCTGAAATAGAAGTGTCTTTGCAGCTGGAAGACGTCGTACTAATATAACCTGTAACTTCTGTTGGTGTAACAGACTCAGTGCTCTTTGACGTGCTAGGTCCAGTGGTTGTTGTACTAGATGATGGTGTGACAAAATCAGTTATATTTGTACCTCCTGATGGTGTAACAGACCCCGTTAATCCTGTAGAAGATGTAATGGAAACAGAGCTCCCGGTGCTTCTTGATGGTGTACCAGTTGCTGTGGTTCTTGTACTCGATGGCGGTGTGGTCGAACCTGTATTACTAGAACTTCCTGATGGTGAAACAGATTCTGTTTTTCCTGTACCTTTTGAAGGTATATTAGAGGCAGAGCTTCCGGTGCTGTTTAGTGATGTAACAGATCCAGTAGTTCTTGTACTAGATGATGATGTAACCGAACCAGTATTACCTGTACCTCCTGAAGGTGAAACAGACTCTGTTTTTCCTGTACCTTTTGAAGGCGTATTAGAAGCAGAGCTTCCGGTGCTGTTTGGTGATGTACCAGATCCGGTAGTTTGTGTACTAGATGATGATGTAACCGAACCAGTATTACCTGTACCTCCTGATGTTGCCACAGACCCTGTTAATCCTGTACCAGTAGACGATGTAATGGAAACAGAGCTTCCGGTGTCTGTTGATGGTGTACCAGTCCCTGTGGTTCTTGTACTGGAGGATGGTGTGGCCGAACTTGTATTACCAGTACCTCCTGATGCTGAAACAGATTCTGTTTTTCCTGTACCTTTTGAAGGTGTATTAGAAACAGAGCTTCCGGTGCTGTTTGGTGTGGCCGAACCTGTATTACTAGTACCTCCTGAAGGTGAAATAGATTCTGTTCTTTCTGTACCTTTTGAAGGTGTACTAGAGGTAAAGCATTCGGTGCTGTTTGGTGATGTGCCAGATCCAGTGGTTCTTGTATTAGATGATGATGTAACCGAACCAGTATTACCTGTACCTCCTGAAGCTGAAACAGACTCTGTTTCTCCTGTACCTTTTGAAGGTGTATTAGAAGCAGAGCTTCCGGTGCTGTTTGGTGATGTATCAGATCCAGTAGTACTTGTACTAGATGATGATGTAACCGAACCAGTATTATCTGTACCTCTTGATGGTGTAACAGATCTTATTAATTCTGTACCGGTAGAATATGTAATGGAAACAGAGCTCCCGGTGTTTGTTGATGATATACCAGTTCCTGTGGTTCTTGTACTGGAGGATGGTGTGGCCGAACCTGTATTATCAGTACCTTCTGATGGTGAAACAGATTCTGTTTTTCCTGTACCTTTTGAAGGCGTATTAGAGACAGAGCTTCCGGTGTTGTTTGGTGTGGCCGAACCTGTATTATTAGTACCTCCTGAAGGTGAAACAGTCTCTGTTCTTTCTGTATTTTTTGAAGGTGTAGTAGAGGTAAAGCATTCGGTGCTGTTTGGTGATGTGCCAGATCCAGTGGTTCTTGTACTAGATGATGATGTAACCGAACCAGTATTACCTGTACCTCCTGAAGCTGAAACAGACTCTGTTTCTCCTGTACCTTTTGAATGTGTATTAGAGGCAGAGCTTCCGGTGCTGTTTGGTGATGTATCAGATCCAGTAGTTCTTGTACTAGATGATGATGTAACCGAACCAGTATTACCTGTACCTCCTGAAGATGAAACAGACTCTGTTTTTTCTGTACCTTTTGAATGTGTATTAGAGGCAGAGCTTCTGGTGCTGTATGGTGATGTATCAGATTCAGTAGTTCTTGTACCAGATGATGATGTAACCGAACCAGTATTATCTGTAGCTCTTGATGGTGTAACAGATCTTATTAATTCTGTACCGGTAGAATATGTAATGGAAACAGAGCTCCCGGTGTTTGTTGATGATGTACCAGTTCCTGTGGTTCTTGTACTGGAGGATGGTGTGGCCGAACCTGTATTACCAGTACCTTCTGATGGTGAAACAGATTCTGTTTTTCCTGTACCTTTTGAAGGTGTATTAGAGACAGAGCTTCCGGTGCTGTTTGGTGTGGCCGAACCTGTATTACTAGTACCTCCTGAAGGTGAAATAGATTCTGTTCTTTCTGTACCTTTTGAAGGTGTACTAGAGGTAAAGCATTCGGTGCTGTTTGGTGATGTGCCAGATCCAGATGTTCTTGTACTCGATGATGATGTAACCGAACCAGTATTACCTGTACCTACTGAAGCTGAAACAGACTCTGTTTCTCCTGTACCTTTTGAAGGTGTATTAGAGGCAGAGCTTCCGGTGCTGTTTGGTGATGTATCAGATCCAGTAGTTCTTGTACTAGATGATGATGTAACCGAACCAGTATTATCTGTACCTCTTGATGGTGTAACAGATCTTATTAATTCTGTACCGGTAGAATATGTAATGGAAACAGAGCTCTCGGTGTTTGTTGACGATGTACTAGTTCCTGTGGTTCTGGTACTGGAGGATGGTGTAGCCGAACCTGTATTACCAGTACCTTCTGATGGTGAAACAGATTCTGTTTTTCCTGTACCTTTTAAAGGCGTATTAGAGACAGAGCTTCCGGTGTTGTTTGGTGTGGCCGAACCTGTATTATTAGTACCTCCTGAAGGTGAAACAGATTCTGTTCTTTCTGTATCTTTTGAAGGTGTACTAGAGGTAAAGCATTCGGTGCTGTTTGGTGATGTGCCAGATCCAGTGGTTCTTGTACTAGATGATGATGTAACCGAACCAGTATTACCTGTACCTCCTGAAGGTGAAACAGACTCTGTTCTTCCTGTACTTTTTGAAGGTGTACTAGAAGCAGAGCTACCAGTGTCGTTTGGTGATGTGCCAGATCCAGTGGTTCTTGTACTAGATGATGATGTAACCGAACCAGTATTACCTGTACCTCCTGATGGTGTAACAGACCCTGTTAATCCTGTACCAGTAGAAGATGTAATGGAAATAGAGCTTCCGATGCCTCTTGATGGTGTACCAGTTTCTGTGGTTCTTGTATTGGGGGACGATGTGACCGAACCTGTATTACTAGTACCTTCTGATGGTGACACAGACTCTGTTTTTCCTGTACCTTTTGAAGGTGTATTAGAGACAGAGCTTCCGGTGTTGTTTGGTGTGGCTGAACCTGTATTATTAGTACCTCCTGAAGGTGAAACAGACTCTGTTCTTTCTGTATCTTTTGAAGGTGTACTAGAGGTAAAGCATTCGGTGCTGTTTGGTGATGTGCCAGATCCAGTAGTTCTTGTACTAGATGATGATGTAACCGAACCAGTATTACCTGTACCTCTTGAAGGTGAAACAGACTCTGTTCTTCCTGTACTTTTTGAAGGTGTACCAGAAGCAGAGCTTCCAGTATCGTTTGGTGATGTGCCAGATCCAGTGGTTCTTGTACTAGAGGATGATGTAACCGAACCAGTATTACCTGTACCTCCTGATGGTGTAACAGACCCTGTTAATCCTGTACCAGTAGAAGATGTAATGGAAATAGAGCTTCCGGTGCCTTTTGATGGTGTACCAGTTCCTGTGGTTCTTATATTGGGGGACGATGTGACCGAACCTATATTACTAGTACCTTCTGATGGTGACACAGACTCTGTTTTTCCTGTACCTTTTGAAGGTGTATTAGAGACAGAGCTTCCGGTGCTGTTTGGTGTGGCGGAACCTGTATTAATAGTACCTCCTGAAGGTGAAATAGATTCTGTTCTTTCTGTACCTTTTGAAGGTGTACTAGAGGTAAAGCATTCGGTGTTGTTTGGTGATGTGCCAGATCCAGTGGTTCTTGTACTAGATGATGATGTAACCGAACCAGTATTACCTGTACCTCCTGAAGCTGAAACAGACTCTGTTTCTCCTGTACCTTTTGAAGGTGTATTAGAGGCAGAGCTTCCGGTGCTGTTTGGTGATGTATCAGATCCAGTAGTTCTTGTACTAGATGATGATGTAACCGAACCAGTATTATCTGTACCTCTTGATGGTGTAACAGATCTTATTAATTCTGTACCGGTAGAATATGTAATGGAAACAGAGCTCCCGGTGTTTGTTGATGATGTACCAGTTCCTGTGATTCTTGTACTGGAGGATGGTGTGGCCGAACCTGTATTACCAGTACCTTCTGATGGTGAAACAGATTCTGTTTTTCCTGTACCTTTTGAAGGCGTATTAGAGACAGAGCTTCCGGTGTTGTTTGGTGTGGCCGAACCTGTATTATTAGTACCTCCTGAAGGTGAAACAGACTCTGTTCTTTCTGTATCTTTTGAGGGTGTACTAGAGGTAAAGCATTCGGTGCTGTTTGGTGATGTGCCAGATCCAGTGGTTCTTGTACTAGATGATGATGTAACCGAACCAGTATTACCTGTACCTCCTGATGGTGTAACAGACCCTGTTAATCCTGTATCACTAGAAGATGTAATGGAAATAGAGCTTCCGGTGCCTCTTGATGGTGTACCAGTTCCTGTGGTTCTTGTATTTGGGGACGATGTGACCGAACCTGTATTACTAGTACCTTCTGATGATGACACAGACTCTGTTTTTCCTGTACCTTTTGAAGGTGTATTAGAGACAGAGCTTCCGGTGTTATTTGGTTTGGCTGAACCTGTATTATTAGTACCTCCTGAAGGTGAAACAGACTCTGTTCTTTCTGTATCTTTTGAAGGTGTACTAGAGGTAAAGCATTCGGTGCTGTTTGGTGATGTGCCAGATCCAGTAGTTCTTGTACTAGATGATGATGTAACCGAACCAGTATTACCTGTACCTCTTGAAGGTGAAACAGACTCTGTTCTTCCTGTACTTTTTGAAGGTGTACTAGAAGCAGAACTTCCAGTATCTTTTGGTGATGTGCCAGATCCAGTGGTTCTTGCACTAGATGATGATGTAACCGAACCAGTATTACCTGTACCTCCTGATGGTGTAACAGACCCTGTTAATCCTGTACCAGTAGAAGATGTAATGGAAATAGAGCTTCCGGTGCCTTTTGATGGTGTACCAGTTCCTGTGGTTCTTGTATTGGGGGACGATGTGACCGAACCTATATTACTAGTACCTTCTGATGGTGACACAGACTCTGTTTTTCCTGTACCTTTTGAAGGTGTATTAGAGACAGAGCTTCCGGTGCTGTTTGGTGTCGTCGAACCTGTATTACTAGTACCTCCTGAAGGTGAAACAGACTCTATTCTTTCTGTACCTTTTGAAGGTGTACTAGAGGTAAAGCATTCGGTGCTGTTTGGTGATGTGCCAGATCCAGTGGTTCTTGTACTAGATGATGATGTAGTCGAACCAGTATTACCTGTACCTACTGAAAGTGAAACAGACTCTGTTCTTTCTGTACTTTTTGAAGGTGTACTAGAAGCAGAGCTTCCGGTGCTGTTTGGTGTCGTCGAACCTGTATTACTAGTACCTCCTGAAGGTGAAACAGACTCTGTTCTTTCTGTACCTTTTGAAGGTGTACTAGAGGTAAAGCATTCGGTGCTGTTTGGTGATGTGCCAGATCCAGTGGTTCTTGTACTAAATGATGATGTAACCGAACCAGTATTACCTGTACCTCCTGAAGGTGAAATAGACTCTGTTTTTCCTGTACCTTTTGAAGGTGTACTAGAGGTAAAGCATTCGGTGCTGTTTGGTGATGTGCCAGATCCAGTGGTTCTTGTACTAGATGATGATGTAGCCGAACCAGTATTACCTGTACCTACTGAAGGTGAAACAGACTCTGTTCTTTCTGTACCTTTTGAAGGTGTACTAGAAGCAGAGTTTCCGGTGCCTCTTGATGGTGTACCAGTCCCTGTAGTTCTTGTATTGGGGGACGATGTGGCCGAACCTGTATTACTAGTACCTTCTGATGGTGACACAGACTCTGTTTTTCCTGTACCTTTTGAGGGTGTATTAGAAGCAGAGTTTTCGGTACTATTCGATGGTGTGTCACATTCAGGGCTTTTTGTGCTAGATGATGGTGTTACCGAATCAGTACTATTAAAAGACGTAATGGAGGTAGGGCTTTCAGTGCTTCCTGATAATGTGCCAGTCACGGTGGTTTTTGTACTGAATGATGGTGTGGCCGAACTTGTATTACCAGTACCTTCTGATGATTTTACACACTCAGTTATATCTGTACCATTTGATGTTGTAATAGAGACAGAGCTTCCGGTACTGTTTGATCGTGTGTCTGTCCCTGTTGTTTTTGTAATGGATGATGCTGTGACCGTACCAGTATTACCGTTATCTCCTGATGATGTAACACAATCTGTTATTTCCGTAATATTAGTTCCATTATTACCAGGACTTCCTGAAACAGAACTTGTAATTTCGGTACCATTAGAAAATATAATTGAGACATTTAGGTTAATATTATTTGTATCAGATTGACAACCAGAATGTATTTGTTCCTCATATCTACAAACATAACCGTCACATAATTTTATTAACACGTTTATCACTATTATTTTTATGAATATTATATTTTGCATCTTCAGTCACTAAACACCAACCAGTTTTAACGACCCACAGGATTCTAAATGAAGGTTTTAATTGTGCCATTTATATATATTTTATATATTCAATAATAAAAATACAACCTATTTAAAATATAGGTCCACGCACTTTATTATGAAAAAATATTTTTTTAACCAGTTAAATAAAGGGCGTTTACCTACTTTTGTATGAAATCGGGGGTTAGTATAAAACACTTTCTATGGTTTCTTTTATTTTGCTAACAATGTGAATATATTTGTTCATCTAAATATATAGATTTAAGACAATTGTTTTTACTGAAGGATTTGAGATAACGGATTTCAAGTTTAATTTGTGTTTTATTTTAAATTACAAAAAACGACAAAATACGATTTATTCTGACGCAAGTCTTTCTTGGCATGATGCAGGTCATAAGATAACGCTGAAAACCGAATGTAAATTTAGTGATATGATAAAGCAAGCATGATAATATTTATAATAACTAATCATTCTCTAACAGGAAAGAATTTGAAATATTTCTTGTATAGTTTGATTTGGATTTGCAAGAATTAGAAGGTGGCTCTTTCAATGGTGCTATATTTTTGGAAACGATAATCACATATTTCTCCATTGGTAACTGAATACAGTTATACCCTGTGCCTTGTTTTTCGTCACATAAATATGCCTTATTGTAACAAATGATCCAATAATCCCTATTAGTAGCATGACGCATTTCTTATATATCCTTGGTGTCTACAGGAGACCCTAAAAATAAAATATATTAATTCCTCAAAAATATCTTGCTTTTTAATCTAAAATTCTTATAATATCTATTTTTTTGTCGGAATAGAACCTCAGAATATTTTAATTCTATTAGATTAAATACGTTTATGTGTCTTCGATAATTAGTCAGGATACTGAAGACATCGAATTTTTCGCTGATTTTTGGTATACCTTCTATTTTTGGGTATTAGAACATGAACCTGAAATTTTTTCACTTTCACACATATATTTTGCCACTTCTAGTAAAATACATAAACAAGATACAATACTTGAATATTTAAAAAAAAAAACTAGAAAACTGCGAAAAAACGTGAATTTTCAATAAAAACTGAGAACAACTATCAACTTACCGATTACTCTTGTTTTTTTTTTGCCTCAATTTTGAAAGCTTAGAATAAGAAATAGCTGTTGCAAAATGTCAATTTGTCACATTGACATAGCTTAATTTCATTTGGTTGGAAAACCAAGTAGTTAAATAGTAATGAATAGTTTTCATTCATAAAATGCATGAAATTTGATAAACAAAGCTAGTAACAATACACTGTTCTGCATAAAAATCCTCCCCGCCCAACTAATGTGTTATTTCCACACGTAAACATCTACCTATCTAATCCTTACACTGATCTGCAAATTGTCGTAACACGTAGCAAAATCTAAAGAACATCAACAACATGTTTTGTTTCATTGCAAAACAGGTATAAAGATGTACGTATGCGATATATAAATTGTTATAGCATACCGGGATGCAACGTTGTCAAATCTACCTTTTCTCCAAGTTTGTTGAAATTGTGCACAATTTAGCAGCATCGTATGTGGGCGTCTAAGGATTGACCCCCTTTACGAAGTTTCAACATCCAGAGGTTAAAATAACGTTGATAACCATTAAACTCTATGTACTTCCAAATTTTCCGTAACCGTAGTTGTCGAAGGGATATCTACTTATCGAAGGGCTCATGTATACAGGGCTTGTGTCTTTGCTTTTGGTACTCTCGACACCCGATGTTTCTAGAAAACACCAGATGCACGAAATGGATTAATAAGCGTCCGGCCAGTGGTCGGAGGATCAGTATTGAATATACGAGTGAAGTGCATAGAACATAGGGCATAATGATAGGGTTACAGTAGAGTTATTATCTTTGTCGTATGTAAATTATTTTGTCGCGATCCTGTGTGAACAAATCGAACAGTTATATATATATATATATATATATATATATATATATATATATATATATATATATATATATATATATATATATATATATATATATATATATATATACATATCGGGTATGACGTCTACGTCTAGATCAACTGTTGATCTCCAACTACCAAGCACAGAAGATGCCAAATGAGATTATATATATATATATATATATATATATATATATATATATATAGGGTTACAGTAGAGTTATTATCTTTGTCGTATGTAAATTATTTTGTCGCGATCCTGTGTGAACAAATCGAACAGTTTATATATATATATATATATATATATATATATATATATATATATATATATATATCGGGTATGGCGTCTACGTCTAGATCAACTGTTGATCTCCAACCACCAAGCACAGAAGATGCCAAATCAGATTTTGGCGAAACGTCTGCAAACTTCTACAGGAAACAAAACGATATATATATATATATATATATATATATATATATATATATATATATATATATATATAAAGAGAGGTTAACGTCCGTGTAATTTTATAATAAAATAAGAAAATCTGGGCTATGAAGACCGTTGATAAATATTATTCTCATGCTAAAAAATGCAGATATCTATAAAGAACATGGAAAAATTCCGGATCCGAATAATGACCACAGCGCTGTTTCGTTCTAGTATGGGACTCATCAGGCCATTGCAGTCGGTACAAACCATAATCTCGTGTCTGTGTTCCATAAACAGATTTCACGGTTGAAAAATAGTCAATTAGACACAGTGGCGACATCTCGATGGCTCACTCAATAACAAAGAATAACACAAGTCAACAAATGTTGTTTAAAACCGCCATGTGGTGGCGCGACGATAAATTAAAAAAGAAATATATCTAAACTCGATAAAGGAATTATTTAAAAATCAAAATTTCAGTAAGAAATAAAGAAATCTTTCTGCCGTATTTAAATAGTTTGTTATATATATAATTCTCCTTTCAGGCAGAGAATATGAAATATATATATATATATATATATATATATATATATATATATATATATATATATATTAACAGTTTATTTCCTGCAAATATCGCTCTGGTCCTCTCTCCATAGGCTTTTCAATCACCTCATGATCTCGTCAGTTTAGCTGTATCGGACCGAGAGCAACATTAGCAGGAAATAACCGATATATGAACTATAAATTTCAAGGTATGTCGGCAGGATATTTCACCTGCCATCTACCAACTTCGATGTCAATCTGAAAAATATCGCCAGTCGAACGACATCTATGAATCATCGAAGTAACGTGAACTTTTTAAAAATCAAAATTTCAGTAAGAAATAAAGGAATCTTTCTACTGTATTTAAATAGTTTGTTATATATGTAATTCTCCTTTAAGGCAGAGAATATGAAAAATATATATATATATATATATATATATATATATATATATATATATATATATATATATATATATATATATATATATATATATATATATATATACAAACAGTTCATTTCCTGCAAATATCGCTTCACTGACGAGATCATGAGGTGATCGAAACGCATATGGAGAGAGGACCAGAGCGATATTTGCAGAAAATAAACTGCTTGTATATATATTTTTCATATTCTCTCCCTGAAAGAAGAATTTACATATATAACAAACTATTTAAATACGGCAGAAAGATTTCTTAATATCTTACTGAAATTTTGATTTTTTAAAAATTTCACGTTACTCCGTTGATTCATAGATGTCTTTCAACTGGCGATATTTTTCAGTCTGATATCGAAGTTGGTAGATGGCAGGTGAAATATTCTGCCGAATTACCTTGAAATTTATGGTTCATATATCAGGTACTTCCTGCTAATGTTGTTCTCGGTCCGATACAGCTCCACTGACGAGATTATGAGGTGATCGAAACGCGTATGGAGAGAGGACCAGAGCGATATTTGCAGGAAATAAACTTCTTGAATATATATTTTTCATATTCTCTGCCTGAAAGGAAAATTACATATATAACAAACTATCGATACAGGAACTTGCTACTCTAAGGATAGAGGTCGCATTATTCGGCATCGGCAGCCAAACTAACTATGAATTCCGCAGTTCAAGTTCAGTATCGCACCAACGATCTCCCTAAGAGAGCTGTTGTGTATGTTTTAAGCCAACAAATAAAAAATAAAAAGAGAAGTTAACATCCGTGTAATTTTAAAATAAAATAAAAAAATTCTCGGCTATGTGGACAAAGGCCGTTGATAAATATTATTCTCATGCTAAAAAGTGCGGAAATCTCCAAAGAACATGGAAAAATTCCGGGTCTGAAAAATGATGACAGCATTGCATTCGGTACAAACCATCATCTCGTATATATCTCCCATAAACGTCAATAATAATATTTATCAACGGTATTTATCCGCCTACCCGAGAATTTCTTATTTTATTTTATTATATATATATATATATATATATATATATATATATATATATATATATATATATATATATATATATATATATAGATAGATAGGAATTGGATTAAAAATTTAACAAAATTAACAAAAAACTAACAAAATAAACTAATAACTTAGACGACGCACTTAAAATATTTGAAAGTACAGTCGCTGAATTTGTTAAAAAGTTTAGTGTAGTAAATCCTCAAAGTGCATTCCTTCTTTTTCACGACACATTTCAGCTCGTTGAATTGTTTCTCTCAACACGTTTTGTAGCATGTGGGGCGTTATACTTCTAAATGCCCGTAAAATTCTTTCTTCTAATATTTCAAGAGTAGCTGGGGCTGCTCCATAGTAAACCCTTTCTTTAACATATCCCCAGACAAATAAATCGAGCACAGTAAGATCCGGGGAGCGGGCTGGCCACCGTACCGGACCATTGGTTGCAATAATTCGATTATTAAAATGCTCTATTAAATAATTAAGAACTTCTCTAGTATTGTGAGGCGGTGCTTCATCTTGTTGAAAGTAAATTCGCCGTAAAACTGCTAAAGGTATATCATTGAGATGATTTTCGATTTCATTTTGAAGAAAACCTAAGTATCTAACCCCTGTTAACTGACCTTGAAATAATATTGGCCCAATTATTCTGTTTCCAACGATACCAGCCCAGACATTGACACCAAATCTTTCTTGAAAATTGCCCTCTCTCATTTCATGTTGATTTTGTTGGGCCCAGTACCGAGTATTTTGCTTATTGAACATACCATTATTTGTAAATCGGGATTCGTCGGAAAATAGAATAAAATCGATAAAATTTGGGTTAACTGTATGATTTTGAAGCAGCCAATCACAAAACACTACCCGTCTATCGCCATCCTCAGTATACAAATGTTGATGTAACTGATATTTAAATGCTCGATATCCATGCATTTTCAGTATTTTTCTTGCTATCAGAAATTTTATTGTTGCAGTCCTCAGTTACTTTCGGCACTGGAGCAGGAACGTTGGAGGTTTCGGTAACAGTTTTATTATTCTCTCTAGTTCTTCAATAGAGTATAGGAATCTGTATGCTTGCGATCGCCCCTCCCCTTCCCAAGAGCTTTGAGTTCAGGAAAATACAACTGATTCTGCCTTTTGTATTAGGTATGTGTATGCTGCTGGCACTCCCCCCGTTGACAACTCGTTTTTCTTGCGATAGCCCCCCCTCAAGAGCTTTGAGTTCAGGAAAATAGACCCGATTCTGCTTCTTATACTAGGAATGTGTATGCTGCTCGCATTCTCCCCCACCCTCCGTCGGCAACTTGTTTTTTCTTGTGATCGCCCCCGTCTCCAAGAGCTTCAAGTTCAGAAAAATAGACCCGACACTGCCTTTTACACTAGAAATGAGAATGTTGTTGGTATCTCCCCCCCCCCTTCGACAACTTGCTTTCGTTTGCCATACTGTACCTTTCTGATATCACCGCCGCCCCCCCCCCCCAAAGAGAGAGAGGCTGGATCCGCCCTTGTCCTTATCGATATTAGTATACCATCAAATTTCCAAAATTTTCCTATATATAGTTTTCCATGTGTAGATCACATCGTTTCCCGGTGGAACAACCTGTATATAAATATTTTGGTATTTGTTTATTCCGTTTTCTTTCGAATCTGATCTATCAAAGATAAATATTTTGACATCATTATCTCCCATTATTTTTCAGACACTAAATAAAATTTTATAAGAATTTAATAAAATAATTTTATATATATTTTTTATACGGCGGTTTCTGATAAGAAGACCCGTTTATATGTTTGATTTTGAGTTCAAATTATAGTCTTTGTTGGGTTTTAAATCCACAGAAAGAAGAAATTTTCTTTCGGTCATTGATAAAATAAAATAGACGTTTTAACTACTTTTATCGATATAATCTTTTTAAATTCACATTATTTAATGCTAGTAAAAAAACAATTACAAATCTTATTTATCACGTCTAAGTAAAATTACTAAAAAAAAGTTACAAAAAACGTATTTTTGGCATAGTTTTTATATTTAAATACTTGATTGTTATATTATATATTAGGAAATTGCCAAACATGACTCTTCAATACTTCCAGAAATTGTTTAAATGATTCCTGTACTTCCAGTTCTGGTACAGAGGGTTGAAGATTGATTGACTATAGAACTTATACAGTTTGTTTCAAACTCTGTGTTACCAAAATTTTCTAAGGGTTACTGGACCTTGTATATAAATATTTTGATATTTGTTTATCTAACAACATATATATTTTGTCATCATTGTCTCCAACTATTTTTCAGATACTAAGTAAAAATTTAATAAAAATTAAATAAAAAATTTTTATACGTATTTTTTATGCGGTGGTTTTTTAGAAGGGGATCCGTTTATATGTTTGGTTTCAGTTTTAACTTATAGTTTTTATCGGTTTTTAAATCTACAGAATGAAAAAATTTTCTTTCGATTATTGATAATAATAAAATAGAAGTTTTAAATACTGTTATCAATATTATATTGTTAAGTTCACATTATTTAATGCAAATAGAAAAAAAAATTACAAGCTTTATCTATTTTTCACATGTAAGAAAAATTACTAAAAAAAATTAAGAAAAGACTTATTTGGTACAGTTTTTACATTTAGATACATGACTGTTATATAATATATTAAGTAATTACAAAACATAAATCTTCAATATTTCCAAAAATTGTTTAAAAGTTTCCTGTATTTCCAGTTCTGGTTTAGAGAGTTGAAGATTGATTGACTATAGAACTTATAGAGGATGTTTTGTACTCTGTGTTACCAGAATCTTCTAAGGGTTACTAGATCTTGTGCTTGAAGAATTCGTACTTTCAGAAACCAAACTTGTACTTTCTGGCCTTGTAAAAAATGCACTTCCAGGTCTAGTGATTAACGTTTCTGATGTCGTGCTTTCAGAACTTTCTGTTGGTGTACTAGCGTTAGTGCTTCCTGGTCTGGTATAAAGTGTTGAAGATTCTGTGGTGCTACTGATGGTTGATAGAGTAGTGCTTCCCGGTCGTGTTGAAAGTGTGCCATCTGAACTTTCTGAGGATCCAGTTGAATTAGTGCTTTCAGGACTGACTGAAGATCTCGTAATTCCAGAAACAGAACTCCCTGGTCGTGTAAAAAGTGTCGAAAAACTTGTTGAACTTGTATTATTTGTGCTGGATGCAGTACTTCCAGGCCTTGTAATGAGAGTTTCAGATCTCGTGCTTCCAGAACTTTCTGAAGATATACTAGAGCTAGTGCTTCCGGAACTTGAATCTGATGAAACACTTTCAGTGGATCCATTGGAAGTTATTTCGGTAGGAAATGTTAGGGTTATTGCGGTTCCAGTGCTTGTGCCGATAGTTGAAGGTGTAGTACTTTTTCTAGTAATTTCTGAAGGTGTGCTTCTATGTCCACATCTAAAAGTAGTGGTTCTGCATTTACATGGATTTATGTGCCCGACACATAATTCAGTTAAAACTAACACCATAAATATTTTTATAAGTAGCAGACTCTGCATTTTCAATATATGTTTGTTAACTTTGCACCAAGTTTTAAAGATTTTTTTTCGATTTTCATCTATATATACATATGTGCTATTTTATAGGTTAATGCACTTTATTATTATTTATTGTTTGTTTGCGCTATTGAACAAAAGGCATTTATCAATTTTCATATATAATTAAACATCTCTATACAACGTTTTTCACAGTATTTAATAATCTCTACAATGAAAGTGTATATAAAGCTAATCTTTGAATCAATAATTACTACTTGTTATTATAATAACTGAAAATGTTTTCTTTTATCTTGCAAATCCAAAACAAATAGTTATTCCTGGAGGTAGTATATTTTTTATTATAAAAATCAATTTGCCATACATTTACTATGTAGTAATATAGACAAGAACATATTGTTCTAAACGACATATAATTTCTGTTTACAGAAAATTTTCCCTGAAAGCAGAAAACGACAAATCTAAGAACTAATGTAACTTATTTGTAAGCAAGAAATTATAGTAAATACAGAAATAAATATTTATCAGTAAAACATTTCATAGAATAAGCACTATCAAAAACAGACTATTAAAAAATCTTTACAGAAAACCTTAAGGTAGTAGTTAACTCTTTTAGATATCCAAAACGAATGTCATGCCTGTGTTGGAAATTAGAAAAAAAATTAAATAAAAAATACAGAAAGGTTAGTGAGCCGTAGCGTAAAAAAATCTTTTCATCTCTATAAAAAATTCATTCCATTACTGGAAAAAGGACAATACCTTTCGTAAATCTAATAATATGCAAGTGATTTTACATGAGAAACTAGCCTTTTAAATTATAGTTGAAAAAAGGTCATTTCAGCAATGAAATTTGCGGGTTGATTTCGCCCTCAAGAAATGCAATTCCGGACGAAAAAAAATACTTGTCGCATATTCTTTAATGTACAACATATCACATAAAAAGGAGAAAGAAAGACTGACTTTTCAAACTTTCTTCCAGAATGTTGCAAGGCGTAGTTTAACCCTTTGAGATGGTAAATTTCCACTACATGGTACTCATACTTAATGTTCCTAATGGTTTGTATTATTGCTCGAAACGAATTTCTTAGAAAAAAAATATATTTTTCATTAACCTAAATTAATGTAACTCATTTGCAAACACTAAATTCTATTAAATACAGAACTAAATATTTGCAGTTAATGTCTGTATATTCTCATTGTTTTACTTTCATAACTGACATACCAGTTGTAAGTTGCGCAGATGTAATAATGGTAATACTAGTTTATTAATTTTTAAAAAATTGTAGATCTTTACTTTTTAAATCTAAAGTTTTTATTTCTAAACTAAAATTTCACACTTTAAAAGAATACGTAATTTATATACTCTTAAGATGACACTTTACAGTAATTGGATGGATATTGAAAATTTTAGAAAATGATCCGGGCCAGGTAAATAATTATATTTATCTTACAATATACGATAGTTATATTTTGCACAAAACAAATAATTAATTTCAGTACAAAGATTTTGATTTACAAGCCAAACGGCTTCGCACTCCTTCCAGGGAATATTATGCCTATTCTTTTGAGTCATTATCAGTTTCACTTCTATCACTTGAAGTAATCATGATCACTTCAGCCCAATGACAAGTAAATGCATATTCAAAAGAACATGTAGTTATCAGTTTCACTTTGTTCACTTTGATCAATTAATAATTACTCAAAAGAATATAGTCATTGATTCATACCAGGTATACAATGATACTAAAAGTATGAAGCTCTGTGGGAACCCTTTCAATGTTATCGGGTCCTAGGTGACGTGCTCTGCTGTATTTCCTACCAACTTTCGGACGGTTCGCGCGTTTGCTAGGAAAACTGCTTTCTGCACTGATTTATACAGATGCTCACTTAGGCCCAGTCCCTTGATGTTCTGCAGGAGGATCTTTGGTATCACTCCAGTTGTTGACAGTATTATGGGAATCATTTGGACGCTGTTCATGGCCTATTGTCTTCAGATTTGCACCTCAAGATCTCTGTATTTGGCTATCTTCTCGTTATATCTTGGCCTTAGGTTGTTGTTTGTTTTAGTTTAAGATCATTCATGTATAGAAGATGATTCACTCTTACTAGTATAGATATTTTTATTAATGAAGTGACAATTTAGATCCTCATCTCATTGTTCTTCTTGAGATCATGAAAACGAAAATTAAAATATTTCTAAATTATACATAAACCCTATACTTTATAAACTTATAAACAACCAAGTATTCCATTACATTAATACAAGAGTTCCCAACCTTTTTTAATTGCAACCATAGACTAACCTTAGACTTATTCGTCTTATAGACGCTTTGGAAAATCTTTTATTATTTTAGGTGAGGACAAAATTGGAAATTGCTAAGTAATAAATCCAACTCATTCTATAAATCTAGTTGTAGGAAAATATAGTAAAAACGCAAGAAACAAGAAAATGCAGTTTTGGCTTGTTGGATAGTACATCTAAAATACGGGTACAAGTTTTTTATTCCTTGGTTTGCATTCATTTAAATTTATAAAGAAATAATTGATAATTAATCAGACGATTACGGATATGAAACAGTACTATATGTTATCCATTTTTTAGATTTAATAAGTTTTTTACATGAATTCTTGGAAATGTAAAATATAATTTTATTGCTAATTTTTTAGCCGATTTGTTCGTTCAAAAAATCGTTTTCACGACATTTCGCTAAAATCTCATTCGGCATTTTCAAATACGGTTCATCTCATTACTCGCTGGTGGTCTCTATTGTCTTTCGAGTTTTGTTTATCTGACTCGCTTTCTGATTGGACGAGCGGCTTCACAGGCTCCTCCCTTCTGCAGAGTGAGACATATTTGATTTTTGTATGCTGTTTTCTCGTGTATTGGTTGATTTTTGTTGTTTTGTCCTTTGATTTTTTGTTACTGTTTCCCATGTAGTTGGAATATTTAAAGCATCGTTCCGCTTTTTTGATTTCTATGGCCTCTCTTATGACGCGTATCTTGTGGTTTTATACTGGTGCTATTTCTTTTGCTTTTTCGAAATTGATTATCTGTCCGGTTGTTTAATTTTTATGTTCTTGAATTCTTGCTGATATGCACCTGTTTGTTTGTCCTATATATGTTTCATGGCAATCTGTACATGGGATGCCGTAAACGCCATTATTTTCAAAGTTGGTCTTATCTTTGGGATTTTCCAGGATGTTAACTATTGTTTTTTGTAGTTTAAATATGGGCTGTACGTTGTATTTTCTTAAGATTCTTCCGATTATGTCCATTATTCTTTTATGTAAGGGATTATGGCTTTGTTCTTTGTTTGATCATGGTCTTACGTTTTTATTGTGGTCTTCTCTTGTTTTTTTATGGCTTTCTTTATATCTGTTTGTGAGAAACCATTCCGTTCTAGAGCTGTTAACATGTATTTTATTTCATCTTGTTTTGTGTCGGGTTCTGTTAGGCGAAGAGATGATATTAGTGTGTTTACTACTGCCTGTTTTTGAGAGTGATGGTGATGTGATTTTGTATTAAGATATCGGTCAGTATGTCTGGGTTTACGCTGAAATTCAGGGTGTTGCTGGATTTCCTAGTTAATAACAAATCCAAAAAAGGAAGTTTCTTATCCTGCTGGATATCGTTTAGGTATACAAGGAAATCATCTAGGTATTCTTTTCCATGGGACCATATTATTAAAATATCATCTACATAGAGCTTCTAAAATTTCGGTTTTAAAGGTGCCTTTTGCAGTTCTTTGAGATATGATGAAACATGAAATATGTGTTTTTTAGACAGTGTTCTGCAAGGTGAATTGTGTAGGCTGGAAAATCTTCGTTCATGGCGATTTTGTCCAAAGTCTCATACAGTGGTATGCTTGGATATAGCGATGCTATATCGAGACGCTAAGACGTCATTTTCTTGTAAGTAAATGTTTTTCATCATTTTGGTCAGATGTTCGGAGTTTTTCACGAAGGAATCAGCCAGTTGGTCTCTTGGTTGCATTATACTTGCGCAATATTTTTCCAGTTTTTGTGTTGAAGATCTTACGGCGCTTACTATTGGTCTAATTTTGCATTTGTTTTGAGTATTTTTCCGTTTCAAAGTAGCCTGTAGTTTAAACAAGTCCAAGTCTTTTGTATTATGTTCCGAATGCTTTGCTTCTAAGTGACGTTTGAACTTCGAGAGTGTCATTGATTAAGCCTAAGAACAATATTGAATAAAACACGTGGCAACTCTGCACCGTTAATAATAACAGTAAGAAAAACCAAATTTTAAATAGATCTTCGAGTATTTTTTTTGCTTCATGACATTGATATCCGGAAAATAAATACTTCAAAATAATTAAAAATAAATATTTAAAAATTTTGAATATGGCAACATTATCTATACGTGCATCTCGAAGAGAAATTGTGACGAATTATCAATAGTATTGTCACGTTTTCGGGATCAAACAAGACTAACAACGAACTATCTATTTACAAACGACAAAAAGAACACAGTAACGAGTAAACGCTAAGTACAAAGTTTACGGAGCGAGACAATTTATCTGTACATTTATATTTATATTCGAAAGGTTAAACTAACCAGTGAATATCTGCAGACACTCCCCTAAGGCTCTGCTATTGCTTATATATCACTTGGGAGTACTTTCCCGAATATTTTCAGCTAGGCGGAACGACACTATCTCCTTCTGGAAATTTTCCTCAAATATACGTTCTTCGCGAGGCAACGGAATATTGCTGCGAACTACCTGACTAGCTTACCCCAGTCGGACTTTTCCAAGTATAATAAGAGGTTCGTATGCTGGCCGTCCACTAATTACTTTGCACGTCTTGCGTGTTGGCAATTATTAACATTTCATCACCTCCCTTTAAATATAATTTAGGCATTTAAAATTAATAACTTGTGGGTCCCGAGTCATTGCATTAATAGTTTAAGTTGGAATTAGACCAAACACGAGAGAGTACGAGCAAATAATGTAGTATAACGTAAAAACAAATTCTAGAAAGTCACATAATGTATTTAGTAACTGATTTTGTTAATACCAGAACCAAAAAAGTGTTTGGTATGGTTTTCAAGTTTTTTGAATTCTAGTTCGGAATGAAGACTTTTTCCTTGATATGAACACACAGTAGATACGATTCTTTTTCTCCCTAACAATGAAACAAATGATACTGTTTTCTTGCTAATTTTAATTTTAAACATAAACTCCGTAAACTTTAATACGCTTGCGCTGCCTGTCCTGCAACGACTTTATTCTGTTAGAAAAATAATATTCCTGTTTACCTACAGATTAGGCATCAATAATTTCTTTCAACTGGTTATTTGCAAAATCACGCCCTTTCAAGTTTTTTCAAATTTCGAAATAAAAGATGTGAGAAAAGTCAAATCGGTACTATATGACGGGTACTCTAACTCAAATAAATGACACTCCCGGGGGATGGATTAAACCTTGGTAACTCAAAGATTGTCATGTATTAAAATAGAGAACTACTGTTATATTATTGTCTTTAGAATTTCATGAAGTTTTTGAATTTATTTTTACTTATTTTTCTATAAAGTAATTGAGAATTCTTGACAAAATTTTCTTTTGTAATTGAACACCGGCTCCCAGTCTACGCAATGAAAATCATAACGATCAAACATAGGGAAGAGCCGGCTAAAATATTTTCAAGATGGCGGCACTTCCAGTTATACCGGAAGTAGATGTCAACTTAAATAGCACATCCTATATATTATTGCATTTTTGATTTCTACGTAAAATTCTTGACATAGTTCATGTATAATTTTCTATACTTAAGTCTCACCAATATGGAGATCTTTAAATTTTTATGTCAAAAATTACATTTCCGGATCAAAAAATTTAATTTGGATTTGTTTTCTTGTAGACGAAGATCGACTTTAGTAGTCCTTTTATGCTATCTTGAAAATTATTAGTACAGAGTGGTCAAAAAAAAAATAAAAATTATAATTAAAAATCGTCAGAAGTCAATTTTTGCAAATAGACAGCACTTGTTTTTATAATTTTATCATATTAAGCATTAAAAATAAAGGTAACTTTGAATACGGTTGTCTATTCCAAAAATCTATAGTTTTCAAAATTCAATTCAACATTTTTTATTGTCAAAATGCCATACAGCTTTTAAGTTTTGTTATTAGTTGGCCCTGACGGCGAGGCGTGGCGAAAATAAAACAATGGAACCCTACAGAATTGTCACTATTCCTTGCCATTTGATATTCATTAATAACAATCATGCCGGGGCAAATGAATTACACGCACGAAGATTATTTAAACTTATTTATTATTTATGGACAATGTGATAGAGTTATTTTAACAACACGCCATACATTCGCGATTCGATATCCGCAGAAACAGAAACCAACACCACCAACTGTTAAAAGTATTATAGAAAACTTCAAGAATTTTGGATCCATAAAAGCAAAAAGAAATAGAAATAAACCACTTGGTAATAATGAAAATATTGAGTCTACAATTTTGGGATATTTCGCCGCATATCGGACAGCATCTACAAGGCAAGTAGCATTCGAGTCTGGATTATCTCAAACATCGGTTTTAAGGATTTTATGAAAACACAATTTTCATCCCTATGTATATTCCACAGTACAGCATTTAAAAGGTACTGATTTTCCACGAGGAGTAGAGTTCTGTCAATTTATTTTACTTCGGTCACAAGAAAATGCTGGTTTTTTTGGATAATATTATGTGGTCGGACGAAGCGAAGTTCAAGAAAAAATGGATTATTTAATCGACGCAATTCCCACTGCGACTCAAGCGTACATCCATTTAGAGAATTTTTAAGAGTCTTGGCAGTTAACGTGAATTGTGCTATACGATGTGACGGCGTCGTCGCCCTACAATTCTACCAAGATAATCTGAATGGTAAGTCAGCTATTTTTGTAGACTTCTAGGTACAAAATACTATTCTTCACTTATGGGTGAGCGCTACTTCGACATGTTGAGAAATTTGAAAGTGAACTATTTAGATAACTTGCGGCTGGCTGATCATAGAAATCTATGTTGCCAACATGATGGGGCGCCTCCACATAATAGTCATTTAGTTAAAGTTCATCTGCAAAACTTATTTTATAATCAATGGATAGCCAAGAATGGGCCACATCTTTGGCCACCTCGCTCTCCCGACCTAACAGTATTTGATTTTTTTATTTGGGGGACAATCAAAAATAAAGTATACAACACGGCATTAACCAGTATGGAAGATTGCATACGGCGAGGCAGAATGAAGAACTTAATCCTCAGTCAATAGAAGAGCCACCCATGAGGAGTTCCTTCTTAGGTGCGAAAAATGTTTGTTTCAGGACGTCATTTTGAACATTTACTCAAATAATTTTTGTAACTTTATTTTATTAAAAACTGGTTTATTTATATTTCTATTAGCTTTTATAGATCCAAAGTTCTTGAAGTTTTTTATAATCTTTTTAACAGTTGGTAGTGTTGGTTCACATTATTCATAAATAATAAATAAGTTTAAAAAATTTTCGTACGTGTAATTTAATCGCCCCTGAATGTCAAATGGCAAGAAATACTGACAATTCTGTAGGGTTGGATTCTTTTATTTTCGCCGCGCCTCGCCGTCATGGCCAACTAATAAGAAAGCTTAAAAGCCGTATAGGATTTTTACAACCGAAAAATATTAAATTGCCAATATTTTGAAAACTACAAATTTTTGAAATAGACAACCTGATACAAAATTACCCTTATTTTTAATGCTTAATATGTTAAAATTATAAGAATAGGTGCTTTCTATTTGAAAAAATTGACTTTTGATGTTTTAGTTAAAAAATGATGTTACAAATTGATTTATATTTGAAGAGGGGTCATGTAAATAGGTGGGTAAAAAAATAAGAGGTACTATATATATATATATATATATATATATATATATATATATATATATATATATATATATATATACGTATAATTAGTTCACGTTAGTTCAGGTTAGTAAATAATAATGACTACATCTTTAAATTGAAAGTATCATTATAATATTGACAAACATTTAAGTTAACTGTGTTAGTTCAGAATTTATACGAGAAAACCTTAAGTCACCAATGAATATCTTTAGAATAGTTTGCTATTTAAATTATTACATAACTAAAAATTAATTTTATCAATTTTGTGAGTATTATGTGAATAAAAATAATATTAATCTCACCGTAATAAGATTAAGCACTTAGAAAACATCTTTCGATAAAATTATAAATATGTAATTCTGAATAAATACTTCACCTTTTGTACCTTATTTTTGTTGGGATAGGATGTTTAAAGTTACCATAATATTATATTTTTCTTTAATATTTGCTGAGTCCTTGGTAAGTACATAAATTTTATTGATATAACAAAATTTCATAATTTAATTTTCTGTTTTATATTTTGATAAGGTAGATCGTATGTAAATTATAAAATCGAAGCAACACCCATTATTAATAGCTCCAAATTTCCAGACGGAGTTGCCAAATTGGTTTATACCTTCTGCGTTAAATTTGATCTCATTTATGCGGTTAAAATAAAATAGTTTTGATTTATTCCTCCTTTATAAAGTGTGATACTGAAATATTTAATGTGATATTTAACAAAAGGTAATTTAAATTTTACGAAACGTCTTAGTTTTTAAAAATTTTTGAATCCGAATACATTTAGGTCAAAGCCTAAATTTAAACAATAAATAGTATCCTGCTTGAAAATCTGGCAGAACTAACAAAAATGAGTGATTATGAATATATGTATTTATATATATATATATATATATATATATATATATATATATATATATATACATATATATATATATATACATATATATATATATATATATATATATATATATATATAAATATATATATATACATATATATATATATATATATATATATATATATATATATATATATATATATATATATATATATATATATATATATATATACATATATATATATATACATATATATATATATATATATATATATATATATATAAATATATATATATACATATATATATATATATATATATATATATATATATATATATATATATATATATATATATATATATATATATGTAATCGAAGGTCCTCGGGCATCCCGCGTATGTGCCGAGTCCCTCTCAGGACTGTAAAGCAGCTGACGTTTCGGTGAAATCTCATTCACCATTTAAAAGCTCACTGTATGGCGTCTACAGTTCGCTCGTAGACGCCATACAGTGAGCTTTGAAAATGGTGAATGAGATTTCACCGAAACGTCAGCTGCCTTATAGTCCTGAGAGGGACTCGGCACATACGCGGGATGCCCGAGAACCTTCGATTACACATCACACCCGTGAGAATATCCGACATAGCATATATATATATATATATATATATATATATATATATATATATATATATATATATATATGAATATAAATGAATACAACGCTAAGAACTGTTCTTAAATAGCAGAGAGAATTTTAAAAAAGTAGTTCCCTCACACCTTCCCCATCAATTTTATTCGGATTTCACCGAATTATGAACAATTTGAATAAGTAATTACAAACAAATTTTTACCATATGTCAAACTATGAAATTTTTTATTTTACATTTACAGAATGAAACAAAAATTATAAATATTTAAAATTTTATAAGCATAAATTATAATGTCTATAATTATTAGATAATGTTTATTCAATTTGAAAATTAGGAACATGATAAGGACCGATAAATAATATTTATAAAAATTAAATCAATCGCTCTTTAAAACTATGTTAACATTTTTATATTTAGATAATTAAAATCTTGTTATCATTTTTTGCTTTTATATAATTTATTAACTATGAACAGTATCAAAATTTTATGAATCACTGAGCAATAATTAATGTCGAATTTTAAAACAATTCGATACAAAATATATGTATAACTTGTTGAATTCTAGAAAAAGTTTAAGTAAAACAATATAACTATCAATGGATCCTTACTAATGGTAAAGAGAAATAAATCAGAGGAAAATTTGAAAATTTATAGCAAAAATATTAAAGCATTGTATTGAGAGTTTGCTCTTATTTTTATTTGGCTGTATATAACATAAAAAACCAAAAAGAGGTTATTTGAAATAGGTCATTTTCAATTTCAACTGTTATATCTTATTTAAAATTAGGCAAAGAAATGTGGCTCACAATATACGCCATTTTGAGTATGAAACAAACAGACACTTTTTAAAAAAAATATTCAAATAGAAATGAACAGTATTTTAAAAATATCTTGTGTGATAAATGAGTTTTCAATAAAAACAAATATGCTGAATTTTTAATAAAAGCTTTTAGTATTGGAGACCTAAAAAAAGTTTGGAAATATCGCTATTATTCCTAATAATTGTTTTAATTCATTACATGATTTTAACTAGAGGTTGGACAAAGAGGTAAAAGTGTACTAGAAAGCAATTCTTTGATATGAGGTGCTCATTTTTGGCAAATATTAAATAATAGTATAGAGACAAGTCTCCCTAGATCAAATGCTAGTTCATGGCTTATTTTGCAAGAATTATTAAAAATAACGGCAATTGCAGACTCATTTCTATTGACTTTTACAAAAAAGGTGATTTTTTGTCTATAACAATTTAACCATTGTCTACAACACCCTAATAAAAATCAATTTTATGAATGAATAGCACATCAAAATTTTATTTATAAATACTTTACAGCATTGTGCAAATTGGAAATTTAATGAAGTATCCAAAACGGAAAATTGAAAAATTCATAACTGATACTTTATAGCAGCTTTTCTCAAGAGATAGCTCGTGCATAGTCACATGTAAGGAAGAGTAGATTCGAAGTGAATCGTAGGATGAAGTTAAGAATCTCGAGTAATTTCTCAAAGATAAATGAGTTAGTTGTTAATGCATGGTGTGTACATAAATTTTAGTAGTGTAAACCAGTTTAGTGATTTCTTCTTGTGTACATAATTTAAAACAGATACCCAAGCTTTACAAATCGCACATACACAAGTTGAATGTGAAAGTAAATAATTATTGCTCCGTGCATGTATGATGGATCGTTCGTTAAAAATGGGTAGTTTTGTCAAGTCTAACAAAAAGTTGGACTAGCAATCAATCACTTTCTTTACTTCAATTCCTGATTTTGAATCAACACAAGATGGCAGTTGTAATGAGCTACCGTCTCGCTAGACTGACAGCAGAGAAAATATAGACAAACAGAGTGAGGTAAATGAAAGAAACGAAAATATGACAATATAAATATTTACAATGCACTGTTGGTACAAAATCAGTGTCATGAAAGGCTTTCTGGTCTTGTGGTGCGGGTAAAGAAGTTCAACGATAATATTGAATGGGCTCATTGTTGTATTCGTAGACAAGCACTGGCATGTAAGCGCATTTCTGTGACTTTAGGGACGCTGTAATCATGATAAATTTTCTACAGTCGCGCTCTCATCTATTCTATGTGCTTTGTGATGACTTTGAAAGACTCCACGTTTGTTTACTACTTCGTAAAGAAATTAGTTGGCTTTCTGATAGCAAAGTTTTTGACCCGCTTGTTTCAATTGAAGTCTGAAGTTCAAGAATTTTTTCTTGACCATTCGTTTCATTTATTCTCTTGTGTATCTGATATTCTTTAGCTGCAGAGTCTTGCATATTTAGCCGACAATTTTTGTAAATTAATGATTTAAATTTATGTTTACAAGGCCTAGGTATCACCACTTTCAATGTGCATGATAGAATAGCAACCATGTTAAAGATGTTCAACTTTTGGATTCAATGTCTACAGGTGAATGAGTACGAATGTTTTGGTTCCCTCAGCATGATTTTATTAGAAATTTAAATTCAACTTAACGAAAATATTAAAAGTGGTACTACTGAATATCTCAAACAACTTCAATTAACGTTCAAAGACTATTTTCCTAATAAACCTATTATATCTGGATCGAACAACTTGATAGGTAATCCTGTCCAAGGAGATATAACTTCTGATACTTCTTTAACTTTACTAGAAAGAGAAAAGCTCATTGATTCTTCTTCTGACAATTCCCTGAAAATAGTTTCCAAAGATCACTCTTTATTTGATTTTTGGCTTAGTGTAAGAAATTACTATTCTGTTTTTGGCGAAAAAAACTGCCCTCTTATAAAGGGTGTTTTTTATAGAGGTATAAAATTTTAAGTTGGCGACACTTTTTTTACTGGCGGCCATTTTGTCAGCTATCAAGTCATTTATATTTAGTCTGGTTTGGCATTTCAAAATGAATAGACTGACGCCTGAACCACGCTTCCAAATTGTGCAAATTTATTTTGAAAATCATGGTTCTGTTCGAAATACGTATCGCGCACTACGTCCATTTTACGGTCAACATAATCGTCCATCAGAGCAATTAATTCGATTAACTATAAAACGTTTTCACACCACGTTTACTCTAAATGATAATACGCATCCACAAAGACGTCGTACAGTGCGTACGGAAGAAGTCATTGCTGCTGTAGAGCGTAGCGGAGAGGAAGACCCGAATCAGTCTATCCGCCATCGTGCACAGGAATTGGATATGTGTCCATTCACTTTATGGAAGATTTTGCGGAAAGATCTTGGTTTGCGTGCTTACAAAATCCAACTCGTGCAAGAATTGAAGCCACACGATCACCTAGCAAAGCGTAGATTCGGTGAATGGGCCCAAAACAATATTGCCGTTGATTTTCATAAGCGAATTTTGTTTAGCGATGAAGCTCACTTTTGTTTGAATGGATACGTCAATAAACAAAACAATTGATTTATTGAAGGAAACGTTTGGTAACCGCATAGTTTCACGTTTCGAACCCGTGAATTGGCCTCCAAGATCGTGCGACTTAACGCCGCTAGACTATTTTCTGTGGGGATATGGGAAGTCGCTAGTCTACGCCGATAAGCCCGAAACGATTCATCACTTGGAGGACAACATTCGCCGCGTTATTGCCGATATACGGCCACAAATGTTGGAAAAAGTCTTCGAAAATTGGACCTCCAGATTAGACTACGTCCGAGCCAGCCGTGGCGGTCATATGCCAGAAGTCATATTTAAATTATAATGCCAGAAGGTTATCTTTCGAATAAAGTAAATTTCATGTCAATTTAAAAAATTCATCTTTGTTTTATTCCATTTAAAAGTTCTATACCTCTATAAAAAACACCCTTTACAACATATCTATGTAAGAAAGGATTTTACAGAAACAGGTTAAATGCGAAACTTGATCTTGAACTCTAACTTTTAGACATCGAACCAAATTTTGAATTTTTTTGTTCCATCAAACAGACATAAATATCCATATTTTTCAAGTTCTGAATTATTGCATTCATTTTGTATTTTTTTTGTAGGTTAACCTATCACTTTGGTTTTAATAAAGTTGGTTTGGAAATGTTTTATGATTATGTTTAAATTTTTCCTTATGAACTGTTATTTAATATTGAAAATGATTTTTAAAAACCCAATTTTTTCATTTACTGTTGTTCCTAATGACTACACAGCGATTTCGTGAATTTATCCCGGTTTTTAGAAGGGGCTCACAGGAAGGAAATGGATGGGAACCATTGCTTCCTAGTACATGCTAAAAACAGTGCTGTTCAGGTTTTAAGACTAGAATATCTCGTTGTTGTGATGTGACGAGGCAATTCTCAAGTGAAATTCGTAAACAGCGTTCAAGATTACGTATATCTGTGTTATTACTGAAACAACATTAACACGTTTAGAAAATTAACAACAATAAAATATGATAAATTACAATTTTTTTTCTTTCGGACTGTGAAAGGAAAAGGTTGGTGGTGTTTCAGTTCAGTGAATTCTAATATGTTTCTCTCTCTAATAAAGAACGAAATCTTTCACGGCTTTGGTCAAGTCGGATATCAATTCCAATTTGACATGGTGTAAATCCAAGAACCATGATTTTCAACCTGTCTCCCTCTATTTTAATTTCGATAACGTAATGATCTGGTCAGTAGAGCTGTCATGAATCAAAGTTACACAGAAAGTAACTTTCCCCCTCTCAAACTATATCAACAAACAAATGATACCTCTATATGTAATGAAGTAGTAAATAACTTAAATAAAATATTATGTCAACATTCTGCTGACAAGTCTCGGAATGAGGATTTTATTTCACAGTTATTTTCTGGGAACTTTGCTCTTGGTTTATTACAGCTTCACTAAAGAAACTATTGGATGATCGAAACTCATATGCGGAGAGGACGAGGGAAAAATTCACAGGAGATAAAATTTCCGCATTTTTCTATTACGATCTGAAGAAGTAAAACGTTAACTTATCAAAACGATTCTACTTCCGTAGAGATTTCGTTATATTTTATATAATTTACAATTAAAAATGTACTTATATTACTTCAGTACATTGAAGTACTAATGATCACTATTGATAACAGGTTTTTTAATAATTATTATTGTTATTATAAATTAAATATTATAACTTAAGATAAGGGTAATTATTATAACGCAAGATAAGGGTAATTGAACAGTTATAATTTGATAACACTGTTGAAAACAAAAGGGGACTTTAAATATTTCTTTATATTGAATTCATTTTAGAATTCTTCTTAAGAACAGATGTTTTCAATTATCACTTTGGAAGACATATAAAACAAATAATAGTAACTGAACAGCCATTATTTGTGTTGATATTACTTCGAAAATGTTTTTATAACTAAACAGTTTATTTATTTTTAGGCTCAACAAGTTAATACTCCAGATGGTCCAGTTAAAGGCACTGTGGAAACTACCAATAGCGGAAGAACATACTATGCCTATTATTCTATTCCATATGCAAAGCCTCCAACTGGATCGAGGCGTTTTCTTGTAGGTTATTACTAATTTCTTATTTAATATTTTTATATTTTCTGAATTGAGTATAAACGATGCTACGACCTTAGAAGACAAATTTGAGTGGTTTTCTTATAGAAAAATATATGTATCATATAAATTTGCTACACTGGTATTTAAGGGTGCAACACTTCACAGTTAACTAAGAAGAAAAGTTAATTAATGATAGTGAATCATCAGAGTACAGTTGAAAGCTAGTATCTGCAGCATCCACCAAAAAAAAATTCCGAGCTAAACCCTATGCCGGAGAGTAGGAACGGGTTATTTAGGACGCCAGTACCTAAAGCAGACTAAATGCAAAAGCCTTCCGCGATGTCGTCAGGAACTTACTTTTAACTTTACTTCTATAAATTAACCAGTACATAAAAAAACACGAAAACTCAAACACAAGTATGTGGGACAAATAAAACTCGGTATAGATAGTAATAATAAAATTCTTTAATTTAAAGGCAAAATGTAAAGTGGTAGCGTCAGATAGATATTTTATTGTAAAAGAAAAGTGGAACTTGCCATCACTTTTCATTTGATTTGGACAAATACAAAGCGTCCGATTAAATCGGGAATATGGTTTAATCATCTGGTTAATGTTTACCATATCATTGCATTGCTCCCTTGGCATTTATTTGCTTTTATAAAAAATTACTTTACCTTTCTCAAATGTCTATTCTAGTGTTTGATATTTAGGCTCATTATTCTCATTATTTGTATAATTAAAATATTTTATTTTTATTTTTAGGCTACCGAACCAATAGACCCATGGACAAACGTATACGACGCATCAACAGAAAAGCCCAATATTTGTTATCAAATGTATGCAGATTATGACGCAGAAAATGAAGACTGTTTATATATGAACATTTTTACTCCACAAGTAAGTTTTTGAAAAAATATATACTCCAAATTTTAAACTTTTTGTTTGGATTTACTCATAGGAAATACAGCTTCTTAGATCGTGTTTTGAGAACTATGAAAACAAACTCTTTAAAGACATATACTTGACAATTAAAATAAGTTTCCAAAATTGGGAAAAAAACTTGACTAGAATTGTATTTTTTCTAACAAATTTTTAAAATTATTTTCAATTTGTTTAAGCCTTAAATTCAGGATTCCAACTCGCTATAGGCGAGATAGTTTTGGCTTACTCGTAATAGTTTATTACAATTCGATACTGTCGCTCTTTTTATTTTAGTACTAAACTTGTTAGAGTTTACAATTAATTATTGGGACGGACAAAAAGTCAAAAATATTTTTTGAGTCTTTTATCTTGGGTCTTTTTTAAAGGCATTTCAATAGTCTTACGTTTTCATAATGCAACTAAACAGAGAGCAAAATTCAAAGAAAATTACTGTTACTTAAAATAACATCGCAACTGTATATGTAGGATATTACACTTTACTTGGCTAGTCATATTCCTTTAATAAAAACACAGATCTAGAAGAATGGAGTCATGATTGTTGTTAGGCATCAGGGAGTCATTTTCGAAGTAATTTATTGCGTAAAATCTGAATCCGAGGATTAACTTTGCAAGAAGAAATTGTAGGTGGCCGCTCGTTAGCTTATTTTGAAGGGTAAAACTAATGTTAAATAATGCAACTGGAAATAAAATTTTTATAAAAAAAATTGAACCGACTTCTAAAAGTGCGCTAAAAAGTGAAAAATAACCATAAATTTTTATATGAAATTGAACTTTTTGAAGTCGGCGCCAAACTAATACATGACAAAATGTGATTCGCATAAACAGATTTAAAATACTTTTTTTGTAATTGCTTTCTTACCATAATTTGTATATATTAGTAGTTATTTATTTCATTTACAAATAATTTGGCGCCGACTTCAAAAAGTTCAATTTCATATAAAAATTTATGGTTATTTTTCACTTTTTAGCGCACTTTTAGAAGTCGGTTCAATTTTTTTTATAAAAATTTTATTTTTCTATTTTTAGTTTTAGAATTCATTATGATATTCATAAATTATTTGAACTAAGAACTAATCGAAATTAGTGTACTTCGCAATGACTCCAAAGTGGCAAAAAAGTACAAATTTTATCCAAAGTTGTAAATCACCCTAAAATGAACCACTAAAAATTCTTTAGTTCTTAGAGTTTTCCAAATACCAATCAAATTGGGCCAAACGAATATTTAGTCTGTCATAGAAAATCCACTATCTTAAATTTCAAATTAATTTTAGATTGGTAATATAGGCCCCAACACTTTCCAATATCGATGTTTAAAGAAAATAAATTAATTTTTTATCCACCATATTAGATACGCCATATTAAATTTTTTAAAAATAATTTTAGATTCGTCATGTGTGACCCCGAAAACTCTCCCGTACCAATTTTGGTTAAAATCGGACAAAATTGATTTTTTTTGTTCGCCATATTGAATTTTTTAAAAATAATTTCTGATTCTTTATGTGAGGTCCCAAAAACTTCCCCATACCAATTTTGGAGAAAATCGGATAAAATTGATTGTTTCGTCCGCCATATTGGATCCGCCATATTGAATTTTTTAAAAATTATTTTAGATTCGTCATATGCGACTCCGAAAACTCCCCGGTACCAATTTTGGAGAAAATCGAACAAAAAAGATTTTTTGTCGGCCATATTGGATTCGCCATATTGATTTTTTTTTAAATTATTTTATATTAGTTATATGCGACACCAAAAACTCCCCTGTACAAATTTTGGAGAAAATCGGACAAAATAGATTTTTTCTTCCGCCATATTGGATCCGCCATATTGAATTTTTTAAAAATTATTTTAGATTCGTCATATGCGACCCCGAAAATTCCCCCGTACCAATTTTGATGAAAAGCGGACAAAATTGATTTTTTTCGTCCGCCTTATTGGATCCGCCATATTGAATTTTTTAAAAATAATATTAGATTCGTTATGTGCCACCTCGAAAACTCTCCCATACCAATTTTGGAGAAAATCGGAGTAAATTAAATTTTTTTGTCCGCCATATTGGATCCGCCATTTTGTATTTTTGAAAAATAATTTCAGATTCGTTGGGTACAACCCCGAAAATTTCTCCATACTAATTTTGGAGAAAATCGGACAAAATTAATTTTTTTGGCCGCCATATTGTAAGCGCCATCTTGGATTTTACTGCATCAATTTCATCTAAAAAAATATGGGACCACCGCAGCAACTTCCTTTACATAACATAAAAAATTTCATTCAAATCGGTGCAGCCGTTCCGGAGTAATCGGTGTACATACATAAAAAAAAAAAATACATAGTCGACGAATTGAGAACCTCCTTCTTTTAGAAGTCGGTTAAAAAGACCAACAAAATTTTATGCATCCTGTAGATAACTTTAAAAGTAGCCAAAAACCTCATTTTTCGAGTATCTCAAAATCCTGACGTGATAGGCCAATTTTAACCTCGGGTTAGGATTTTACGCAGCAAAAATTACTTCGGAAAATACTCCCAGCTGATTGACAACAAAGCTTTATAGACCTGTGAAATTAACCAAATGTGCACACAAAATAAATATTGCATATTAGTACTACTATCTTTTCCACAATTAAATTATTTAACTTTTTAATATTTAAGGACCCATCAGCTCAAAGTAGAAACTTACCAGTAATGGTTAACATTCATGGAGGTGGTTTTATTGCTGGTTCTGGTCTTGTATCAACAGCTTCAACTGGGGGGTTCTCACCTAAATATCTGTTGGAAAATGATGTACTTTTTGTGTCTTTTAACTATAGATTAGGTGTTTTTGGTAAGTAGCAAGTATATTATTAACGACACGAGGTGAGCTTTTGTGCCTAAGCCAATTTTAATCTCCTAAAATTATGTTGTGGAAGAAACATAGATTGAAAAGTCTATTATTTTCTCAAGAATAATTTCGCCTCCTAATTTAATGGTCTTTATCGAGATTTCAGCATTTCTCGGCGCTTTGTTGTTTTTCATCTTTGCAAATACATTCTCTGTTTCATGTTTTGTGTGTTTTTTTTAATATCGTTTATTATTATTTTATTTATATATCTTAACTTCTCACTTCTCCCTTCTTTTTTTATTGCACTCGTGTTTTATTGTGTGGCTTGATTTTATTTTCATGTTTTTTTAGGCAAAGATTTTAAAGTGCCTTTGTCATGGATTCCGTGATTTTTCTGTTCAGTTCTTTACAGGTTCTATTATTTCTTTTTTGAATTCTATAACCTCATCTGCTCGTTGAATTTATTGCCATTACATTCGAAATATGTTTAGCTAATTCATATAAAACGTAACCAGGTACACAAATACCCAATATGGAAGAACAGTTATTTCGTTTCAATACTTGACAACTAAAAAATTTTTATTGTGATTTACTCTTCAAGAAAAACGTCCTACAATTTATCACATCAGAATATTACCGACATGGCTGACGACTTTTTGAATATCCAACTAAAGGTAAGCAGTGAGGGAATTTATATAATGTTGTAATCGACATCGGACCTATCTCATGTTTTTTATTAAATCAACTACCTTATCCATTTACAAAAAGGTTTTTAAATAAAAAAATTTTTATGAAAAGTCCTAAGGCAAAAAATTTATCGTAACAAAAGAAGAATCCTTTTAAAAGTTATTCTTGAGGTCAATAAATTCAGTTGCTTTCTTAATTTATTTATATCAAAGGGAATAACCTCTCATAAATATTTCTGAATCGCAGGGATGTCAAAAAAATTAACGCAACATGACATTGAATTTAAGCATATTATTTAATATTTAAAGATATTTCAAAAGGACGTCTTAAACTAATGTAAGAAGAAACTTTGACGTAAAATTAAAGTAATTTCAATTTTAATGGTTTTCTGACTAATGCTTGATAAATAGGTGTCACTTCATTTTAAATGTTCCGGAAATAGGTATATATTTATTATTTTTATCTTAGAGGTAATTTGCTTTTTCATGTATTCAGTTTTCTGTTGTGTTTAAGTTACTATCGTAAAATGTAATCAACAGTGACAAAAGCATTAACTGCAATTTTAAATTGTTTTAAGTTTTACATTTTATGGAAAGGTACTAGAAAATTTTTCTTCCTAACAATAAAGCTGTACTACTGAGTATTAAAAGACCAAATTTTCCAGCTGAAGGTTAGGTAGGATCTTTTCCGAAACAGAAAATATTTACGCATAGTCTCCAGTGATATGCCCAAGTCTTATGGCCTGTCACAAAGTTTCCACATGCTATTTAGAAAGTTGCCTAAGGAGTGTTTGTTTATGAGTTCTTGGAATCCACTTTGTTAAAACTTTACTAATTTCTAGTTTGTCACGTACATTTATCAAAAAATTTGATTTAGATACATTTAGTGGTTCAGCAGTAGCAGACACTTTTAAACGATGGTCTTGAAGAAACATTAATTCCACTATCCTGTAAGCATCAGGGTTGGTTTAGTCTGAAGGCCTGTCACTTCTTGGAATATTTCAATAGATTATCTCAATATCCATTGAAACTCTTTTAATCAATATTTTACTATATATTATAATGAAATCTCGTCCCAATATAAGGGAATCATTTTTCTTGAATATTTTACAACCATTAGGTTATTCTGTTAAACATTTGATTACTCTGCGATATTACCATTTTACTAAACTACAATTTAACCACTTTACAAAATAAAACCGTATTTTACATAGCAGGAGGAAAATGCGATAGTAGGCAAAGCAGTTTCTTCTGTCATGACTAGGTGGATATTTTTTCTAATATCCTTTTCAATTAACTTGTACAGATAAAATAATATGCAACGAAATATGACTAATAATAGACCAAATGAAGAGGAACCCTAACATGTGGTCATTATAACTGAAACAGACAGTCTAAAAAGCTGTTTTCGCGGAGAGATTTTTCTCGTCAGATCTCGAATTTCACATGTAAAAACAAAGTTCCAGTTATCCAAAATAATATGATAATTTGAATAGTTTAGAAAATAGAATAAAAATAATTTAAATATTGGAAATATTTTAAGGCTTTCTGTCGTCCGGTGATGCTGTTATTCCTGGAAACGCTGGGCTTAAAGACCAAGTTTTAGCCCTTAAATGGGTTCAAAAGAACATTGCTGCCTTCGGTGGTGATCCGAGCAAGGTGACAATTTTTGGTCAATCTGCTGGTGCAGCATCCGTTGGATACCAAATTTTAAGTCCAGCTGCAAAGGGTAAGAAATACTTTAAAATGTCGTATTTATTGACATATATTTCATAATTGAAATCAGAAATATGTCGATCAAATAGATCAAAAAAAATTCCATGTAATTCGGAGTCATATCTAGGGTAATTATTAGGGATAATATTTACTTATGTTATAAATTAAAAAGCGATAACCTTCTAAAAGTTCAGCATATACCTTTTTTCACTGCTAAAAATGTGTAATTTTCGCATGGTTCATTTGTATTATCTCACTCTGTCGAACTAAGTAGGTACTTGACGCTCATTCATAGCCAAACTTGGTGACATATCTTGAAATAGAAGCTATAAGAGTATTTTCTTGCCAAAATCGACCTTATAGTTTATGGTTTCAAAATTTTTAAATTCTATAGTAAAATCTCTGTGTTATTAGGTTTATTTGCTGGTGCTATTTTGGAATCTGGTACATCATTAGTTCCTTGGGCATACCAAAGAAATCAAACGGAAATATCTTTTAAAACCGGCGCAGTTATTGATCCACAATTTAGTACCTCAAGAAATTCTGAAGATCTTCTAAACGTTTTACAGAATACCAACGCGCAAGATATTGATCATGCTGCTTTATCCTATGCTAATTGGGTGAGCATATAATTTTTTTTTTGTTGGAAATTAGCGCTGATGTTGATTTTCATATATAACACTATAGGTATGACGTAACCAACGATTAAAAGTTTTAAAGGGGGTAAATACTAGACTAGCCATGATAGTTAGCGTCAGTTGGTGTTGATCACTAATTAACTAGGAGCATTAGAAAAAGTCAAAAGGCACAATAAGGTACAAATACCTAAATTTTTTACCTAGGTACAAAAAAAATTATACCAACTTGTTTTGAATTTATTTTGCCAATAATTTAATCGTAAAAATTATTAATTACTATATTTTATTTCCACTTTTATTTCTGTAATATTTATGGTCGCATAATAATAAAAATTTAAGTCAAGTTAAATGTTTATTATTTTTTAATTATAAAAAGTATACAAAAATCAAGCCTTAATTTTTTTTTAACAAAAAGTCATAATCTCTCCACTTAGGTTCTTAACCCTTAATGATACATTGACTTGGATATTACATATATTACAAGAAATATCAGTTTTCTCTCAGGACATACTAGAATGTCCCACGGCATATCCGAAATGGATAATTTATTGGGATGACAATGCTAGGGCAATGGGATCGTCTAGTTTGGTTAATGTTACTAAAAATTCTAAATAACCAGAAAAAAATGTGTCCAAGCAAACCGCGAACCCATGACAACCCAATGCCCAATTTAGATATGGCATAGCGCATTCTAATATGTACATTTCCTGTACCGTAATACATGCTAGAAATGCTTTTGCGGTTCTTAACGCTTGCAAAAACGTCAATTACTTCATCAAAGTTGATTTCTTTTGCGGATTTATTTTTTTTGCTTAGAATAGCTACACTACTTAAACGTTCCTGACTAATACTATTTCTTAAAAAATTCATAATTAGGTTCAGTGTGGAAAATGATCGCTCAGCAGAAGCGGAAGTTACAGGAAGAGTTAAAAGCAATAATAGTGCGGTATACACATTGGCAAAATTTGATAAACTGGTGCGATTTTTATAAAACATAAAATCAACCTGCTCATCTACTGTTGATAATTACTTTAAATTTTAACAAAAAGCTGAGCGAAAACTGAGAATTTCGGTGGCAAAATTACCAGATCAGTCATCGTCGTATTTACTTCACAAAATTTCAACCTGCTTTTGTAACTTAGTATCAGTGACAGTGGTCATAAATAAGAGATCAAGAAATTTAAATCTATAAACATTTTGAAAACCAGAGAATCGATTTTCATGTCAGTTACATCACGCAATATCCAAAATATTATTAAATGTAATTTTTTTGAATTTTTCTTCTGCTGTATCAAAAAATGTTTTGAAATTGTTTTAACGCTTTTCAATAAAAAAAAAGCTTTAATACCCCAATTTGCTACTAAATTCGAAGCTTCACATCGAACTGGATCATATTTATGATGCAGTTTAAAAAGTTCTGCATAAGCATTTTTAATAAATTAAAAGCCTGCACAATATTATACTTTTTACTTTGAAGGACTTTAGAAACTATGTAGAGTTTTGGAAAACAATAAAATAAGATATAAAATTTCAAATTTTCTCAGTTTTTTTAGGTTCGAATGCTTCGATTTTTTATTCGCTATTTTTACTTTTTAATGAAATTTCCGTTGGAGCCTTAAAAATATTTTTAAAATTAAATCGCAATGCGTCCAATGAATCATTCCTAGAAGACCATCTAGTAGGATTCAATCTTCTTAATGTAATTTTACTTACTGGAAATTCTTTAAGTGACTTCCACCGTCTAATGTTATTGGAAAAAAAAATCATATAGACAACAAACAATCCCGAAATTTTTTTTTTGCCTCTGAAACTCCATTGACAATATCATTTATAACTAAATTTAAGTTATGAGCAGCGCAATGAACGTGTTGAGCATTTTTTTCTAACTCGAGAATTTTAGAAGCCGTTATAAGTGTCGCCCATGACAGCACCATCGTCGTAGTCCTGCTCTCTACACTTTTTAACAGAGATGTTTTTTTGAAATAAATTGATAATGAATTTTTTTAAACCTTCAGCGCTTCAATCATGTGTTATGGGGTAAAATCCAGTACACGATTCTTTACATTCTACCTGTCTGATTTCGTTGTTGTCATTTATATGAAAAAGAATAGAGCACAAAACAACACTCAACTGTTCTATTTTACATATATCTTGTGTAGTATCCAAAATTATTGTATAAAATGGAGCTGCGGAGATTTAGTATGGCTGGGCTTAAGTATTTTGTTGAACCTTTTGGAAGTTCCAGTAACTTTTGCAAAATGGTATCATAATGCGATAACAGGTATATTTTTGTTAGAAAATGTCCCTGTTTGGAGTCATCATTATTATATTCACTATGGCCTCTAAATCGCAGATAACATAGAGATAATGTCCAAGTAAGATCTAAAACTCTTTGTAAAACTGATCGCCAAAAATCAGGACCTTCTTTATATTCCTTTTCAAAATTTTGATCAAGAAAATGTTTATTACCTTTTCAGAAGCGAAAATGTGAGTGCCGCCAGTTTGATGTTTTACAATTTTTTGGCTAAAAGTTTTTCATTTAGATATTACATTGACACAACTAAACTTAAAATGTTGACTGCTTCTATCCGCAAATTGCCAACAAGGTTCGCAGTAACAACAATTTAGCTTAATAGAGAAATACAACCACTTATGTTCAACAGATAACGCGCATTTGGATTTGGAAGTGTAATCGACAGAAGAAAATTCCCTACTACTCGTTTATGGAAAATCAATGTCTTTTGGTCTGCAAGACCCATAACTTAAAATAAATTTTTTAATTACGTCACTTTTAACAATGTGTTCATAATAACCTCTGTTTATAGGATATATTTGTTTTACTAACGTTTCTACCATTTGGTCTTTATCGGCGGAACCAAAACTATTTTCATTTCTTGCCAATTGTAAAGACACTTCAAAAGCATTTAAATTTGCTTTATCGTTTACCATATGTTCATCTAAGTCTAAACTATTTGGAACTCAAACTTCTTCTATTGGAGTTGAACTTTCCAAACACAACGCTTTCGCTAAGGTTACTCTCAAATCTGATTTTGAAGACATCGAAAAATAAGCACCAATTTTCGACAATTGCTTTTTTTAGTTCTTGCTCTTTCTTTCTTCTTAAGTTTACTCAAGCACTCAATTTCTTTCCTTTATTTTTTTCCACTTTAGGATGATCTAAAACTTGAAATATCTTACAGAAAGGCCAAACAAATTTCCCAATTAACTTAATACGTTATATATTACTCATGGTTATATATAACGTATATATATATATATATATATATATATATATATATATATATATATATATATATATATATATATTATATTATATTTTCTTGGTTCTTAGACCATAAATTATATCATTTTTTCTTTATTTTGTCTTTTTTTGAGTTCAGGTTCTTTATTTAACATTTTTCTTTTGCTTTTTTGATAGGCTGTATATTTTTGGTGGAATAGCATTGTGAATGGTTAGCCTTTTTGTATCTTTTTCAGTTAGTTTTTTTGCATTTTTTTATGAAGGTATTATTTTTCTTTTGATATAAGTTAGTTCAGGTTAAACTTCATTAACTTCAGATGGTATCGGGTATCAGATATATTTTCGATCCATTTGGACCTGTCACTGTTTGTTTCGTTACAGATCTCACGCTTTTCAAATAATTGGTTTACTTTTTTTTGGTGTTTTTTTTTAAATTTTTCTACGCAATTCCTCAAACTTTTTATTTTCTAACAATAAGAACCTACCTAATATATTATTTGTTAAGTATCTCTCAGATGTTTTGTTGTCTCTAATGGATGTATTCAAAGAATTAATTGCTTTAGTTGCCTGTGTAATTGATAAGTTTAAAATACTATATTTAACTTTCATAATGCTATGATTAAATTTATTTTCAAGGTACGTATCTGTAAAGCAAATACGTGAAACATTCAAGTTTAAAAAAGTTGGAGATAGATCTAAATGTGTACATTTAACACTGTTAAATAAAGAACCTAAACTCAAGAAAAGACAAAATAAATTAAAAAGTATATATATATATATATATATATATATATATATATATATATATATATATATATATACCTTACCTGAATCTTTAAAAGAAGACCACATTTGATTATTATTTTTCGTTAAAAATCTACAACCAAATATTTTCACCACCCTTTACTTTAACTTCTTAATACACAAGACAAAACTAAAGATGAGAAAATAATTAAATTATTTCATAACTTCCCAATATGTATTCCTTTCAATTTCTTAACACATCGTTAAAAAAAATGCGTTTCTCTACTCTTTGTTAGCAATTTATACATGACGAACGCTGCGCTGTTTATTGAAATATGGAGAATTTGGGTCGTTAAAAAAAGCCTACTATCTTCAGTAGCATTAGGATAACTACATAAATTTAAAGAAATAGTGTTACTGCACATTCCATCCATAGAGTGATGATTTTTGATAATCTTAAAACATTTTTTCTTTATTTATTTTTCATATATTTTTACAATAAATTATAGCTTACAAAATTCATTTACCGTAATAAAATAATAGGATTGGGACGGCACCTGTCGCGTCTAATGTGACTCAGCGCCGAGTGGTACTGTCATCCCTGCCACCTCTGTAGCTACTTCACTGAGCCATAGTAAATTTTTGAAAAAAAAAGTAATTATTCTCCTACTCATCATAGAAAATTAATTTTGTCAGCTTGCTTAAAATCCTCAGCTCTCGAAACTAAAATATCGCAAAAGTAATAGTTGATATTTTAGTTTTTATGGCTTATAAGAAAAAAATCACCATTTAGTTGATATTTAAAAGCGATATGTTTAAAAAAAATCGACTTTCCGCTAAAATTTTATAAAAACAGCTTAGTTTTGGTCTAAAATTGCAACATTTTCAAAGAATAATTTAATAAAAAATATATCTCTATATAAACAAATTAACTTTTTTCCGTTATGCATGAGGGTTTTTTTTATTAAAGGGACAGAACCAAAGACAAATTTGTTTTCGCAATAACTATTGCATGAACAGAAGAACTCTATTTTAAACGTTTTTTGCAGTAAGTAATTAACAAAATAAATGACACGTTGCTCAAATTGGAGATGTCCTCACTACCCTAACTTATTATTTATACTTTTTTGTCTATAAACTACATCTGAGCCCCTAAAATTAAAAAAAAAAAACGTCTTTTGACATCTTCAAACGCTGAACCTTACCAACCGTCGCCAACTACCATGGCTAGTCTTATATTTGCCTCTTTTGTAATCACCAATAGTCGTTTACCTCTGGGTCAGTTTTTAACCATTTGTAATATAACACGATTATTTAAATTGTAACATTGTCATTTTAATAAAAATTAAAATAAATATAAATTCGATCTGCTCAATTGTTCTTAATTTCCAGAAATGTTCACAAGAATATCATTAATTTATTAACTTATAATATAACATAAATCGTTAAGGTATAGGTATTAAAAATCGTTAGACACCGAACACCAATAGCAAGCTTGATGGAAATTTTTATTTTAATATTGAGATATTTCAGTTTAGATGACCAATTCAAATGAAATTAAAATAAAACGACAATTCAAATCATAGCTTATCACAACTAAAACCAACAAATTACATCTATAAATATTAATAATAATTTATGGACAATATACAAAGCGTAAAATTTTAAAATAGCGGTATGATTTATTTTAGGACTCCGGCCAACCTGGTGCAACTGGTAGGGGGCAATTACAACAAGGATTTTATTTTGCTCCAGTAATTGAAGCTGAAAATAACGATAATCCAGTTCTTACAAATTACCAGTACGAAACCTTAGAAAATGGCGGATTTAATCAAGTGCCGATTTTAATAGGTGTATGTGCAGAGGAGGGTTTAATCAACTTGGACCGTAAGACTATTTGATAATAAAACAAACAATCTAGTATCGATATAATATAAATTTTATTTTTTCGAGGGTATATTTAGAAATGATACATTTAGACATCACCATTATACAATATAAAATAGCATTTAAATCAAATTAATCCTATATGTATCGTTATTTCAGAATGGCTGAATTACACCCTTCAGGGTTACGACTCTGATCCATCGTACATGAACCCACAAAATCTACACATTAGCACTTTAAGTCAGTGGCAAGAAGTTGGAAGCTTATTGAAAAATCATTATTCTCCTTCTAGTTCCTTTATGGACTTCCGACTGGGAGCTATTCGTGTAAGTTGATTATGTCAGTCATCGATGAAATTTTCAATGCTATCACAGAAATAGAGATAATTAAATTGATTAAAAATTATCTATTTCTTGACCAATCATGTGATGTTTTGAAATTGGGGAAATATAAAATACTTTTAGAGATATTGGCAAAAAATCGAAATTTTACATTTTTTTATTCACAGTTTTAATATTTTGATATTATAATCTCAAACATTCTTAAAACCAAACATGTTCTTTAACATTTTGATCAAATATTAACTATGGCCCTAGGGGAACTACAAAGAGTGAACTTTCCGAGTTCAAATGAATAAGAGGGCGAATTTGAACAGAAATTTCCCTTAGCACATCATGACCACAAGTTAGTTAAAACGATAGTAACATATGAAAGGGTAAAATGGTTGATGAAAAACTTTCCCACCTTCAGGTCATTTGGCAAGAATCATATATTTCCAAACTTCCTACAAAATTCCTCCGATATTATAATAGATTGTCTGGTAAAATTTTTCCGCTCGTGTTTGAGCTTGAGGTACATGCTGATGGCGTGGAAGCAAACAAAACTAAGTCTCTCTGCCCTATCAATTTGAGCAGTTTCTAATTAAAGGCACTGGAAAGGTTGGTAGATCGACGCAATAAGGAAAAAATTAATGGTATAGTGTCCCTTAGATCCTTACAATTTGCCCAGCAGGCAGGAAATTCCACAAACACGGCGCCACATCGAGACGACGCGCTGTCGAATGGTCGATCCGCCTTAAGTACTTTTATCGATATCAAGGGGATGTTTGACAACACAACGTGATGTAATGTCCTACAATGACGAGGTGCTGCACAGACAGTAGTCGCAAAGATCAGAGTAATGTTAACTCAAGAATCTAATATATGCTGAGTTTAACAATGTAACTGTTAAGGCACTATCAAATAGGGGCTGTCTAAAGGGAGCATTCCTATCGCCTTTGTTGTGGAGCATTGTATATACCTCAGTTATATACGGGAATGAGGAAGCGGGCCGTCTGGCAAATATGGGGTCAGTAATTGGACCAAATGGACCTCAGCCAATTCAACCTGTCCCAATGACCGTTGATAAAAGAAAAATAAAATTATTGCTATAAAGCAAATTTATTGAGTCGTGAAGAGAAGTTCCTGAAATGAGGTGTACCAAGGAACATATACTTAGACCTAGCGAATGGCTTAGTTGGGAGGGTCTCTCTCTAGGAAGGAAAGAACTGTAAATTGTCGTGAGACTATTGCTAGGACATTGTCACCTGAGGGACCATCTTCCTAAGATTGGTGTCGTAGATAACCCGACGTGCAGATGGTGTCTTAAAGAGGATGAAGCTGTAGATCAGATCCTCAGAGAGTGTCCAGCACTCAACGGACTGAGGCAAAGACATTTCGGCGACACAATTTTGTTCCTGGAAGCAGTATGGTAAGTCCAGTCAACGAGGCTAATGGATTTGTAAAGACGATCAGCCTCGAATAACCTGCAGCCATGGTAGAATATAAAGGGCCCAATGAGGCCTAGGCATCGAGGATGAAGTATTACCACATTTTATTCAATCATTCATTCATTCATTCAAGACGACAACTCATTTATTATATTATGATTTCAATAATTTTTGACATATTTAATTATATATATATATAGTATTGAGACATATAAATCTTGGGTTCAAAAATGACTGCAGTCTTATAAAGTATGTTCCATCTAGTTGCATATGTAGTACGACATACTGTCAGTTAAAATTTCACAACTGCATTAACAATAGCGTAGGTAAAAATGGAATTTTCATGTAATTAGTCCTTATCTTGAATTCCGTGTTTGAAAAATAAAAAAACATATATGAATCAGATACTCGAATCTTCACTTTATCTCAAACTTCGTAAGAATTCAAAAACATATAATGCCCACAGGTGCTGAAATATCGAAGTTTACTTCGTCTTCAAATGGACTTCAAATTAAGGTTTAACATAATGTATGTAAACAGACATGATGTGGCTAAAATTAAGAAATGACGCACATTAATTGGCAAAACTTAAAATACTGTTCTGTAATTCTTTCAAGATAAATTAAATTGAGTTTTTCTGTTTAAAAATGTTATAGCTAGGAAGAAAAAAAAGTAAAAAACAATAAAATAGTAATGTAAGAAACTATTCCTTTTTTTAAATAAAATGTGGGTTAGCGGATCATATTTTGATAGACATTCAATCAGGTCTAAATCTTAAACAGTTTTAATGAAAAAATTGTAAAAACATTATTAATGAGTTAAATACTATCGTTACAATATTAAAACTATTTTAATTTAGCCTTTTGATTTCACCTTATTCTTTTTAGCAAATTGCGTGCTAATGATATCTTCTGTTGTTAATAAAGTACGAAAGCTTTCATGGTTTTAGTCAAGTTGAAAATCATGGTTCTCGAGCTTAGACCGTATCAAATTTGATTTATTATCCGACGTTTTGTCTACGATTGCACGAAACATCTTCAAGGATCTTTATTTTATGAGATTAGAACACTGAAGGACCATCGAGGTGCCTAGTATTTATATCCGACAAGTGCTTAGTGAATCATAATCCATCGTTACAATCGATTTCCGTGTATTGTAGAATGAACCTCTATCTCTATAAATATCATTTGGATATTTACAAATAACGTTTGATTCTCTAATTTTACGTTTAAAGAAACCAGGTACCAAAGTGTACCAAAGAGTTGATAACGGATTGTTTCTGAGAAGGATGATGGTGTGATATTTCATTGAGATATCGATTTGTATGTGTTGGTCCTCCATACACAGAATGTCGTAATTTGCTACTATCGTCCCTTTATACTAATACATCGAAAAAGGGAAGAGTACCCCTTAATTTAGTTTCCACCGTAAATTTTATGCTAGGATGTAGGTGGTTTAAGTGATCCAGGAAATTATGGAGGCTATCTACGCCATGTGGCCAAATTACGAACGTATCATCTACATATCTGCATTAAAATTTACGTTTTAGTAGAGCAGAAGATAAAACGTTTTCATCGAAAGTTTCCATGGCGATGTTCGCTACCACGGGTAACAACGGAGATCCCTTGTCCCCTCTCGAAGTCGTAGAAAGTTCCTCAGACATACTTTAATTAATTAAATCGCCCAATTAGAGCCCGAAGACATAATGGTCAGTCTTGATGTAGAATTCCTGTATACAAATGTTCTTATAAATGATTCAGGTTCCATAATATCGGACATATTACGAAATAACAACATGAACTCCACTCTATTAGAATTAATTAAAGTATATCTGATTTTTACTGATTTTACTTTTTAAGGAACTTTCTGCAAGCAGACTTCAAGAGCGGCTATGGGATTTCTGCTGTCACCCGTCATGGAAGATTTCGATCCAACGTCATACCATCGTACTTCTCAAAAACAATCCGTCACTAAATCTTTGGTACATAGAGTTTTTTCAATATGTGATGAAATCAGAAATAGAAAAACTGAATAATGCTCTATCAGGCAACGAATATTACGCTGAATACATTAGACGTCCTATTAATAAATATAAAACCCAACTTCTCAACAAATTATCATAAATGTTCCACCTGTGGACAGTGTTGTCTTACCTTATATACACGGAGCTACCGACAAGATTGCCAGGTTGCTCCGAAAATTAAACATTCGAAAAATTTTCAACACATCTAAGAAAGTTGGACAATGTTTGAAGTTATCAAAGGGCACAATACCATTACAAACCGAAGGCGCTTATAATATACCTTGCTCTTGTGGTAAAGTGTACGTGGGTAAAACAGGATGGTTTATATCCACTAGGCTTAAGGAATATGAAAGATGAATTAAGAAAAAATAAATAATACAATCTGCAGTAGCTGAACACCAGCATTGCATAGGTCACACCTTTACTGTAAAAGAAACTAAGGTGCTAGTATCAGCATCTTGTTTCTTTAAACGTAGAATTAGAGAATCAATCGAAATTAATAAATATCTAAATAATATTAATACAGATACATGTTATATTCTACATCACGCCTGGAAATCGATTGGGATACCGGGTTGTTGCTCCTCGATGTTCATTCGGTGTTCTAATCTCGAGGAGTAAAGATGTCTGTGCGATCGTAGACGAAACGTCGGATAATAGTTCCAATTTGACACAGTCTGAACCCAAGAAACATGATTTTTATTTTCTATTGTTGTTGAATAACTGTAATTAAATATATATTATTTGGTTTTCCTTATAGTATTTTACAGAACAGGATTTTATGAAATCTGCAACTAAACATGCTGATCTGCAATCGAAATTCACCGACGTCTTTTTCTATCAGTTTTCATACACTGGAGTAATGGGTGGAAATACCGATCACAAGTTACCAGGTAAGAAATTGTTCACTACCAAATATTTTGTTTCTATTTACAATTTTCTAGTGTTTTATCTCAAAAAATGCTTACCTTTGAAAAATTTGCCAATTATAATAATAATTTTATATAGCTTTTATTTATTATCAGGAAAGTCCAAGTTAGCACTATATTATTAGGCAAACTTATTCTATTACACGCTTTTATTTAACTTCACTTCTATATGGAATTTAAACTCCCTCTAAAAGATGTTTGGAAGGTCTACTATAAATGTTAGAAGACTCAAGAAAAATCTTCTTTCTTATTGCTGTTAAATACACCTTAAGTGTTATATTTCTTGCCTATATCATGTGATGAGAATATTCACTCAGATTTGGAAACGAAAGTTATATTTTTATTTCCTATTAATTTTAGGATCTGCAAATGTAACACATACTGAGGAATGGGGATATATCTTTGGAGGAGGGCCACTTAATTGGTTCCCAGAAAGCGATCAACTTGTGCATAATAGGATTATGAGAATATGGACAAACTTTGCTACATATCAGTAAGAAATACTTTATTTTGGAAAATAAATTCATCCGTAATTGCAACACTTGTGTCGTTCACCTATTAGGACAGCGGACTTAGCATCTGGAAGAAATTTATTGTTAGTAGACTTCTGACTACATAGAAAACTTTAGAATGATAATGCTATCTTATGTCTCATTTTCTTTTTTGGGGAAAATTTTTTATTTAATAATTAAGATGGGAAAAAACAATTTTTTCGAGTTCCAGGAAAAGCTATTCTTTTCGGTAAAAAAGTTTCAAACAGTAGATATGAGTTTTGAAAGTACCCATAAAATGAGATAAAGCTCATCCAAATCGAATAATTTGTTTCTTAGTTATTGTAAAAAAATCTGCTAAAATGGCTGTTTTTTCAATTGTTTATAAACAATAGAAAAATACATTACATTAAATTTATACTATACCAAAAGGAGCCTCTTGTTGCATACAACATTTCACGTTTTTTTGATTGTTTATTCTCAGCGATATAGATACAGTGACCTGCGGGTACGTAAATGAAAGCTCGAGACTTAGACTAACAACACCCTAACAAAAAAGAACCAAATTAGTTGTTGATTTAATTGTTGAAAGAGATAAACAAATTTGTGGTTGGTGTTCTCGTTATAAACAAATAGAATAACTCTTCGACAATTGTTGATATCGAAATGTAACTAAGTAGACGTGATAGGTGAGATTTTGGCACATATTTTGAAAAAAAAAAACATATTCTGTATGACCACTAGAAGCTGAGATAGATTTTTAAAAAAATCGCTGCTGCGTTGTTTATTATTAAGGGATTATTTAAGTAGGAACTCATAAGGAGATGATTAAACTATTGTATGCAGCAGTTTTCAAAATTGTTAATGTTGCAATAGTTTAAACTTGCACCTACTTCAAGAGTCAGTAAGTAATCAGTGGAGATGGGCGTTTTTTAAACCTATGGCGCGCGGAAAGAAACGTGACTAGAATGATCCACATTCGTTTGGCAGGAAAAATTTGGATTATTGGAATATCAGTCATAGAATCTTAATTTTTTCTAATTTGTGATTTCTCGACGAGATATAAACAATGGATGATATGTTTGTGTAATCTAATTATTGTTAAACATAGCAATAAACAAATTGTTGCACGTGCTTTTAAAAATGCAAAAAAAAAGTTACGGTGGTCAACAGTACACTGCTAACTAGGAATATTAAAAATCAAATTGATTTTTAATGTACCATTAATATCTATGGAGTTATAACATGAAACAAATTCTGACTGCCATTTGCCGCCAAATTATTGGTTGCACAAGAAAAACACAAGATAACTTTTTTGTTTATTTTATTACATGAACATTTATCACGTACACGTTTCTTAGACATTGATGGACACTCATTTTTGAAACCCTTATCGGTTTCATTATTATCATTACAACTATCATCATCATTATTACTCTCATCGTCATCATCATTATTACTGTCATTATCATCATCACTGTCATCATTGACATAATTATCATCATCATCATCAACATCATCATTATTATCATAGTTAAATATTATATTATTTTTCCCCAATTACTTTCGACATCTTTGAAAGTAATGCTACAATAATTCTCGATTGGATAATCGCTTACAATATAATCGTAAAATGTAGTTTATTCTTCATTTCGAAACATAATAATGCTATCAACAAATGTTTCTATTTGTTCCATGCTATATCTCGATAAATATTAATGGTACACTAAAAATCAACCTAATTTCTAATATTCCTAATTGATAGTATTCTGTTGACCACACAAACAATTTTTTCGTAATTTGAAAAGCACGTAAGTACGTTAAAATTATAGCTATGCATAAAATGTATAAAAGTGCAATAATTTGTTTATTGCTATGTTTAACAATAATCTCATTACAAAAAATATTATCCATTGTTCGAATTCGAAGCGTCCGAGTCACGTTTTTTCCGTGCGCCAAGGCTGAAAGAACGCCTCCCTCCAGTGCTCACTTTCTGACTCTCGGAGTAGGTGCAACTTTAAACTATTGCTACATCAACGATTTTGAAATAATTGAGTTGAAAACTGCGGCATACAATAGCTTAAGTATCTCTCTATGAGTTTCTACTCAATAATCTCTTAATGTTAATAAATAACTCCGCAGCGATTTTTTAAAAAAAACTATCTCAGCTTCTAGTGGTCATACAGAATATCTTTTTTTTAGAATGTGTATCAAAATCTGTTATCGCGTCCACTTATCTGCTTTCGATGTCAACAATTGTCGAGGAGTTATTTTATTTGTTTATATTGAAAAAACAAACCCTAATTTGGTTTATCTATTTCAACAACTTAAGATCAACAATTCATTTGGTTCTTTTTTGTTATTGTTAGTATAAGTCTCTAGCTTTCATTTGTGCACCCGCAGACTGCTGTACGACCTCTAGATCGCTTATAATAAACAATAACAGGAAAACATAAAAAGTTCACTGTGCAACTATTGAATATTTTTACTTGAAAGTCTGCAAATTTGTTGCATGCAATAAGAGGCTCCTTTAGTTGCAGTATAAAGCTAATGCAATATATTTTTCTACTGTTTATAAACAATTGGAAAAACAGCCAATTTAGCAGCAATAACTAACGAAAATATTATCCAATTTGGATGGGCGTTAGCTCATTTTGTAGATACTTTTTAATGCGCAAAACTTTTGTTCCAAACTTTTATCATTCTGAAGATTTCTGCGTAGTCAGTATACTAACAATAAATTTTAAAATCATCTCATATAAGGCTAACGCCGCCGGTCTATACACTGGATACTGACAAACCAAAATATTTTTATATAAATTTAAAATATCGAAAATTGGAAGATATTATCTGATTTTCTTATAAATAAGCCAGGCTGTTTTCAAAATCTTGCGATACGGTTAATAAAACATGGATCTCATTAAATCTGTGTTTGCCTATTTTAATTTTTGTCAAAGGACATATTGAACATAGCTTCCAATAAGCTTAATCGATATTTAACACGATTGCTTTCAGTGTGGAAATTTAGATACAATTTTATTTCTCGCTTGTAAAAACGTATTTTAAAATTTTTTCTTTTTAAAATTATTACTATTTTTTTAGGAACCCAACACCAACTCCAGAAGAACTTCTTCAATACGTTACTTGGCCTAAAGTGCAATCTGGTAATTTCCAATATGTAAATATTGGAAATTTTGATAACACTGACTTACAAATAGTTCAAGGCAAACCACGAGCTGAAGGAATGTCTTTTTGGGAGAGTATTTATGATACCTATGGGAATAGACCATTCGATTCTTATTAACCACGTCAAACATAATAGATATTATAAATATTAGCAAACATTCAATACTATTTCCCGTAATATAATTTGATTTTTTGATCTATTTGCATCATTTCCTATGTGTTAAATTGTAAAATGTAAATTGTGGGTCATTCAAGCATTTTGCCAATAATTATTTTTCTTCGTAACAGTAATCTGTTACCCCAAGTACCAAGACGTTCCCCGAAGTATGTACGTTTCCTAGAAGGTTTTTTGTACATTGCACCTACAGGGAAGATGTTCCGCTATTCTTAGTCCCTTATTGCAGAAAGGTAAACTTTGCTATCACTGTGCACTACGAAAATTATTTCGTGATAAATTAAAATTTTTTGAAAAACTTCCTTCGAGTTAATTAAATCAAGAAACTCATTACTGTCATCACTGTCTGAGATATCCATATTAATATTGAACGAGACGAACAAATTTTCAGCATTTTCATACCTGCGGGTTTAAAAATTTTTGCCACATTTTACTGAGTGTAGTTATGCATAAGTTAAATAATACTGAAAATTGTTAAGTAGATCTGTGTTAATTCTTTTAATTTTTAAGAATCAAAGATGAGTGCTAAGGTAATTTTAAGTAGGGTAACTGAAAAAAATATGAGCGGTTTGTGTAAGATCGTTTTTATCTGAAAAGACTAAGTATACCTTCAAACGAAATTACACCCTATTGGTGCATGTAGAGTTGGGGGTCTGTACACCGCGACCTGGTAGCTCTATTGTGCCCCCTACTGCTGCCCAGTCGTAAGAGTTACCTTTCGGCTAGAGCAGGTCCTCCAGTCCTATTTCCCTCAGAAATCTTAGGATGTCGGACGGCTTCAAGGTGGATACCTCCCTTTCTTCGATTTGGTATGTTCCCAAGAACGGAATCCTAGGGTTTTCTATAGCGCTGCACTCTGAAAGGATATGAATAGAGGTTTTGTCCTCCTCCTCACAGAATCTTCACTCTTCTCTTTCTACCAGTCCAAGTTTCTAGTAGTGTCCCTTCAGCTGGCAATGTCCCGTCAGGATCCCTGTCAGAACTCTGAGTTGGTTTTTATTTATGCTTATGTATTCTTTGAATCTCTTCTTGTCGTATTTCCTCAGAAGTGTCTTCGCATCTCAATCCGTGCAGCTCCGTACAATAATTGGATCTCCTGCTTTCTCCTTCTGTCTTTAGTTCTTCCAGCATTACGCTGCTACTGATTCCACAGAAAGGCTCTGGTCCCAGAAATGGTATCTCAGCCCGATTTCTCGTAAACTTGTCTAGTATTTCATACCCTCTATCCCGGTATGTCCCGGTACCCACATTATTCTTACTCAAATCATTTAGTTCCTCTAAGCATTCCCAGTCATCTTGGAACTGATAACTTGAGAGCTCAGTGCACTGATGGCTGCTTGACTATTCAACAAGATGATAATCTTTTGGCCTAACCTAATGGCATGTAATTCTGCCTGGAAAATGCTTGGTGACTTACCAAAGATTTCATAGTGTCTGGTGCAGAGTCCATATATTCCTCCGTTGTTTTGGAGCCATCGGTGTACCATATAGTGGATTTCTTGCTGAATTTTTCGATGATGTTTCTGTCTCATTCGCTCTTGCGACTCAATTTTGTGCTGAAGTTTTTCACAAAGTTGAATTCCTTTTTTATTTCATCTTAGGCACGTCCCAGATTTGTTTACTTCTGGATAAAAGATTAGACCTTCGTCTTATGACCTCATCTCTCATCATGTTCTCGCCATGTTCTCTAGAAATATATGTAGAGGTGTGAGGTTTAGGATTACTTCCATGGCGGCCGTTGGGCAGGTTTTCATTGCCCCGGTTGTACATGCACAGGCCAGTCTTTGAACTTTCGAGAAGTTAGCTCTCATATTAGCCAGACTGGTTCTTTTGCTCCAGGTAACTGTGATATATGGTCTCACTATTGCAGTGTATATCCACTGCACGATTTTTAGGTTTGTATCCCATCTTTTTCTCGCAAAGTTTCTACAGACAGGCTTTTGTAGCCTTGTTGATTACTCCTTTTTCAAGCTTTTCCAGAGGAGTTTGTTTTCCAGAGTCAGTCCCAGATATTTAATCTCTGACTTCCACTCAATAACTTTTCAATTCGTTTTGATGGTTTTCAGATTGAGAAGGCTACTAGTGGGGTTTTGGTGGGGTTGATGTTTAGTCCCATCATCTGGCACCATTCTCTAGTGTATTCCAGCCCTCTTTGAGCTATGTCACAGAGGGTGTTTTAGAATTTTCCTCTGCGATCACGACCACGTCATCGACATAACCCTGACAAGATATGCCGAGACCAGTCAGATCACAGAGGAGTTGGTCTACAATTAAGCTCCTCATAATTGGAGAGGCTACTTCCCTTCTGACGGAATCCTCTTGTGGTAAAGAGGGCGATAGTGTCCCGTCCTATCTCTGTCTCTGCTACTCTAGTAGTCTAATGTCATCTTCATAGTTCTATATTCATAGAACTATTTTTATAGTTCTATAGTCATTACATCTTTGTAATAAGGTACGAAGATAAAGGGTGTTTTTTATAGAGGTATAGAAATTTTAAATGGAATAAAACAAAGATGAATTTTTTAAATTCACATGAAATTTACTTTATTCGAAAGATAACCTTCTGGCATTATAATTTAAATATGACTTCTGGCATATGACCGCCACGGCTGGCTCGGACGTAGTCTAATCAGGAGGTCCAATTTTCGATGACTTTTTCCAACATTTGTGGCCGTATATCGGCAATAACGCGGCGAATGTTGTCCTCCAAGTGATCAATCGTTTCGGGCTTATCGGCGTAGACTAGCGACTTCACATATCCCCACAGAAAATAGTCTAGCGGCGTTAAGTCGCACGATCTTGGAGGCCAATTCACGGGTCCGAAACGTGAAACTATGCAGTTACCAAACATTTCCTTCAATAAATCAATTGTGGCACGAGCTGTGTGACATGTTGCGCCGTCTTGTTGAAACCACAGCTCCTGCACATCATAGCTGTTCAATTGATGAACGAAAAGGTCAGTAATCATGGCTCTATAGCGGTCACCATTGACTGCAACGTTCTGACCAGCATCGTTTTTAAAGAAGTACGGACCAATGATTCCACCAGTCCATAAAGCACAACAAAGTCAGTTTTTCTGGATGTAACGGTGTCTCAACATACACTTGAGGATTATCATCACTCCAAATACGGCAGTTTTGTTTATTGACGTATCAATTCAAACAAAAGTGAGCTTCATCGCTAAACAAAATTCGCTTATGAAAATCGGGATCAACGGCAATCTTGTTTTGGGCCCATTCACCGAATCTACGCCTTGCTAGGTGATCGTGTGGCTTCAATTCTTACACGAGTTAGATTTTGTAAGCACGCAAACCAAGATCTTTCCGCAAAATCTTCCATAAAGTGAATGGACACATATCCAATTCCTGTGCACGATGGCGGATAGACTGATTCGGGTCTTTCTCTACGCTACGCTCTACAGCAGCAATGACTTCCTCTCTACGCACTGTACGACGTCTCTGTGGATGTGTATTATCATTTAGAGTAAACGTGGTGCGAAAACGTTCCATAGTTAATCAAATTAATTGCTCTGATGGACGATTATGTTGACCGTAAAATGGACGTAGTGCGCGATACGTATTTCGAACAGAACCATGATTTTCAAAATAAATTTGCACAATTTGGAAGCGTTGTTCAGGCGTCAGTCTATTCATGTTGAAATGCCAAACCAAACTAAACATAAATCACTTGACAGTTGACAAAATGGCCGCCAGTTAAAAAAGTGTTGCCAACTTAAAGTTCTATACCTCTATAAAAAACACCCTTTATAAGTAAATAAAAGAAACGAAATCATACACTTCCTAGGGACGAAACATTTTAGATCGACCCGCTTAAGTCCTATTATTTATTAAGTTAAATAACACAATATGATTTTATCCCCAAATCTAAAATAATTTATCAATTCTGGCCTTTATTGTGTTGCTGATAAGATGACACCGATATGTGCATCTGCTTAGAAGATCATTGGGGTATTACCTATTTAGCAAGTCTGAATCTCCAATCTATTCAACTTTTTCACCCATTTCAGATCCGTCTAGATAACACAAATTTGAATCCGCAACATTTCATAGTTTATATCGAAGTTTACCTTTTTGAAATGCATAACATAAATAAATGCCTAATAGAAATATTAATTTATTAACGGCAGCCTAACATAAAAAAGATAAATATTTATTTAGTCATTCTGCGGACGCAAACATTTTCTATACAATTTTTCAATATTGACTTAAGAATTAGTACCAAGGCCAATTATTAATTTAAGTATGGAAGTAACTGGATTTATTATGACAAACTTAGTTTTTTCCGAGAATAGTCATTTAAACACCTACTAGTTATTTCTGATTTCCAAGCTTATCTGTAGAATAACGAATACAAGATAATTATTTGGAATTGGAAATCAAATATACTACAATAAAAACTTGAGTTATCAAATTTTCAAAACTTCATGAAGATCGAGGTCCCACGTATGAGTATTAAACGTAATTTTATTTCATTTATTATTCTGCATTTTATAAAATGTTTTGCCTAAAAAAAAGTTTTGTAAAATTGGGATTATTTAAAAAAAGGACATAATTCTCCTAAAAATATTTTTGCACTTAAAAATTATCATAAAAGGTGAGATAATTAATTGCATGTCATTTTTGCCTATTAATTATTAAAGTCAGCCATAATTAATAGTTTTTTAATTGAAACCTAGATATTTATGAAAATACTGCATTATAGTTTAGGAAAACTTTTATGAATAATAAAAACCCATGGGAAAAATGGGGAAAGTGTTACAGTGACGATGTGCATAATCGTTCGCCTCTGGCAGTTATTGAAAATTTATTTATAAAATTTTAACAGGTCTTTTCATTAAAAGATGAAATAAACTTTACCCGTTATCACACTAATAGATGGGCTATGTTGATCTACCAGCACAACCAAACACTCAACCGACATCGTTCCCAGAAATTTAGCCTCCTCTTTATCAACGAATTGTGATAAAAGATTTGTACCTTCATATTTACAAGATCCAAATGACTCAAGAGCTGCAGCTTATTAATCAATGATAGTGCACATTGACGATGCATTCTTTAATCTTTAATGACGAGGCTCCATTTTCCCTCATCTGCTTCCTTGACAAGCAAAATTTTCTCCTCTGAGAAGCAGAAAATCCACATACTTTGCAGGAACTTCTGATACATCCGTAAAAAGTAACATTTTGATGTGCTATGTAGGCAAGAAGAATCATCGAACGAAACTGATGAATGTACCTCCATAACTGTCAATGGCGATTGCTACCATGGCATGTTGGCAAATTTTTCTTCACAAGAATTAGATAAAATGGATTTTACTTTAATGTGGTTTCAACAAGATGCAGATAGCTGTAACAACGCATGCAAAACAATAATGTTATTGCAAACGAAGATTTTAGGTCGTGCCATCTCGTTTTGAAGACCAATACTAGCCGCCAAGAAGTTTCAATTTAACCCGTTTGGATTGTTTTTCTTTTTTTTTTTTTTAAGTGTGGTGTACGTGAATTATTCAAGATGATTCAAGAACTCTAGAAAGAAATTGTAAGCTAAATTATTCAAATTCGGCGGCTTTTGTTCCAAAACGTATTTTGAAATTTCATCGAAAGAGTACATACCTGCTAACGAAGCAGCTATGACCTATTTGAAATATTGTCTCCCATTTAATGTAAATTATTCCACTGCATATATCAATAAAAATTTCTAAGAAATTCATTAAAAATATTTTAAAATTATTTAATATTCTTATTGGGTCACCCGTTATATGAGAATGTTACTTTTTGGTAATTGTTCATTGGCTGGAGTGGCCCTTAATGCACACAGTGCTTAGGGCGGCTCATATCTGTGAAGGCCTTTGAGTAGTGGGCTCTAGTCTTACCTGCTGAAATACTTTCTTCTAATAAGGTGCATAAGAGAGCAAGTTTTTGATAAAATTAGCCTTTTTGGGTAAGAAGATTAAAAATTTATGGAGAAATGTTGACTAATAAATTGTTTGTAAGTTTCTAGATCCCTCACCTAGATAGCCTCATGATGTGAACTCCTAACTAGTAAAATATCTATGTGTAAAAAATAAAATAAAAGCTATCACATTGATGGTTTTCTTAAGTTTGTTCAATTCTTTTACTAATACTATAATAATCCTAATTAAATCAAGTTTACTGACCTTATTCCTAATTCTTCCGGCATTGATGGAGTAGTCTCATGTGACTGGTAACTTCAGATGCTGTGACGTCGTGCCAATACGTGGCTGGGTGTGTGATATATTTTCTAAAAAAGGTGACACGAAAAGTCAATTTAACGCTGGATCGGCCATGTGCTTCTAGCTTCCATTCATAGGCATAAAATAGACAACAAAAGGAGGCAGCTTGAGCAAGCACGGAGGACGAGGCATGAAGCATCCTGAAGTAAATAAGAAGGCGACATAAGTCGCCATATAATTAATTTTCCAAAAAACTTACGTCATCGAGCAACGACTTATCATCAATAGTGCTCTAGCTTTGGCAACGGAACGGATCAAGGAAAGACGACCGAACAGTGACATTGCCTCCATTTCCTTCGTATCATTAAATAACACCTTGTAAAAGGAATATAAAAAATATTACCATTATACCAAATATCGTAACATTAATGTGCGAAAATATGAAAATGTTACACCATTATATTTTAAAGGGAAATATTAGTTAAAATCGTTCCGTTAAGGAAGTGAATTAATTCAAGATGATCCAAGAAGCGTAAGGGGTTCATGCGTAGCCAGTTCTAATTTATTTATTTATTTATTTATTGATACTCTTACAAACACCTAAACATAACATGCTACAAGGTAATTATAAGTAAGAGAAATTTTACAGACCTAACTAACACAGAACAAAGACAGCACAGACAAGAATCTGAATAAACCTAAAGGTCACTGCATAAGTTGAAATTTCTTGGTACAATTAAAAAAGTCAATATCATTATTCTTATATAGTATGTTGCATTCAGTTAACATTAAATTCATGGGAGAACGACTACCAATGGAGACATGAAAGAATTTTTCCTTTTGTATCCTTAATCCTATCTTTGGTACATGAAGAGGTATATAATTAATCAAAGAACAATTGTTAAATTTTATATTATTGATAATACAATAAACAAATATCACAGATTGAATTTGCCTTCTTTTCTGAAGAGTTTGAAATTTAAAGCTTTCTAACATACTGCTATAAGAGATCAGATATGGATATAAGTTATTTTTCCTAACATACAAATATCTCAAAAACCTTTTTTGAACACGCTTAATAGCATCACAATGCACATTTGCACTAGGAGACCATATATTAGATGCATATTCTAGATGAGGACGAACAAGTGCATTATACAATTTTATTATTATATTATGGTTATTAAACTGACTTGTATTTCTAATCACAAAACCAAGCATCCTAAAAGCCTTTTTAATAATATTGCGGTAGTGGGTATTAAATTTCAAATTAGACTGGAAGTGCACCCCCAAATCCCTACATTCAGTCTTTTTTTGTAGTTTTGCTCCATCGATAAAGTAATTAAAATTAATAGGATTTATTTTATTTGTATAAGACAAAAAGAAGCATTTATTAGTATTTAAAAACATTTTATTTAATTGAAACCATTCTGTTACTGAATTTAAGTCTGCTTGCAGTGCACTACAATCATTACTGTTTGTTACTTTCTTAAATATTTTAAAGTCATCCGCAAATAAGAGACCATCAGAATGTTTAACACTATTAGGTAAATCATTTATAAACATTAAAAATAACAGTGGGTCCAGGTTGCTACCCTGCGGTACACCAGATGTTGCCATAAAAGCCTGAGAAAATGACCCTCCCACTCTCACCATGTGCGGCCTACACGAAAGATAACTTTTCATGAAGAGGTAAGCATTCCTAGAAAAGCCAAACTCGACAAGCTTAGCCAGCAACACCCGATGGCCCACCTTATCAAATGCCTTTGCACAATCGATATACACTGTATCCAACTGCTTCCCGCCATCAATAGCCTCCGAGGCATGATTTGTAAACACACATAAATTTGTTACTGTGGACTTTCCACTTACAAATCCATGTTGTTGTTCTACTATTTTATGAATGATGTTGGTCATAATGTCATCTGAAAGGATCATCTCAAATATCTTAGCAAGTGAATTAAGTATACTAATTGGTCTATAATTTTCAACATTTGTTTGTTTACCATCCTTAAATATGGGAGAAATAATTGCTGTTTTTAGTTTATTGGGAAAAATTTTTGTTTTTAGGGCAACTTGAAAAATATGAGCAATAGGGGCTGCTAAAAAGTCTGAGCAGCCTTTATAGATATATGAGGGAATATTATCCTCTCCTGTGCATGATTTGTAAACACACATAAATTTGTTACTGTGGACTTTCCACTTACAAATCCATGTTGTTGTTCTACTATTTTATGAATGATGTTGGTCATAATGTCATCTGAAAGGATCATCTCAAATATCTTAGCAAGTGAATTAAGTATACTAATTGGTCTATAATTTTCAACATTTGTTTGTTTACCATCCTTAAATATGGGAGAAATAATTGCTGTTTTTAGTTTATTGGGAAAAATTTTTGTTTTTAGGGCAACTTGAAAAATATGAGCAATAGGGTCTGCTAAAAAGTCTGAGCAGCCTTTATAGATATATGAGGGAATATTATCCTCTCCTGTGCTTTTTTTGGTTTTAGTTTTTTTATACTTTTCTTTACAGTCTCCTCTGATATTAAAGAAAATTCCAAGTCTCCCCATCTATTAATATCTATAGGGTCGCCGTTGGACACTGATGACAACTCAAACACTGAACTGAAATACTGTGCAAAAGCATTGGCAATATGTTCGTGCTCTTCCAATGATACTCCATTATAAGACATAACCCTTGGCATACCATACCTTTTACTCTTACAGCCAACATACATCCAAAAACTGCTAGGATCAAAATTTACATTATTCTCTATATTTCTTAAATACAAAGAGGACTCATAATCAATCTGTTTTTTTAATATTATACCTTAAGTTACGATATTCTTCATATTGAAAAACACTAGCTTTGCCACATTGTATATGTCTATGTATTCTATTCCTTAATTTTATTTTACGTACTAAATCATTTGAAAACCAAAGAGGATATTTACAATAATTTAATTCACTATTACCAACAGATTTAGCTTTTTTTGAAATTGCGTTATTTAAGCAGTTAAGAAATTTGTCATAAAATATGGCAACACATTCATTTGGATCTGTAAATTTTTTTATTTCAGACCAATTTGTTTGTTGTATTAGGTTGTAAAGCTTTAAAAAGTCACCTTTAGCATAATCATATACAAAAGAGGTAGATATGGTACTTTTAATTAAAGATTGTTGGTTATTTATTTGCACAGACATAGACAATGATGGATGATATAAATCTTCCACAATTAAGGGAGAATCGCACCTTTCTAATGATATAATTTCAGTATTAGACAAAACAAGACCTAGCTTTCTCTGCATATGGTTAAGAACTGTATTATACTGAGTTAAATTATTAATTTCAAGAAACTGACTTAGTAGCACAGATTTATCACAGTCGTTTTCCATATATTTAGGTACATTAAAATCACCTATTATTATAACCCTAACACTAGTTGATAAAATATTGGACAAACACTCATAAAATTTTTTATACATATATATACTCTGATTTGGTGGAATATATACACAGCATACATATAAAAATAGTTTTCTAAATTTAACTCTTAATATCACACATTCAATATCACAGTTAGTCTCAATCACCTCAAATCGAAACTTTTTCTTAATTGCGATTAAAACACCGTCACCCCTCTTGCTATCATTACATCTATCCATTCTTTTCACGTTGTACCTTAGGTCAAAAAGCTCAGAATCATGGAAGCTAGCATTTAATCATGTTTCTGTTAAAAATATTAAGTCGTAATCCTCAGACAGACTACTATTATGAAGTTGAGTAGTTTTTGTTCGAAGACCTCTGACATTTTGATAGTAAATATTTATTAGTCGAGTGTTGTTCACATTTAGCTCTGAGGATGTACCTGTTCCTCTGATTGCGGCAGCATCCTCCTTTGCGAGAAAAACCGTGAGACAAGTGATGTAAGCAGAAGATCGTCCTTTGAAGTTGTCTTTACTAAAATATTATCATATCTATCCTAATGGTCTTGATATTTCTGTACGATAAATTGCTTAGAAAGAAAATTTGTTAAGATCGTTTGAAATCTTTAGATTTGAACAATGTCTTCTTTTTATACAAGATAGTAACTGGCGAGTCCATGAAATTGGTTCTCTATCTCCAGAGATGACTCAACGATTCTGTTTTTTGAAAACAAGCAAAAGTTATTCTTGTTCAGTACGTACCGAAAGGCACTGAAATAAGAGAAATTGATAAATGCGTGCAACTATTGATAAAAACGTTCTGGGTTGTGTTCCAAGAATGTCTTCCTTCTTTAAGACAGTAGTCGCTGGTTCAACTTCTTCAAACTTCATAAATTTGAAGAACTATATTAATGAATATCGACAGTAACTAGTTGAAAGAACATGAATGAATGAATGAATGAATATGGGGTGGTGATACTAGATCATCGATGCCTAGACCTCCATTGGGCCCTTTACATCCCACCATATCTGCAGGTTATTCGAGGCCGATTGTCTTTGCGAATCCAAGCAGCCTCGTTAGTTGAAGTTGCCCAACTGATTCCGGTAAAAAAACTGAATCTCCGAAATATCTCTGTTTCAGTCCGTTGAGTGCTGGGCACTCTTTGAGAACATGGTCAACAGTTTCATCCTCCTCCAAACACTATCTGCATGTCGGGTCGCCTTCGACACCAATTCTATGAAGATGGCCCCTGAGCTGACAATGCCGTGTCAACAATCCCACCACAATTCACAGCGCCTTTCCAAGGAGAGAAGCTCCTTAGTACGCCGTGCGCTAGGCCCAGTATATGTTCCTTAGCACACCTCATTCCAGAAGCTACCCTTCAAGATTCAATTAATTTGCTTTCCAGCAACGATTTTATTTCCCTTTTGCCAATAGCAATTGGGGCAGGTAATATTGATTGGGGTCCATACGGTTCGGTCGCCAAACCCAACTTTGCCAGACTCATTCCCGCGTATGCCCAAGTGACCGGGGACCCATACAAGTCTGACTATGCAGCCTTTCCTTGTCATACCATTTAGTGGAGTTCAGTGGCAATATCGCAGCCTTACTGTCTGAGCATATATTTATTACTCTATTCCTGCACTCAGACACCAATCGCGAAGTCACGACACTGGACTTCAGTGCCAATATCGCAGCTTTACTGTCTGAACATAAATTTATAACTCTATTCCTGTCTATGTCCCTCTCACAGAGATGGGCACACTGCAGAATAGCATAAATTTCTGCTGTAAAAATTGTCGCACATTGTCCGATAGCGTAGTACTCTCCGACTCCTGTGCTCCTACCGATTACTCCGGCTCCACCTCGTTGAAAGAGCATATAAGGGCCAATGAGAATAAATTACGCCAGAAAACTGTTGTTTGAATAATCATTTTAAATATCAATAAATTGTAAGAAATGATTAAATTTGTCATTATGTCACACAAGAGATATAAAGAAATAAAGCAAATTCATAAGTAAATTTATTCAACCAAATAATTATTGGAGGAACCATCTTATAAAACATCTAATGGGGTAGCATATAATTGTTGAAAAAACGTGCTTATTTACGTACTGTTATCTTTGAAAATTTAACTATTTGCGCAACAAAAAGGTTTTCAATTTTCCAGGTAAGTAGCTTAATACATTTTTAAAGTAAAATGCTTTGAAAATATTGAAGATAAGCGAGCATAAAGGGTCCGTTGCATACCTTTTGCCTCAAAATCTCATAATAAATCGACCGGAATCTTCCGCACGGCCAAATATGTTGTTTTAGGATATCTTAAGGACTATATTATGTCCTTAGGAACAAAGTGTGTTTTTCTACCACCATTAAAAAGTCGACAATTTAAAAAAATAATAATAGGAAGACAATAGACGCGGGTGCTGAACTTGAACAAACATTTTCGAAAAAAAACAAATCTATAATATGTTTATCCTCATTAAAATTTAAAAGTCGATAAATAAACCGCCAAATAATATTTTAGAGACAGCAGGATATATTATAATAAACTTGTTCTCCAAAATGCGTTTAAAATATAGATTTCCACAACTTCTTTTTTTATAAGAGGCAGAGATCAGTGAATTTGGATATCAAATTTGCAATGAGCACATTCTGAGATATTTTATGCAAAGAAAGCATTTTGAGAACTCGTTAGCAGTCATCATGTAAGTTATTCATCCTAATTTGGTTATTTCAAATGGAACACACTATATATTTTAAGCTGATAAGGTAGAATTTTTAATTATGTTTATTACAATATACCACATATCATGTCAAAATGAAAAGACAAGCTGAAATTTGCGATTTTTTTTTATTCATGTCATGTCACGAATAAAAAACAAAAAAAGGTGTTATGACACTTATATTTAAACTTAATGAGTACACTTACTATTTATTTAATGAGAACAAAAGACAATGAGAAAATATTATTTAAAAAAAAAAGAACAAAAACAAAACATAATCTATTTTCAATAACAAGCTGTATCCTTTCTAAAAAAATCAAGACAGGAAGAAAAGCAAAAGGGTCCCCAATAGTGTCAACACACTTTTGACAAAGCTTTCTTACCGCGTTTAGAAAATGAACACTTCTTAGATTTCTAATCTCGTTGTAAATTCTTTCAAGAGGTTTTTCCTGAGTATTAATAGTTTATATATATATATATATATATATATATATATATATATATATATATATATATATATATATATATATATATATATGTTTATACGGCTTGTGGTTATATCCACATTATGCTGTTGTAGTGCTGAAATCACATTCAGCAAACGTACAACTATATGCAACTCCGTATGTAAGTGAAGTAAAATGCAAAACAGTGAATGCAAAGGATATGATGGAGAGAAGTTTGCATTCACTGTTTCGCATTTTACTTCATATATATACATATATATATATATATATATATATATATATATATATATATATATATATATATATATATATATATATATATATAAACAATGGTGTTAGATCCAGAGAGCGTAGCGGCCACTTCACCGATCCACATGTACCCAACCATGTATCGGGAAAATTACTGTTTAAATACTCCCTTACTCCAAAAGCACTACCTTGTTAAACATAAATGGTAAGACGTTCTACCAATGGTTCATCATCCAATAAATTCACAAGATTAATTTCTGATATATTAATGTAAACCTCTGTATTGAGATTTTCTTCGAAAATATGATAAACTAGCTTATAAGCTTCGAAAAACAATTTCTATTATAAGACAATCTGCAGTGCTGAAGAACTTCTTGCACTATATAAGGACAATGTCTATCGTCATATCGGTTTAAAATACCGTTGCTTGTAATTCTTGCTTTATCAGACCATAAAACATTATTATAGGAAGTAGGTATTTCGTTACATTTATTTAAAAACCCTTGACAAAACTGCAATCTTCTTTCACGATCTTCCGGGTGTAGATGTTCCATCATATTTACTTTGTAAGGAAAATAATTGTTCTTCAGTATTTTTTGAGACATTGTTTTCGAAACTCCTACTTTTTTGGAAAAAGTTCGTAAAGAGTGAAATGATAGGAAAATGTTGATACATACCCCTATTTCGAGGTCGTAGAACACGATTCTTACCTCGGTTTTCCATAATTTTTCCTCAATTTTGCGGAAAACAGGGAAAATAACTTTTCACTTTAGGTTCAATTTTTTTCACTAAATCGTAAAACTTTTGTTATAACAATGAATTCCACGGTGATAGAAGCTTCTGCAATATACAAAAATTCAAAAATATGCACTTTTTTTATCGAAAAAATCCGAAAAATTACCACGACAAAAATTACAACAAAATCAAAAGAAAACGGCCGACACTAAAAAATAATAGTTTGCGTAGTTCGTTAAAGATGGCGTACTGTTGAAGTCGGCGATGCAAAAACGATTTCTTTAAATATTCTCTTTCTGTTTGAATTGGAAAGAAAAGGTTCCAGAAAGAATGTTTTTCTTTCCTTTGATTATTGAAGTACTATTAATTACCGTTATGTCTATGCCTTCGATGTGCGATTTTGACTCTAAATAATAAAGGTTTTAAGGATTATATTTGCTTTTGTTTGTCTCCCTCCAAATACCAGTACTTTGATGTGCGATTTTGACTCTAAATGTTAAAGGTTTTAAGGATTATAGTTGCTTTTGTTTGTTTTCTTCCAAATACCAGTAGTTTTAAACGGATAATATGAATTGATCATATTGCTTATGTCCGTTAGCAGAAAGTGTCGAGTGGCAGAGCTTGTCCCGCCTCCACGTGGTTTCTGCTGGACAATGACATTTTTTAATTAATAAATCTAGGTCAATTTAGGTTAGTTCAGGATAGTTTAGGTTAGTTCAGGTTAGTTCAGGTTAATTTCAGTTTTTTAAAGTAACCAAGACTAATGTTAACCTGTACTTACCAGAACTAACCAAAAATTTTGGAAGGTTTTTTAACTGAAAAGAAAGTGCTTTATGAAGTGACGCTTTCCTTTTTTTGAGTTTTCCGGGAAAGTGAGGAAAAATAGTGAAAAATCAAGGTCAGAATTGTGTTCTAGGACCTCGAAATAGAGGGTGAGTATAGAAATTTTTTTTAAAAAACATAATTTTCGTGCTTTTCACGCTTTGCAAATTTTTACCATTTTCAATTGGTTTTCCAGTCACTTGAAAATATCTTTAAAATTTTGACGCCTAACTGGATAACGTTGAAAATATAGTTTAAGAGCACGTATAACATATCGTACTTCTCGTAATTTTAATAATTATAATAGAAGCAGAACTTCATGATAATAAACATCACCGTTAATTTAAATGGCGTATCTTCAAACAATTGTTTTTTTCTGTGTTTCATGATAAACTCAAATATTTAAGTATAACTATCATACCACTTTATTTTGTTTTTTATTCATGGCTTATTACAATTTTTAAGGAAATAATCGCAAAATCTAGCTTGCTTTTCATTTTGACATAGGGGGTGGTAGATTGTAATACATTTAATTAAAAACTCTACCTTATTATCTAAAAATATATATTTGAAATAACCAAATTGGGATAAAAAAAAAACCTTTTTACCACACCCCGTATGAAAGTTGCGACTACACCGTTAGATTACGCTTAGAATATTATAAAAATAAATCGTTTAAAATGTCGTAAAAAAAACCTTAGAGGATTTTATAAAAACTGTCCACTTTTGAATTTTACCATGTATCTTCCAAACAGAAGGAAACTTTCAAGTTCTATTTGCGGCACTATTCTCTAAAAAACAGCTAGTAAATGATATAATAGTTTTTTGCTAACTTTAATGGTTATCGTGAAATCCTATAAAGGTGTCGAATTCGAGATATCCTGTACCTCTACAATGAAATCTTAACACTAAGTGAGACATTTTTACATATTTATCTATTAACATTCATTTTAAATTTTCCCTAAACTGATGTTTGAAATATTTTTAATTTTTTCCCTTTGGTCTTTTTCGTATAAAGTTTTTTGATATATTATACCAGAATTACTTAGCTGCTACTAATAATGATATCACATTAAAATTTTACACAGTTTATAATAAACATACAACAGTATTTTAACAAAAAAAGTACCACATCTTCTAAACATACACATAAAGTGTTATTCTGAGGGTGTAAAGCAACGATTTACCTTTTAAAAAAAAGCACTACTCACGAATGTGCCTTATTAAACCAACATTGGAAGAAACTAAAAAATTTAGTGTAAGTAACTTCATACAAAGTATAAGGAAAAAATAAGCCTTGTAGGTGCAATTGTGCACACCTGTTGTTGATATTCAACCATTAGTTACCTCTAACTCATGGAATGAAGCAGTTATACATGTCTGAATACTGACGGAAAAGCAATTTTGAAAAATATTTTCGACCGTCACTGCTATTGTCTCAGCTAATTTAGAAGGCACATTGACCGAATTACGCTTTAAATGTTCATTATCAACAATAATATTTATTTTATAAATTGCATTTGGATACGTAGATGTACGTGAAAGTTGGATAAAATAACAGTTGAATTTTAACGACCGTCACAATATAATTGTTTTCTCGATCGTCACTACACAATCTACATCATATATTTTCATTATTCGCAAGCCTTTTGGAGGTTTCTATTGGGACATCTTTATAGGTTTCCGATCTAAAATCATGTATTCAAGATCTCATCAGTGTGCCTTTAAAACATTAAGAACTAGTTCTGAAACCAGTGCCAGTTCGTCTTTCACTAGATTTGTGAACCAGTCGCAATGGCCTAAAATACAGCCACAGAACCTAGTTTTCATCAGGTTTTTAAGAAAATGAACATATTAATTGAATCAAAGACATTTCTCGATAAATGATAATTCTTGATGAGAAATAAACATTTTTCTGAAGTGATCACTTTTACTCTACAGAAATTTCCAAAAGTGATCATAATTTTAAGATCCTATGCCGTTAAAAATATGTTGTTTTATTTTTCCTCGATTGTGTTAGTTATCGACCTGAATCATAGAGTGAGAGAAGCAAGACATGGAACCGTACTTACGCGTTTTAAGTAATCTGGGTGTGGTTCCTATCACAATTAGGCCATATAGAACCCATCAATTGCTTCTGTAGCTACCATTTTCTTTCAAACGTCTAGTAAAATAGTGTGCCGTTGTAATAAGGGAGTACGCTCAAAAGCTGCGGTACACATTAAAAATCTCATTCATTGTTTACATCGTATCTACAAAAAAAAAGTCTCAATTATGTGCCTTAAAGAATTATATGAATAACAAAAATCGACTATGTTGTTGCCACCTTACTTATTTTAACCTAGTCAATATAAGAATTGACAACCGTTCAGACTAGTTACTCCCATGGACTACGAAGGACGCAACAAAGTGCTCGACAGCTCAAAAAGGAGGTGGGAGAGTTAACAATATTTAAAGAAATAATTAATTTTTAATTTAATTGCTATTCCGCCAACCTAAACAAGAAGGTGATCCGATGTTCTGAAGCCCATAGAGGCTCAGCTAGCCTAGCACTACAAAGGATATGGACCAAGTAAAGTCTTTTCAAAGCACAAACGAACACTTTAATATAAAAATGATTCAATATAAAATCAGCGAGTAAATGTATATTTTAAAATAGAACTCGGATGGTACAATTAAATAACTCAGTAGCAAATATATAATAAATGATTATTTTTAATTATATTTAAATAAGTAACCGTTAACCCTTTGTCCGAGTCAGTATGCGAGTGATACTCTTATTTTATTAATAAAACCCTAGCGCAGAAGTTATCACGCTCATTGTGCACAGTGAAACGCAATTCCGCAGAATATAAATCAGGGACTATAGTTAGGTGCACATTACCAACCGGATGAATCACAAACTTGGGCTTAAAAACAGTTTAAAATTAACTAAATGAAGTTTTAAGTGTGAAGTATAATAAAGTAAATCTGATGTTAACAAATTAATTAAACAATACAGTAACATAAAGTAACATAAAAACTTGAAGTCTAATTGTCGTAGAACCCCTTGATTTACGGATGGGTCACTGCGTTGTTCAAGGACGCTGTATCCCAAAACCAAAACAGAGTCTGATTCTCCAAAGTTCCATACAGAGGAACACTATCCAAACCAGAAACAAGAAGCAGTTACAAAAGCCAGGAATAAACTATACAATATCCAAGAAACAAAACCAGGAGTCAAAATCTGGGTCACAAACTGAATACCAAAGGAAAACCCCGTACAAAAAAACTGGATCCACAAGTAAAAATCCTGAAAAGAAATTAAATACTCAGAACCCTTCATATTCCGTGTACAATTCATAGTTGACAGTTAATTTGGGTACGTTTACTAAAATCCCATCACTATTTTTACAAAATACGTAGTTAAAACCCCAAAACCCAAATAATAAATCTTTAATAAACCTTAATTATTAGCACTGAGAAAGCAAAATTATAAAAAAAAATAAATAACTGAATAAGGTTTAAATTTTATCGATCCTTTCCAAATGAACCCTCATTGGTTTATAAACAAAAAATTACAAGTAAACTCCAAATTCAGTTAAATAAAAATATATCGAACAACAATTAATTAAATACACCTTTATGAAATAATTTGGTTAAATGATATTAATTATTTTCAACAAAAGCAATAGATCAAAATGAGGCTCGACTAAAATAATAACAAAACCGAACTATACCAGAAATAAATTATTTAATATTTAAATAATACAGTTCCCACAAAAAGAATAATTCAACTATTATTCAAAGGTCATTGTAAAATTACAATCAAATTTCACCCCAAAAATCATTGTGTCAAGAAAGCTAATTAGTAAACATTAAGGCATATCACTCAAGTACTCGGTACATGATACGCTACTGACTTACAACAATTTAAAACATCCGTAAAGCCACAGAAAAAAACAGATGATCTCATGAAAAAATCATCGAATCACCCCTTCTATAATTTTTACCCTTATTCCCCTTTTGGTAAAAATTCATAGAGTGAAAAGTAGGGAAGTGTTTTTTTTTTTTTTGAAAAATGCGGACTCTTACCACCTATTTCGAAGTGGTAGAATACGATTCTGGACTTGGATGAAGCGTCAGTTCACACAGCACTTTTATTTCAGTTAAAACACCAAATTTACGTATTTATTTTCAATGGAACTAGTTAAAATATATTGCATGTTATATAATTCAATTATTTTTGCATAAATTTTGGCAAACCAATTTAGAAAAACATATATTTTCAATGAAAAATCAAAAATACGTCTCGGAAACGCCATCCACCGTCAGACTAGCAGCCGGATCATGTAAAAAGGCTAGATGTAAAATTTTTTCATGATATAAACTATAAAATTTGTCCTCAGTCAACAACATAGTTTCATTTTTTTAATGTTTAAAACAGTTTCTGAGTAAAAATAATCTTAACTAGTTCAAATTTTTGGTTGGTTTTGGCTAAGGTAATAATTCGGATTAGAATAAATCTAGAGGTAGGTGCCATTTTGGTTTTGTTTCTTTTGAATTGTTTTTGATATACAAGATTTATCTTGGTTAGTTCAGGTTTAGCTTGATTTTGGTTAATTTGGAAAACAGAAACTAACCTGAACTAATCTAAATTGACCAAGATTTATACTTTCCTTGTATAAACTTTAAAATTTTGTTAGTTAAAAAAACTGAAGCTAACCTAAATTAACCTAAATTCACCTAGATTTACTTTCTGTTAACGGACATAAGCAATATGATCAATTCATATTATCCGCTTAAAACTGCCGGTATTTGGAGGGAAACAGACAAAAGCAACTATAATCTTTAAAACCCTAGAGTCAAAATCGCACATCAAAGGCATAGACATAACAGTAATTAATGATACTTCAATAATCAAAGGAGAGGGAAAAATTCTTTTTGGGACCTTTTCTTTCCAATTCAAATAGAAAGAGAAGAATATATGTGAATTTCAAAGAAATCGTTTTTGCAGTCTGGCAACATCGCCGATTTCAACAAGTGCGCCATCTTTACTTGAACTAAGCAAGCTATTATTTATAGTTGGCGGCCGTTTGTTTTGATTTGTTGTGATTTTTGTCGTGATAATTTTCCGGATTTTTTCGATAAGAAAAGTGCATATTTTTGAATTATTGTATAATACAGACGCTTCTATCAGTGTGGAATTTGTGGTTGTAAGTTTAACGATTTAGTGAAAAAAATTGAACCTAAAGTGAAAAGTGAATTTCGCAAAATTGAAAAAAAAATATAGAAAACCGAGGTCAGAATCGCATTATACGACCTCGAAATAGGAGGTATGTATCAAAATTTTTTCAAAAAAAAACCTAATTTTCCTAGCATTTCACTCTTTACGAATTCTTGCCCTCCTTTTTATGGGAATGTGCAGATCAAAATAAAAAAGTAGTTACCTCTTAGCTGGAGGGTTTTTCGTTATTTCCCGGCAACGTGCTTCTTCCTAAAATGGCCGACCAAACGGCGTGAATGATCTCCACAAATCAGTTAATAATCCTTAGTTTCCACTGTAGCTAGTCCAAATCCAACCATACTAAAACAGCCTTTAACCCCACACAAATACTAGGGAATGTTACAGGGCTAAAACATACACTTAATCCCTTTTTCAGGTGGAAAAAATTTCTAGAAAGTGTCTTAATGGCTCACACGCCGAAACTTTTCCAACAGTCACTTTAGAAAAAGACCGATTTTCAGCAGAAAATCACTTTTAAACGAAATGCCTAACACCAGAAAATAATTGTTGGGACAAATATTAACCATATATAAGTGCCAACGGTATGCAACTAATCATACATAACAGCTGAGCAATTTTATGCACTTCTTGAACCAACAAATAGTGCAGAACCAATACATAGTGCAGAATAACCAACATTTCCCCCATTCCAACACTCTGTTACATTCATCTTCCCGCAGGATTTCTCTAGGAAAGAAATGTACGACCTGTGACGTCAAAGCTGCGCCAGACAGCCTGACACTAAAATAAACCTTGGCTAATGACAGTTTTAACGTCACGAAAAAATGTCATAATAAAGCCGGAAAATAATACACTTTCCCTCTGAAAAAAGAATAAATATGGGCTCAAGAACTACCCTATCCCAATACTAAATTGCAAGCAGGCCCCAGCAGAATATGGAAAAAAGGTACAGTGACGATATGTAACGTTTAAACTAACTTTCTTTCCACATTAGTTTGTTTACATCTTCTACATTTAATGTTTTCACCCTTTTTAATGCTTTAAGGGGAGCAAACGTTAAGAATACTGCCTTGAATGATAGAAATATATCTAACCGAAAGCCCATAATACTGTCGCTCTTCCCTGATACCCAAAAAAAGATTTCGAGCCATAAAATTCCTCGAGAGAAGTCTCCATGCACACAATAATATTTATAAGGTAATCCACGCTCTTAAAACCGCAAAACATTTATAATATAACATTAGTTATCAATAATTAATGGCTAAATGGGAAGGTAAGCTCCAAATATTTAGATTATAAGAATAAATACTAGCGATAACTTAGGTTGAATGTTTAGGACGAAGTCTAAATGTAACAATGTTCCTCAAACTGCCATATATTTAGTAAGAGCCATTATAACATCTTTTTTATTTGAATAATGGCTATTGAAAAATAAGAATAGGGTATATTTAAAAAACCCTTTTGGGGGCTTAAAATATTAAAAACTGACAAAGTTCTAGGACTGTGAGATATACGAACTGACAGATGAACCGATACGAAACTTTAAGAGTTTCTAGCTAGTTTTTACCGAACTCTGATAAAAAAATTGCCAAGGTTTACTTGTCATTAACAATATTATTTAACTTTGAGCGTGAAATTTGCAGCACCTTCATTACTAAAATTCATCTTTTTACCACATAAATAAACACTTTAGCTGGATAATATTTTAAAATATAAATAGTGGTTATTCAGCTCTAATGAGCTTAATTTTAAAATTTAATTAAACTTTTTTAAGGGTGAATAATGTACGCTATTCACGAAATCCAAACCGTCAGCCATTTTTGTTTAATATTACTTAATATTAAAAATTACTATTTAAAAACAAATATTAGATGTCTAGCTGAATTTATTATTTTTTTCCCTTAATTATTTGTTAAATTATTCTACTACAACCTAAAAAAATGAACCAAAACAAAAAGAACTAAAAAAGGATACATGGAACTATAAATGCACACAAAAATTATTTAATCTATTGTTTCTCTCAGTGGTCCATATGAACCCCTAGAGTCGACTATGACCTACAAGGGGACCATGCCAACGGGAAAGAATTTGGGGGTACATGGGATGAAAAAAGGTTCTACGAAAGTGTATCGAATTTTGGCAAATTATCACTAGAATTTAGTCTTTCCATCTATGTCATAATGTACCTAACAAATATTGTATCTATGCACTTACATAATGTTTATAATCGAATAGACAAAAAAATTGCCTATTTATATATTAATTAAGTATATCCGAATTATTCTATACACTGTTAAGAATAACCTTAAATTTAATGCAAATTTAATATCCATTCTATATTAGATTTAATGATTTTGTACCGAAAATCGTAAATAATTTACATTTACTTTGAATTTAAAGCAATTCATTAAATTATCAGGTTAGTTATAAGTTAGTAATAAAGTCCACTGTAAAACACTTCAGATTAATTTTAAGATAATGTGCTGGAAGCAAATTTCATAAACTGTTTATTAAATGCATTTAAGGGTTAATGCATTAAATTTAATAATTTTTAAATTAAATCTAACGTAATTATAAATTAAATTTGGTATATTTTCAGTTACTTTATTGAAATGTAAGGTAAAATTAAATTAAATTTAATGTACTTGTACAAAGCTTTAATATCAAACTACATGTAACTTATTCACGATTTAAGGCACAAAATCATTAAATTTGATTAAGGAACTTACATTAAATTTAAAGTTATTTTTAACAGCATAACTGAAAAGATATGTCAACTTCTGTACATTAAAATTAATTCACATATACCCTAATACCAAAGGAATTTAAATTATTATTTAATATACATTGCATGAGATTCCAAGAGATGGCGCAACTTGTATTGAACTTTTTGTTTAATATAATATAAGTTACTTAAAGAACTCAATTGTCTTACGGTGAGGTTGTAGATGTCTGCCCCGTACTGAGAGGAACCAATGAGTTTAAATTATTATTTAATATACACTGCATGAGATTCCAAGAGATGGCGCAACTTTTATTGAACTTTTTGTTTAATATAATATAAGTTACTAAAAGAACTCAATTGTCTTACGGTGAGGTTGTAGATGTCTGTCCCATACTGACAGGAACCTATGAGTTCGAAACCCGTCTAAATGGCGGACACTACTTATGGGCAAAGAGGCCATCTTTTCCTGGTAGTTTCAGAATTTTTTGTACTTATATTAATGTTGGTACATTAGATATGTGATAACATATCTCAAATTCAATGAACACTAGCTGTATATTTAATGTACATAGTCACCTTAAAAAGTTACCATCAAACTTTAACTTTAATGTTAGATTACATTAAATTTAATGGAATAAATTAATTTAGATTAATGTAAATTATTAAAGTTAATACGTTACATTAAATGCATTTAATAAACATTTGTGAAATTTACTTCCAGCACATTTATATTAAATTTAATGCATTTTCTTTTTACAGTGTACACTGTAAAAAAAATTTACAAATTTCATAAACCGTTTATCAAATGCATTTATTGTTAGTGCATTACATTCAATAATTTTCACATTAAATCCAATGTAATTATACAATAAATTTGGTATCTTTTCAGTTACTTTACCGAAATTTAAGGTAACATTCAATTAAATTTAATGTACAAAGCTTTAATTTCAAAGTATATACAGGGTGATTCAAAAATCGATCACGAAACTTAAGGGGGTGATTCTACTTGACAAAATAAGGGTAGAGCTTCATATAATTTTTTTTCAAAATGTCATTCGTTTTCGAGTTACAAGCCGTCCAAGTTCAAGTTTTTATTTTTTGTTTTTTGAATTACTCGCTTACAGGAAAACCGATTTGACTAATATTTGAAAGATAGGCTAAGTCTTCTGCGCTTCATCATTTTAGTAACAATTCACATTGATTGTTTGCCGCTAGAGGGCACTTTACCTACATTGATTATTGTTTTTTTGTCATAATTTTTTAGTGTTGACAGCTACAGTAGTTTTTGGCATAATTTCTGAAAGACTGATGCCAGGCCTTTAAAAAAGGTGCTCTTTATTTACATCGCTAAACCCAACGGTTTAGACGTAAATCACCCTTAAAAATTAAGTGGTAAATTTACTTTTCTCATTTCATTACCACCAGCTACCAGGTAAATAGCTATCAAAGTATACTAGAGCTGTCAGTTTAACATCAAATAAATTCGCTTTTTAAACTATTTAATTTATAATCTTAAAATAACTAATAATGGCTAATCAGTAAATATTCATATTATGGATTATTGCGATATACATTTAATTGATAAAAATTAATGAAACAGTACTAAACAAACTAAAAAAGATTCTCAAAATGTCCCCCATTTTCTTCCATACATTTCCTAACACTCTTCAAAAAATGTCGCCTAACTCGATGAAAAATTCCTGGTGTTTCTTTAATAATTTGGCACTTTTCGATTATCCTGAAGCGAAGATCCTCGACGTTGATTACTGGAATATCATACACCAATTGTTTCAAATGACCCCAAAAGAAAAAATCCATAGGATTAAGGTCTGGTGACCTCGCTGCCCATGCCAATGGTCCACTTCGTCCTATCCATCGCTCAGGATACGTTGCATTCAAATACTGTCGGACACGTATACTAAAGTGGGGCGGAGCTCCGTCTTGGAGGATCCACATGTTGGCCCTTACTTCCAATGGCACATCTTCCAGATACAATGGGAGACGATTTTGGATAAAATCTAAGTATACGTCACCAGTTAATGGGCCATCAAAGAAATGAGGACCAATAAGGTAATCTCCTATTATCCCTGCCCACACATTTAGTGAAAATCTACGCTGATGTTTCGTTTCTACCACATTGTTTGGGTTCTCGTAAGCATATGTGTGGATGTTGTGTAGATTTGTTATGCCATCACGAGTGAAACCAGCTTCGTCAGTGAATAATATGACGCCAATTAATCGATTATCGTGTTCATACTTAGCTAGGATCTGATTGCACATTTCCAACCGTCTCGGCCGATCATCGTCATAAAGAGCCTGCACCTTTTTTGAATGAAACGGGTAGAGTTGTTCTTCTCTTAGTATCCTCCATGAACTAGCCTGACAGAGCCGCACTTCATTCCCAATTTTTCTAGTACTAATACCTGGATTATCTTCAATAATTTCAAGCACTCTTTCTTCTTGTTGCACGTTTCTAGCAGTTCTAGGTCTTCCCCTATTTCCATTATAACTTTTAAAGGAACCACATTCCGCAAGCCTCCTGTGCACACTGGAAAATGTTTGAGCATGAGGGATATTTCTTTCCGGATAACTCTCCATATAATATCTTCTTGCCAACTCTGCATTACCATTTGCTTTTCCATAACAAAAATGGATATCACAATATTCGATATTTGAATATTGGTGATTAGCCATTATTAGTTATTTTAAGATTATAAATTAAATAGTTTAAAAAGCGAATTTATTTGATGTTAAACTGACAGCTCTAGTATACTTTGATAGCTATTTACCTGGTAGCTGGTGGTAATGAAATGAGAAAAGTAAATTTACCACTTAATTTTTAAGGGTCATTTACGTCTAAACCGTTGGGTTTAGCGATGTAAATAAAGAGCACCTTTTTTAAAGGCCTGGCATCAGTCTTTCAGAAATTATGCCAAAAACTACTGTAGCTGTCAACACTAAAAAATTATGACAAAAAAACAATTTTCAATGTAGGTAAAGTGCCCTCTAGCGGCAAACAATCAATGTGAATTGTTACTAAAATGATGAAGCGCAGAAGACTTAGCCTATCTTTCAAATATTAGTCAAATCGGTTTTCCTGTAAGCGAGTAATTCAAAAAACAAAAAATAAAAACTTGAACTTGGACGGCTTGTAACTCGAAAACGAATGACATTTTGAAAAAAAATTATATGAAGCTCTACCCTTATTTTGTCAAGTAGAATCACCCCCTTAAGTTTCGTGATCGATTTTTGAATCACCCTGTATAACTGGTTCGCGATATAATGAATGTACATTAAACTTAAGGTTATTTTTAACAGTGTAGGTTCGCTTTGTGATCTTACTTATAGTTGAAAAGATTTTTTCAGATTTTGTTAATGCCTTAGAGTTTTTGGATTCTAAAGATGCCTATATGCAGATATTGCCTATTTAACCAACTTTTTTAACGACGTTAACAGTTTGAATTTAATAAAAACGAAGTCCATCATTAAAGTTTTTTTTTATCAGAATTAACCTTGTTAAGCAAAATATTCGACGGTGACAATTTTTCCAGTTCCCCAACTTGTCACACACATGCTGGCATGATTATGATTTCTCGGTCTACAGCCAATATTTAAATGCCTCGTACACACACACATTAAAACCATATTTGACGATGTTTTGACCCTGAAAATACCATACTTGATTATCAACCCATATGGTGACTGGATAAATCGGATGTCATGTAACAAAAAGAGCTTACTTGAATAAGTATTAACAAAGAATTTAAGGGTTCAAGTTCAGATTTCTGTTTAATTTTATTATGGCTAATTCAGTTCATTTTTATTCATTCTTGCAAATACTCACGTTATGGACAAACATAATATCCTTCTTTTTAAGTATCTCTCATAGATTCTTCGAATAAAAGAACAACATTCGTTGGTTTTATTACAACTTTCGGTAATTCTAGTTCCGTGTTAATTTTTTTCCAGCTCGGTTGTTTTATCTTCCTAAATTTTGGATACATTCTTACACAAAATTTGATTGTTACTAAAAAGTTGATACTGGTAGCTGTTACTGTGTGGTAGTTAATCATCTTCGGGAAATGTTTAAAAAGGAACTACTATGTTTTATACCACTAAGTTTATTTAGAAAACAGTGACTGCAGTTTCAACTCACAGAGTCACTTTCAAACTGAATTACAAAGGTAGACTAAGTATTCAATACAGAAACATGAGAAAATTTAACAATAAATAAAAAATAAAAACTACCTGAGAAATTACATTATTACAAAGGGGAGGTACTAAATTTTGGGAACTAATTATTATTTGGCAACAACAAATAACGGAGAAAACCCAAGTTCTGTCTGGTCATTAAGCAAATTTACATTTTTATTTTTACTATGTTTATATATTTCTAAAGATTCAAGAATATTTAACTTTTGGCCCTTTGTTGAATAATGTAATATGTCAGTGTGGCTTAAATTAGGGAAACTGTGGTTGTGTTCTAAGCAATGGTTGGCAAAGCTCGAGTCTGTTTTTTGTAGTCTATATGATCGGTAGTGTTCTGAAAAGCGAGTTTTAAAACTTCTACTACTTTGTCCAATATATAAGCTATCACACTCTGAACATTTTAACTTATAAACTCCTGATTTATCAAATTTATTAATTTTATCTTTAGCATTGCATCCTTTACAAGGTATGGCAAATATTTATTTAATATAATAAAACAAAAACAACTAAAAAAATCTCCTTGGTCGCCCTGCCACTAAGAACTCGGTGACCCTCACGGAGACATCCGGTGTAGCAAAGTTCATCGGCACAGTTGACTCAAAATTAGAAGACCAACTAGTATTGCATAACACCTGAAAAAAAGTTAAGGGACCCCCGTTTGCTTGCCTTACACCGGCCACAAAAGGATGATTAATGAATTAGCTAATTTAAGAAATTTACTTCAGCCGACTGTTGTTGCTCAAGTTCATTTTTGAGCTGTCTTCTTTCAAACATGTCAAAATTTGTAACGCACCCAATGAAAGTAGCGTTGCACATACGCATGGATCTTTGGGATAAAAGCGAGGTTATTTTGCTTCGACTTGTACTTTTCTTATTTAAATCACCTAAATGAGCTCTAAGTTTTATATCTTAATATAAATTGTGCATCCTTTGGGATTTTGGATAGTAAATCAGTTCAAATTATTCCGGTAATTGAATTTAGTTATTAAGTTACCTTATTTTTTATATATTTTAGTGTTTATTGAGCTATTTTTATTGAAGTAAAACTGGAGTAAAATAGTAATTTATCCACTACTACTACTAGGACTAGTCATGATTCAAGTTGGTTTCTTTTGGTTTTTCCTTTAAAAAACATTACCTCGTCACCAAATTTGTAATGTCCTAACGTGACCGAATTTTTATTATCCGTGAAAAAACTTTAAATATTATAGAAGTATCGACTGTTAAAAACGGTCATTTTTCACACGAGAGACAGAGATAGAGAGAAATTTAATTACGATAATGCGGTATAAGTAACACATACAAATTCTAGGTTGCCTCTATTACAGCTATTATTAATTATGTATTAGCTTTTAGAAACTATAAAATATAAATTTTAATATATAAGTTCCTGATGCATTAAAATATAACCTAATTCACATGAAATTCCATATTTCTTTAATATATGCATAACATATTAACATACAAAAGTGATAGACTTTTAAAGATATTGGTTTTCCCCACAGTAAGCAGATCGGTCGCCCTTCAATATTGCTGACAAAGAAGCTTCAAAAGGGAGTAAAGGGAGTCGGTTACGGTTCCCCTTAAATTATATTCAGTGAAATTTGGGCATAACGCACCGTTACAAATCGATTTGTAGGGGTTTTGAAATTACGGATTCGGAAAATATGGGTTTTTATTATAAGGAAAGTTAGATATAACGAGATTAAATAAAGTACTGAAAAAATTCATTAAAAAATTGCCTTAACAATTTATCGCATTGAATATGAAACAACTCATTTAATAAAATTAACGACATTTAATTTACAATAAACTTTAATGAAACTTCCAAATATAGAATTCTTGCAAAACGACCTAAAGTTAAGATTCGTTCTCGTAATAGGTTGGTGGACTGACACTGAACCGTTTGAACTGTTATGTAGACCTGTACTTTTAGATTGACATTAAAAAATGAACTTGAAGAGTTTCATATTTGTTTATCACTAATTAGGATCGGTATTTCAAATAAATCTGACTACTCCAAAAATAGTTATTTTTCAGTCACTAATATATTGGTCTCCTTAGACATATTGGCGGAACTAAGAGCATTTCCTGAACATGGGGGAGGAGGGAAGAGCGGCTGACTCCAAGACAATGTGGAGATACAAATATTTAAAGGATAGTTTCTATCTTAATACATTTTTGCCTGTAAACTAACTGTGTGGACACTACGGACACTAAAAATATCTGGCTGGTCATGATAGAAACCACGTTTAATAGTGACAACCTTTTCCTATTATGTCTCACATTTGATATCATATGTTTTTTCTTTTGTATTTTATAATGTGTTTTGCCACAAAAAATTAACTTTGTGTAATTGGGACATTGTAGTGTGATCAAATTTTTAACAAAGGTCATACTTGTCCCAAAGATATACATAAACTAGCATCCCCCATAATACATATGCACAACAGTGTTTAATACTCATTGGAGTATTATCTTCTTAACGTTGTTTTTTTTTAATATAGTTCATGTTTTTCGAGAGCTATTAAACTTCTCATTTAAGCCAACAAATATATATATATATATATATATATATATATATATATATATATATATATATATATATATATATATAATTAGACGAATGTTTGCCATATACCAAAACTTGGCTCCATTATAGTAGAATATTAGTCAAAAAGTTTTGATAGGGTCGTAAATACATAAAAGATGGCCCTAGAAGTGAAAAACTTTCAGATGAAATCAATCCTGATCCTTATGCGAAAATGGAAACAATGGTTCTCGAAGATCATCGTTCGAAACTATTTACTATGGCTAAAGCAATAAATATTATCACGGTTCAAGTTTCTAGTTTTAATTTCACATAAAATCCTGGAAGAAAAGTATATCATTTGTTGGTTAGTTCAGGTTACTATAAATCTCCGTAGTTCTACTTCCTCGTTAATTTCTTTCCCAGCTCGGTTATTTTATCTTCCTGAATTTTGGCTACATTCTTAAACTACAAAATAACGGTTTTATATTACACATGATTATTAATGTTTGACTGCTATTTATGTTGTTTTGCTGCAGTAGTAATATTTATGTCTGTTGTTGTTTGAACTTACCGTTGCCTTTTTACAGAAAAATATGGCTTTTCTTGCTTACTAGTCGAGGGCACTTCCTCCTGTCATCCTTTTGTATTTCAATTTTCTTAAAATTCCTCTAATGAGTTTCGTAGATTTTGCTTTATTTAGGTTAGTGTTTTTCTTTTGGGTTAGGTTTATTGCGACTTGACAGATTTGAAAGAAGTTGCATATGACGTTGTTGCTTTTTGCATTATCCTATTTTGGGCCGTCTTGATTTTAATATTTGAATCCAATGTTTAGTAATTTTCATAGTAATTAATTTTTTCCAATATCCTAGCTTAACTTTCATCACTCTCAATGTTTTTTCAGGGTGCCTACTGACGTTATAAACTTCCCATCCCTCCTATCGTAGATAAAAGGTTTTCTTTTATGGATTATTATAAATTTCTGGTTCGTAACTTGCGTTCCGTCGTTGGTTCAGGGAGACATATAGCCTGTGGGGCCCAAACCTTCAGGATATCGATAATTTTGGAGAAATAAATTTGGAAGAAAAGATATACATTACTTAATCTGCGTCAGTAATGGCCGGCGGGAAATGTATTTTTTTAATTATAAAGTGTTGACTCATTGTACGGTTAAAATGTGGTGGAGCACCATCATGCATGTATCACATTTGCATTATTCTATGAAGAGCTATGTCTTCCAGCAAATTATTTAAATTTTGCTGAAAAAATTGTAAATAAATCTCATCATTGAGTTTTCCTTCCAAAACAAATGAACCTTTAAGGTTATGCTCGATGATGCCAGCCCACACATTTACAATAAATCTATATTGGTGTTTATTTTGAATTATCGCGTACGGGTTTTCATCAGCCCAAAAATGTAAATTATGTGAGTTTATTATACCATCTCTTGAAAAACCTGCCTCATCGGTAAATAAAATAAGGTTAGAAAAATTTAGATTTAGGTTGTGTTACTGTGTAAGCCAGTTAGAGTATTGAAATCTTGCCGGATAATCAGCCGAAGACATAGAGTGTCCTTTTTCAATGTGTTACGGGTAAAGTAACTGTTCTGTTAGAGTTTCATGTACAATCCATTTTGTAACATTGTTTTTTGTCGCGAGTTTTTTTATGCTGTTTGAAGGGTTATCAGCAATATCTTGCAAAATTTGTTCCTCTACTTGAGAGTCTCGTGCTCTCCTAGGGAGGCCCTCACCGCCACGTCACGGCAAAATGACTCTGAATAAAATATGTCAAAAATAATTCATTAACTCTAATAATTATTGTCTAATCATCTTTTAGCTGTATCCCTTAGGCCTCCATCCACCCTTTGAAAGGTTTTTGGACTTAATAATGTTGAAGAATTTGACAGCTCTTGCCCATAAATTAAAGTACATCAGCACACCTTGCGTATTTATTTTTAGCTGTTTAGCATTAGTAACTTTAGAGTTTTTCACATAAAAACTGATTTATCTCGAAAATCGCCAGTTTTATCGAAATAAAGGATACCTTTTTTGAAAAAAATGACCAAAGTATTTAAAAAAAATCAGTTTTTGGCTCTGTAAAATGACACGTGTCAAGAATTAGGCCCAACAAGTGTGGCTGCATATCCGTTCCTGACTTTTCTGATGATCTGAAACATCTACTATATTCTGATTTAATGAGTCTTTATGGCCTCTATAAAATATTAGAAGATATTTACCGGACACCCGGTATACAACAATTATGAGAATATTGTGAATGTCATCTAGACTCTTAGAGAAAAATAATACATTTTTGCAAAAATATCACAGCTACTTTTTATTTCCAAAATGAAATAAATGTAAGTCTAGTCACCAAAAACGGCTCTTCACTTCTAGCATCTGCCAGAAGCTAAAAAGTGACTTTTATCTGAAAATAACCAAGATCAGTGTCTATCAAACTCTATTTTAATTAAGGTATATTATCATGTCTAAAGTAAACGGAGCTTTAAAAAAGCTTTAAATTTAACTATTCGCTACCTTCGTTATTTATTTTCTTACATTCACCCTCGTACACCTTATCAATGTTTAGAAAATCAGCTAAATAACCATACATATTAACAAAAACGTCACATTGTAAATTTCCAACGCAATTTTCCAATCTCATCTCTTATTTTCAATATTTACAATTATATTACCTAAAAAAAGTACTAAGCCAAAGACATAATATAATAAATTGTTATGAAGTCAGCTAAAAATAAAAGGTCAAGCCTGAAGCCACGTATTCATTAGTTAAAGAGACTAATGACTGAAGAAGCCTAAAGATAGGATTTGCTGAGTTGACTGCAAACAAGATAATATGGGATTTGTCGAGAAGTAAATAAATAACTTTTTTCCACGTTTTTGTTTAACCAAGAAAAAGAGAACGAGCTTTGGTTGGGAATAATAACATTAAGAAAAAATATTGAAGAATAAAGAGCAAAAAGTCATTTGTTTGCACAGATTAATAAGGGTAGGGTGAATATCAGGTAGTGTTCCAGTTCTGGATTCTGGATCCCCAAAAGAAATTATTACGTTTTTTTGACTGAAAAGAATCCAGGATTGGATTACTGAAATTAAACACATAAGTTATACAATGGGAGAATTTTCTTAAATGACTTAGGTCTAATAATGTACAGGGTGACCGGTAAGTATCTCCTAATTTCTCGGGAGCATACAGGGCAGGTCAAAATAACCCTATTTTGTCATCAAAAAAAAAATCGTAAAGTGCCCCTTAACGGAGATACAGATATATATATATATATATATATATATATATATATATATATATATATATATATATATATACAGGTATGGAAAATCCAAAACAGAACCTCTAAAAAATGGGAATGTAACAGAAAGCGACCGACAACCCGTTTAGCCATGTTGAGGAAGTGAAATAAAGCATACTATTGTATCGTAGCTTGTTTTTTGGTTTCCAACAAAGATGCTTGGCGGGGTCGTCAAAACACAGTGGGTTGAAAGCACGGATTTAATATTAAAAATAAAAATCGGATCTAACATAGCAGACTGAATCTTTAAAATCATGAAAATCAATTCTAAAAATGTGGTTCAATAGTTGTTAAATATGCAATTTAAAAACAAAATAAAAAGAATAATTGTATTTCCATGAATAAAATATTGCGTTTGACTTCAAGGTGCATTTTAAAAATAATCATTAATAATAAATACGTGGATATCGATAATCGTTAAAAAGACAAAAGTACTTTTTCCTCTATACTTAGGACTTCTTAACAAATACCAATGCAAATAATTTGTAAGTAATATAATATTTATTGATTTACACAAATGAATAAATAATACGCATAAATAATTTTCGTTAAAGAAATTTGTTCGGTTTTCTTAACAAATTCAAATTTCAGAGGCCTGCAATTCATAGTAGACGAGTATTTGGAATTGTACAACACAATCTGCTCTTGTTGAGTTTGCGTGTTAATACCTTCTAATTGAAGTGGAATAAGAGAGATTAAGAATAAGTTTGTATCAGAAATATTCGGATCAGTGAATTTCATTTTGTACTGGCTCTGAGCTGACGTTCCATGTAAGCCCCATTTGAAAATGAAGCTCATATCTACAAATCTAATTTATCGATTTGTTCAAGGGCGTCTAATTGAAGTAATATAATTCGATCCACTGTATGATCCAGTAAGCCTTGGAATCTAACTTCGGCTTTTGATTTAGTAAAAGTTAGATACTTGTCATGTGGATAACATGCTTTTTTTGTATTTTACATACCAGAGTACGGCGAAAATATATTACTGCTTTTCAGTTTAGCCCAATTTTGTAATCGTTGATATTTATTTCTCGACAACCCAATGTCAAATAGAAGAGCGGCGCACAAATGTAACTAGACGCGACGCAACCATAACACTGTTGCCTTTGACCTGAGACGAAACTTTAGAAAGAAAAGACTGGCCGTTCATATCACCGAGGTTTAATAGAAATGTCACTATAGCCAACATTCTATTTTAAATTTCTTAACTAGAAATTTTGCCCGTTGCCCATTTCTCAAATTCTAACCCACTAAGCCCGTCTAACTTCTTGCAGGTTAGTTCGGGACAGAAGATCGTAGGGAACGCCTACGCGCAATATTACCTCCGCTAACTTCCGTGCGACACAAAGACGAGCAGTATTTTGAAAGGAATGAGAGGGTGTGTTTACTTTTTGTCTAAACTTATAACGTAATCGACGGAATTTGGAATATTTTATTACCATTTGATACATTGATTGTTTTAAATACATCAAATAGTCGAAATACAAAAAAAATGTTTTTGTTGGGAGCTGAGCGAATAGAATATTGATATTTCTCTTACAAAATAAACATTTATTCTAATAAAAATACTAGTCAAACGCAACGGTGGTAATTTCTAAGTAAATAAGCTGGTAGACCACTTTAAAATTAAAAATTATTCTCAAAAATTAACTTTTATTCTGGTAAAAAATAAAAGTAACACGTTCAGTAATTGTAAATAAATAAACAAATAATTAGATTCAATTTAAATCAACAAAAACACCTAAAAGTCTACAAGAGGTGTTCAAACAGGCCTCCACTTTGAGCGAGACAATAACCCAGTCTATTGTAAAATACTGTTCGCGTATTTGCCAAAACTTCAGTGGTTATATCCCTATTAGCCCTTTCTATCATGTCCTCGCAAAACACCATACGTGTTTCCTAGTCTTTCGGAAAGATTTCATGAGTTATTCGCAATTTGTAACAGCGATAATTGTCCCGCTCTAAAATATTCCAAACTGTTTGAGTGTTCATATCAAGTTTTTCGGCAATTACGGTACTATTGCAAGGAAAATTAATTTTTGTTAAACTACAAACGTCAGTCTCCCGATTTGCTTGTTCTTCAGTAATTTGAGGAACCGGTTGCTCCTTAGTATTATCAGTGCATTTTTTACAAATTTTTAGACAAACGGTTGTCTCACATTTTTAATAATTTCCGAAACTCTAAATTTTCATGGAACAGGATGATTTTCGCATGTAAATGCAAATCTGCCGATTATTTACCGGAATAGTAGCACTTAAGAATCTGTTCTTTTTGTTCCGTAGAATAAACTACCATTGTAACAAAAAAAATTTGACGCGAAACACGGTAGTTACGCTTCGACGGCCTGAATGAAAGCAAATAACTTGGAATCCTCTTGTTGTGCCACCCACTCTCACCGCGCCAGCATTGTATTACCCCTCACCCTAGGGCCAAACTGGTAATTTACACGTATGTCGATGCTTACGACTGTCTCATTCTGATTTGATGAAAAATATAGTATTTTCTTTATCTTACTTAAGAAACGTCCAGGTTCCAGTTTGAATTTTCCAGACCTGTATATATATATATATATATATATATATATATATATATATATATATATATATATATATATAGATATATATAGATATATATATATATATATATATATATATATATATAGATATATATAGATATATATATATATATATATATATATATATATATATATATATATATATATATATATTATATGTTTTATTGACGCATCGACAATTAAAGTCTTTTAGCGTCTCTTCAGGTTAGTTTTCTTTAATCTCTGTTTGTTTATATATGTTTACACACTTATAGTCAACATATGGGTTCACACATACACTTTTTTTATATTTTACTTAGCAGTTGGATTTCATTTAGAAATGAAAGCATATTGTCGAAGTTCTATATTGCGAGCATGTTTGTTGGGTTACCTGATATATTATGTTTATTACGTTTGGATTGGTAATTATGACAGTCAAAGGGAATATGTTTAATAGTTAGTGAGGGGGTACAGGAAGGCGATTAAGGGGATGTTTAGCAAGAAAGTCAGCCTTCACATTTCCAGGTATTCCCACATGGCTAGGTGTCCACAGAAAGATGATAAGTTTGTTATCTCTGAGTCACTTTTCATGGAGATATTTAATTCCTCTAGACAAGGGATGTTTTGGATGGTATGAAGAGATGTTCTGGATGAAAAGTTTTTTTCTACATTGGAGGAGTAATATGCTGCAATGGTCTGAGTGGCAGTTTTAGATCCATCAGTATAGATGATGTTGACATTATTATATGTTGCTTGAAGCAGGAGGTTGGAATTTATCCTGATTAAGAGAGAAGGGTTATTCAGTTAGTCATACTTTGTGGAGGAAAAGTATAGCCGTTATTTTGTCGTTTGGAGCATAGGGGCAAGGCAATTTGCAGACGTTCCTTGAGTTTGTTATATCTTAGGTAAGAGCTAGGAGAGTATTTATTAGAAGTTATCCAAAGAAAGGAATTTTTATGAAACAGTTTTGATATGGGAAAGAAAGGTTTAAAAAGTAGAGTGTGAGCATAATTTTTAAAGTTGTATATCTCTGATATAATTTATGTGGAAGGCGCCTATAGCCAGTCGAACACTTGAATTGTGTATGGGATTAAGCTTAGAAAGATAAGATGGAGGGGTGGAGCCATATATACAAGAGGCGTAATTGAGTTTGGGATGTATGCAGGATTGATGAATTTTAATAAGGGAGTGTCGGTCAAAGCCCCAAGTAATACAGAGATACAGAGCCCTAAAAGGTTACCCATCGATTCACCTTATCGGCTCTAAGTTTTGAACCGATTTGTATAACGTAATGAAATTTTAATATTTTATAGACGTCATAAAGACTCATTACACCATGCTACAGTAGATGTTTTAGATCATTGGAGAAGTCAGGAACAGACTTGCAGTCACACTTGAGCCTAATTTTTGACAAATGTCAGTTTGCAAAACTGAAAACTGATTTTTTTTAAATACTTTGGTCATTTAGAAAAGGTACTCTTAATTTATTTGGATAAAACTGGCAGTTTTCGGGATGAATCGGTTTTTATGTGAAAAACTTAAAAGTTACTACTGCTAAACACAAACAGATAAAAATAAAATACGCAGGTTGCGCTGATATGCTTTAATTTATAGGAAAGCGTTGTCTCACTCTTCGAAGGAAAGATGCTATGAGGAAAGATTTTCAACTGAAACATTGTCAAGGGGCTCAATTAATTTACAATGTTTTTAAAATGCAAAAATAGTGAAAACGTTTAAATGTTATTTTGGTAAATGTTAACTATGGACTCCTCGTACTCCAATATATTTTCTTATTCTTTGAATATTTGCTCGCTCTACTGCAAATAGTATTCCTATTCATCGAGGGTCACAAAAGTTAATTAAGTGTTCACCTACTATACGGTTAAAATGAGGTGGAGCACAATCATGCATCTACCACATTTACATTCTTCTATCAAATAGTACGTTTAAATTCTGTTGATGTTTGTTTTGAATTATAGCGTGCGAGTTTTCATCAGCCTAAAAATGTAAATGGTGTGAGTTTATTATGCGATCTCTTGTAAAACTGGCCTCATCGATAAACAAAATAAGGTTAGAAAAATTTAGATTTAGGTTATGATGCTGTACAAACCGGTTGGAATATTGAAGTCTTGCGAGATAATCATCCGAAAACATAGAGAGTACTTTTTCAACGTGGTACGTATGAATTAATTGTTCTGTTAGAGTTTCATATACAATCCATTTTGTAAGATTGTTTTGTGTTGCGCGTTTTCGTAAGCCGTTTGAAGGGTTATCAGCAATATCTTGCAAAATTTGTTCCTCTACGTGAGGATCTCGTGCTCTCCTGGGGGGCCCTCATCTCCACGTCGTGGTGAAAATGACCCTGAATAAAACGTGTAAAAATTAATTCGTTAACACTAATAATTATTTTCTAATCATATTATACCTGTTTCCCTTAGGCTTCAATCAAACCTTTGAAAAGTTTTTGGACTTGGTATTGCTTGAGCTGGAAATCTTTCAGCATTAAGTCTTCTTGCCTTCGAACAATTTGACAGCGCTTCACCTAAAATTAAATGCAGATCAGCATACTTTGCTTAAGAACATTTTTCCATTTTTTAAAATTATTTTTAGTTGAAGGCGGTTTTGACAAGTTCCTTCAATAGTATGTAACGAAGTTACTGAATTTTTGGACATGAGTATGTTCGCCGGGATTTAATTTATTTATTTTACATGATGTCTAGGATGAGTCTTGTCAAGCGCTACTATATCTGACCGCCAAAAAGTCAGATATTCATTGAAGTTCAGTAATGCTGCCAAACTGTTTAATACCGGCCTTGTCCTTTTGGTCGCCGTCAGCCTTAGGATCAACCTGAGAAACGGTGAGGTACCATGCGTAGCATGAGGAGCCACCGCTACAAGACCGTCATGGAATTACCGCTTCTAGCCATGAGGAAAACCCTCCACCAGCCTCCGAAAAATATGAGAAGATTAGGTTAAGTTTAGAGTTGTATATGGTTAGGTTTTACTGTTTACTGTAAATATTTATGGAATAAATATTTTCCGTATAAAAGAATGGAATACAGGATACAGGATGTTTTATAACCGTTTGTTTTATTACCTAGTCCCATTTTTACCATTACATATAACAACTGGCAGCCAGCACTAATACGCACAATTGACCCCTGGCTTGCCGTTTCTCCACTGTAACAAGCTGCCCAGTGCATAAGTGGGCCCTCGACCACATGAATTCCGAGGGTGGCACCCGAGAACCGACCACCGAGTGAATGTTTTGACCTTCAGGCAGTCAAACCGTTGATCAGTTGAGAGAGCGGGGATATCCCGAATATAAGTAGATACCGCCGAACCGATACCCTTTGCTCAGCATTTGACCGATGACTGTCTGCACGAGAAATATCCACTGACCGATGTTCCGCTGCTGTGAACGAAGTAAATCCGTAGAGCACGACCTGCTCCCCTGTTCCCCTCCTACGAAAGCGCGTCACAAGTAATTCATTATGTATATATTAACAATAACAACCTGATTTTTACCTGTTTGTGATTAGCATTAGTAACTTTTGAGTTTTTTGCATAAAAACCGATTTATTTTGAAAACCGCCAGTTTTATCGAAATAAATTGAAGAAGAATGAACAAAGTATTTAAAAAATCAGCTATCAGCTCTGTAAAATAACACCTTAGACCTAACAAGTGTGGCTGCAAGTCTGTTCCTGACTTCTCTGATGATCTAAAGCATCTACTGTAATATAGTTGAATGAGTTAAATCGCTGGGTACCCCTTTAGGGCTCCGTATCTCCGTTAAGGGGCACTTTAGGATTTTTTTTTCTATGACAAATTAGGGTTATTCTCACCTCTCTTGTATGCTTCCGAGAAATTAGGCGCTACTTACCAGGCACCTTGTATATTGTGATGAATACAATTTATTGATAAAGTTCATCTATCATATTAAATTATTAAAGTTATTAAAAAAAAATACATATTTTACTATTGTTTCCTGCTTTTCGTACACCATAAATTTCGGCTTTCATCGACTGATAAATACTGCCACAACCTACTAAGTAGCGTGATATATTAATGTAATTCATGGTAGCTGCTTTACAGCAGGCTTGTAAATCATTTGCTCTATCTGACATTTTGGATTCAGAGAAAGGCCAATTAGGGATGCTCTAATTAGACAATGGACACTTAGTTTCATAAACTCGTTACTTACAAAGTGAGATGTGGAGATCCTTATAAGAATTATCAAAGTAAAAAAATAATTTTAATAGAAGAAAATAAAATTACATGGAACATGTTACAGTTTTGTTATTTTATGAACAAAACTATAAATAATTTTACCAAAATACCAACAATCAAGCTAATACTCACCATAAATTAATCCCTTATTTCCATCAAGTAGTCTCTTTAACAAATACGTATAAAATAAAAGCTAAAAGTTTTTGTGACTGTCACATCAAAAACCGGTTTTGTAAAAAAAAAATCAAGTGTGCCTAGAAATGTATCAAACACTCCACTTTTGCCACTTTCATCAAGGGTGTAGTCAGTTAATCTTTTGTTTTTTTTTTCTTGGCGCTCTTCAGCGACAGTAGAGAGATTCTGGGCCAAGCCATGGTTGGGAAAACTGGCATAAGCTCATAAAGCAATATTTTGGCTGATTTTTCGAATTATACAGCACTATGTTTATCCCAGTAAACAACTAAAACCATATTTAGTGTTTTAAGGCAACATTTGCCAGATTTTGGGGGATAAAGAAAGTTAAAATTGTATTCGTTTACCCTTAAGTAAAGTATAGTGAAAGTTATCACATCAACACCATATTTGTGACTTTTGATACTTATTACACCCGTAAAGACAAACAGGTACATGCCACAATCAGATTTTATTAAACCGGGATCTTCCTTTTCTATTTAACAATTGGAATTCCATGCCGGAGCCTGGCATAAAACACTCCATTGCTCCCAAAGAAGTTACAAGTTAGTGCTTGCTGAAAGTACTTAGCCTCAGTGATAAAACCACACTTCAGTTATTAGAACTATATATAATAAACTGTGGTATTACCTAATTTATCGTATGCTTTCATTTTTTCCCCTGTGATTAGGAACTAATAAGACTTTCTGCGTGCGATCACAGGGTACTTTATATTTAATTTAAGTTAAACTACCTTGTAAACCGAAGGTATACGTATACACTAGGTAATTTAAAACATTATTTCACCCATTAGAAGTCCAGCACTTTTAATTTAGTTCCTAAATCGGCGTACTAGATAATTTATTAGTACAAAATACAACTGTACATAAAAAGTAAGGTGTAATTCAGTTCTGCCGATAGCGAAAATTAAGGCCTGACCTAGATCTAACTGACTTGGCGTATGGCGCAGATGACGTCATACATGCAGTAGTGTTGTTCATTGCTTCTTTGTTTTCTTTTTTGTTCTAATCCATTTAGCAAATAGTCACATATTTTTTTAGTTTAAGATGAGATTCACATACACTGTAATTCAGAATCCTTTTTTTTTATTATTAAATATAGATTTTAACTGTTTTTGAAATCGGGGTGTTTTATTTTTGGATCTAGTTGTTTCCTGTTTTCGTTAACACAATCGCTTCTTCTTACCGACGGGCTTAAAACAGGTGGCTCTTTGAATTTATATAACCCACCCCCCCTAATCTCCGGCATGCTAGCCTAGGCACTGCTCTAAAAGAAGAAGCGATCAACACCGAAAAATAAAAAATAACCACCTGTACAGAAGCATTCAATATTGAATTTTCATTCATTCATTTTCATTTTAATTCTCTTTCTCTCGTGGTGTAGCAAACACTATTATAGTTATTTTCACAATTACATTTCTAATCAGAACAAAATTCTTCACAACCAGGATTATAGAAGATGAGAGCTGCCAACTATGATATATTAAAGGGTGTATCCATAAGGACTTGAATTACTATTTGCGTGCTATTTTCGTCTGTTAATTATTGGACTAAATTTTTATCATTTAAGGCTAATAAAAATATTCCTAATACATTCTGGACAAAACAGGATATTGTCAAGTTTTTAAAAGTCAGATTATATTACTTATGAATCAAGTCGGCTTATAAAAAACTGCCAATAATAAAATAGCAATAGCAAAATAAAATTGCGTAGAAAGACTTTTTTCTGAAAAACCATTTCAAATTAGACTTTAATAAAGATAATAGACTTATCTTGTTATTGAGGCCACGAATCCTATTTATTATTGCTAGTAATATTAATGATACAATAGCCAAAAAGGATTAATTCGAAATGCCACTTTTCATACAGACTTCTGAGAATCCTGTACCTATTAAGTATAAAATCTGGAGCCTGGCGTTAAGGTTTATTTATCGTTAATCAAAATGTTGCTTTACTAAAGATAAGTCTAAATGTCTCGAGCCTATTTTCCTACTGGATGTAACCAATAAAATTTTAATTTTTTAATTAAACGTAATATTGCAACCTATTGATATAATATCTGGACAGTTCAAGAACCTGAAATAATTTTAGCTTTTGTATACAGGGTGATTTTCAGGGAAATATATCAATCGATTGTGGAAAAACTGTAATTGGGAAGAACCTGTAAAATTTTACAGTGTACTAACGTGCATGGCGGACAGCCGGCTAAAATGTTTTCAAGATGGGGCACCGGAAGTGGATGTCAGTTTGCTTATTTTAAATAGAACACTCTTTATACTATTACATTTTTGATTTTTAAATGACGTTTGCGGAACGAAACTTAACTATAAATTTTTCCTATAATTAAGTCTTCATGATTTAATTTGAGTTAGTTTTCTTGTAGACGAAAATCGACTTTGGTAGCCTTTTTATGCTATTTTGAAAATTAATACAGAGTGGTCCAAAAAGAAGAATAAAAATTATATTTAATAAATCGTCAAACGTAATTTTTTTTCAAATGGAAGGCACCTATTTTTATAATTTTATCATAGTAAGAGCTAAAAATAAGGGTAACTTTGAATAAGGTTATCTATTCCAAAAATTTGTAGTTTTCAAAATATTGGCAATTAAATATTTTCCTATTATAAAAATGCTATACGGCTTTAAAGTTTTGTTAATAGTTGACCATGACGGCCAGGCGTGGCGAAAATAAAACATTCGAATCCTACAGAATTGTCACTATTTCTTGCCATTTGACATTCATTAATAATAATCATGCCGGGGCGATTAAATTACAAGCACGATGATTATTTAAACCTATTTATTATTTATAGAGAATGTTAGAGACAGTTATTTCAAGAACATGCGATACATTCACGATCCGATATCCCGAGAAACAGAAACCAAGACCACCAAGTGTTAAAAGGTTACAGAAAACTTCAAGAAATTTTGATCCATAAAAGCAAAAAAGAAATATAAATAAACCAGTTTTTAATAATGAAAATATTGAAACTACAATTTTATAATATTTCGCCGCATATCCGACAATATCTATAAGGCAAGTAGCATTAGAATCTGGATTATCTCAAATATCAGTTTTAAGGATTTTATGGAAACACAATTTTTATCCCTATGTATATACCATAGTACAACATTTAAAAGGCACTGATTTTCCACAAAGAGTACAGTTCTGTCAATTTATTTCACTTCGGTCACAAGAAAATACTGGTTTTTGGACAATATTATTTGGTCGGACGAAGCCAAATTCACAAAAAATAGATCAACTCAAAGGTACATCCATCATGGTGCTATAAGAAATGAAGGCGTCGTCGCCCTAGAATCTTCCAAGATAATTTGAATGGTAAGTTAGCCATTTTTGAAAACCTCTAGATACAAAATACGTTTTTTAACTTATAGATGGACGCTACATCGACATCTTGAGAAATTTGGAAGTGAACTATTTAAATAACTTGCCGCTGACTGATCATAGGAATCTATTTTTTCAACATGATGGGGCCTCCACATAATAGTCATTTAGTTAACAACCATCTGCAAAACTTATTTTATGATAAATGGATAGCCAAGAATGGGCCATATCTTTAACCACCTCGCTCTCGCGACCTAACAGTACTTGAATTTTTTATTTGGGGGACAATAAAAATAAAGTATACAACACTGTATTAACCTCTATGGAAGATTGCATTCAGCGCATCAGAATAGCATTGGAAAAACTTAGTCCTCAGTCCTGCTTAGGTGCGAAAAATGTTTGGAAGTTCAAGGGTATCAATTTGAACATTTACTCAAATAATTTTTGTAACTTTATTTTATTAACAACTGGTTTATTTCCATTTCTTTTAGCTTTTATAGATCCAAAATTCTTGAAGTTTTTTATAATCTTTTTAACAGTTGGTAGTATTGGTTTCTGTTTCGAATCTATCGCATGTTCTTGAAATAACTCACATTCTCCATAAATAATAAATAAGTCTTAATCATCTTCATGCATGTACTTTAATCGCCCCGGCATGATTATTATTAATGAATGTCAAAATGGAAGAAATAGTGACAAATCTGTAGGGTTCGGTTTTATTTTCGCCACGCCTCGCCATCATGGCCAACTAATAATAAAAGTTAAAAACCGTATAGCATTTTTACAATAGAAAAATTTTGGATTGCCAATATTTTCAAAACTATAAATTTTTGGAACAGACAACCTTATATAGAGTTACCCTTATTTTTAATGCTTAATATGACAAAATTATAAAAATAGGTGCTTTCTATTTGAAAAAATTGACTTTTGACGATTTTTTAAAAATAATTTTTGTTCTTTTTTGACTACTCTGTACTAATAATTTTCAAAATATCATCAAAAAGATTGCTAAAGTCGATTTTCGTCTATCAGAAAACTACCCCAATTTAATAATAAAGACTTCCTTATACGAAAAATTTAAGAAGTTAGGTTTTGGTCCGCAAACGTCATTTTTGACATAAAAATTTTAATATGTCCAAAGCGGTGGCACTTAAGTATAGAATAATTTACATAAAATACTTCTAGAATTTTACGTATAAATCAAAAATGCAATAATATATAGGGTATTCTATTTAAAATAAGCAAGTTGACATCTACTTCCGGTATTACTGAAAGTCCCAGATTCTTCCTAATTATAGTTTTCCCACAGTTGATCGATAAAATTCCTGGAGAATCACCCCTTTATAGTAATGATATATTTAGTTTCCCTGGACATATACATATGTATAAATAAAACTATGCATTATGAAAAAAAAATAATGTAACTTACCTCTAATTTAAATTTTAATTACCAGAACTCAGCGACAAGATATATTTTTTAATTAGCTACGCTTTTAGCGAATTTTATTTCAGAATATTACTAACGTTTTTTAAAAAAATATATCCGGTTAACAGAGTAGTAGTGCTTTCAACACCACGTTAACTAGATTTAAAAATGCAAAATTTGCTAATTGTTATTTAGTGGTTGCGGAACAGGCAGCTTGACAAGAGAGTTTCTGGTGTTGTGTTTTTATTATGTCAAATACCGACTTCCTGCTATTCTTTTATAACATGAAACTATTTTGTGAGCAAATTTAGATGTCAATATTTTAATTAAATAAAAAATTTTAAGGTTGAAATTTTCATTCTTAATGGGGAAAAAATAAAAGAAATATTTAAGTATCAAGTGAGAGTTTTGTTAAGCAGTCCTACAACACTTTCAGATCAGCATATATAATAATATTTCACTCAAAAATTTACATTGAAAACTAAATTAGCGGAAGCGTCTGCCATTATATTAGGTGTCAAAACAAGCAGCTGTGGTTTTTGTTTAAATTCATGTTATGAAAGACCAAATCACAGAAGAACTCAAAAATATTTATTGTTAGTGTATTGTATATGGTATGATGCCGGTTTGTATATACAGGCCTATGCCGATAACCTGGTCATTTTGTGCCCTGGTCGCGATATCCAGGACCTTGGGGGGACCAATAATGCAAGCCCTCCGGATCGCGGAACTATGAAGCCACTAGGAAATGCTTGGAATAAACCCGGACAAGGCCGAGATGGTACTCTTTACAAAGAAAAAGAAAATTGAGGAGACTCCCCACAATTACATGGGTGGGAAGGACTCTTTAATTGAAGGGGACAGTTAACTTCTGGACTCACGACTGAGCTGGAATGATCATATTAAGGCTCAAACCAAGAAAACCATATGTGCTTTCTGGGTTTATAATTCGCCCCATGATAACGTACGCCGCTATTGTATGATGGCGTAGCACAACAAAATGCAAACACAGTCTTGAAATTAAAAAAGTTCGAAGAATGGCGAACTATTGAGTGCGATGAGTACTAGACTCCCACTAGGGCTTTTGCAGTCCTGGTGAACCTGCCTTCTCTTCACTTATACATAGGGAACGAGGCCCAGAAGACTATTTATCATCTCAGTTGCCTAGAATATCTTGGAGTTAGAACGGGCGGCTACTCAAGTGTCTGGGAAAGCGTGGTGGGGAGGTGTCCATTACTCCCCAGGCAGACAGATTACATGGCACCGCTTTTAAAACCCAACATCTCCCTGGAAATATTTCTGCCAAGGAGAGAGGATTGGGAGGGAGAGCAAAATCTTCCGAAAAAATCGATCCTGGTGGTATACTGTTGAGTTGGAGCCGGAGTGTTCGGCAGGAGCACAGGAATCAGAGAGTACGACCCTCTCCGACAACGTACGACAATCTTCACAGCGGAAATTTATGCTATTCTGCAGTGTGCCCATCTTTGTGAGAGGGATAAAGACAGAAATAGGATAATAAATATATGCTAAGACAGTAAGGCTGCGATTGGCACTGAAGTCTAGTGTCATAACTTCGAGACTGGTGTCTGCGTGTAAGGTCGTACTGAATGATATGACAAGGAACGGCTGAACAGTCAGACTTGTGCGGGTCCTGGGTCACGCGAAATGAGAAAGCAGACCGTTTGGCAAAGTTGGGTTCGGCGACTGAACCGTATGAACCCCAACCAATACTACCTGTCCCAATTGCTATTGGCAAAAGAGAATTAAAATCGTTGCTGGAAAGCAAATTTATTGAATCGTGGAGAGGAGCTCCTAGAATGAGGTGTGCTAAGGAGCATATAACTGGACCTAACGCACAGCGTACTAAGGAGCTTCTCTCCTTAGGAAGGAAAGAGCTGCGAATTGTGGAGGGATTGTTGTCAGGACATTGTCACCTTAGGGGTCATCTTCATAGAATCGGTATCGAAGACGACTCGACCTAGAGATGGTGTCTGGAGGAGGATAAAACTGTTTAACATGTTCTCAGGGTGTGTCCAGAACGCAACGGACTGAATCAGAGATATTTCGGAAATACAATTTTGTTTCCTGAAGCAAATAGGCAAGTTCCACTGACGAGGTTGATTGGATTCGCAAAGGCGATCGGCCTCGAATGACCTGCAGTTATGGTGGGATGTAAAGGACCCAATAGAGGCCTATGAGAATCCCCACCCCTTTTTCACTCATTCATTGTAGACTACGGCCGGTATTGTTCCCTGCAATTTTTTTGATGATCCATTACAACTAAGCTCTTCGAATACAACTGGATTATGTAAATCAGAAGTTCCCAAACTCTCTGGTCCAGTATACCATGAACTGTTTTCTGTCTTTCTAATATTAAATTTTTATAATTCTATCAAGTAAAATGTGTTTTAGATACAGAAAGCGGCAAGTCGGGAATAATATGACAAATGTCAACGTAAGAGCAAATACTGCTTATGTTTTTCATAATATCTTCGACACATTGCCGCCCAACGCGTACTGCCGCCTTGTGCATTTGATCACCAGACCAAGGCTTGATACAGTGCTACCAGATTTGATAGGGTTTACTGTTAGGTAGAAGATATTAAAATAAAAAGTGTTTAAACTCATACCTTCATTAATTAAAATTGCACAAAATCAACTAGATACACACGAAAAATAAATCCTCTTATTTTACTCTTCAAATTTTAAGGCAGGTGCCGCTTCCATTTTTTCTATCAGTACATCGTTTCTCACCTACCGTAAGGTTTGACCTTATATAATTAATATTTTTAAAGGATAGAATGAGCCTGATCCTTTAATAGCAAATTGAAGGTTGGCAATCACACTGCAACCCCTTTTCACAAGTTATGAAGATGGAAAAGCTATCAAAAACTTTCTTGTGATCGTCCATAATGCAGGATAAATAGCACGTAAGTCTTTTGAAGCTAAAATTGCTGATATCCATTACTAAACTCCACTTCTCTTCTCCAGTACTTATTCCGATCAGTTCGTTCTATAATATGATATCTGATTCATCAATGTCACCACAGATGTTAATAAACCAATGTGGTATTTCCATGGTCAAAATATCCTCAATTCTAGTTTGAAAATCTGTGTAAAGAGCATTTAAATGTTGAATGTAGGCTGAAACGTCATCATGAGAGTTGAATGTATGTGACAAATTGGAGAATAATAAAAATCCTCGCAGTCCAATGTTTTGCCCATAAGGTTAATTTTGGCCAGAAAAGCTGCTGATTTGGTTTTTAAATTCTGATGGTCCCCTTGCAATTGCAAATTAACTTCGTCAAACTTAGTAAACAAATCTCTTAAATAGACAATGTCTGGTTTCTATTTGTTTACGTTTCCTTTTAGAATGCACTGTGAAGAGGAAATGCATTAAATTTAATGGAAGTGTACTGGAAGCAAATTTCCCACACGCTTCTTGAATACATTTAATGTGATACATTGAATTTATTAATTTACATTAATCTAAATAAATTTATAACATTAAATCTAACGTAATCATACATTGGATTTAAAATTTGATCATTACTTCTTACGGTGACTATGTACATTAAATATACAGCCAGTGTTCATTGGATTTGAAAGATGTTATCACATATTTAATGCACCAACATTAATATCAGTTCAAAAAATTCTGTATTCTTGTACATATGAATTAATTTTCAACAGGAAATGCTTGATAAGGATAGACGTGCTTTGTTCTCGTTAAGAATCAAAAGCACTACTTCAGATTGCAAAAAGGTGGAAATTGTTACCGTAGGTAGTCTACCACCATTTGTAGACCGGTTTCGAACTCATTGGTTCCCGTCAGTATGGAACAGACATGTACACCTCACCATAAGAAAGTTGAGTCCTTTAAGCAACTTATATGATACTATTTGGTTGAAACATCCAGTTATCAGTTAATGATGTTTCATTAGCACTTACACAACACTTCGTAGTTGAGCAGGCTTGCACTCTAATTTAGCATTATTGAATTTTTTGGTATTTTAATGATAACGACCGAATTAATTCTGTAAATATTTTATTTCATCCGTTTTTTGCAAGGCATAGCGCAATTTTCTGTCATTTTATCCCATGATCATGGAATAAACAGGGTATGCGTTTTGTTTTAGTGTCAGTAGGTACTTGTTAGGTGTTAAATCTCATTTGTTCTTTTTTACAGTATAGCATAGCATCATTAATACCTACTGAAATTATTTTACCTTATTATACTTTAATTTATTTTTCTGTCATTTCACAGTTTTTAAATTATTAAGTTTTACAAAATTTGTATTTTTTAAAGATGAAAACTTTGTAATCATTTGAAGTTAGGAATTGGGTGTTTATTTAAACTGGATAATTTTATTCATAGTATATCCAACTATATGCTAGAACAGCAGTGATAGACACTTAATTAAAGATTTTTTATTATCATTATTTATTCACGAGCTTTATTTGACCCTCATGCTCACCAACATATGTATTTTTTTTTGTATTTTGGTATCTGTAGAAGTGAAGCTGAAAGCTAGTTCCTAATGACATCTCCTAAGGTTTCGACATTCAACCTAGCTACATATGCAGTGGCGCCCTGAATTTGGCATATTTGCTCGCTTGCTCGGCTAATAACTTTCCACTGTACTCCGGTATTTATGCTTTAGTATTTATTTATTTGATAACAGTCTATTATGAAATTTCTTTTCACTCAACTGTGAGGTTTTGGCGTGAAAATAACAACGTAGCAACCTATGCCTCAAGTCATGATCGGCAAGCGAACTATCAGAAAAATTAAAAAAGAAAATCGTTATTTAAAAAAATTGTACTTACTTATCTTCGGAATCTTAAAGAAGAGAATTTTGATTCACATTAACTTATATATTAGGTCTATATTTATTTTTGGAAATAATTGTTTATCACTTTTCTTCTCAAAATTCAGAACACTAATGAGGAATGTTTGTCTCTAACACTTGTATTAACAATAGATGACCGTGCTGCCTTCTTTGCAACTTTGTTTCAGGTCTAGATATTGTCACGCCCAGTTTTGAGATGTGGCTAGGGACGTAGCATTTAGGAATTTGGTCTTCAGAGATTACACTCTAACTAAACTCTTTAACTTCGGATTACATATAAAAAATAGTTTATTCAAAAATAAGCGACATTAAACATTTTGGACTGTACATCATTATGACTATATTTCTAACTTACATTAAGATTATCTTCATCTTGGCACTCTTGACGGGAGTTGTTACTAGAGTTTTACTATTTGTCGACCCGTTTTGGACTGGGACACGCTTAGGATTTTCGCTTCACTAATCTTCTGGGCAATTAACTAACTCACAATAGACTGGCTGCTCTGCATCGGATCAACTGACCCTTAAACTGATTGCATCTATTGAACCCGATTCAACCGATTAAACCCTATCCCCAGCATGTCCGTCCTTTTTATCCTGTTTTGTTTTTTTTTCATCAAGTCAACGAATCGCCTTTTTACAACCTCGGTTCATCATGACCTGGAAAGCGACCTTGCTAACTTGGTGAATTTGCATGATCGACGACCAGTAAATAACCATAATATTTCATAATTAAAAGGTTATAAAATTATAAAAGGTGACGCGATTGTTATTGTTTAAATTTAAAATAAAAGATTAGTAAAATTGGAAAATGTCAATTGATGAAATATTATGTTTTTATGTTTTTCCCTATGTGACACATCCCCCGGTCTTAGAGAGCTGGACCCCAGCGATGAATAGAAAAAAAGTAGAAATTGTAAAAAACTATTTTTTTCCTATTTCATGACTCTCTGTTTACTAAACTAGGAAAAAATGAACTTAATTATACAAAAAAAGTTTTTTCAAAGTTTTTTTAAATCTTCGCACCACTGCACTAAATTACTTTTTAAGAGTCTGTCTGAAGGATGCTGTCGTGTCGCCTTGTCCGGTGGGTCGAACGAGTTACGCTGATGTTGTAGTACTTCTTACTCCTACCGTTAGTCGGAACCCTCTGACGTCACACATCCTTTGTCCAGCTGAGGTCGGCATCGCATCGAATGGCTCTTGACGTGCATAAGCCCCTGCAATGACCGCCCAGACCTACAATGCACTCCATTCTCTTCCAAATTCCAGTAACTAAGAGAGTAAGATTACATGTAACATGTTACTCCTGTCTTAATTTTTCTTATTCTGTTGACTTCTGGTCTGATAGTAGAAGACACTGTAGCTGTAAGAGCTGAGTGTTCATGGATGTGTAGGCATAGATGAAGTGGCAGCAGGGTCTGCCAACTGCGCTGGTATAGAGCTGTGTGCGTCATTAGAATTCGTGAACCATTTATTGGACTTGACATGCCTCCAGTTTGCTTGATACGTACAGACAGTGCTGGTAAGATTACATATCATCATAATATGTTTGTCTTCTACCTAAATTTCTATACTAAATCATAATTATTAATACATTTTTCTAATAGAAACATTTTTAACTGTTGACAAGGTATTTTTATGATATTAATGTTTGCAATAATAATGATAACTTAATTTAAGCATTGTTTTCAGGTCAAAAAGGCAAAGGACTTTAAATGCCGTGATGCTTTAAATTTATTTTAATTGTTATATTGCCTATGTCGGGCAGCTAAGGTGAAACGTCACTAAGTAAAAAATCTAGTTTATTAAGGAAAAAATATTATTTTCTAACTTTCAACAATTTTGTCACATAATAAATTTATAATACATTAGTGGTTCCAAGGGACCTTTTTTGATTTTTACATAATGTGGTATTTTTTATACCAGTTTAATGTTATTCATTATCTGCGTAGGATTTTGAGATGCACTTGAAAAACCATCTATCGGTTGTATGCCCCTATCTCCTACCTACGCCATAAAAAAATGTATCATTTTTAGATACGTATTACATGGTACTATATTTAAGTACCTAATTTATTATTACATATATTTATGTATTATTAACGTATTCAGTATTTACTATACAACAAATATTTTGTATGCATTTACATATAGGTACCTTATTTTGATACTGTCCTAGGACTCTATAGTTTATATAATTTACAATGATATTTATCCAAGAACACTTTTTTAAGGAATACCGAAAGTTTGGGCTTAAATAACAAAGTAAAAATATACTCTAAAATGTTATTAAGTTTTATAAGGCAGCTTGGGCATACTATGTGTCTTAATTTTAAAAAGGAGATAGTGATAGATGATTCTTACATCAAGTATCTCTAGTGCAACTTTGTTTTGCACAATTTTATGTTAAATTTTCCGTTAACGCTCGGAGATTTCAATGTATTTTTTTAATTTTATATTTAGTTATTGTTGTGACTAATACGTTGATTACGTTTAAATTTGAAAGAATAACATACTATTTGTATAGTACAGGGATGCCTGAAAGAAGAAGAAAAAATCTATTACGGGAAGGTTAAAATATTAAAAAAATTCTGTGATAGGAATCGCTACTTCCTTGCAGAGGTTTCTTGTTTCTTCCCCGGGATTAGTTACCCTTGTATAAATTAATGGACTGGTTATGTTGTGTGTGACTTCCAAACTGCCTTGGCTTTGACTTCTATGCTATGTAGATTGAATTATGAAATGCTTAATTTTCCATGTAATAAAATTGCAAATAGAGGAAATCTATAAAAAAAGAAGGAAAAAGATTATTAACTTTAGTTTCAATATATAAATATTCTAAAATTTTATACCGTGATTGTTTAAACAGTCGTCCTACTTATAGAACTTATGTTTATATTTTTTCTATTATTATTAAACAGATAAATGTGATGATATGTGAAATTGTATACTACAGGTGGTACTTACTATAAATATATCTACATAAACATTTGTTTTGTTTTTTCAATATTTAAATTCATTATTATTACACAATAGAACCTTATTTAGATTTATGTTACAGTAATTTTCAATTTTTTTTTGTATATTATGGAATATAAAGTTACATATGAAAAAATATTAATTTTGTAAAAAAACTACCCTATTTATTTGGAACAGTTATTTACGAACAATATTAACTAGAGAATTAGGTATTGCTTGCATTTCTATTTGCTTGTGTAGCAATAAGTTCACCGTGCATGAATAATAACATTGGTGACATAATTTAATAAAAGAGATATACATATAAAAATTGTAGAAAATAGATCTTTGTGCCATCGCTGAGGATATAAACACAAAAAAAATATTCTTATATACTTTCGCAGTTCAAAAGCTATATGTGTCAAACAAATCTTATATTTTATTAGTTTAAATTTAAGCTTAAAGTTTTAAAATCGAAGAAGTTTCCTTTTTAACCTAGTTATTCCCAGTATCATCGTTTAAATGTTTTCCATATTCTTTATATATTTGAAATCTTAATTTGTTTGATAAAATTTTTTAAAAATTTAAATATTCTAACTCTAATAAGAAGGTTAAAAGTAGCTAAATCTAAAAAATATTTGAATGAACAGCCCAAGATGTTATAATTAAAATAATAATAATAGTAATGAAGAGCATATTTTGAAAATCGGTAATCTCATTTAGACCAGATCTTTACTTTTTTTCTTTTTTATTTACACAGGTAAACAGTATATAAAAAATTTAATAAATTGGTAATAAATCATAGAAAATACGGCACTAGCAATATTTTTAAACACGGCGCCTCCACCACATTGTCATATTATGTGGAGTTTTAGAAAATACAATTATAATTAATTGGCAATAAATTACTGACTAACTCTCCTGGGATGTACATTATTAAAATTAAGTTTTTTACTTACCTTAAGATTATCTTCAACTTGGCACTTTTGACGGGGGTCGTCACTAGAGTTTTACTATTTGTCGACCTGCTCTGGACTGGGACACGCTTGGGATTTTCGCTTCACTAATATTCTGGGCAATTAACTAACTCACAGTAGACTGACTGCTCTGCATTGGATCAGCTGACCCTTAAACTGATTGCACCGATTGAACCCGATTCAACCGACTGACCCGATTGAACCCTATCCCCAGCATGTCCGTCCTTTTTATCCTGTTTTGTTTTTTTTTCATCAAGTCAGCGAATCGCCTTCTTACAACCTCTGTTCATCATGACTCGGAAAGTGACTTTGCTGACTTGGTGAATTTGCACGATCGACGACCAGTAAATTAGCATAATATTTCATAATTAAAAGGTTGTAAAATTATAAAAGGTGACGCGATTGTTATTGTTTAAATTTAAAATAAAAGATTAGTAAAATTGGAAAATGCCAATTTATAAAATATTATGTTTTTATGCTTTTCCCTATGTGACAATATATTTGCTATTGCGCATATGCGTTTGCTAGCAAATGCAAAAATTTTTATAAATTAGAAATAGTATGATCACAAGACAAATAGTTATTTTCATATACAATAATTTAATTAAATATACTTAATTATCATAAAAATAGGTAATTTCTTTGTCTATTGTATTATAAGTATTATATAAGTACATAGATTTGTTAGGTACATTACGACATTTACGAATCACCTAAATTTCGGTGGTAATCTGCCGAAATAGGATTATCCACGTAGACCCCCATTTACATATAATGCACCCCTATTTATTTACCCGTTAATAGGGACCTCTTGCAGGTCACAGTCAACCCCTAGGGATCCATATGAAACACTTTGGGAATCAATAATGTAAATGGTATGTTGTTTTAAAAACCGTCAGGAATATTCAATTGAAAAAGTCATCTTTTTGCACTGCATGAGATGCTCTGGAAAAAATGAGTATAATAAATGAACAGTTTATAACTAAAGGGTAAGAAATGTTTTCATTTTAAAAACACAATATTTTATAAAATGAGATAACAAACTCTAATCACATTAGATCAAAGGTTCAAAGTGTTGTAGAGGAGAATCAAATATATTTCAAAAAATTATTATTAGTAATTATTTTTCATAAACTTTGTAAATATATTAATAATGATAAAATTACATATTTCTGATATGTGAATGATGGCTAAAGTTTCTCTCATTATTAATGTTTAACAATCAAACAATTAAAGAAGGTCAAAAAAAAAAAAGTTCAAATACTCATCAGGGTAGTTATAAAAATTTGTGAGTAAATAGTCTAGGCTTACCATAGATATATGAAACCTATTCCAAGATTCAAGATTTTACAATAATATGGACAAAATATAAAATTATAAAAATTTACCATATCTCTACAATCAGATAAAATTCATAAAATTCTTTTATATGTGCATAAAGGAAAAACTTAAAGCTTAAAAATATGAAAAATGAATTCAAGAGGACCCAATTTTTTAAACCAAATCAGCTTAATTCAATATGAGAGTAACCAAATTTTTCGACATCAAATTCCTGAAAATAAAAATAAGGTAAACCACGGCAACATTAATATTGAACTAAATAATATCGACAAAGGTAACTTTATGATCTATATCATACACGAACGCTCATTAGAGCGGAAAAAGCAGCCCTAGTATTTGTTAAAATTAAAAAGATAAAACAAAAAAAAATCTTTTTGTTGGGCGTCCACTACATGTTAATTAGAATATTTTGCATTTTTAAATTTAGTTAACACGCTGATGAAAGCTCGATTGATATGTTAATGGGAAAACAAAATAAAGTATGTTAACATAACGTACTGATTTTGGCTATAGATTTGTAAAGAGATTATATTATATGGAAATAAAAATTTAATTTTATAATGTTTGACTAAAATGTGGTTGTCGGACTTGCATTGTCTTTATTTTTAGGAGGTTTCGATTAGGTTGTATCTCTAATCGTTATCAAGTTCAAACCGAATATTTTGTCTTAAGACTACTAGCTTATATAGGGAATGTGTCCACTGAAGCGCAAACTTTCGCTTCACTGTACACACCTCAATGATTTGATGTTACAAAGTAGTGGTTGCCACAGATTAGGTATCTCAACACTCGGTTTACTGAAGATTCCATTATTGTTTTTAATGTAAGCTGCTTCTATAAATTTTCTTTTTTTTATGTTGGGTTCCATATATATTGCCGCAGCCTCAGACCATTTTAAATGGTGTTGTTTATCCCAGGCGTGTTCTGCAATATCTGATTTCAACGTTTTCCCTTTTTGTGTATGAGTTTTACGTTCCTTAATTCTAACTTCTAGTGGTCGTTTGGTTTCTCCAATATACACTTCACCACACATGGAACTTTGTAAACGCATTCTTTCTTATCGGTACTTTTTGGTTTTGTTTTTGTTAAATGAGCTCTAAGTGTATTTCCTGATATAAAGGCTGTTTTTATTTTATAACTACTGGCAATTCGTCTTATTTTCTTCTTTATGGAAAATTGGCTCATAATCATCTGACAAAGTTTCGGCTTTGATTCCTTCGTAGCGTTGTGTAGCTTCATCCAGAAGAAGGGCTTTTCGCCATCAGTGACAATTTATTTGTGTTCTTAGTAGTGCTTTACTAGCGTTGTCCAGAATACGGCGTGCTCTGTTACCTGGTATTGGTGATTTCAATTTGAAACCAATAGGAATGACGTTGCTGTCTCATGCTTGTAGCAAAAATGAAGAGTGGGCATCCTCCTTGGCAAGTTTGCTCCTCGTAGGCTTTGGTTTTGTAGCTGATACCGAGTCCGTACCGAGTTTCCAACGTTTGTTTGAAGGTTGTAGACCTTTATACTTAATAACGACTAGAGATACAACCTAATCGCAACGTCGTAAAAATAAAGACAATGCAAGTCCGACAACCACATTTTAGTCAATCTTCAACATTGTCTACAACCTTCAAACAAACGTTTATAATGTTTGTAAACATGCTCAGTCTTTTCAGTATATTAATTCTCAAAATATTATTTTACTAACTGAACTGAATTATAAATTTCTATTGAAATCATTTTTTTAAATTTGGTGTTTACTTTCCTAAAAAAATACACAATGTGATACAAAATTGTTAACTTGGTGATAATGATTTTCAAGAAGCATCAGAGTACTTAAATTGCACTCTTTAACTGTTATGATTAACAAACTAAAAAAAATCTAACGAAAGAAGGTAAGCATTAGTACAGGGTTGTCAAGTAAAAAAGGACACCTGCTGTATCTCAGAAACGGTTAATCGCATAGTTCTTGTAAAACCGATGTATATTAAAGGGACCCTGGAAATTACCTTCTTTCTAGTTAATTTAATAGAGAATAAAAATTCTGAAAATTCTGCGGAAACTACGATTTATATATTTTTCCTCCCCTAATGAAGTTGGTTTTTAGATTGAAGGTTTAAGAACAAAACAGGCGATGTGAAGTGTCTATCAATAATTTGTTAGGTCAAAATATTATTGCGCTGGAAAATTTTGACACGTTTATTTTTTTCCTTTTTAACATTGCTATTTCGAACCAAGAGGCATTTGATTGCTCTATAGAGGGACTTCCTAAGTGTACAAGCCCCTAAATATGTTAGGAACGATTGCAACAACGTGTGTACTAGTGTCAAGGAAGTTAAGGGGATATGGAAAACTACAAAAATGACAAAAAAATATCCCAACATGCAGAAAATAAATGTCATAAATTGACATCAACGTGGAGCAAGCGCAGAAAGAAATTTGATAGTAAATTTGTTGTATGGGGTTGGCAATATAAGAACCAGAAAACCAGAGTAGGATTTGCGAAAGTGACGATAGGCGTCCCGGCGTATTCTTTGTGTTTAATGTGGTCATTTGTCGTCGTCCTCGACACTTAAAATTATCTTGATTTTTTTGTTGTGCCGTGCAGTGACATTAGGTAAATTTCGGAATTTATATTTGTGTATGTTATCAAGATATTTATGCAGATTTTTTATTTATGAGAATGCATCAATGTATGGTACTGTTTCTAAAATCCCGTTAATTCATTATTTTCAGTAAACACATTTTTTATATTTTGATAATTATTAACTTTATGGTAAATTTAGGACAATGACGTTTTTTGAGAAAAATTCGATACTTATCCCCTATTTCAAGGTCGTAGAATACGGTTTTGGCTTTGAATTTTCACTCAGTTTTCCGGAAAACTCAAAAAATACCAAGTGTCACTTTATTAAGCACTTTTAATTCTGAAGAAAACACCAAACTTACATTTTTATTTTCAATGATACTAGTTAAAATATCATTGTTGCAATATATTCAACTATTTTTGCATAAATTTTAGTGAATAAATTTAAAAAACTTGTATTTTCAACGAGAAACCCAAAATAGGTTCCAAAAAGCCATCCACAATCAGACTCGCAAAAACGACTAATATTCGTTTGATATGTTGCCAGATGTAAAATACTTTCGTGGCATAAATTATAAAATTTGTCCGTCTCACTCAGCAATATAGTTTAATTTTTGTAATGTTTTATACAGTTTCAGGCAAAAATTAATCTTAACCATCCAAAATTTTTGACAAGTTTAAGTTTAGCTTGATTTAGATTAATTTGTAAAACTGAGAGTATTCTGAACTAAACTAATTTGACGTAGACTTATACTTTCGTAAAATAAACTATAAAATTTATTCATTAGAGTTAACAACATTAATTTTTGTAATGTATAAAAAAGTGTAAAATTAATCTTAACCGCCCAAGATTTTTGGTAATTTTTAGTTAGTTCAGATTTAGCTTAGTTTTGGTTAGTTTAAAAAACTAAAACCAACCTGAACCAACCTAGATTTAGTAATTAAAAATGTTATTGCCCAGCAGAGACCACGTAAAAGGCTTGACAATCTGTGAAAGAAAAGAATATATGTGAATTTCACAGAAATCATATTGGCAATCTGGCAACAGTGTTAATTTTCCGGGTTTCAGGAACGAGTCACACCGATATTTAATGGCGAACGCCATTTTGTTTTGATTTGTTTTTTGAAAATGTTCTTGATATTTCTGATAAAAATGTGCAAATTTATGAATTTTTATATAATACAGAGGCTTCTATCAGTATGGAATTTGTGGGTGTAACAAAATTGTAACGATTTTGTACGAAAAATTGAACCTAAAGTGAAAAGTGCTTTTCACTGTTTTCCGCAAAACTGAGGAAAAATTATGGAAAGTAGAGGTCAAAATCGTGTTCTACGCCCATGAAATAGAACGAAGTACCGGGATTTTTTAGAAAAAATGTCGTTTTCCAAGATTTCTCATAATGCATACTTTTAACCAAGGAATTATATTTAAATCTATTTTATGTCAGTATTTAGTTTATTAGTCGTTTAATAATGAACTCTAAATTGTAATTTTTGCAATATAATAACGTAATAAAAGGTTGCTCAAGTCCAGTTCTGTCCCCTGACCTACTACGCAAGTAGAGTATAGCCCCTTTAAGGGTAGTACAGCTTTACATGCAGAACCGAATTTATTTTAGGGTATTCCCCTTCCTTTTACCTCCAAGTTCTTTCTATAAAGCACACAGCATAACCTCGATGGCTATATTTGGATTTGGTTGCATTTTTAGATTTCCGAAGTTAATTTTCTGTACTTATTTTGTATTTATTTATTTCAATTATGCCTAGAAAAAGTGTTCTATGCTTGAATGCACTAATGACGATTTTTGTAGAAAACATCGTGTCCCTAAATCAGACCCAGAAATATTTAAACAGTGTATACGTAATTTGGAAAACAAGGAAAACTATTATCATTAAAACCTCCCACAGTTTCTAATTACGGTATACTGTTTTGCGAAAAGAACAAAATGGGGTTTAAAACGAACTGCTATTCCAATATTATATTTGCCGGTTCAGTAATCTAATTTGTAATTTTTAACCTATTTGTAGGTAATAAAATTAACGGTCTGTAAAAAATTTGTGAGGTTTGTTAAGATAATTTAATAAATATAAATAGGTTCCGGTACTAATCGGTATAGCTTTTATAAGCATTAAAATATTAGAAACTATGTTTTAAATATTAACTCTAAAAAGTCTCATGAAGTATTTCATTCTGGAGAAATCATAGATGAAGATCTGTCCCATCTGTCAACATCCAGTGCTGTCGTAAAGAAAACCGACTAGCCTAAAAGCACTAGAACACATACACTAACTTTGGAAAACAATCCAGGAGAGTCCCCTTGAATAAAAAAACAGAGAAATAAAAGCCCGGGCACCAGGTATGAAAATGATTAAAATATTTTTTTAGTAGAAATTTAATACACAAACAAATGTAATGTCCAATTTTTATCTAGAATTTTTATTTGTCCACTCTATTCACGTATATAAATAGATTCCTTGAAGTTATTGTAACAGTTTTGTAACATATTATTTTATTGTCTATATGTTATTCTCCTGTCTAGCGGAAAAAAAGGAAAGAATATATAGAAAGAGTTTATTTCCTGCACATACAATTGTGCTCCATGTAGTCCATACTCGTTTCTACCATCCAATGTTCTCGTCAGTGGAGCTGTATCGAACCGAGAGCAACATTCACAGGAAACAACTGCTATATAAAATATAAATACCGCCTCATATGGCAGGATATTAAAAACCTGCCGACTTCGATGTCAGACTGAAAAATATCGACAGTCTAAAGAAGTCCATACATTCACCGGAATGGTGCGAAATTTAAAAAATCTAAATTTCAATAAGAAGTGAATAAAATCTATGTGCCGTTTAAATACTTGCCTACACATTATTCTCCTTTAAGAGTAACATGTGAAAAGCTTGTAACAAACTAAATTCCATTATATAAAAATACGTAGGGTGTCCCATTTAAAAAAGAAAAGTTTGATTTATTTCTCCGAAATAGTTTAACCTATAAGAAACTGACCATGCTACCAAAATCTACATGAAAAGCCCCAGTAGTTCTATTTTTAACTTTGCAATAAGTTGCAAGATAACGAGATACGAGGAGTGTACTAAGATATATAATTTTCAAAATCGCTCTGCATCTCCAAAACAAAAAGGTTTATAAGAATTCTGTTAGTGGCATCGTTCGCACAAAAATATTATCTTTCTATTTCTACTAATAACGGAGATAATCCGCAGAACCATCGAAAATTGGACACTATCATATCTTCATTTCTCATCCTAAAAAAAACAAATTTTATGCAAATGCTACTCTTAAAATAAATATTTACACATAAGTTTAAAAAAAATCACAATCTTGACACCTTGTTTTTCTGACCAGGAAAAGTGGGCCAGATCCGCATATTTTAGCTTAGAAATTTGCGATGTAAAGGAATTAAAATTTTAAATTATAAATTATTATGCAGGTGAAGTGCTGCTTATGTCGTCCTCTGCAATATACATCGAAACTGTAATCCCTACTTGATTTCTTATCCTAAAAACCCCAAACTACCAAATTTGGTGTAAACCATTTCATTCAGAAAGAAATTATAACTTTAAAATCCTACATTTCAGAAACTACAACTCTTGGTTTGAGGTAAATTGGGCAAGATCCTCATGTTCTAGAAATTTACACTGGCATTTTATACAGACCTATTAGAGGCATCCTGTTCGAAAAATATAAATAATTGTTGTTCGAAATATCACAAAGCAATAATATGCTTTTCAAAGCTACTACCGACATCTGTGGGGATATTATCAAAATTGGAACGTATATAACAGTGAAACCTATCTATAAACTCGACATTGAATAAAAGAAGCAAAACACAGAAATATACATTATATAGAAAATGTCTAGTTCCTAGTAGTTTTTGCAGATGGAGCTACTATATCTTAATTCCGTTTCGTTCAGCTTAATAGTATATAATATATAAGCTATAATAATTGTGGATTAAAGATCTATATCTACTTCATCAGAAGGAATAAAAAATCAGTTTTACATAAAAATTGACTCTCATATTTACGTCATCTAAGAAATAATTTTAATAGAGTCAATATGTCTATTTAATGCCATTTTGTAAACTAAAATTTTATAGCTATATTTTTTTCTTGTTCGATTTGATCGTCTTGTATAATGTTTTCAATAAAAGGCACGGAGAACTGCTGTTGTAAAAATATTTTTTCAGAGCACCATGTATTTAAAGATAGGTGAATTAGCTGAAGTTTTTTGAAAATTTACGCGATAATAGTAATTCAGAGCTTTTTCCTAAATATATTAAAATTTATATTTATAGATTACAAATATATTACAATTTCTTTTGACAACATTCAGAGTAGTCTAAATAAATATTTTCATACATATTCTGACTCTAGTAATAATATTAAAATTGATGGGATTATTATTTATTTATGGATCTTGCAGTTTTTGATTTTCGCAATTTTTAAGTAAATTTAATGGGTCATCTCTGATTTCAATTTCATCTAATCTACTGAACAAAGTACGAAGGCATGTAAGGTAAGAAACACTACCACACTGCATTTTATTGTAAGTTTTTATTTTGGATGCTATAAAATTAAAGACAGCATTTTTCAGTACTTTTTTAGGATTAAAGTCGTATTGATTAGGAGAATTGGTTTTCTCTGAGAAGTTCCCTATTCTAGGTCATAGGCATTTTTCAAAAATTTTACCAAAATTTTTAATTTCTGATATAGGTGTATAATATGTGAATTGCTTCTGATCTCCTTCAACATCAGTCAATTGTTATAATATAAGGATATATTTTTTTTTAATAATTGCAGAAGCTGTAGTGTCTTGTCTTGGAAAAATACATTTTTTAACTTGCTTGTATTCTTGTTCTGTTGCATGATTTTTTGTGATACCTTAATGTACATAAAAGTACATAAAATATGCTTGTGTAAAAAGTTTCAATTGTTAGAACCAAAACCTATTTTTGTTAAAACTAATAAATTTTAGTTCACACATTTTACACCAAGAGCTTCAATTTTGTTGATACAACTTGTGTTTTTCTAAAAACATGGCTCCAGTGTAAATTAGCAGTAGCTTTCAGAGGTTGTGTTTTACAACCGTGTGAAACGTTTGATAACTATATCAAAACGTGTCTGAGAGTTTGAAACACACCACTGGAATATAATCAATAATTAAGACTGGACCACGCTATGTTATTAAATGAATAATGTTAAGATAGTCGAGATTGCTGTATAGGTATACTTAGCAATTTTCTTAATTAATATCAATATTTAGGGGTGTAAATACAGGGTGTCCCACGACGAACTGCAGCGATCGATTTGTCGAAAAATAGACCTGGAAAAATTTTGCTTATTTTAAATGGAGCATTCTCTATGTTATTTAATTTTGGGAATTCTACGCAAAATAGTAGACATATTTCAAGTATAATGTCCTTCCTATACCTAAGTCTAACTGTTTTGAACATATTTTAAATTTTACAACAAAAACGGGATTTGCGGACCTAAACATAATTATCAATTTGTCCTATATGAAAGTCTTTATTGTTTAATTTGGGTTGGTTTTCTTCTAAAAGGATATCTAGTTTAGTGAACTGTGTTGATATTTTGATAATAAATAAATACAGGGTGATCAGAAACTGACATTAAATATTAACTTGAGGAAATCGGTAAAAGTCATTTTTTTAAATATGAACCCCCTATTTTTATAGTGTTATCCTATTTAACATTAAAAATAGGGATGACTTTGTACAAGGTTGTCTATTCGAAAAATTTGTAGTTTTTGAAATTTTAATTTAACATTTTTGTATTGTAAAAAAAGCTCTACGGTTTTTAAGTTTTGTTATCAGTTAGCCATGATGGTGAAGCGCAACGAAAGAAAATACAATACTACAGAAATGTCACTTTCTTGATATTTGACATTTATTAATAAAAATCATGCAGGGCCGATTAAATAAAATACTAACGAAGATTATTTAAATTTGTTTTTGATCTATGGGGAATGTAACAAAGTTTTTCCAAGAACGTGCCAGACATTTGCTGAGAGATATCCAGATAAACAGAAACCGTCACGGAACATTGTTAAACGAATATGGGAAAATTTCTAAATTTTGACACCGTTCATGCAAAAATACATTAAAGGAAACCTATTGTGGCAGCATTTGGTCATGGACTCCTTGAAATGGAATATTTTCGTGGCGTGTAATCATTAGGCATACGATTTCCTGCTGTCGCATATTAGTTTATAGCTATTCTAAAATCCTATAAATAAAAATCACAATGACATGGGGTTTACCACTACCAACAAACACAAGTGCAGGACGCAGAAAAGGCTGCTATCTATCTTGACAGATGACGTCTCTTGATTTGAAGCTCTCACAGCGGCGCTCCCGCAAATTTATTTTCGTGAAGATTTTTAATAAATTAAACTAAACAAGTTTCTCTAAACACTTAAATCTATTAGCAAAGGTAAAAATAAAATGAAATATTTACAGTGAGAAACTTATAATTAACAACGAATAAAGTCGCCCTTTTCCCAAATAAAATAAAACAGGATTTTTCTCAGAAATAAATGATTAAATCGAAAATAAGAACCTTATCACTGATTAATCACGTCACGTAATTTTCTAAGAAACTGCTCTCTAAACCGTACCGACTCTAACGAATCTCAGATCGTAACTGAAGTTTATTATTTCTTAAACGGCCTCAGTGCCCCACTGGTACCTCTCTCACCCCGTGCAACCTTTGAACAGTCAATTTTATTCCCTAAAGTTTAAGTGGTTTCGTTTTTTTCATCCACAGATGGCGTTAGCCATTCTATGACTGATACTTAATTCCCGAATTGCCCTCTAAACGCCTTAATCTTATTTTTTATATAAAAAACAGTTAATCAAACTAATCTACGTCTGTCTTCCTTTAACTAAAAGTAAACGATAATTCCTATTGAAAAAACTATTCACTCTTATTTGCTGTTTTGGAAGTAAATATCTAACTCGTTATTTCTTGTGAATAGAAAAAAAAATTGTAATTATTCGAATTCTTTGTACATGTAGTCAAACAATATATTATATCATAGTGAGCTTATTTGATTACAATTTAGTATTATTTGTCGCTTCTACATGTCAAAACCACTCTCAGCATTTATCTCTTCGGTTTTAATTACATAACTAGGGTAGGATTTCTTCGACAGATTTATTTATAAATATTAAAATTGTGTACGATCTTTCTAGTTTGTGTGGTCATATATTGTCTGGGTTTATATATTTTTGAGAAAGCATTTAAACAACTGAAAAGTAATTAAATTTGGGTTTATGTACGATATTTGACTCTACTAGGTGGCAATATAAGGTGTGTGTGAAATATATTTCATGTTAATCAGCATCAGATAATTAGTGTTTGTACCATTACACTATTCTCAATGATGAAAATGTCGATATTGCATTTCTGAGATATTTTGCGGCATTTTCTATGACATCATTGAAATAAGTGGCCCTACAAACAGAAATCTCGAAGAACACGGTACAGAGAAATTTGTTGAAACATAACTTTCACCCCTATTTGATATCGTTGATTCAACACCTAAAGCCGCGTCAATATTAGGAAAAATTTACGTTATGTGTGGTATGCGGTACAAAATTTGTGAGTGCACGCAAAAATCTTCGCTACATTTAACACACGCAATCCGCGCTTGTCGATTTTTTTTAAACACAAAAAGGATTTGCATCGCAACTTTCTTTTAGTGTGGACGAATTAGTTTAAATTTCATAAATTTTTCACCTGGGTTTTAATGAACTAATATTCTACCATGTCTGATGTGTTAGTAATAATGAAAATAGATCGTGTTGTTTTTATTATTATGGACCATTTTAAAAAGAAAAAAGAGGAGAAAAAAATTAAAAAAAAAAAACAGGCTATACTAGATACTGTATCAACAAAAAAAAATAATTTAATGCTGTCAAATTGCATCATGCTTTTTGTTTTTATTAAAATGCCACTTATTACTTCGGGTACATGAAATCCTTTTTTTTTTGATATTCTTGTATTAGAAAAAGAACATCGTTCTTGTTTAAATTCTTTACTTATTGACTGGACCACAACAAATAAACACCAGTTCACACACGAATTAATCAAAGACACACGGGGCACAACATAAATATTTATGTCGACAGGTTGCAAAATTTGGAACGTAAATATTTGTGGGGAATCCTACATTAAACATATAATAACTTCAATAACTTCGAACATACCCCTGTAGAATTAGCATAACGTCAGAACTAGGGCCCGGTTGTTTGAACGCTGAATAACGTAATTATATTTTTATTTGTATTTGAAAAAGCGTTGATAAACAGTAGATATTTCATTTGTTGATACACACATACCGATTTTATGCTATTGTTTTCTAATTGCATTATTTAAACGAATATCATATAATAATCGGTACATGAATTCTAGAATACATAAAAGTATGAATTTATGGTTGCCTAAGTTACTATTATGTAAACAATATCTAACAATATTTAGCAATAAAAATATGTTTTTAAATCCTTTTTTTGTTAATATTAATTGCAATCTTCGCATTTATAGTAATTTCTAATACTTGAAAACACTGAAAATAGTCACTATAAGCAATTAAACTGAAACAAAAGATAAGTAAACATGTTTATGTCTGTCAAACATCAAAAAGGCCTCTCCCTTACCGACCATAAACAGCCTTCAAACAAATCTATTGACACTCGAATTTTGGACAACATAATTTGGACTTATGAAGTAAAATTTAAGAAAAACGGCCTTTTTAACAGACAGAATTCCCATTTTTGGAATGATTGAAATCCGTATGCAGTAAAGTTGCGAAATTTTCAAGAAACCTGGCAATTTAACGTATTTTTTGTTGTAAGAAATGATGGAGTAGTAAAACTACGTTTTTATGAAGAAAAGTTAAGTGGTAGTTCAATAATAATAAGAAAGCAAATTATGTCCCCATTATAAATTATGAATTAACTATTGTAGAAGGAAGATATTCGTTTATTCCAGAGCTAGGCAATCAATATTTAAACAATTTACTTTTAGGCAAACACAGACAAATTTTTTACCTACACGATGGTACCCCACCAAACACAATCGTTCCAGTTACCAACTTTTTACAGGCATCGTTTTAGAACAAGGAGATTGCCAATAATGGACCTTTTCTGTGGCCTCTTCGTTCTCCTGATTTGATTGTCTTAGATTATTTTATTTGGAAAACGAGAAAAAAACATCGTTTATTGTAATCCAGTGACAATGATCCAGGACTGTATGGCAACGGAAAGGGACGCATGCGAAAGTTCATCTCCAGATTGAATTAGAGCAGCCACCTATGCGAAAAATGTTTAGAAGTTTACAGCGTACATTTTTAACATTTATTTAAATTAGTTGTTTCCCCGTGTAAGTAAGTCCTTTAGCATTTTTACAAACAAAAATGTTAAATTGCCAATATTTCAAAAACTGCAAGTTTTTAGAACAGACAACCTTATAAGGCAGTCACCCTTATTTTTAGAGCTAATACTCCATGGAAAATAGACCTTCGTCAGTAACAAGAATGGTTTTCTTGCTGAAAAATGTTCATTTCGGCATCCTATAAAACATATCTCGATGGTAACTCTGAAAGACCTATGCAAAAAAATGGCGGACCAAAAATGATCATGATCTCGAAAAGTAAAAGTTGTATTGAAAAATATTTCAAACAAAAGTGGTAGAGAATTAAAAAACCTATCGACTCATATATACAAGTTATAGGTGGCGCCACTAGTTATCGAGATATATTTTTTTTTCGACAGAATTTACGGTTTTTGTTTTTTAAAAAATAAAAGACATTTATTAACAAATTATCGATTTGAAATTTAACATAAATATAGGTATTATCATTCTAAAAAAGCATGTCAAACCCGGAATCTGTAAGTTTTTATTTTCCGAGAAATTCGGTGTCAAAATTGAAAATTCAACCTCAATTTCCCGCTTTCCTAATTAAGATACAATGTTCAATTTTAATGGAAATTGTTTGTATTGTTTTATGTTTTGAAGATCTAATAATAAAAAAATTGCAATCGTGTACCGCGAAATTTTGCAAAAACCAATTTTTGCACCAAAAAAATTGCGATAACTTTTCACCGGATAGAGATAAAAAATTTTTAATGCGTACATTGGATTTAGTTGTATCATTTTCGATCCCAAAAAAAAAAATTTTGGATGAAAGAAATTTTTTTTCAAAAATTCATAATAGCGTGGCAAATGAATATTAATAGCTCAAATTTGCAGAAAATGCTTTTGAATACTTATACTTTACCTGTGAATTTTTTGGATCCAAGAAATACACTTCCATATGATCTGTAAACATTCGAAAATTAGGCTGAATCTAATCGAAAATAGCTGCTGCAGGCCGCTGTCGGCGGGTTACCATAGTTCAGGCGCATTATTCATTGGCGCTTCAAGGAAACTTATGCATCAAAAGTAATATTTATAATATTGATGTTGTTTTATTAATTTATATGATAGCAACCATTTGTTTAGTCATATTAATTATTAATTTGTTTATTAACAAAATTTTGACCAAAAATTATAGAGAAAATCATACAAATATTCAATTATGTATTACTATTATACTGTTTTTTCCTTTATATTATTATTCATCTGCTTCTAGCGCGCCAAAAATACGAAAATAATTAGCGACCAATGATATTAATTTGTCCTAATACAAACTTATAAAATTAAAGAGCATAGATTTGTTAATAAACTATTAATGCATTATTAAATATTTATATGATTTGCTCAGAGAAATTTTCATGAAAATTGTGTTAATAAACTATTTGGTAATAATAATATAAAGGAAGAAAACAGTATATGTAATATTTAATTGAATATTTATATGATTTTCTCCATAATTTTTTGTAAAAATTTTGTTAATAAACTGTTAAATAATAATATTATAAAGGAAAAAAAAACAGTAGAATATGTAATATATAATTGAACATTTGTATGATTTTTTCAATAATTTTTTGTAAAAATTTTGTTAATAAACAAATTATTAATTAATATGACTAAACAAATTGCTACTATCATATAAATGAATAAAACAACATCAATATTATAAATATTACTTGTGATGTGTTTCCTTGAACCGCCAGTGAATAATGCCCTTGAACTATGGCAACCCGCCGACAGCGGCCTGCAGCAGCTATTTTCGATTAGATTCCGTCCAATTTTCGAAGGTTCACAGAACTTATGGAAGTGAATTTCTTGGCTCTAAAAAATTCACAAGTATTAAAAAGCATCTTCTGCAAATTTGAGCCTTAATGAATTTTTGAAGAAAAAACGTTTTTTCATCCAAAATAAAGTTTTTTTGAGATCGGAACTGATACATCTAAATCCAATGCACGCATTAAAAAAATTATCTCTATCCGGTAAAAACTTATTGCATTTTTTTTTTGGTGCAAAAATTAGTTTTTGCAAAATTTCTCGGCCCACTATTACATTTTTTTTTTAAATAGATCTTCAAAATATAAAACAATACAAACAATTTGCATTAAAATTGAGCATTGTACCTTAGTTAGGAAAGTGGAAAATTGAGTTTGAATTTTCAACTTTGACATCGAATTTCTCGGAAAATAAACAACTCACAGATTCCGGGTTTGACATGCTTTTTTAGAATGATAATACCTATATTTGTGTTAAAGTTTAAACCGGTAATTTGTTACCAAATCTCTTTTTTTTTTAAAAAAAAAAAAACCAAAACCGTCAATTTTGTCGAAAAAAAATATATCTCGATAACTAGTGGCGCCACCTATAACTTATATTATATGAATCGATAGGTTAATTCTCTACAACTTTTGTTTAAAACATTTTTCGGTGCAGCTTTTACTTTTTGAGGTAAACTCAAAAAACCGAAAACGTGACCATTTTTGGTCCGCCATTTTTTTGCACAGGTCTTTCAGAGTTACCATTGAGGTATGTTTTATAGGATACCGAAATGAACACATTCCATCAAAAAAAGCAATGTTACATTTTTGTTAACAAAACAGCTCTTTTTTGATCTAATTTCCATGAAGTATAAATAAGAAAAAATTATACATTTTTTTATTTAAAAAAAATAATTTTTAACTATTTTTTCAAGTTAAACCCCAATTAAATAATAAAAATATAGGACAAATTGAGAGTTAGGTTTAGGCTTGCACACTCTAATTTTAACAAAACATTTAAAAATATCAAAAACAGTTGGGCTTAGGTATAGTACATTATACATAAAATATGTCTATAATTTTGGGTAGAATCTAAAAATTGAATAACATATAGGGTAGAAAATCATGGTTCTTGGGTTTAGACCGTGTCAAATTGGAATTGTTATCCGGTGTTTCCCCCGCTATTGCACGAAGCATCTTCTGGGATCTTTACTCAACCAGATTAGAACACTGATCATTTAACTGTCATATATTATAATAATTTTGTTTTAAATGAATTATTAAAAATTAAGACCATGTTCACTGTAATTTATTAAATTGTATTTAATTAGACTCTGTTAGTTACCTAAGCTCTTCTTTATGTATGTCAAAAGTTGTACACTTTAACTAGCATAAGAAATAAAACGCCTAGTTAAAAAAATATATTTTATTAAAAAAAATAAATAAATCTATATTTACATATAAAATATGTACTTAAATAGCAACGACAAAAATAAAAGTGCTTTTGCACAAATATAATAAAACTGGCCAAGCTTAAGCAAGGTATTTCTATTATTACTTCATGATAATTCACATTGCTTTCCTACAATATGCTAGAGAAGTTAAAGTTAATAAAGATTACAGACTGTGCAGAAATTTCAATAACAAATGTTAGCATTTTTATTATCAATAATAATTTCACTTCCAGAAATAAAAGCAAGTTGGCCAATTAAATTTGTGCTCCAAAGGGAAAATTAGGAATAGTTTCAAGTAGAAAATCGTTTTTCTTAGAAATAACAAACAAATAGTCATTTGAAGTTAGTAAAGTCATTCTGCCTCCTCGAAAAGATTCAATCTCAAGCAGTAATCTTAAAAAGAACTGAAAGATTAGCATGGCAATAACGTCATAATACTATTATAATGCCATCATATTATTTGGCAAAAAATGTTGTAAATAGTCAGTTACAATACTCAGAAAAAAAAACACTTAAATATATTTTTTATTCTATAGCTTGGTATATCCACTCTTTCCTTGCTGTTTTAAATATTGCAACTGAACAATGGATGGAACGTAAGAATCTAGTAAGCTCTTGGGTTCCCTCTTAAATAAACTGTCCTGCGAAGCATATTGTGTCTTGGCTGGAGGTGAAACGTATTGAACGTCTTTTTGACTAACGTATTGTTTAGTACTAGAGCTTTTGCCTGGTACAACTCTGGTATATTTGGCAACCGTTGTTGTTACTGGTGGTAATTCTGCTTCAGAAGTGGTAGTATATGTTGCTAATTGCTTTTGGTCAATGGGAATTGAGTTTGGTGCGTAGGTGGGATAATTGAGAAGATATTGGAATGCTAGAACAAAAAATTAACTATAAAGATTATTTATTTTACAAAAGGAAATACATGACTGATGTGGAATAATTAATTTTTTTAGAAATTTCGATTTGTAATGAAACTTTGGTGTGTTTGGAAAAAGTTTAGAAAATGTCGTAAATTTTGCAAAATTATTAATTGTTAGGCTTTGGATTATCAAAACTACGATGACGATTTATCAATAATACTGAAGAGGAAAATAAAATATTTCCATCTAAAATTACGCACAGGTTAACTTTTCACCCGATCTAGCTGCTACAAAATTAGACATTCTACTTGGTCAGTTTCTTTTTGCTAATGATATTATAATTTGTATATATCTCTTTGTTAATAAACCTTAATATTGAAAATTTAAGAAAAAAAATAGTAGCAAAGTGTTGAAATCGGTGAGAGGAAGAGTTATCAAACAAATTTAAACAAAATATTCCAATTTTACCGGTCCGATAATTAAAGAAAAATATTTTTTTAAACCTTCTATCATAAGATTCAAAACTTGATGGACTCGGATCAGTTTAGATCCTTTACTGTGCCTGTGTTACCTAGAACAGTTTCAGAGTTAGATCATATTAGTGAATTAAGTTGTTAATAATATTTCCCATTTTCAAAAAAAGTCGCGTAGTGAGAATGTAAAAAAAATAAAAAAGAAATTCAACTTTGTGAAAAACTTCAGCACAAAGTTGAGTCGCCAGAGCGAATGGACCAGAAATGGCATTGAAAAACTCAGCAAGAAATCCATTATATGGGATACATATGGCTCCAAAACAACGGAGAAAATTGAATAGGAGTGTATGGATCCGGCACCAGACACTACGAAAGCTTGGGTAAGTCACTAAGCATTTTCCAGGCAGAAAAGCCTGCCATTAGGATATGTGATCAATTTAACAAAGAAAGAAAATATCACGGCTAAGAGGTTATCATTAAGTTGGATAGTCCAGCAGCTATCAGTTTGCCGAGCTATGAAGTTATCAGATGGTCTGAGAATGCCTAGAGGAATTAAATGATTTGAGTCAGAAACATAAAGTCACCCTCATGTGGGTACCGGGACACACAGGGATAGAAGAGAATAGAATATTAGACAGGTTCGCGAGGAAAGGGGCTGAGACCCATTTCTGGGGCAAGAGCCTTTCTGTGGAGTCAGTAGCAGCGTAATGCTGGAAGAACTAAAGATAGAAGAAGAAAGCAGGAGATACAATTATTGGACCCAGCTGCAAGATTGAGACAAGCGAGGATACTTCTGGGGAACTACGATCAGAAGAGATTCAAAGAATGGTTAAGTTTAAGTATAAACCAACTCAAAGTTCTGTCAGGGGTCCTGACAGGGCATTGCCATTAGAAGGGACATCTAAAGTGACTCGGACTGGTAGAAAGAGAAGAGATTCTGTGAAGAGGAGGACGAAACCTCTATTCATATCCTTTCAGAGTGCAGTGCTCTAGAAAACCATAGGATGCGGTTCTTGGGAACACAACTCATTGAAGAAGGGGAGCTACCCACCTTGAAGCTGTCCAACATCCTAGGACTGGAGGACCTGCTCTAGCCGATAAGGTAACTCTTACGACTGGGCAGCAATAGGGGGGCACAATAGATCAACCAGGTCGCAGTATACAGACCCTAACTCTACACACGCATGTAACAAAATAGAGGTTGTGTATAATTCCTCGTTTTGTCACAACAAAATCATTAGATCCATGGCTGATATATTGTCCAGTATATGACCTTCTATATGCTGAAGTTTTATTAATTCCATTTGAACGATTATCCATGATAACCAAGAATGGCAATTGATCATTTATATCTATTTCCGTGGTAAACTTAATCGTAGGTTGAATGGAGTTTAGATATGTCAAAAAATAATTTAGTTTTTGATGGTTTCCCTTCCATACGATGAGGTACCATCAACATATCTCTACCTGACTTTCGGTTTCACCATTTCATGTATGTCATGTATATATTGGCCACCGTCATCCTAAACGTAGAACTTATCCTTTACTTAAAAATAAGCACTACGAAGACAATATTCCATAATCCCGTCCAGTGGTAACGTGGCTCGATCTAATAATGTTGCATCATTTGAAAGTCTAGTTTTGATTGTCTAGTGATTCCTGTAATGGCACAATAGTATATAGACTTTCCACAGAAAAACTTATTAGTCTGTTATCTGGCTCTAATCTAGCATTAATCTGTGAAAATATATATATATAACCCAAAAAAAAGAGAAAATTTATAGAAGCAGCTTACATTAAAAATAATAATGGAATTTTCGCTAAACCCAGTGTTGATATACCTAATCTTTGGCAACCACTAGTTTGTAGCATCAAATTCTTAAGATGTGTACGCGCTTTAATGGACACAATCGTTATAAAAGCTTGTAGCCTTAAGACAAGAAATACAATCTACGTATATACTTATGCAAATATGCAAAAATAAATTTATTTAAAATCCCTTAGAAATCTTACCTTTGGGGTCAATAATAGATTCAACTGCATTGCTGGATGACTGGTATGGTTGAACAAAGTAATATTGAGGTTGAGGAGATTTTGAATTTTGAGGCTCGGTTTTAGCAATCGAATTGTCAGTTACATATTGTACATTTTCGTACTGTTCGTATTGTTGAGCAGGTTGTTGGTATTGCACAGTATATTGCTGCTGTACTTCTGGTTGAACATAGACATAGTCTTGGCCTTGTTGGGGACTATATTGTTGATTAACAGAAGAATACAGTTGAGAATAATCAGCTGGAGGGGCGGGTAACGTGTATTGCTGGGTGAGTCCAGTTGAATACTGTTGCTGGTAGGTAGTTTGTGGTTGAGTGTATGTGGTATATTGTTGCTGATACTGTGCGGGCTGCGCCTGGTATGATGGTGTTTTCACTCTATAGTTAGTTTGGACATATTGAGGATTTGGTCTAGTAGCAGCATATGAGGACGCAGTACGTTTTGGAACAAAACCAAATTTGGTTGGCGATGATACTGCCGAATTGGTGGTCTAAAAAATATTCGAATTTTAATTTATCGTAATCACTGAAAAAGAAATCTTGGCATTTTAGTCAGCCAGCTGAATAGAGGTGCCCGCTGCACAGTCATGGATTAGAGCGCAGTAGAGCGGTTTGAATGTATTTTGACCACCTGTACACAAATTTAGTAATAAAAGTGGCCAATAAGTCGTCATTTAATTGTTATAAACAATTTAAGCTATAACGCAGCCGGGCGGCCATCTCGCATGCATCGTCCCGATTAGAGCGCATCGTAATAACAAATTCGGCCCAGTTGCGATCCTAGAGGACGCCATATCAAACTCGTGCCGCAACAACAATTCGAATACCACGGATATGCGATGTTTTTATGTGAAAATTTTACAATTATATTTATGTATAACTTTTAACTAAGGATACAATACTGACATATTAATGAACACATATATATATTTTTATTGATGACAGTAAAATAATATGGGCGCAAGGTAAAACAATTTGCAATCTGCATAAGTACTATTTATTCGCCCATAATAAATCTCGAAATTTTAAGATTCTGATTTACAATTACCATATTTACAGGAAAGTACTGTATATATGTAATTAGTTAATTAAAAAATATATTAAACACTTAATCTGTCTATTATCGTCTATTACTCAACTTATCTATATTGTAAGTCTTTCAGTTATACATAAATAAAGCTTTAACTAAATTAATTACACAGAAAATAAAAAATAATTATATGTACAATAAATATAACTGTTTTACCTGCTACACATATTATTGTATATTTATCGTTGTCAATAAACATATATGTGTTCATTAACCCATTAGTGCATACAGCCTGTTAAAACAGACCATAGTCTTTTGCGAATTTCGTGGTTATAAATACTACCTATAAGTATTTACTGTCATACGTGTATTGTCTGGAGTTCATTTCATGTAGAAAAAATATAGTAGTAAAAAGTAATTCTGTGAAGATACTAATAATTTTTATTAATTAAGGACACAACATTATATTGAACGCACAGCAAAGAATAGATTTTCTAAATTTCATTTCTTAATAACTGATTTTATAATGCGATGTTTACCATTATTATACTAATTATACTTTATTACTTAAGTTTCAGCAAAATTAAATGTAAAATTTTTGAGAACTATTTTTCTAAATGCTTTTATTTTTCAGCGTTAATTATACCGAACTATATGCTACCAGTCCCTTAAACTATTCTCTTCTCAAATTATGATTTGAATAGCTTTCACAAGAGATGGAAAAATACAGAATTTCGAGCCTGGAAATATGTTTACCTACCACCGGAGGGCAGAGAAGATACTAATATGAGGACGAGTTAAGCATATGGCTGATTTAAACTGTTCGGGACCAAAAATGTTTAAAACTTCTTGTCTTGTTGAGACAGATTAACATGGGGAAATAAAAATATTAAAAGAAAAGCGGTGAGTGCCATCATGCTCATATTCGAATTCCAGCGACGAAGAAATTTTATCAGAGCATGTTCAAAGAAATGTCGTTCAAAACATTACTACAGAAGAGCCAGCCTCAAAGCATACCCGAGCAGACAAAGGTTGCCCAAAAATGCAGTTTAGCTGGGCCAACATTAAACCAATTTTTGACTTGGTGTGACTGCAATGAAATATCACCACCAAACGCAACAAGAGTGTACAAATATCCGCTTGAAATTTTACAGTGAGATATTATAAATCATTTACTACAGCAAGCCCATCTATATTCAGGGCAAAAAATAATTTTTTGAATTTGAGAGTTGAGAGAGATGAATTATATGTATTTATTGGTACTTTGTTATTTTCTGGCTATGGAAAGTATGGAAAGTACCCTAGCATGAAAATGCTAAGGTCTATTTCACCCGATATCCCAGTTGAAATTCAAAACAGTATAAGATTGAACAGATCAAAGCAAATAACGAGAAATTTTATAGAGTATAACCAGACAGAGAGAACATAGGGAATATGCAGTAAAAAGAGGCATTTTCTTTTTGGCAATTGGTATGTTAGGCCAGGAAAAGGAATGTTAAAAAAAACTCAAATACTGCCTGCCACCTGATTGCAGAAATGGGTAGGGAAAGGTAGTAGAAATGACGTCTCATCTCGTGTCTTAAGAAATTTTGGTTGGAACATTGGTTTTTTTAACAAATAGGTCAAAAAATTATTTTTCCCCGGTTTTTTGGATTTTACGGAAAATCTAAGGGATTTAGAGAAAAATGTTCCAGAAACGAATTGTAAGCCCTGAAAATATCTTCAAAATGGGTTTGATAGCTTAAGTCTTTACGAAGAGAGTGAGTACTGACAGAACTCTGTAGCAGTTTCCTAGACGACGGTACAGCCAATCAAAAATAGTCACTTTTGTCGTTTTTCTAATAAACAATTGCAATTTCACAAAAACTATTTGACCGACAGCACCCAACTTCCGCACACTTTTTAAGCACTTTAAAACTCACATTCTGGTTAAAGTTAGAAACAATTCAATTAATATTAAGAAAGTTATTAACAATTGAAAAATAAGCCATTTTTAATGTTTAATTTACAATAACTTTTTTGTTTACAGACCGATTTGGACAAACAAAAACAAGACAAGACGTCATTTCGACTACCTTCCCCTATTTCCCCTATCCATTTCTACATCAGATCGCCAGCAGTATTTGAGTCATTTTTACCTTCCAAAAATCGCTTCGTTTCCTGGCCTATGTAGGTCTTCACCTTAAGAACTGCTTTAAAGGATACCATTACAATTAATATTTTAATTGTAAAAGTTTTTTTCATTACAGTGTTAAATGTTATTGTAGGCATATAGTGCGTTTCAATAGAGGTTAAGTTTCTTTAATGTAAAAGAAAAAAAAATGCGTCGTGAATTTTTCCCCATAATAACAAGTTACTGTAATATTTGTGACCAAATTATTTATTATAAACTTCATGCACTAATGGGCTAATATGTTATATGTATACATAATGGTGAGAATTTCATATACAAAACTTTGTATACCCTCAGCATTCGAATTGTTCTTGCACGACGATCTCATTACGGAGCCTTATAAGACCGCAAACCGGCCGAATTTGTTGTTACGACAAGCTCCATTTAAAGAGACGTATGCGTGATGACCGCCAGGCCACGTTATCGCTAAAATTGTTTATAACAATGAAATAACCACTTACTGACCATTTTTATCAGCATATTTGTGCTGCATTGCGCTTTGCTTGTAATAGAAATTATTTTCAAGTAAGATAACCATTATTTAAAATACTTACTTTTGGTTGTCTATAACTCATAGATTTTTGATTTGAGCTAAGATCCCGTTCAATATCTTCTAGTCCTATTTTCTGTCCTCCATATGTACCAGCATTTACAGCCACTAGCAAACAGCTCACTAATAAATGTATCTTCATCTGAAAGTAAAACTGAGCATTAGGTTTTTAATTGAACCAGAAAATTTGCATTTGTTACCACAAATACATTTTTTGTGGATCAGCCCTAAAAGATATATATATATATATATATATATATATATATATATATATATATATATATATATATATATATAATCGAAGATTTTGGGGTATCCCGTGTGTGTGCTGAGTCCTTCTCAGGACTGTGGAACCAAGCACACACTTGAGATACCCAAAAATCTTCAATTACAAATCACACCCGTGAGAACATCCTACATAACATATATATATATATATATATATATATATATATATATATATATATATATATATATATATATATATATATATATATACATAATTTTTTCTGTTTTCTTGGGTTTTCGAATCAGTGGCCAGTGGAATAAAAATTAATTTACTTCCTCATAGATGTTTTATTTTTTATTACATGTTTTATTACCCAAAAATCTTCAATTACAAATCACACCCGTGAGAACATCCTACATAACATATATATATATATATATATATATATATATATATATATATATATATATATATATATATATATATACATAATTTTTTCTGTTTTCTTGGGTTTTCGAATCAGTGGTCAGTGGAATAAAAATTAATTTACTTCCTCATAGATGTTTTATTTTTTATTACAAAGGTTTCGACTTTATTATTGGTCTTCATCAGTGTCGCATCTATAACAGTAACAATGTCCGAACATAAAAACCTGAATATTAAAAAAATTTCTACACAAGAACGTCACATTTTTAAAAATTACATACAATAAAAATACTTAAAATTTAATAGTTTCACATGTATTTCTACATTAAGATGTTGGGGAGAATACGGATCCGTGAAAAACAGTGGCGTAGTCAAGCAATCAAAAATAGAATTTAAATTTTAAAAAATTACTTATTTGATATTTTTTACATGATATAACAGAATTTAATGGAAAAACTTATTCATCTGGAGATGAACTGTCCAGGAGAATCTTTTTTCAACTTTAAAGTATAATTGTAAATGGCACTCAGACTCTCGGTGTCACTTTTTTTATTCATGGTAATGTTATCTTGGTTAATATGCACCATTTCAAGGAAGAGCCTTTTGTGATATGCAGGAACTCTTTCCAGAATCTTAGTGCCATCCCAGTTAATGATATGATCTTGATGAAAAACATGTTCAGCCAGAGCACAAGAGGGCAAACATCTATTAATATCACTACTATGGGAAGTGAGTCTGCCTTTGAGGCTTCTGGAAGTCTGGCCTATATAAACTATTTGACAGTTGAAACAGGGAACTCTATACACTATATGAGACGTCTTATTCAGCTGCCAAGGTGTTTTGGTTTTAGAATCAATTTTAGAGAGAATAAGTAATTGTTTTCTAGCTATTTTAATATCTGTATTTTTAAAAATATTCATCATTTTGTCAGTAAGATTTTCTAAATGAGGTAGTATGTGGAAAAACTGAACTTGTATTGTTACATTTGAAAGAATGTTGACTGAACCTACAGATTGATTATGCAAAAGAGACAGTTGAGAAGGTATTTCTAAGAGGTCTTCAGGAATTTTATATTTGGTATTATAGAGAAATGTTTTAATAATATTGTCAGGATAAGAATTCTCTAATAGTATATCATTAACTTGGCGTAATGCATCTGGTCTAAAATTCGGGTGTGTCAGTTTGACAGCTGTATTTTTCATACCAAATATGAGATTGATTTTAGATCTCGTAGGATGTTACGAATGATAACTAATGAATATATTAGAACAGTATGGTTTCCTATACCATTTAGTTTTTAGAGGGTTTTCATTCGTACGTATAACTAACATATCCAAAAATGGGATACTATTGTTAGTTTCTTCCTCCAATATGAATTTAATATGAGGATTAAAGCAGTTGAAGAGTTCAAGAGCTATCTCAATTTTACCCGTAGGTACAGCAAGCAATAAGTCATCGTTTGACAAATGAAATGTGAAAAGGCATGTATTGGAGACAGTCCTTAACCAGATCATCCAGCTCTTAGTTAACTAAAATGGGATGAATTTTAGACCCCATTGGTGTTCCCAAAAATCAGTTTATAATAGTTATTATTAAATATTAACACGTTGGAATCGAAAACAAATTTCATGCGGTGCTCAAAGAAGTCATAATCGATCCCACAGTGCTGTGATATGTCATCCAATTTCTCACGAAGCTGTTAAGGATAGCCTCTAAAGGTAAATTGGTAAATAGGGAGACCACATCAAAACTAACAATTATATAGTTATTAGGTAATTAAAAATTATTAATGAAAGTGCTAAAATTCATTATCAAAGTTGTAGGCTGCAGTAAGTGAGATATGGAACCATTTAGACAATTAATTGATGAGACAATGGGTCGCATTGATAGGGTTGGTTTATAAATTTTAGGCAGAGTGTGAAAACTGGGACATACTCTATCATAAATTGTTAATTTTGATTAACCATGATCTGATGCTATAAGATATCATCCGATATGTAGTTTATTCACATTTTATTTTAATACACATCAAAGGCTTTTGTCCAAGTAGGCCAAGAAAATGTCTAGAACTTTGTTTTATGTCGAATATATTATTCAGCAGACCTCTCCCGGAGAAAGGTTTAACTAAAGATGAGAAATAAGTTAAAATTCGTATAGTGGAATTCAAAAACGTCCTTACAAGACAGGAAATTTGTTTTTCGATATAATGAAGTTATCTGGTTACAATAAACTACTTAAGTTGAGATAAAATCTAAATTTACTTTTCTTTTTAAATTATGAAAAAAATATTACTAATTTCGGGAGAAAACAGCTAATTAACTTGCAAATCTTAAAGTGCACTCGTCGTTATAATTATCTAAATTATTTAAACGACTTTTTTCTTGAAATAAAGATTACAAACAGTAATTTTGCAAGGTATATGAATTTATTAGAGAAAGTACTCCTATTATTCTAATAATAGCAACGAACCGTTTTGCATGCTCCAAGGTTTATCGGGTGGACCCTGAATATTTAAATGTTTTTATGGCTCGTGCTTTCCTTACAAGGTTAATAAACCGAAAATTACGAATTGTGTAATTTTCTGTAAAAGTAAATCAAATGGATTTTTTAAATTTCCTAATTTAATGAAGGTCGTCTTTATCAGTGAAGTACTACAAATAATGTATGCATTATAAATAAATAAAATACACAGTTAATATTAAAAACGATTTTATATAATTGGCAACACCTTCGGCAAGTAGAATTATTTACTTATAAAAACATTTCTGACGAGAACTTTTCAAAGGATTAGGATTTCTGAATTTTAAATCTATGCAATGCAATATCAATAATAACTAAAAATAAAAAGTTAATTTTTAACCGACCTGAAAAGAGAAGAAAGCTTTTAATTTGACACCTAACTATATTTTTTATATATGTACTAGCAGAAATTGGTTCCGGTAGTTCAGGTTTAAAATAATTTTGTAAATTTGTATCTGTAATTGTAGTTTTTGAAATCGGCTCCAAATTAAAATTAAATGATAGAAAGTAACACAAGATACTTAGTGGCTTCTAAACGCGGATCCAAGGGCGGGGGCGATCGCCCCCCAAGAGCTTCAAATTCAGAAAAATAGACCCGATTTTGTCTCTTATACTAAGAATATGTATGCTGCTGACATATTTCCGTCAACAATTTGTTTTTGCTTGTGATCGCCCCCCCCCCCCCCAAGAGCTTCGAATTCAGAAAAATAGACCCGACCCTGTTTTTTACTAGAAATGTGAATGTTGCTGGCGTCTCCCCACCACCCGTCGACAACTTGCTTTCGCTTGTCATACTGTACTTTTGTGATATCTCGCCCCCCCCCCCTCCAAAGAGAGGCTGGATGCGTCCCTGGTAGCTTCAGTATATAAGCAATTAATTACAAATAAACTGGCCAAAAAGAAATTACGTCGAATTTGATTTTTTGACAGAACTCAACAGAACATATAATTACGAAATTTATGTACGCATATTTGTATATTATTGGTTTGGCCATTCCTGTGTAGGTTTCTTTACTAGTCGATTTTTGTTGTGTATTTATTTTGGACTGCCCTAAAATATTTAACAAAGACAAAAACTTATGAAATCATTTTTTACTTCTTAGTGCTTTCTTGGACGATTTTTTTTAGTTTTAAGTTTTTATTGACTTTGAGAACCAGTCTGACAAATAACTCTATTAATACTAAATTGCCATGTCTCTGCAAACATCAGAACTGCTTGGCCGCAAATTGTCCCGAAGTGGGCTTGTGGGCCTTAAGTATATATATATATTGTGTATCAAAAACCTTAGTTTGTAGATGTCTGGCCAACTAAATTGAAGAGGGAAATCGCTCGTACTCTTTATACATTCCAAGGTAAACCAATAGTTAAACAATGTTGCATGCTCCATCCAAAGGAATAAGTACTAAAATACTAAATTTAAACAAAGACCAAATCTAAACTGCGATAGGTGTATTACCAGAATACTACTCCCTAAACAGGATATGCATATACTAGGATGCTCTAGGGTGCTCTACATGCTCGTATTAAAGATTAAACTTCATGATGGATATTAACTCTCAGAAAACTGGCACCTAGAAAAATCTAATAAGGAGACTAATGCAATTAGCAACAACAACAAACCCTTTTGCAGGAGCCAATTTACAACAAGAGTTATAATAAATCCTCGATGCTACAGTGTCGAAACTCTGTTATTTCTCTCAATAAAGTTAAAATCAATCAAATTAGTTCGACTTACTTCTAAATAAATTATGTTCTAAAACTTTTGTGAAGAGTCTTAACCATATGGTTACAGCTAAGCATTATGTTACGATTAATAAGAAAACACCAAGGTAGTAAATTGTTTAAAAATTCTAATTTTTAGGATTATTACTTATTCCAAATTTGGAAGCACATTGATCAAATTATTTTAAGAGAATTGAACCATTTTTCTCCTTATTTCTTTTTGATATGTCCAAAGCAGAAGTCTAAAGATAGAAGGAAGCGATAACAGTAACATAAATATAAATAGTTTAAAGAGAAAAAGAATGAATAAGAGTTTATCAACGTTATCCTATTTTACTATTGCTAAAAATTTCTAAAATTAAATCTTTTTAAAAATATTTAATTATAAACATAAAATTTTTACAGCTAGTCAGCTCACCATAGGAACGTTTTAAAATTCGCACAAAGTTCATAATAATTCACTTACTTTCCAGTTCAACTTGATTACATATAAAAATTTTATTATTTATTAGGAAATGTTTTATAGTTGTGAATTAGAAAGTGAAATTTTATTTTTTAATAATCCGAATTCTTTGCAACGTATCGGCATCACTAATATTCGTAGAAAAGAAATTTTAGTTTTACATTAAATAGGATTAAATACTATTCCTAAATAGATGTAGGAGTAAATGGGCAACAAAGTTTACTTAGAAATTTAATTTTGTCATAAAAGTCCATAAAAAAAGTTTCTCCTGAGGGTTTGATAAACTTATATACATCGACCTCCTTAGAATTTCATTAGTGGAGTAATGTACATTTGAGATTAATATCTAATCCATTAATTCTTAGTTTGGTGTCACTTCAGTAATTTTACCTACATGACCATTTATTAGCGTTAAAGAAAAATACTATCTAATAACAGAATTATATTTCTTCGACCCAAAATGTAATAACACCATATTAGTAAAAAAATAACCTTATTTTAAAATCACCTAGTTAAACCTCCACAAATAACAGGGTCATAAATTTAATAGATATGTAAGTTTTGTTAGAAAGTTAATTACTTAATTATTGAACGGTAATAATTTTGTAAAGTGGAATGTGTAAAGTTGTTCATTTCTATTCTTTGAAAAATCGATAGTGCCTGAGTCATATAGCTCTTTATGTTGTGGCAATTATAAAAGGGTGGGGTTTAATGATACACTGCAAAATGCAAAATAGTACTTCACATAGTTACTCCTACCGAAAGATCAAATTAAATACTGCATCTGTAATTTAAAATTGAGGACTTAGTCTCTACAGATTCCGCAGATAGATTCTAGTTCCAGGTTATCCAAATAAAACTGAATATACATGTACTTAACTGTGAAGTTTAATTTAATAATAATAAACGCTACCTGTAGCAAAAATTTTATTAAGCAAAAGTGACATTATTTGTCAACGAAAACTGCAATTTTCTTTACAATATATTGGTATTACTATTTTCTTTACAAATTTGAACAATACTGCTACTTATTTGCTTGTAATTACTCGTTTTCGGGCTACAGTCACCAAAGGATGATTTTGGGTGAAAAACAAGCTTGAAAAATAATACAGCAACTTGGATGTATTTATATTCCTATGAACCCATCATAGAATTATGCAGCTGTCTTCTATATTTGGAAAAATGTAGCTGCTATACTCTAGTAAGGGTATAGCTACCAATTTGAAGAAATAGCTAAACTTTGGGTATACAATGAATCTTGAATAAAAAGAATGACGGTAAATCTTGAAGAAAATAAGATATAGCTTCGAAAAAATAGTGTAAAGTCTTAAGGAAAAATAATAAAGTTTTGATGAAAATCAAATAAAGTTGGTCTTTGAAACAAAAGGAAAGGTCTTACTGAGCCTGCGAATTTGAAGATTATAGCGTGCATAAAGAAGATTGTAACCTGATTTTGGTGTAGACTAATTAAATCGAACAAAATATAACACAGATGATCGTTGATTTTGTTCTTTAATAACACAACTTCAAGTTCGGCCAGTTACCGAGAAAATGGCCAAATTCCCAAAATGTCAAAATTATGCTTTTCAACAAGCGTCATTCAAGAGATTTTTGAAATCGCAGTTCCAACTATTAGAAAAATATTTGACACGACGTATTCTTAAAATTCAATATTATCCACCCAAAAGCTGCACTAGGAACAGATAATTAATTTACCGATACGAATGTGCATAAGGATACTTATAAAGAAACCGCAATAAAATCTCGGCTCCAGTTAAGAATGATGCCGATAGTAGGCGAGAAGCATAAAGTTTCTTACAAAAATCCATATTAAAATAAAACAAACGCAAAAATTAAAAAAAAAAAACTGTTCCATTTGTTCCCAAAATAATCCCCATTAGCGGCTAGGCAATCTTGCATACATCGTAACCAGGTACTAAAAGTATATGAGCAGTAGTCTTCTGAAGCATTAGCTCATATCTCCTCAAATGCAATATTTCTAACGTCGGTTTAAAATCTCAACCCTTTAGCTGATTCTTGATATAAAGAAAAAGTACAAAATCGAAGGGCGCTAGCTTTGAACTTTGAGAGTATAATCCAGTAGTTTATTTTTTTGTTTCCATTATATAATACATAGTCCCCATCCCGCTCGATGTGCCGACACGTTACCTTAAAGAAGAAACTATAATCTGAGGAGCCTTCTGTATATCAGAAAGCTTTTGCAATCTTCAGTTTATCAGAGGTAACAATAGTCACGAAACTTATCATCATTAAAAAAAGGACTACCATGTATTTTTTCACAGATCGTGCTTTTTTGAGAGATACTGGAAATTGATCATCTTGAAACCTTCACTTGATAATTACGTAAGGACGTGGTAATAATACTGATTGGTTTTTTTGAATACCACGGTGGAACAAACTGGCATCATTTGATTGACAGTAATAATAGTTTTTAACGTATCTACAACATTTTATTCTATAATTTGTCACAGGATTAAAAGTCAATGAAGCTTGTGTATATGGAAGTGCTCTACGTATATTATCTGTGTTCATCTAAAGCTTCATAATTCCTTAAGTAATGATTGGATTTTAGTATGACCTTATATACAATAAAATATTTCGTTGGAATAGTCATTTGCTTTTTAACATACTTCATCTCGACTCCAGTGCTGTTGGTGGTTTATAACATTTTTGTTTGATATCATTTATTTTATATCATATATATAATTTGAGTGAAACCAAACTTTCTTTAATATGTTAAAAATGATTAGTAATTAAACAGACAATTATTTTTTACGTCGTGTCAAACATTTTTGTTTTGAAATTATTAGAGATCATAAAAACGATTTAGTTAATAAAAAAGATTAAAGAACAGTTTTAACAAACGCGTCCACAATAATTTAGGTTGACTTCTACTTTCTGGCCATTCATCAGCAACAAGTAAAAGTTCTGTTCTTATTGCGATAAAATCATTGATAACCAGAGGACAGCTTAAATGTATTAAATCGACCATTTGAACACCAGTTAGATGTTTCAAAGGACTCATTCAATATTTAATTGGACTGCCATAGTAGTCACTCGATAATCAGTAGTTTAACTGACTTGTGAACAAATCTAGGCTATTTTAATATATCCTACAATCACGTTTAAATCTGACCACCTCTGATGGTCTAGCATAAAATAAACCACAAGTAGTTGACCACACACGGAGACTATTGTTAAAACATTTATTGCACCACGAATTATATCTATTATTTACATTATACTATGAGTTGAAATCTGATCAATATCTAGTATCTAATAATAATAGCAAAACAATATTATCAGAATAACGGTAGGTTTTGATCACGATTATTTGGAAGCCTTTTAAGGAATTGTTTGAACTAAACTACTAAAATAACAAATTATTTGTCCTAGTGTTATACATATATATATATATATATATATATATATATATATATATATATATATATATATATATATATATATATATATACAAAATTTTGAAATTCTCGAAAAACCCGTTTCCCTAGATTTTAAAAGGGGCGGACCGGTGGTCTGGGACACCCGGTATATATATATATATATATATATATATATATATATATATATATATATATATATATATATATATATATACCACCGGAAGTGGGTTTTTTAGACCAGAAGTTCGTGTTTTTAAATGGAACATACAAATTTTTATAAATGAATCGAATTCTACGCTACAAAATAAGAAACATTTGTTTAAAAGATTTTTTTCATAAACGTCTTTCTTGACCTCTAAATGACCTTTAAATTTAAGTTCGCTTTCTGTTTATATAAGATCTCTAATGTACTTTGCTAACCGAATTTTCGGAAAGAGAGGTGTGATGTCTAACAGTTCTGTGTCATCTCAAAAGACAATGTCATTTTGTGGAGTCATAATCATATTTTTACTGCAAACAAAATTTTTTCAGAACAAAATAACTTGTTTTAAAATAGCAATAGTACATATATATATATATATATATATATATATACAAATGTATATGTATATATAGTGCGAACCACAACAAATCGATTTCTCGAACAATAGACATCGGAAAAGTTTTAAAATTTTTCAGTATATTAAAGTCGACGGGAGCAATTCGGGTAATATATTTTTACGATGATGGTACTTCTAGTTATGCTGGAAGTTGATGTTTTCCTTCTTATTTTATACGGAAAACCTATATGTTATTTCTTTTTTAATTTCTACGCAACATTGTAGACATATTCTATATATAATGTCCTATACCTAAGTTTAACTGTTTTTGACATATTTTAAGTTTGAAGTCAAAAACAGCGTTTGCAGGACTAAATATAACTATGAATTGAAAGCCCTAATTATTTAACTGGGTTTGGTTTCTTTATAAAAGGGAATCTACTTTAGTGAACTGTGTTGATATTTTAATAATAAATAAATAAAGGGTGATCAAAAATTAAAATTTAATTGTCTTATTGGACTAAGACGGGCAACGTTTGGTAGAATATGAAATATTCTTAAGATAAGTTACCGGTAGAACCAGAACAATGCGTTTTGCTCATAAACAAACACTTATACTGACTAAATACTCTGCAGAGAGTCTAAGGATGGTGTAGAGAGGCATGGAAAGGGGTATGTTCGAAATTATAAGAACTCAATTTTTAGAGAAAGAACAGAAATAACTGACATTCTTCAACATATAATACAAAGTAAATGCAGATGGGCAACCAATGGATAAATCGTCAGCAACCAGTGAGTAAAAGAAGTGATATAAGACGAGAAATAAGATGAAGAATGAATAGGATAAATGTTGCACAAAATAGATGTGTGTATAGGTGTCGTTTGATTGTTTTAGAGTTTAGCATCAGATGTTGGCAGGTATGAAGGCCGTCTCAGAATTAACCAGCCTGGCACATAGATGGCGATAGTTGTTAAAATATAATGACTGTGTTGGATAGTACCAACCATAGAAAGATGAAGTTTTAAGTTTGAAGACGCTACGTTGCTTATTACTTATTTGACAGCCATCAATAGTGAACGCTCTCAGTGAATTTGTAAACATGGAAAAAATTGAGTATCGGTATGTCATTCAATATTTTCATTTGAAAGGACGCAACCAATATCAAAGCAGAGCTAGACTCTATTTCGGGAGAGTCTGCACCTTCGTTTTCAACAATGAAGTATTGGGTGGCAGAGTTTACACGAGGCCGTATGAGCTGTGTCAACCAAATGAAATGACTATTCCAGAAATAACAAAAAATTTCACAAAATGATATTAGATGACTCTCGACTAAAAGTGCACGAGTTAACACAAATGGTAGACATTTGAGAAGTGTTGTACATCGCATATTGACTGAACATATGGACATGAGAAAGCTGTGTGCGAGATGGGTGCCGCGTTTGCTCGCAATCGAACAAAACAGTATCGTGAAGATGTTTCAATCGAGTGTTTAGCCATGTTTCGTCGCAAAAATGCATCGATTCATAACTATGGATGATACAGGGTCCATCACTACACACCCGAGATCAAGAAACATTCAAAACAGTGGACTGAAAGGAGAGAATCGGCTTCGAAAGGGCAAAGACGATTCCATCTGCAGGCAAGGTCATGCAGTCAGTTTTTTGGTATGCGCATGGTATAATTTTTATTGATTATTTTGAAAAAGGAAAAACCATCAACGGCGAGTATTATGCGAACGTATTGCGGCATTAGAATGATAAAATTAGGGAAAAAGGGCTGCATATGGCGAAAAAGAAAGTGTTGTTCCATCACGACAATGCGTCTATTCACACATCCGTTATTGCAATGGCCAAAATCAATGATTTAAAGTACGAATTACGTCATCATGCAACCCATTCGCCCGATTTAGCACCATCGGACTATTTTCTCTTTCCAAACTTGCAGAAATGACTCGACGATAAAAGATTTGCCAACGATGAAGAGTTGATGCCTGCAGTAGATGGCTATTTTGAGAAGCTCGAAGGTTATTATTATAAACAAGGTATCGAAGCTATTGAACATCGCTGAGAAAAGTATGTCGAGCTAAAAGGACACTATGTTACCCAATAATTTGTGTTTTCTTTGGCAGGCTAATTAATTCTGGGACTTCTCGTATAACATCCTATCGATCTTGGTTCATTACAGTTTGATTAACGAGATCATGATGCGGTCAAAATTAGTGTAGAGCAAGAATCAGAGTAGAACTTGCAGAAAACAAACTGTCTGCCTTTCCCTTTTAACAGCCTCTTTTTATATTATATATAATTAAAAAAAAAAGGAATTAGAAGAAATCTATATCCAAGAATGGACACAGAAGGCTGCAGGATACTGTCAGGTGTACTGCAGGAAAAAGTTAAACTAGTACATTTTATTAGACGAAAAATCGTGTATTTTTGCATATAGGATATGTTTGAATTTTATTCATTACAAGAAATTTAAAATTGTTAGGCTTTCATATCACACTTTCTTTCGGCATTACATAGCAAAAGCAAAAAAAGTAAATGTTTAAAATTTTAACTCTTTCTAAGACACTTCTCTATTTATTATGCATCTATGAATACTAGGTCATTTTTGATCAGATTTGTACTAATATTGTCTTTATATAAGTACTCGTAAGTTACACAACGCTTTTTGAACTCAATTTTGGTAATGTTACTGATTCAACAATTTCTTATTCTTAAAAGCATGACTGGTAAAAATCAACATCTTTCAATTACTAAATATCTCATATATCGATATAATTTAAAATTCAAATTGCAAAACTGAATTAATTTTAAATAATGGCATTCTTATGTCGAACAAAAAATAAAACGAAACTTATCAATCTATTAAGGAAAGTTGAAAGTAGTATTTTTGTTACAAGATTCCATTGAAAGTGGTAGTTATCAAAAACAATACCTCAATTGTATTTATTTATAAATACCTATCGCAAAAACACTTAATTTACAGGAAAACAAAGTACACTGTTCTGTCTGATTACCGGAAATACAACCGCTTTGAACGTCGCTTCATACTCCAATGAACCTTTCTTTCTTCTAATTGTAAACGACTACGCTACAAAAATTTCTTGCTTCAATTCATTTTTATTTTTACCGAGTCAGTTATTATGAAATATGTTATAGAGTATGTGGAATAATTATGCATGAAGATCAACTTTTACTTTTACTCTTTCAATTACATCAATTTCATTTTTATATTTTCTTTTTGTATCATTGCCTTGGGCTATTGAATTTGGAAAATCGATTAACTTAATCTGACAGAAGTCCACTTTTAAATATATAATTTTGGGTGTGGCCTAATTGGTTTTATTTTAAAAGACTGTTTGCATATTGTGAAATAAGGTATTAGAAGACACGTTTTTAAAGAGAGGGAATTTGGCGACAGTCAATTTTTCACCGTTCATATGACAGTCTAAACTTTTTAGTAAAATTAAATGATTATTATTTTTTAAGATGTTGTTATAAATTCTCTAATATTAAAAACAACCTAAATAAGAAAACTGAAGGAAAGCATAATTCACAATAAAAATCGAGTTTTCTTAAGGAAACCCTCCACGAATTCCGAAGGAAATTATGCTTGGAATAACTTTGTTTGTTTCGAATTAGTTAACTCCTTATTTGGAGAAGGTTTCTAGTTACTAGTTATTATAGGTAATTTGAAATCTTAAACACATGTAAATTTTACTTAATAATTTTTTTTCTAATAAAGCGCTAAAAAGCAAAAAATAAATTTTTTATATGAAATTGAAATCTTTGATGCCTGCTCCAAATTAATACCTGATAGAATATGTTTAACATCTGGCGTCACTATTTGTTTCATTTAGTTATTATTTGGTGCAAATTTCAATATCAGTTTCATAAAAAAATTAATATTGTTATTTTTGGATTTAGATGCTTTTTTAGAAGACGGCTGAATTTTTTATAAAAATTTTATTTCTGGATTTTTATTTTGATGTCGCAAAAAAGTACCCACTTTAATCAAAGTTGTAAACCACACTTATTGAACAAATTTCTTTATTTCTAAGAACTTCCTAATCTATTTTAAGGGAAATTGTACCAAACAAATATTTAGTCTGCTTTAATAAATACGCTATGGCGTATTTTACGGAACTAATTTTAGATTCGTAACCACCAATACCAAATTAATCTAAGATCTCCAAGAACTCCCCAATATCAATCCAGAAAAAATCGTAAAATTTTTAGTCCTCCATATTGTATCGGCCATATTACATTGTAAAATATAAACTTTAAACGCGTAACCTACGATTTTGAAAACCCCCTAATATCCCCTAAAGTTTTGAAAAAATATAAAAAAGTGAAATTTTCAACCCAATATATTGGATGCGACATACTGAATTTCAAAAAAAATGTTTATTTTTCTTTATTTTAAATCACTTGAATATTTACTTGTAAAAAAAAAGAAGGTATATAAAATCTTAACACAGAGTGATAAATTCTTATAAATTTAAAATGTCATCCACGCTATATTAATATTCGTTTTAAATTTTGCTTAAGCCCATGTACCTTTAAAATGTTTTTAATTTCTCCCCTTAGTTTATTATAAAACTCGATCTTGAAGATTTGACCATTTTTAATTTGAACAGCTTAGAGCTGAATTTTTTGGACATTTATTGTTTGTTTATCTCCATACACATGGCCAAAACAACAGCATTTAAAGTTCATCGGATGGGTTTGTTTGTTCTTAAATATAAACCGTGGTTAAGTCAAAACATAACCTGCTATTTTTAATTAACCACTTGAAAATATCGAGATTTTTTTAACACCATGTTTTCTTTTCTATTGTTCCAAAATTCTTTTTTAGTGATGACTCTTAACTGTTAATGAATTCTCACAAAAAATTCAAACAAAATTGCTTGGGTTCTGCTAGTTATCAAAACCACTCTAGATGTTTAATTTGCAGGCCATTACGTTTTTTAAGGACTATTTTTAGTCCGTTTTGTTGTGGTACATCATGACCAAATCAGATAATATAAAATTTTTAGACTGCCGTATTGCATCTGTCATACTGATTTTTTTTAAACAATTTTAAACTCGTTACTTAGACCCTCAGAAACCTCCAGCAACAAATTTTGAACACAATCGAGAGATGTCCACCACAATATTAGATCCTCCATATTGAATTTTGTAAAAATAATTTTAAATTCATAATATACACCCTCGTAAATCCATCTATACCTATTTTGGACAAAATCTAAAGATGCAAAATTTTTATTCCGCCATATTGGACCCGCCATATTGAATTTTTTTAAAATAATTTTCAGATTCAGAAACTCCCTTATATCAATTTTAGACAAAATCGAGAGATGTAAAATTTTTATTCCACCATATTGGAAATATCATATTAAATATAAAAAAAATTCAGTTGACTGAATATACGTCCTCGAAAACTCCCCCATATCAATTTTGTAGAATATCGTATAAAATTAATTCTTTTATCCGCCATATTATCTTGGATTTGACTGAACCAATTTCAGCCAAAATAACATAAAACAACCGCGCAACTTCCTGAACATAATGCAAAAAATTTTATTCGAATCGGTGCCGGCGTTCCGGAGTAATCAACGTACATACAAAAAAAACATCCATCGCGGTCGAATGTGGAACCTCCTTCTTTTAGAAGTCGGTTAAAAAAATCATCTCATTCATAATTAGTAACACACCTAGGAACATTTAATTTAACAGTCTATATACGTCATAATATAACGTCTTAATAAAGCAGTTAAGCTTTAAAAATAAACTAGACATTTAAAGGCAAGCTTGTGTCTTTTCGAATGTATAAATTAAATTATTTGAATACGCCTAAGGACTTGATACAGAAATCAAGAACAGGAAGAAGAAGAAATTTGATGTACTTAACTGATTTAAATTAGTAAAAGTTAATTCTATATTAAATTTAACATACATACAGAGTGCAGCACATCGAGTTTCCTTGAGATGTTTATAGAAATTTCATATAAAATCTTTATATTGTGAAATTTTATATGACTTGTGACGATAGTTTCCAATAAACTAATATCATTTTAACTTACATTGCACGCCGGATTTTCATATCAGTTTTCTAAAGTTCTAACTCTGTGTATTTTTTTATCTCGATATATCATCACAAGCTCAGTATTTCCCTACGATTAACATATTTCCGCTCCCTCTTTTGTAACATGGTGTCTCTCTAAGGAGGGCGCTGTAAATTATTTTAAGCTTGTCTTTGTGCGAGTTATACAAGCAATACAATACGATTCAAAACAAGCTTCTTTTAGTATTATATTTATATTACGTTGTAACTAAATCAAAATAAAACAAGTTCCCTAAGTTACCGCCTGGTGTCTCTCATATTGTTCTGATTTTGTTGATGGAATTTGTAAAGTAATTATATTCTATATTATTGATGTCTTTAAAAATCCGCAACTATCGAGGGATGTGTACAAAAATTATTTTTTAAAATCCAAGAAAGATATTAAAAACTAATTAAATTAAATCAGTAAATTATTTAATAATTATTTTTTTTTAAATTCCTTCCGAGGATCGTTACTTTTCTATCTATAATTGAGATCTCAGAGCACACATTTAGTTAAAGGACAATAATACTCTTGAAATACATCTTAATATTTGGCATTTGCATTTTATTGTTAGTTCCAGAATATATAGAATATAGCCTGTATTTTATATACAAATTCTAACAATGAAATTTTACATTTTTAAGTCGATGTTTTCGCAGGAGAAAATATAGCTTCCTTTTGTCATGACATATTGTTAAATGTTAATATCTCACACGCAGAAAATCTTTAAAATTAAAATGAATTTCTTTGTGTTGTAAGTACATGGAATAATGTATTACTGGGGTCATAACTATGAGATCTGAGACAACATTCCTTAAAATATGTTTTAGAATATTTTACATGAAATGTGGTAATTAAAATAAATTACTAGTTCCTAAAACGGTTTCCTGGAGAAGAAACAGTCGATATTCGAATCTAGGCTATATACAGAACCAAAGAATAAGGTAACATATGGAATATGATCTTCATGACAACACAGGGTCAAAGCGGCTAGCTTGGCATGGTCATCGCGAAAAAATGAACCGCAATATAATCACAAAGGGCATGGGAGTAGACCCCGCTAGAAAGAAGAATACGGTGCATACCCCCAGAAACTGGAAGAGTGATGTAAAGGAAACTATGATATCGGTAGGACTTTAGGAAGGTGACTAGTGAAACTACAACCTCTGGAGATTGAAAAGCGAAAAATTAGCCAATTTTTAGAACAGATCTAATTCTGGGACGAAGATTGTGAAAATGGAAAGGAAATTTTTGAAGAAACGTTTTGTTTTCGAGATGAACCTATTTTTAAGCTCACATTATCAATACAAGAATTCTGAAAACGTAAAATGCTTAGACTTCCATCCATCATATCAAATTTAAAACAAAGTTAAATTCATAACATGCATACTCAAAAACACAGAAATACCAATGCTGGATCATATTTATTTAATATATATATATATATATATATATATATATATATATATATATATATATATATATATATATATATATTAAATACAGCACGATGTAAAATTTGTACATTGTGTAAAAAGAGTCATTTCTTGTAGATTTTGGTTCGCGGAATGCAAATCCAGCTCAGAATTACTCCTATTTTTTTAAATATCCTTACCTGAAAGTTCAACAAAGCGATTTTGATGTATATTTGAGGTTATGTATCATCTCGACCTTTTTTATTCTAAGAAAACTATACATAGTATCCTAAAGTATAAGTATTACTCTTTCAAATGCAGCTGAGTTTGCTTAAATATCTTTCTTCTTCTTTGAAAATTTCAAATTATATGAATTTTTTAAGTTTTAAACCTTTACCTTGCATGACCAATAAGCTTTTTAGCGATAATTCTGTTAAACCATGGATGTGTTAAAGCTATCAAAGTATCACTCAATTACAATTTATCATTAGTTTTGCAAAATAAATTTGTTTAAACAATTGCAAAATTTATTATTTTTTAAATAAATGCGTCCATTGCATTTTTTATAAAAATAAATAGGTTCAAAGGAATCGTCATCCTTATTACGGTACATTTTGTTATAAATAAAGTTTAAAATAACAAATTTTGCAATTTAAATATAAACACTTTAACGATCAAAAGAAAATAATTATTGTAGACCTACCATTTTATATCCGTTAAAAAAATTAATAATTTTCTTTTAATCGTTAAAGAGTTTATATTTAAATTGCAAAATTTGTTAGTCAATACTTTATTTATAACAAAATGTATCGTAATAACGGTAACGTCTGCTTTGGACGTATTTATTTTTGTACAGTACAATGGAACCATTTATTTATAAAACAATGAATTTTGCAATAATTTGTTTAAACATTTTTTTACGAAACTAATGATAAATTTGGATTTAGTGATGCTTTGGTAATCTTAAAACATCCATGGGTAATCGAAATTGTTTCTTAAAAGCTTATCGGTCAATAAAGGTGAAGGTTTTCAAAACTGAAAAATTCATGCAATTTGAAATTTTCAAAATTGAATATCTCGAGGAAAAAGAAAGATATTTAAACAAATTCGGCATCTGAAAGAGTCAAACTTATATTTTAAGATGCTATGAATAATTTATTGAGAAAGAAAAATGTCGCGATGATACGTAACTTCAAATATGGGCCAAAATCGAGTTTTTTTAACTTTTGGGTTAGGATAATTAAGAAACCTAATATGACAGAGCAATTCTGGGGCCGGATTCGAATTCAGCGACTCAAAATCTACAAGAATTGACTATTTTTCCATATTACACGCGGCATCTTTGATTTTACTAGTCTAATTTCGAGCAAAGTGCTATAGGACTATCACGGCAACATTTCTGAACATAACGCAGAATATTTCTTTCAAATCGGTGGAGTCATCCCGAAGTAATCGACTTAAATACATAAAATATATACATAGCGACCATATTTTTGAAGGCGCTCAAAAAAACACAAAAATACAAAATCCTATTCAGTTCATTGAATGGGATTTCTAAAAGTAAATACAAGAGTACTAGGGGGCCCCATATATCTCGAGGCCCCAACAGCTCAGTATTTAAAAATCCTAGAATATATACATTTAGACAACGGTTAAGGTAAAGATTTAGTATTTTAAAACGCATGGGCTCTCATGTATTTGCGAAAATAATTTCCCTGTGTTGAGGAAAATATTCGTGGCAGCCCATCAGTCATTTTCCTGTTTTCTGGTGACTCAGTCTGCCCCTGAGTAAACATCGTGTGTTATAAAAGAAGGAGGTTCTGAATTCGTCGATGTATTTTTTTTTTAATTATTTACACCGATTACTCCGGAACGGCGGCACCGATTTGAATGAAATTTTTAATGTTATGTTCGGGAAGTTGCTGCGGTGGTCCCATATTTTTTTGGATGAAAATGGTACAGTAAAATCCAAGATGGCGCTGTCAATATGGCGCCAAAAAAAATTAATTTTGTCCGATTTTCTCTAACATTGGTACAGGGGAATTTTCGACGTCGTACACAACGAATCTGAAATTATTTTAAAAAATTCAATATGGCGGGTCCAATATGGCGGATAAAAAAGATTAATTTAGTCCGATTTTCTCCAAAATTGGTGTAGAGAAGTTTTCGGGATCACGCATAACGAATCTAAAATATTTTTTAAAATTCAATATGGTGAACCCAATATGGCGGACAAAAAAAAAACAATTTTGTCCGATTTCCTCCAAAATTGGTATGAGGGAGTTTTCGGGGTGGCACATAACGATTTTTATTTTTTTTCTTAAATTAAATATGGCGTGTTCAATATGGCGAATAAAAAATTAATTTTGTCCGATTTTTTTCAAAATTGATATACGGGAGTTTTTGGGATCGCACGTTACGAATTTGAAATTAATAAAAAAAATAAATATGGCGGATTCAAGATAGCAGATTAAAGATTCTACATCTCTCGATTTTGTCTAAAATCAGTATCGGAAAATTTTTGTTACTATTAATTACGAACTTAAAATATTAAAAATTTTACTTTTTTGCATTTTCTTCAAAACTGAAATAGAGGGTTCTTGAGGGTGTAAATTATGAATTTAAAAGTATTTTTCAGGATCCACCATGGCGAATCCAATATAGCGGCCAAAAATTTTGCATTTTTTGATTTTGTTCAAAGATGGGACTTAATCGTTTTTGAGGATATAAATAGCGAATATGTCAGATGCAATATGACAGTCTAGAAATTTTAAATTTCCGGATTTCATCCAAAATTGGTACTAGGGGGCTTTGAAGGGTTGAGATTTAGATCAGATCAATATGGCGGATCTAATATGGTGGTTTGAAAATTTTACCTTATTCGCATTTTTTCAGATTTTGTATTAGGAGGTTATCGCGAATATGAAGTTAATTTTTTACGACTATCGGGTTGATAAAATACAATGTGAGGGACTAAAAATTTGACATTTTACGATTTTATCCAAAATTGATATTGCGAGGTTCTTGGAGCATATATAAACTCAATATGCTGTATAAAATATATCAGGCTAAGAAATTTACGTCTCAAGTTCTTTAAATATCGATATTGAAGGTTTTGGGGGCCTATATTACCAAACTAAAATAAATTTGAAATTTAAGATAGTGAGTTTACTATGACAGACTAAATAATTGCTTGACACAATTTCACTGGTATTTGAAGAACTCTAAGAATCAAAGAATTTTTAGTGGTTTATTTTAGGGTGATTTACCACTTCGGATAAAATGGGCACTTTTTTGCCACCTTGGAGTCATTGCGAGGTACACCAATATCGATTAGTACTTAGTTCAAATAATTTTATAATGAATTCAAAATTAAAAATCGAAAAATATAATTTTTATAAAGAAAATTGAACCGACTTCTAAAAGTACGCTAAAAAGTGAGAAATAATTAGAAATTTTTATATGAAATTAAAATTTTTAAAGTCGGCGCCAAATTATTTCCAAATGAAATAAATAACTACTAATAAATACAAATTATGGTAAGAAAGTAATTGCAAATAAAGTATATTTAATCTGTTTATGCGAATCACATTTTGTCACGTATTAACTAGGCGCCGATTTCAAAAATTTCATTTTCATGTAAAAATTTATAGTTATTTTTCACTTTTTAGTGCACTTTTAGAAATCGGTTCAATTTTTTTAATAAAAATTTTATAATATTCTTCATTATTAAGATACTAAATGATAGAGCTGAACCTATTGATACCTAATTAGCATGTTAACATTATTGATTGCATATCTATTTAACTTTTACACATTAAGCATTTTCCTTTTCCTTTAATACGGATAGGAATTTATTTTGTTAGATTATTGAACCATCACGCATAACAATATAACAGAAAATATATCGATTCCTGCAAATAATTAAAAACTTGCTTTTTTATTTGAAAAAGCCTAAATATATTCACTGAAATAAAAAACCAAATTAAAATAACATTCTCATTTATATAATATAATTCCCCACCAAAAGCATTCATATCGAAATTGTCGTTTTTTAATGAATAATTTCATCTAATTTTTGAATTTGTTATTACTATCATACTTCATTTTTACTATGGTATTCTCATGTTTATAGTGCCACAAAAGCCTTTCAGTACATCTAGTGATAATAAGATTTAATTTATATTTAAAAACTTTGATATAAGATATATATTTAAACATTTTAACTATTAACGTTTTAAAATACTGTATAGTTTTACATATTATTACAAGATTTATATGTGTAGGTGTTGATTTGGAAAAACTATAACAAAAAAAATATATATTTACAAGAATTTGTGTTATCACATTATTTAATGCATTTTCATAAGTATGCATATGGTTTCAAATATGGGTAAACTGATAAGTTTTGAAACTTGCCCGGCCTTTCAATAATATCACTAGCTGTAAGCACAAATAGGACACTACAAACGTAAATATACCATTACAAAAAAATTATTTCCCAAAAAGATAATAACACTGTTCAGTTTTACCCGGTATTTATCACCAATCATCGATAACCATTTATTTTCTCTTATTACTATTATCTGACGCGACACTTAAAACACTGTATGAACACTATCACTTACCATTATTAGAATGATTATCCGAAACAAGTGGAATGAGTGCAATAATTGAATTGGCGGACGTTATGTGTCCGGCACTGAATTTAAAAGCTTTCACAAGGTGAAGGTGTTGAGCTTTGTCGGAGTCATCGTTTGCCCTACCTTACGCTAAAAGATGCATTGCTGTAGGTAAAAAAGCCGGTATGATGTCATGCTACATTTACTTATTTATTTCCTTTGAAGAATGCCGTAGTTCTTGTTATTATTATTAACAATAATGCGAAAATTCATAAAAAATGTAAAATTGTTTGGTTACTTTTTCGTTGTTTAAGCTATAATTTGCAACTAATTTTCAATAAAAATAAAACTAGAGCTAGACGACTGTACATTTAAAAATATAATCAAGAAACCGTCAGTTGCTTGTTTGACACACATTATGTTAGAGTACCGTAGAAGTTTCTGGCGTTATTCAATATTGATAAATGAAAGAATGAATTTTAAACCATTTTTAACCGACTTCTAAAAGAAGGAGGTTCTCAATTCGTCGCGTATATATATTTTTTTTTATGTATGTACACCGATTATTCCGGAACGGCTTAACCGATTTGAATGAAATTTTTTAGGTTCTGTAAAGGAAGTTGCTGCGGTGGTCCCATATTTTTTTGGACGAAATTGGTTCAGTAAAATCCAAGATGGCGCTGACAATATGGCGGCTAAAAAAATTAATTTTCTCCGATTTTCTCCAAAATTGGTATAGAGGATTTTTCGGGATTTTACCCAACGAATCTGAAATTATTTTTAAAAATTCAAAATGGCGAATTCAATATGGCGGACAAAAAAATTTAATTTTATCCGATTTTGTCCAAAATTGGTATGAGGAAGTTTTCGAGGTCGCAAATTACGAATTCAAAACATTCTTAAAAAATTCAATATGGTGGATCCAATATGGCGGACAAAAAAATCGATTTTGTCCAATTTTCTCGAACATTGTTAGAGGGGAGTTTTCAAGATCGCACATGACGAATCTAAAATTATTTTTAAAAAATTCAATATGGCGGATCCAACATGGCGGACGAAATAAATCGATTTTGTCCGATTTTCCCAAAATTGGTATGGCAGAGTTTTCGGGGTCTCACATAGCGAATCTGAAATTATTTTTAAAAAATTCAATATAGCGGATCCAATATGGCGAAAAAAAAAATCAATTTTGTCCGATTTTCACCAAAATTGGTATGGGGGAGTTTTCGGGGTGGCACATGACGAATCTAAAACTATTTTAAAAAAATTCAATATGGCGTATCCAATATGACGGATAAAATTTAATTGTGTTTGATTTTTTTCAAAATTGATATGAGGGAGTTTTTGAGATAGCACATTACGAATCTGATATTATTTAAAAAAAAATAAATATGGCGTATCTAAAATGTCGGATTAAAGATCCTACATCTCTCTAATTTGTCTGAGGTCAGTATGGGGGGATTTTTGTTAGTGTTAATTACGAAATTAAAATATTTTTTAAAATCTTGCGGATTCAATATGGTGTTCTAAAAATTTTACATATCTCGACTTCCTCCAAAACTGATATAGAGGGTTCTTGAGGGTGTAAATTATGAATTTAACCCTATTTTTTCAGGATTCATTATGCCGAATGCAATATAGCTGACAAAAAATTTTACATTTCGATTTTGTACAAATGTGGAACTGAATCGTTTTTGAGGATGTAAATAGCGAATATAAAATTATTTTAAGAAAATCTAATACGTCAGATGCAAAATGACCGTTTAGAAATTTTAAATTTCTGGATTTCATCTAAAATTGGTACTAAGGGGCTTTGAAGGGTTTAGATTTAGATTAGATTAAGATGTTAAAATTGTTTTTTTGAAATTCATTATGGCGGATCCAATATGGTGGGTTGAAAATTTTACGTTATTTTCATTTTTTTAGATATGGTATTAGGGCGTTGGGGGGTGGTGTTACGAATATGAAGTTAATTTTTACAACTATTAGGTTGATTAGATACAATATGAAGGACTAAAAATTTTACATTTTCCGGTTTTACCTAAAATTGATATTGCAGGGTTCTTGGGGCATATACAAACTCAATATGCAATATAAAATATAACGGACTAAGAAATTTACGTCTCATATTCTTTAAATATTGATATTGAAAGGTTTTGGGGCCTATATTACCAATCTAAAATTAATTTGAAATATAAGATATTGGATTTACTATGACAGACTAAATATTTGTTTGACACAATTTCATTGGTATTTGGAGAACTCTAAGAATCAAAGAATTTTTAGTGGTTTATTTTAGGGTGACTTACAATTCTGGATAAAATGGGTACTTTTTTGCCACCTTGGAGTCATTGCAAGGTACATTAATCTCGATTAGCATGTAGTTCAAATAATTTATGAATATCATATTGAATTCAAAACTAAAAATCGAAAAATAAAATTTTTATAAAAAAATTGAACAGACTTCTAAAAGTGCGCTAAAAAGGGAAAAATAACTAGAAATTTTTATATGAAATTGAAATTTTTGAAGTCGGCGCTAAATATTTCTAAATGAAATAAATAACTACTAATATATACAAATTATGGTAAGAAAGCAATTACAAATAAAGTATTTTTAATCTGTTTATGCGAATCACATTTTGTCAGGTAATAGTTTGGCACCGACTTCAAAAATTTCAATTTCATATAAAAATTTCTAGTTATTTTTCCCTTTTTAGTGCACTTTTAGAAGTCGGTTCAATTTTTTTATAAAAATTTTTTTTCTTATTAATTATTAGTCCTATCTTAGTCATGCCAGTTTTCATTGAAAGGATTTACCAAGTGATGATATGATGAATTTCTTAATATTTTTAAAATCTACGTTTAGAAAATTAAAGAGAAGCCCACTAGAGTTTTAGATATATACCTAAAGTAAATTACAAGGAAATTTATTTAAAGCAAATAGAATTTAAATATAAAGTGATATAATGATAGTAGCAGAATTGGGTTGATTTTGATTTTTTTTTAATCAAAAATAGTTGATTTAACTTAAAAAATCATAATTCTTTTGATTTTTTCCTCATAGGGAGAAAGTCGAGAGGATTTAGTCTTATTTACAAAATTTTACTATCAAGTATAACTGCCCACGTAAGTAATTCATTGAATATTATTATAATATTTTTATTTTTATTATTTATATATTTATATTTACATTACTAAACTTATTATTATACTAATAGGTATATGCGTATATTTTTCTTAGGTATAATATATTTTTCTAATTAAAAACCTAAACCACTTTTTATTTATTTCTTATCTAGGATAAATAACTGTATTTTGAACTGCGTAGGTTTCTATTACTTTTCACTTTTTCACTCATCAAATAAAAAATCAAGGTATATTTTCCATTTTTTTTTGCCTTGTCATAACTTGTCTTTAACATTCGCTTACTTGCTCGTCTGTAAATTCTTAAGGGGTAATAATTCGTGCTTATTTTGTTATATTACTGGTGATGTTCTGGTTCAGTGGAATGGTGTTTTTATTCAAGTAATTATTTTCGTTGAAATGGCTGGTAGGAAAAAACAGTGCATATAGCAATTTTATATTAAAAAATACATTCCAATAAATATGGTTGTGAAACAATTTGTAAAAGCTGCAAAAAAGAAGTTCAAGGATCGATCAGAAAGCTTAAGGACACCACGAATTTTATGCTCCGACTACTGAGCAGCAAGGTGCAATTTATGCAGGTAACTAATGTAAGTACTTAGCTAAGTAACAAAGTTTTCTACAAAATACCACGCAACATTAAAATTGTTCCATTATTTTAGTGGTATTATTTTTGTTCAAAACCTACTATACCGTATATGTAAATAATTTTTTATACAGAGCTAGTTTATCTCTTGATAATTAATGATGCCGTTTTTGTTATTTTTTAACAAAAAGTCATTTTTTGATTTTATAGAGGGGTAATCATAATGAACTATTTTTTCTAAAAAAAAATCTATTACATTAGAACTAAATTTTTAGTTTTAGATACGCAACAGAGTATTTTACAACAAACTGAAGAAAATGAAAATTCAGCTTCATCAGCTTTATCAAATTGTAGCTTTATATCCGGTATCGAAAAATCTTCACAAAACATTTCCGAAAAGCCGGCTCCAAAAAAGAAAAAAAACCGAAACCTTTTCCTCTATTAGCAATTTTGTAACTCGTACATTAACAGATAAAAAACACAATACTGATTGATTGTAGGCAAGGTAATAGCAAAAGCAATTTTTGCTACTAATTCGAGCATTAGGTGTATTGAACACTGGCAAGTGCGAGGGGGACTCAAAACTTGGGAGCTGGTTGTACACCTCCATCCAGGACATCTCTAGCAACTACTCTTCTAGATGAAATTTATGAAGAAAAAAAAATATTTTTCTTATCTCTCAAGAGAATGCGAAAGTATGTCATATGTCCATGAGGAACCTGCAATATGTTCCACTATAACAGCATAAAACAAACGAGTATTTCTCTATAAAGTTATTGATATCTTCTGATGAACTACCGTACCGAGTTACTTCAGTACTGTACCTGATTAGGATAAGGCAACATTCAGAAAGGTTTTTTTAATACAAAATTTTCCTTTAAAACAGAACCTAAGTAAAATCGTATTACAAGAAAGTTGTCCCTTAACATCTTCAAGCCCTTCAGGCAAAACAATAATATAAAGTGGCTTAAGGTTACTACCGAAAACCTACAAACAACCTAAATATAAAATAAATTGACAGTACTACTGACCAAAACAACCACTTCAACTCTGGCTGCTCTATTCGAAGACCAGGCAGTTGCTGCTATCGTCATGGAGTACTCAGAATATGTTCATATATTATGTTGTCATTTATTGTCAAACTGTGAGAATAATAAAGGCATTTCTTAAGTGAAATAAAATAATCGTTAACTAAAATGTCAATATAATGCAAAATTTTCCGTGACAGACAACGCAGCGAATATAACTCAGAAAGAAAAGTCATTGAATAACACATTATTTAAATAACCTAGTAATTCCGAAACAATCGTCTAGCTGGAGCAAAATTCAGCCAAGCACGAGTCAAAGTATTAGTTGTTCAAAGCGTTGTGCATTGGAATAGAGTTGCTGACTCTTTATAAATATATGTCCCTCAGTGGGACATACTATTAAAGTTATGCGAGGAAAACAGAATGAGAAGAATGTCTAAACATTTTGAAACCTATAGCAGTGGCCCTTGATATTTTGCAAAGTAAAAATGCAACTATTTCGGATTCTTTAGATCAAAGAATACACTTACAGCATATATTTGAAGAAGCTTCCTCTATAATAAAACAAGTATCGTGGATATAGCGTATATGTTTTATCCCCAAAACAAAAGAATAAGTTATCTCCAGAATAAATAAATTTGAACTTAGGATCTATTGGAAACTTATTTGAAGATACGATATTTCTACCACTAGCAATACAATTAAGTGCAAGCTTCATTACCTTTAAGAAAATAATGTTTTCCGAAGAAGTAACCAAAAATATAAATGGAATTTAATAGTGGACCCTACAAAACAATGAATCTGAAATTGAACAACAGTTAACCAGTAAAAAAGCAGTTACTGTGTGCAGTTGCTTCTTTAGCATCAGTGGAACGTGTGTTTAGTAAATTTGGTTTCGTGCACTCCAATTTAAAAAATAGATTGGGGATTGAAAAAGTGGAAAACTGCAACTGAATTTTGCAATGAAAATGCAAATGATGATAAATTATAAGTTTTCTTTCATATTTATATTTTTTAGCTGCTCTAAGTTCTAAATATTTTAGGAACTATTAAGGTAAAGTTTATATTTTTTTTATGTTTGTAGGCATTGCATTATAACTATTAAGTCTTTGTGGATTTTTTTCTCAAGTTATTTGATATGTAATCCTAATTTTTTTTATTTAAATAATGATTTTTCTTAAAAAAGATCAAATTATTTAAGTTGTGGTATTAATAATAATTTATATCATTTGATGTAATTCAACCCAACCCCAGATAGTAGCAAGTATTAAGCTGACACATGCGAAATCAAAAATACTGGAAAAAAAAACAGGCTAAATAGTAATGAAACATAAAATTAGTCCGTCGTGTCATTATGTAATCTTATGGGATCTGCACCCCTAATAAAAGAGCTATTTGATTTATCCACTGTCCTGTCTGGTGTATTCGCCAAAAGTCATACTCATAAAATTGGTGGCAATAATTGTAAGAAAATTTGGAGACTTACATTCCGTGAATGAGATGACAAAATAAAAATATTATATGATATTTTTGATAACCCCCACTAGATCGAATACATAAAAGGGCAAAATTACATTTTTTTAAGTTTTTATATCTCATAAGTGAACAGTAACTCACCTGTAATAATTCCATATATTTATTAAGAGTGATTTTCACAGATTTGTAAAATTGACTATTGGAAAAGCAAAAATGAAATGATTAAAATAAATTATATATATATATATATATATATATATATATATATATATATATATATATATATATATATATATATATATATATATATATATATCATGTATTTGTATTTTTGAAGATCTATCTAATAATACCCTATTTGATGGAGTGAATAAAAAAATTGTTCTTCCCTACTTTTTACATAGGGGAAGTAACTTATATTTTTCTCCCGTTTCCCATTACATCTGTTCTTGGGTTATTGGAATACATGGGCCAGTAAATTTTATTGCAAAATACTAAAACTGACGAAGCTATAAAACTGTGACATACGGACGGATTCAAAAAAAGTTTAACAGTTCTTAGGAAAATCTAAAAACCAGGTCTAAATAGTCTCGCACTCCAATTGAGTTAAAATGATTTGTCTTGCTTGTCTGCCTCTTCCACTTCAGGATTTTCATCATGCCTCCTAACACCCCTGTACCAAAATATTATAGACCAAAACCTTCATATATAAATGATCTGACTAATTATGAAAATGGGAACAAAATTTATTCAGCAGTTTTCAAGATGATCCCAAACATACAGACAAATGCCAGAGATCAATACAGAGAAAAATACCCTTGTAACGGTATATGAGAAGTAAAACAGTTTTTTTGTTTCCTTCGCAGACCATAAAGATCTCCATTATTTTTTGACTTAGATTTAGATTATTTTCACCCCACACCCATTGGTTATGAACGTAGTGTTGACTGTTATCAATTTTCGTCTGGCATCAAATCTGTTGGTATAATACTTTACTACTAATTCTCGACATTTTTAAATTTGTGTATTCTTTATATCGTATAAGTTTCTGTTAAAAATGTGATTTTTTTTTTTAAATTATTATATTAATAAAATTTTAAAACATTCAAGTTATATGTTTAAGTGGCCTTGATTGTGTCTTTAAATGATGGTTTCATAAATAATAACCTGACTAAACCTTTGTGTAAAATTAATTAATTTCAGAATATTCCTATTTAAATTAAAAACCAGGGTTAGGAGTGGATTACAGCTTATATCTTATTTCTAAAATTAGTCCAGAATGGTCGAATAACTCAAAAAGAAAAAATTATGGAGAAAAACTTTATTTTAAAAAGTTTTAGTGAATTCAAGGACACATTTTGCGGGGGTCATTTGAAAGTGAATTTTGTTAATAATAATCTTGTCTTTTATTGCAGAAATGGATAGCCGAGAAAATTTCCTATCCAATTTTATACATAATATGTGGGATCAAATCACATTTAAATGCCCCTTTTTCATAAATTGGTGTAAAATCAACTTTAAATTTGAAAACAAAGGGAATTCTATGAAAGTTGATCTTTTCAACCCTGAAAATGAAAACAGCTACAAATTTTACCTTCAGATATGTTCATGAATAACTTGTACCTTTAATCTCTGAAGACCATACCAAGATCAATTATCAGAAGAAGAGAGAAACAGGAGTTAACTTTTAGATAAAATATTTCAGACAAAAATTGTAGGAAATGCTCTTTGGCTATCTGGACCCTCAGGGTCATTTTGAGGTCAAGTTAATTCTTTTGGCGTTAGAAATAAAAGAAGTGGCAAATTTTACCTTCAGATATGACCATAAGATTTTTGACATCTTCAGGTCAAACATTAGAACAGAAGTAAAACTTACTGGAAAACGTTTTCAACCAAAGTTGTACAAAACAAAAGCTGTTACCTGCCATCCGGTAGAGTGTGTGAGAAGTTGTAAGTATTATTGACCATACAAGTTGGCGTCATTGCTGTTCACGTATTTCAATTGTAAGGTATCTGTGTATATGGATAACAATGAAGATTCTTGTTACTCCAATATCGAAAATTGTGACGGTTAAGTCTACCTTTAAGATCGAAATACGCTTCGTCTGATGTTATCACCAGTGTTCGATCAATCAATAATAAGCCACAATGATCAACGTTTATTGCTTTTGACCGTTGATATCTCGACAACTCAAGTTATTCCTCAGTTAGTCAGCGAAAATTCATAGTAGCTGTTCCGACAATTCTTCCTTGGATAATTGAAAATCAATCGCGTGTGGTATTGGATTTTGAACCCATATGTTATTTATAAAATCGAATAGAAAATTTTGGCCGTCATCAATTTCTGTGATAAAAATTGGGTTACCATTTAAAAAGATTAACGTGGCCTTCATATGACCCTGAAGGCCGTCTTCAAGATCAACATCAAGGTTACCATAAAATGCGCTATTTGATTTCCCAGAACTTTGTTATTTAAAGTTTTTCTCCATCACATTTTCTTTTTGAGTTATTCGACCGGTTTATTCGTTTATGCCACCCAATACAAAAAATAGTTGATTATTTAAAACAATTACCGCAACTTAAAAAGTAGTTGTATCGGCTTGCAGGTTCTTAACTTTTAGAAGGTGTAAAACGTAAAGAGTAAAAGTAAAAGGAAAAAAAATATTATAGACATTTCTCACATATCGATGACGAGACGTTATTCATGAGTTTTGACTATTTTTAAACCTTCCCAAATGAACATAAAACCCGCTAGACCAATAAATATCTTAATTTGTTTCGTAAGAATCGAGCTATAATTAATGTGGAAATATCAACAAATAGGACAAAATCGATTTCGAAATTTAGTACTTGTATATATGCTTGTGTAGACTTTGGAAAATTTTTAGGTATAAAGGGTTCTTGAGGGTGTAAATTATGAATTTAATAGTATTTTATCTGGATTCAATATGACTAAAAATTTTGCATTTTTCGATTTTCTTCAAAGGTGAGACTGAATCGTTTTTAAGGATGTAAATAGTGAATATAAAATTATTTTAAGAAAATTTAATATGTCAGATGCAATATGACGGTCTAGAAATTTTAAATTTCCGGATTACATTCAAAATTGGTACTAGAGGGTTTTGGAGGGTTTAGATTTAGATTAGATTAAGACGTTGAAATTATTTTTTTGAAATTCAATATGGCAGATCCAATATGGTGGGTTGAATATTTTACCTTATTCGCATTTTTTCAGATTTGGTATTAGGGATTGGGGGGTGGTGTATTACGAATATGAAGTTAATTTTTTACAACTATTGGATTGATAAGATACAATATGAGGGACTAAAAATTTTACATTTTCCGGTTTTATCTAAAATTGATATTGCGGGGTTCTTGGGGCGTATACAAAGTAAATATGCAATATAAAATATTTCGGGCTAAGAAATTTACATCTCAAATTCTATAAATATCGAAATTGGAAGGTTTTGGGGCCTATATTACCAATCTAGAATTAATTTGAAATTTAAGATAGTGGATTTACTATGACAAACTAAATATTTGTTTGACACAATATCTTTGGTATTTGGAGAACTCTAAGGATCAAAGAATTTTTAAGTGGTTCATTTTAGGGTGATTTACAATTATGGATAAAATGGGTACTTTTTTGCCACCTTGGAGTCATTGCGAGCTATACTAATTTCTATTAGTACCTAGTTCAAATAATTTTTGGATATCATAATGAATTCAAAACTAAAAATCGAAAAATAAATTTTGTATAAAAAAAAATTGAAGCGACTTCTAAAAGAGCGCTAAAAAGTGAAAAATAACTAGAAATTTTTATGTGAAATTGAAATTTTTGAAGTCGGCGCTAAATTTTTTCAAAAAGAAATAAATAATTACTAATATATACAAATTATGGTAAGAAAGCAATTACAAATAAAGTACTTTTAATCTTTTTATGAGAATAGTTTGGCGCCGACCTCAAAAATTTCAATTTCAAATAAAATTTTCTAGTTATTTTTCACTTTTTAGCGCATTTTTAGAAGTCGGTTCAATTTTTTTATAAAAATTTTATTTAGAACATTTTATATGAGAAACGATAAAAACGCTCGTTTGTGGTACGTATGTATGTGCATAGAGTCGGGGTCTGTATACTACCACCTGATAGATCTATTGTGCCCCCCTACTGCTGTCTAGTCGCAAGAGTTACCTTATCGGCTAGAGCAGATCCTCCAGTTCTATCTCCCTCAGGAATCTGGTAATCCAGTGACAACAATGGAGGACTGTATGGCAAAGGTAAGGGACGCGTTCGAAAATTTATCTCCAGATTCAATTAAAGCAGTCACCTATGAAGAACTTGACGACGCGAAAAATATTTGAAAATTCAGTGTGGAAATTTTGAACATTTAATAAAAGAAATTGTTTCCCTTTTTAGGTTAGTCGTTTAGCATTATTACAATATTAAAATCTAGAATTGCCAATATTTCAAGAACTGCAAATTTTTAGAATAGACAACCTTATACAAAGTCACCCTTATTTTTAATGCCAAATAAGATAATATTATAAAATAGGGGGTTTTCATTTAACAAAATTGAGTTTGAATGATTTGTTCAAGTTTATATTAATGTTATTTTTTGACTATCCTGTATTTATTTATTATCAAAATGTCAATACAGTCCACTAAAGGAGATTCCCTTCTGGAAGTAAATTAACCCCAATTAAATAGTAAAAGTTTTCATACAGGACACATTAATAGTTATGTTTAGGCCTGAAAACGGCAATAAAATTTAAAATATGTCAAAAATATTTAGACTTAAGTATAAGACATTATACATGAAATACGTCTATAATTTTTCGTTGAATCCAAAAATGAAGTGACATACATGGTGTTCTATTTGCAGTAAGCAAGAAGGTATCAACTTCCCATATAACCCGAAGTGCCACCATTTTCAAAATATTTTGGCCGAATTGCCCTCATCTATGTTAGTAAACTGCCAAATTTTAAAAATTTTCAAAGACTATTTTCCGAAAAATCGATTGCAGCAGTTCGTCGAAGGACATTCTATATGATATATATATTTTTAAGCTTGTATGTCTGCCTGTCCGTAATAAACTTTTGTAACCCATATTTCACGAACTTCTACATTTCCCACTGAACTGAAATTTTGCGTGTGCATCGGAACATGCATTACAATTAAGATACCATCAGGCTGATTTTATAATTATTTTGAACTTGCATCGATGAGCACTTTGATAAGGATAGTAGCCTAATGATGAGTAATCAACGGAACTCTTCAAAGACTAAAAGTAAATTCAAATTGTTCCGGTTCATTTGTAATCCATGGAAATGGAAATTAGATCAAAAAAGAGGTGTTTTGTTAACAAAAATATAACATTGGTTTTTTTGCTGGAATGTTTTCATTTTAGCATCCTATAAAACATATCTCGATGATAATTCTTAAAGACCTGTGCAAAAAAAAATGGCTGACCAAAAATGGCCATGATTTTGGGTTTTTTGAGTGTATCTCGAAAATGAAAAGTTGTATAGAAAAATGTTTCAAACAAAAATTGTAGAGAATTAAAAAGCATATCGATTCATGTAATATAAGTTATAGGTAGTTATCGAGATATTTTTTTTTCGACAAAATTTACAGTTTTTATTTAAAAAAAAAGCATTTATTAACAAATTACCGATTTAAAATTTAACCTAATATAGGTATTGTCATTCTAAAAAAGTATGTTAAATCCGGAATCTGTGAGTTTTTTATTTTCCGAGAAATTCGATGTCCAAGTTGAAGATTCAACCTCAATTTTTTTGAAGATCTATTTTTTTTCCAATCGTGAGCTGAGAAATTTTTGCAAAAACCAATTTTTGCACCAAAAAAATTGAGATAACTTTTCACCGAATGGAGATAATTTTTTTTAATGCACGCATTAGATTTAGATTTATCATTTCCAATCTCAAAAAAAAATTTGAATTTGCAGAAGATGTTTTTAATACTTGTACTTTACCTGTGAATTTTTTGGATCCAAGAAATACACTTTTGTACGTTCTCTGAACCTTCGAAAATTGGACCGAATCTAATCGAAAATAGCTGCTGCAGGCCACTGTCGGCGGGTTGCCATAGTTCAGGCGCATTACTCATTGGCGCTTCAAGTAAACTTATACATTACAAGTAATGTTTATAATATTGATGTTGTTTTATTCATGTATATGATAGTAACCATTTGTTTAGTCATATTAATTTATAATTTGTTTATTAACAAAATTTTTACAAAAAATTATAGAAAAAATCATACAAATATTCAGTTATATATTACATAATCTACTGTTTTTTTTTCTTTTATATTATTATTATCTAACGGTTTATTAACAAAGTTTTTACAAAAAATTATAGAGAAAATCATACAAATATTCAATTGTATATTACATATTATACTGTTTTTTTCTTTTATATTATCATTACCTAATAGTTTATTAACAAAATTTTGGCGAAAATTTCTATAAGCAAATCATATAAATATTTAATAATACATTAATAGTTTATTAACAAAACTATGCTCTTTAATTTTATAAGTTTGTATTAGGACAAATTAATATCATTGGTCGCTAATTATTTTCGTATTTTTGGCGCGCTAGAAGCAGATGTATAATAATATAAAGGAAAAAACAGCATAATATGTAATATAGTTGTATGATTTTCTCTATAATTTTTTGTAAAAATTTTGTTAATAAATTGTTAGATAATAATAATATAAAGGAAAGAAACAGTAGAATATGTATTATATAATTGAATATTGTTATAATTCTTTCTATAATTTGTTGTAAAATTTTTTTTAATAAACAAATTAATAATTAATATGACTAAACGAATTGTTACTATCACATTAATTAATAAAATAACATCAATATTATAAATATTACTCGTGATATATAAATTTCCTTGAAGCGCTAATGAATAATGCGCCTGAAATATGGCAACCCGCCGACAGCGGCTTGCAGCAGCTATTTTCGATAAGATTCGGCCCAATTTTCGAAGGTTCACAGATCATACGGAAGTGTATTTCTTGGATCCAAAAAATTTTCAGATAAAGTATTAGTATTAAAAAGCATCTTTTGCAAATTTGAGCTTTTTGAAAAAAAAAAGTTCTTTTCATTCAAAATTAATTTTTTTTCCTGAAATCGGAAATAATACATCTAAATAGAATGCAGGCAAAAAAATATTTATCTCCATCCGGTAAAAAGTTATCGCAATTTTTTTGGAGCAAAAATTGGTTTTTGCAAATTTGCACGACTGAAAAAAAATTTTTTTTAAATAGATCTTCAAAATATAAAACATTACAAAAAATTTCCATTAAAATTAAGAATTATATCCTAATTAGGAAAGCGGAAAATTGAGGTTGAATTTTCAAAGTTGACAACGAATTTCTCGAAAAATAAAAAACTCACAGATTCCGGGTTTGACACACTTTTTTAGAATGATAATACCTATATTTATGTTAAATTTTAAATCGGTAATTTGTTAATAAATGTTTTTTTTTTTTAACAAATACCGTAAATTTTGTCGCAAAAAAATTTATCTCGATAACTAGTGGCGCCACCTATAACTTATATGAATTGACAGGTTTTTTAATTCTCTACAACTTTTGTTTGAAACGATAGAACTTTCACTTTTCGAGATAAACTAAAGAAATCGAAAATCGTGATCATTTTTGCTCTGCCATTTTTTTTGCACAGGTCTTTCAGAGTTACCACCGAGATATATTTTAAAGGATACCGATATGAACACATTCCAGCAAAAAACCAATGTTACATTTTTGTTACTGACAAATGTCTATTTTCCATGGAGTATTGACTTAGCTCAAAGGGATGCACGACCATTTACAGTATTATAACTGATGAATGACTTTTCGTTTTAATTAATTTGTAGGAATAGCAAAATGGGAAATGTATAATAACCGTAAAGTTAATTTATCTGAATTTTCTTGTTTTTACGTAATTTTCTCAAAAGCTGTTTATAAAATTATCTTAGACTTTATACCAACTAATTATAATTTAATTTCTTTAAGGATGTAAAAAAATAAATTATGAAGCAAAACTGATTCTGTGAGTAGAAATTGTTGGATAGACATATTGAGCTTTATCGATATACCTTTTGTGGTGAAAAAACTGACCCTGTTTAAAAAACTCAAAATTCAAACTAAAGAAGAGGCTGATTTGTTCGTTTTAGAATTTGAAAATTAAAGAAATATTGCAGTTGCATAGTAGAAAAAACTACCGCAGATACTCGATTAGAAGAAAATTTGCGAAAAGACACAGATATATAGTTTTGGCTTTAATCAACTCTAGCTGAAATAGAACTTAGCAAATTCAAATCAGTTATCATTGGTGAAATAAAAAATAATCGCAAAATTAGAAATAGGTAAAAAGTTTTGATGTTACCGTCAAAGTTCAAAGAAAAAAACAATATTATTTTGGGTTTCTCTTTTAACATATAAATAGTTGTAGAAAGCAGAAGTAAAAAAAACCATAATATTTACATAGATTTTTAATTCTGGTTTTCCAATATTAAAACATTCTTTTAACATCGCAAATTCATTTATTACGGTATAAGTTGTATAAGTTTATGCACAGCAGAAGAATAATATAAATAGTGTAGATACAGGAATAGAGATTTAAGTGATTACTAAATTGTTATATTATTCATTATATTGAGCACATCGTCGCAACAAAATCTTTTCAATAATATATTAAAACAATATCTATATATAATTACATACAAAAATATACGCTGAAGTGATTAGTCATGTACTACTTCTCAGGCAACGCTAATAAATTTTAAAAGGAAGTTGAGAGAAAGGAAAATACATTGTTTCTTTAAAACTCTCTAGCAAGTCCGGGCAAATGCCCAATGTCCTTCATGTAGGTATTCACAAGCAAGTATCAGGAATTAAGAAAAAAATAAATATTATTTATGTATATATATATATATATATATATATATATATATATATATATATAGAAATATATAGTGTGTCCCTTTAATAATCTGATACTGGATTGAAGTCATATTGTTAAATTAATGAAAAATCTGATTGGGGTTAAAGGGGGTAGACTTTAAAAATAATTTAGCCTCACGAAAGCATCTCAAAAAAGTGGCGCATAATTTTTTTCTTTATTTTTTTAAACGATTTCTTTATCGAAGTTGGAGTCTCATTAAAACTTCTCTTCACTCTCAACATTTTTTTTTCGAATAATGCGATGTTGCCAAATTACTGAATTTTTAAATAATTTTTGACCAAAATCACTATTTCACTCTATTTAACTTACATTTTAACACCCACACCTCGGTTAGTTACGTTTTTTTTTGAAAAGGCTTATAAAAAGTATTGAGATAATTTTATCTCACAGTAGTTCAATATTTAATTTTTTTATACAGATTATCCAAAATTATTAATGAAATATCAACACAGTCTCTTCATAAAGAACACCCTTATCTAATGAGTATTTCGTTAGGAATGTCAGATTTTTCGAAAATTTTGAACATTTGGTTCCAGAATAAAATGAATTACCTCAACCATCAAAGTATTTGCCGTCTGAAAGTCTATACAGCACTGATTGAAACAAATGGTAGTCTGGTAAATGAGGCAGGTAGGATAAGATGCCCCATTCAGTGGTTTTCAAATAGTTTTTTAAACATTTTGCAATGGGTAGTCGTTGCGTATCTTGATTATTTTTCCGTGAACGTTCGGTTTAATTCTATCAGTTGTTATTGATATCGATTGCCAAAAATTGTTTCACCAGGTTTTAGCAGTTCATAATACACAGCTCCCTGATCATCCCATCCAATACACATGATGCCTTCTTTCCATATATATTATGCATTGATTGTGATGCTGGCTTGGATCTACCTATGATTTTTTGCCCTTCGGGTTGTCTAAATAGATCCACTTTTCATCACCTGATACAACTAGTTATAAAAACCCTTTGCTTTTATGTCTGACAAGAAAAATTTCGCAAGTAATTTTTCGTCTTTCACTGCCTGTTTCCTTCAATTCATACGAAACCTATTTGCTTTCTTTCTGAATCTTGAAGATGCGTGTTGACGTTCGGAAATAATGGATTTGGGAAACATTCGAGGCTGCTGCCAATTGTTTTAACGTTCAAGTTGAGTCTTTTATCCAATACCACTACACAACAAATTTCAATTTATTTGTTTTATCTTGTTAGAAAAGTGCATACTAGAATGATTTTCGCGGCCTTCGCTAGAGGCATAGTTTTTATATCATATTCGGAAAGTAAAATAAATTTACAAGACAAAATGTGAAAAAATTAATTCAATATCTTTATTTGTTTCGGCATTATAGCCAAAAGGATATCACGTTGACGAGAAGCAATTGTTTTCAAAGGTCCGTGTTGAAGCGTGCCATGAAAAATAAGAAATATCTTTTTAGACTTTTCATAAATGAACGTTTTTTCACTTTTTATTATATTTTTTTACTTATTTTATTATTTTACGGTCACAATTTATGTTTATTTGTTGTTTTGGTTCTGTGTACTTCGCTTCACACTTTATCCTGACATAGGACTGGTTCAAATCAAGTGACACGCAATATTTATGTGTTTAAAAAACAGGTCAAAACAACAACAATAAAAGTATAGCAAATTGTAGAAAAGAAAAAGATCAGTAAGTCGGAAAACACCAGGATAAATGCACCAATAACATATAAATTTATGTTCCCATCACTTTCAACTTTGAAAGTTATTCAGTTCCAGGAAATGAACTGATCTGACTCGTAGAATAACAACTTTGATCGTTATTTCCCTAAAGTTTGCTTAAAAATCTCGATTCTAGTAACTCAATTATTTATTTTAGATATGCAGAGCATTAATTATCTCATTTGAATTTTTAATATATTTGGTTTAAGATCCTATATTTTTAATTTGTTATATCAATATCAATGATATTTTAGATTATTTCAAAACTCATTTAATTAAGACAGCATTTTTCAACTATAGCAATTTTTTATGTATTTAATGTATCCAGTACCTATCTACACATATTTATAATTTCTTCTTGTACTTAATGGATATTCATCTCGTTTATTTTATATTTTCTAATGACAATTAAATTAAGAGCACTTTAGTACTTTATCGAGAAAGTAAACTACTTAATTTTCTTCTCAACCATTGTTAGTACTTTAAATCTAATAATTACTATATTATTACTAAGTAAGGTAACATTAATATAGTAGTTAAACATTACCTTGTAAACAAAATAAAATGACATTTGATAGGTTATTGAATCTGTGATATGTAAGGTATTATTCAACTTTTATAGTGGTACTGTTCTTTCAAAAGTAATGAATGATATTTTTATTTCGGAGCTCTCGAGTAAAAATAGATTTCAGATAAATATTACCTACCATAGAATTTTAATGTACAGATGACATAATGACTTCTTTTTTTTAACGACCTACATTTTTTCAATAAGTTGTAGTCTCATTATAATTCGGTCCAAATCACTACTTTTAATACCCATATCTCGATTAATTGCCTCTTTGTAAGTACAGAATCTCCAAAATTATTATTTAAATATACGTGTAGATAGAGTATTTATTCATCATTAAATTGATACTAACTTAATTGTCTTTGTCTCCAATAATTTTGTCAAAAATTGTTATAAAACAAAAATTGATCAATTTTTATTTATTCATTTCTACTTTTACGAGGACAGAAACAAATTTGTTGCCAATATGGTGGATTCAATATGAGGGTTGAAAAATGTACGTTTTTCACATTTTCTCAAAATTGGTATTAGGAGGTTTTCAGTGTTAAAGGTTTTGCAAATCTGAAGTTTTTTTCAAGTTAAATGTGGCGTATTCAATATAGAGGACTAAAAATTGGTATAGGGCGTATACTACGTATCCTAAATTAATTTTTTCAAACTCGTATATATGTTCGACTAAAAAAATTATATGTCTAATGTTCTTCCAATTTCTGTTAGAGGTTATTTTGGGCCCTAGATTACGAATCTAAAAACAATTTCTTAAAATTTGAGATAGCGGATTTACTATGACAGACTAAATATTTGTTTGGCACAATTTTATTCAAAATTGGGAATCAACTTCCAAAAAAGTGTTAAAAAGCGAAAAAAAATATAAATTTGTATGTAATAGTGAACTTTTAGAAGTCGGCGAAAAATTATTTCTAAATGAAACGTATAACGACTAACAACAAGATACAAACAAGTTGCAGTAAGAAAGGAATTACAAATAAAGTATCTCTCAATTTTTGTATTGTCACATTTTATCAACTATTAATTTGGCACCGACTTCAAAAATTTCAATACCATATAAAAATTTATATTGTTATTTTTCGCTTTTTAGCAATTTCTTCGAAATTGATTCAAATTTTGTAAAAACATTTTATTTAGCCAAATCTGAAAATAATCAACTTTGTAGCTATGATGTTTTTTGAGATGTACCTCTATGAAATTTTTGCATTGTTTTAGCCTAAACTAAACGGAACAAGATCATAGACATCAATTAAAAAACTAAAATGATCGTACTTTATAAAACTGCAAAGAATATCAATTACCCAATTCATTACAATTAGTTTAATAGTTTTAGATTCACGTAACACTTATTCGGAGTCGGCGTGGCAACCCGTGGTAATTATTAAATTCATTTCAGACGGAATGGCATTTTCCCATATCATTGTTATATTTACATAGCTTTTGATTTAAGTTACATATTTTTTTGCTTAGGTTGAGGGCGTTTTTTACTTAATTTGTATTTTCCATTTGACCTAGCATAAATGATAAGTAAGTAAATATTTAATTGCAAAATTAAGTCTAACTCACATGACGCACAGTTGGTAGAAAAGTAGGTTTTTGATTCAAAAATCGGCCGCCCAGTCAAATCTTCATCGATTTTAATAAAATAAACAAAATTTTTATAGGAAAGTTGTAACCAATTTTACAAATAGACAAATTTTTATATAAATAATTAAACAATTATTATAAACAATTTCATACAAATCTTTAATGAAAAAAACTATCAAATACTAAACGATAATTTTTGCAATAAGTAATATACCTCAATTTATTTAAAAGATCCCAAGTTTAAATCTCAATCTGAAAACTTTCAAAATGGATGGTTAAATATTGGAACTGAACCCAGATAATAAACTCCTCTGAAACAAGCACGAAAAAAAAGTAATTAACAAAGCTACAAAAGCCTTGATGGTTTGTAGAAACTTTACGGGAAAAAAATGGGGCACAAATCCAAAAACTCTGCAGTGGATGTACACTGCAATAGTGAGACTTATCATCACATTCGGGGCCGCGATCTGGAGCAAAAGAACCAGTCTGGCTAATACGAGAGCTAACATCTCGAAAGTTCAAAGACTGGCCTGTGCGCATATGACCGGAGCAAAGAAAATCTAACCAACGGCTACCATGGCAGTAATTCTAAACCTTACACCTCTACATATCCTTGTAGAGAGTATGGCGAAAAGGACAATTTATAGGATGATGAGGGACGGAATCATAAAACGAAGGCCCAATCTGTTATCCAGAAATCAACAAATCTGGGACATTTCCCAAAATGAAATGAATAAAAAATTCAACTTTGTGAAAAACTTCAACACAAAGTTGAGTCTCAAAAGCAAATGGGACACAAACGCCATTGAAAAACTAAACAATAAATTCATTATATGGGATACAGATGGCTTCAAAACAACAGGAGGAACTGGAATAGGAGTGTATGGACCTGGCACTAGACACTACGAAAGCTTGGATAAGTCACCAATCGTTTTCCAGGCAGAAATACATGCCATTAGGAAATGTATTCAATTCAACAAAGAAAAAACTTATCACGATCAATAGATTATTATGTCGGATAGTCAAGCAGCCATCAGTGCGTTGAGCTCTCAAGTTATCAGCCCCAAAATAGCTTGGGAATGCCTAGAGAAATTAAATGATTTGAGTAAGAATAATAAAGTTACTCTCATGTGAATACCGGGACAGACCGGGATAGAGGGGAATAAAATCGTAGACAAGCTCTCGAAGAAAGGGGCTGAGACACCATTTCTGGGGCCAGAGCCTTTCTGTGGAATCAGTAGCAACGTAATGCTGGAAGCACTAAAAATAGAAAAAGAAAGCAGGAGATCCAATTATCGGACTGATCTGCAAGGATTGAGGCAAGTGAAGATACTTCTGAGGAACTAGGACCAGAAGAGATTCAGAGAATGCATAGGTCTAAGTAAAAACAAATTCAGAGTTGTGACAGGGGTCCTGACGGGGCATTGCAACCTAAAGGGACACCTCAAGAAACTCGGACTGCTAGAAGGAGAAGAGAACAGATTCTATGAGGAGCAGGACGAAACCTCTATTCATATCCTTTCAGAGTGAAGCAGTCTAGGAAACCCCAGGATGCTGTTCTTGGGAACACCCCAAATCGAACAAGGGGACCTCTCCTTAAGTCGGCCAATATCCTAAGGTTCCTGAGGGAAATATGACTGGAGGATCTGCTCTAACCGATAAGGTAACTCTTACGACTGGACAGTAGTAGGGGCAAAATAGACCTACCAGATCGCAGTGTACAGACCCCAATCCTTGCACATACATAGGTTAAAATTGTGACCTAAAGTTGAAAGAAAAGTGTTGAAACAAATGCTTAAACAATTTTCTTGCAAATTTAGTGTTTGATTTTAATGTAGACATGCGCATAGCAACTCAAGATACACAGCAAATGCAAATATAATTTAGTTTTTTTTTTGGCTTTCTTTATTATACAGTTAAAATAAATTGGTAAAAAAATTGTCTGTAGCTATTTTTGAATAGTGAATCTTTAGAGTTTCCAGTAAATGGCGTTGTAGACAATAGTTATAGACATATAAGATATCGATCGTGGATCCCACAAAAGAGAGTTGGCTCTCGCTTAGAAGGAATAGAACAAAATAGGTCAGTAGTACCCCTCCTTCTTTGAAAGGAACTAAGAGCCACGTATAAGCAATACGCCTCTCATCTCGCTTAAAAATCTATAGCTCGTTATAAGTACGGTCCATGATTCTTCTTCGGAAAAAACCGATTTTGATTGCCCTAGGATTACATTTTTAAACACGAAAAAATTCGTCATTGTTGTCGAATTGACAACAAAAGCGATCTAATATTAATAAATGCAGAATATAATATAAATATGTATAAATTTTCACACCTGCCAGGAATTTGTTTACCATATTTAATTGCACTCTTAACGAGGCAATGATATAAAGTGTACCCTATTTTAAAATGACTGCGAAATACTTTTACAATAATGAAAATTTATTTATATATTACTACCGAAAACAAGTAAGCAGATTATAATATTTAAATATAAACCTCTTTAAAAAAAAAAGGTTTCTAACTAACATGTTTGATAATGTAATTATAGTTTATGTTGTATTTTATATACTTTCTTCTTATACGAACTAGTACTAAAAACGTACCATTCAAAGAAATGTATGTGGTCTTGTATTATATTCGGCCGAAAATTAAATCGTTTGCCATTCTTAAAACTAAGTCGAATTATGTGACATCATTCCTTTCGAATCAATAAATCTTTTAGAGCAATTTCAAAAGGTGAATTAAGAAAGCATGTTTTTTTAATTGAGTTGTGTTGAAAATATCGTCGATTAACTCTTATGGGAGCATTCCTTGTGGTGTTTCAGAACTGGTTGCTTCTATCACATGGCCATCAATCATTTTGGGCTGAATCATTACATAATGTTGGAAATATCGAAATATATGTATATATATATATATATATATATATATATATATATATATATATATATATATATATATATTTACTTTATCGTCACGCTACAACATTGTTAGTGGATGTTACTCTGTTGTCATTAAGTGATTCGTTGAGATGGCCTGATGAGTCCCAAATGAGGACGAAATAATGTTGTCGTCAACAACAATCTATTTTCATACAGCCGAGAATTTTCTATTTTATTTTAAAATTATACGGGCTATAAATTATCTCTTTTTTATTAATTCTTGGCCTAAAAAGCACGCAGTGTTCTCAGAGGAAGATGGTCAGTGCGAAACCTGCTTAAACTGCCAAAGACAGCGTTTAGTTTGGTTGCCGATGCTAGCCTTTGGGTAACATGCTTCTTATATCGAGTTTGACATATCACTATTTTTATTTTACCATTACCGTCATCACATGGTGGTCTCATACAACATTATTAGTGGGTCTTGCTCTTGTGTTATTGAGTAATCCGTCGAGATATCACTATTCATGTAGGTCCGCTGTTTTTCCAGTTGACGGTAGATGAGGCAGGATAACGAAATTTGGATTGTACCGGATGCAATAACCTGATGAGTTCCAAATAAGGACGAAAAAGCACTGACATCATTTTTCAAACCCGAAGCTTCTCTAGTGTCTTGGAGTTCTCTTCACTTTTTATTATGGGAGTAGTTCATATATATATATATATATATATATATATATATATATATATATATATATATATATATATATATATAGAGAGAGAGAGAGAGAGAGAGAGAGAACTTTAGTTAATAAATTATACTAAATTTTCAATAATTTTATTTAGCATATATAGGAGTTACTGAGGTCGTTGAATTAATTCTGATGTCTTACTGTTTAGATTAAAAATGGCGGACTGCAAACCCAAAAATTGATAAATTTTGAGCAACTAGTCTCCCAAATATTAGTAACTGATTTAGATTTCGCTCTGTATGATCTTCATATTCAGAAATTTAAAGAAGTATCATTTTGCTTACGAGAACCAGTTGAAAAAGCTACACTAAAGTTAAAGGAGATCATGTTGAAAAAAAAATAAGTCTATTATTCCATTGTTAGGGAGAAAGTTCATTTAGTGTCCCCCGTAATACATAAATATCGTATAGTGTGACCAAAATATAAAGAGTAATTAAAGGATAGTTTTCCTGCATCATTTACGATGGAACAGACCATAAAAAGTAAAAGCCATATTGTAATTCGCACCTATACGGTCCATAAAAATAAATTATCTGGTGTGAGAAACTAAGTAATGTAAAATGTTGTCCACATCACGAATAACCAGGAAAAAAAACAGATAAAAATAGAAACTAATGGTTCTGACCGGGACAGCATATGTTTACATCCAAATTGAAATTTGTTACGGCAACTAAGAATTATTTCAATTTATATTTGTATAACTCCTTTTATAATAAAATTGCCTACAGATGATATACTATTGCCTACGCAATAATTACATATTTATAAATTCCTGCAGGATATTTTTAGTTTCATTTTGTGAAAGCAGTTTACAATTTGTAATTATGGAATCAGATGATATGATGTAAACTTGGAAGGGATATGTGCAGTTAGTTTCGCCATTATTTTATCCCAACACAATATGTGACAGTGAAGAAATATGTACAAAACTAAAACAGTTCCATGTATCCAAAAAAGCTAGACCCGACGGTATTCCTACTAAAATGCTAAAGAAGTGTACTATTCCTCTTACTTCACTTCTTCAAAGAATATTTCAGCGCTACTTTCCAGAAGCATGGAAATTTCACATCCTCCTTCCTATTTTAAAATCCATATAAATGTAGTACAGTCAACTGCTCATCGCGAATAGCACTGATTTAAACAGAATTGTCCCACTGTAACTAAGTTTGCAATTTATTAAAATTTTTTAGTCAAAACCGTTGAACATAAACATTAGATTTACTCAACTTATTCCGATTTGTCTAGGGTTTTTGGCAGCGTTCACCTCCTTCTGCTTCTCAGGAATTATAACCTAACCTGGATTAAATCTTATATCAGCGAGTGACGTCAGGGTGAGAAGGTGGCGGTTCAATAACAAGCGAGGTACAGGTTCTTTCTAGTGTTTCTTTGGGGTCTCATACAAGGCTTGTTTTATTTCTCCTGTTCATCAATGACGTCTCGGCCTATTTCGTCTCCTCTCGCATCCTATTACATACCGATAATCTAAAATTTTGCCGCAGAAATAGCTCCAACCATAATTACTTACAAAATGATCTAGATATTTTCGTTGACTGGCGTTCTTCAAATTTCCTGAAAATCAATGTTTCCAAGTGCAAATCAGTTAGCTTCTATAAGTATGATCATCCAAATCTCCACTCATACACAATACAACGTTGAATCAAATAATGACTTAAAAATCAACGCACACTAGGCAGTATCACAATCAAGGGTCTTAGAATGCTCGTTTTTATCAAGAGAAACGCGAAACATATGAACGATAACAGAGCTCTAATTTGCGTATATAACTCTTTTGTTCGTAGCATTCTGGAATATTACTCAATTATATGGATCTCCTATTACATGACCCTTAAAAGCAGACTCGAAAGAATCTCAAATAATTTCACTAAATATTTGATATATAAACACCATTTTCCTTCGCACGGCCGAGCTTATGGGATGAGATTAATATTTTGTGGGCTTAAAATCTGAAACACAAAAGAGAAAAGATATGCTTTTGTTTCTGTTTAAAAGAACCTACTCGACTCTGATATATTGCTGACTATGATTCTTCTAAAAGTCTCACTAAGGCAAACTAGACAGCAACAAGTCATTCAGGAACCATAGCACCATCTAGATAGAGTCAGTCCGCCTTTACAGCTTCTATACAGACTGTGATATTTTCTCGGACTTACTTTTTTAAATTTTGTTAGAAATTATTTTAAGTTCTAGCTTTGTTTCTACATAATTTTTGTTACCTTGTCTTTATATTTCAGTTTTATCTACAGCCCCATTTATAATTTATTATTCTGTAATGTTGTTGAATAAATAAAAAACTTTAAAAAGAACGCTTTATTAAAAAAAATGTGTGAGTTTTTGTTGACCAATCTAAGACAACAATATTAACTTTCGCACAAATGAAACGCAAATTTAGCGTTAAGTATGTCAACAACGGTGTCTTGTGTCAAAATAAGAAACTTGTTGAGACACGTTTTTGGCGTTATTTTAATAGGTTATTGCATAAACCTTACGATTTAATAACATTGGGTTTTTGTTCATTTATCGCATGTTTTTACGTTATCATTCCCAGTGTAAATTTTGGGAAAGACTTATGCCATCTATCAGTCCAGACAAAAGAGATTTACCAAATATAAATGGATTGCGGATCATTGTTTTATTAAAAACTTTCTAGATAAAATTAAATAATTGATTCTAATATATTCACGTTTTAATAACTTATAACTCTTAGGCGTCTGACAGGTATCACTTATAAATGAACTACCAAAATCACGTCAGGTTAAAACGTGTGTTTAAGAAGTGTCAAATTTAAACCATTTTGGTAGCAAAACTTTTAAGCTGTTTCGTGTCTTAAGGTAGCTGAACGATTAAAACAGTAAAGCATTTTTTAAAGTTCATAGTGTTGAAAAATATCGGAAAAAGACTAATTATATCACCACATACTTCATTACGCCTGAAAATTATTTTTTAATAATTACAGTGACAATCAAATTAATAGGTGAAACTGTATCTTGAAGCGTCGAGTTAAGTATTTCTTTGGCGTATTTTTACAACTATTGTAACAATCGGTACTAATCGGTAATGGTTACCAGGCTTATTTACAAAATCTTCTACCTGATTTAACAATTATTATTATATTAGAACTTCTATACCATTAGGTGTAATTTGGTAGTATTGTGGTATAATGGATAACCATTATGATTCTTTCAGCTTCCCAATTGTTAAAGTAAAAAATAAAGAATCTGTCATATAATTTTAAGATATAATACCCCATTCAATAAATACTTTTACTTTTTCAATAGACAACTTCTGTATTTTCTAAATAAATACATAATTACTACTTGATTAAGATAAATCAATAAGAAATATTTAGTAATAAAAATAAAGTATTGTTCATATGCAGACTTTATTTTCATTAATTAAAAGCTTAAACATGAAAATGTGTAATAATTGTTTAAGAAAAAATACCTGCAGTAATCAAGTAAACATGCTCTGGTGCCAGAAGTGGTCAAGTTGATTCATGGATAGATTCTGTAAGTTCGCATTCTAATTACTATCCTTTGATTGTATGTAGATATTGTGTTGGTTAAAAACGATTATTATAGTGTATTATAATGCAAAGTTGATGTAGATATATGTGGTAAACTATGGATATTCACGATCCTTCAACCAGTGGTGCGTCTACAGTCTAGTCAGTTGACGTTAAAAGAACGAATAATGATTAACAATGTTTACCATGATGTTAGGCAACGAAACCTGCAGACAGAAAAAATAATCTAGACGATGACATAAAATACGCCATTTGCCGCTATGTCCATGGTTCCTTTTTCAAAAATGAAATACCAACATTAAAAAAATGAACACAGAAATTAATAATGGCACATTGTAGCATTTAAATTTACCAGTTAGCATCAATGCTACATGTTTTTAGTAATATGATATAATTTGTATATTTTTACCTGATTAAATTTAATTATTTATCCCATAATTTAAAATAGTAAACATAGAATTTATTTTTTTGGTTTACAACTCTTTTGGTCTTGTAACTTATCATTTTTTTTAACACAGTTCGTAAATTGCTGTAGTTTATATATCACATTATTTGGTTTGAATTTAAAAGTCGTAAATATTTTATTTTTAATAAACTCTCATTTGTTTACATTCAATTTCAGTATTAAAAGTATAAGGTTATAGTCGGTAACATAGTTCAGTTAGCATTTGCTGTGAATGTATACCCATTCGTTGACACGAACACGGCATGTCGAGATCGATCATTTAAGGTTGAGTATGCAGTATGGAATTTGTGGCAATTTTTTTGAACTTTGTTTTAATTGTGATTAGTGACTTTGAACTGTTTGATCATAATTTTCTTTTTGATAATTTTCCATGGCCTGCCCATACTTGACGTATTAACTGGTGGTCAGTGTAAGTTCGGAACTAGGTTAAAGTGCTCGAGTTTGAGAATAAGGTTGGCAAGACTAAATATAAATATCGCTAAGATTTGTCACATCTGGTTGCAAGAGAGATTTTTATTTTCGTTCCCATTCCTGTTGAACCGCCGAAGGCAGCAGACCAATCCTGCCACCAGCTTTGAAAGGGCGGACGGTCAAGTTTTTTTCGTTATAGTCCACTAATCAATGAGGTAAGATTTTGCCCCTTATCTTTACGAACATGTGGTAAAAACAACAATTTATTTCAGGGCTATGTGAATATTTGAATATTTGAAGCCAGTTCTTTTTTATCTTTGGGCTTCATCTCACTCATTTCATCTTGATATTGCTGTCATGGCTTCCTGATGGTTCCGGTCCTAGTTTTCCTGTCCATGTGACCAAGATTGTTTTAACCTTACCCTGCGTTTGATTGGTGAGTTGGAAGTGGCCCTGTGAAGCCTCAATTCATCCACAACACAACAGGAATCCTAGCAACAGCGCTAAAGTGAGAGGTACCATAGCATATACCAGGTAGGAGAAAAACCTTAAGTTAGGGATTGGAGCTGTGAATCAATATTTTTAATACAAACAAAGCAACATAATTATATTTTGGTGTGATGTAGTAACATGTAAGAACTTTTTGATAACTCTATAAAACTTACGTTATTGGCAACTAAAGGTTCTAGAACATTTGCGGCCAAATTTTATATAATCTTTTAAAACCGAGGTAACAACCATAGTTATCAAGAGAGTACAAAAAAAAACATTGTAAGCACCATTCAAATTTATGTACATAATAATTTTTTATTGGGAATAAAATGGAATTGCTATTTTGTTTTAATTAAGTCGTTTCATTGTGGAGCTATACACCAACCGTCAATAATTTAAAATCATTCCTCATACCTAAGTGTTTTCCTGTTTAATCACTAGGTAAGTAACACAGATAATGTAAAACAGGTGGCGCCTATTGGGTAATCAAAGCAGAGCACAACTATCTCTAAAAGAGATACGAACCTAGCCTCCGACATATTGAGCTGCCGTACGCATCCGTTGCCGTACCCTGTAAAAAGGGGACGCCGAAACATCTTTACGTAAAATATAATTAAGACTTTTGAAATTTACTTTAAAGAAAAGGAATTTTAGGTATCTTAAACGAAATTGAAAAAGCTTACTAATTGAGAAGAATGAAATTAGCTGGAAAAAATACGGTAGTTTTGGGAAAAGAGAACAAATTGTATTACAGTGACGAAACAGCTCAATGAAGGACACACGGTTGGGAAGGTATGGCAATATCTGAACATTAAAAGTTCGAAGCACATATTTATGGAAGAACTACGCAATCCTAGTGTAAATGGTCGTCGTCTCGTATTGGAAGTGTGTCTGGTTGAGGAGAATAACATGAAAATATGAACGCCAATGTTTTTAAGCGATAGTTTTCTTCGATTTTAAACATTGTAGAACCCAATTCGGTATTTTTAATGGACAATACGCCATCATAGTCGACGCCAACTTCTGCCTCTAAAGCGGTGGAGATATGTCAATGGCTCGTCACAAAAAATACTGAATTTGACGAAACAATGTTTAAAGTGCAGTTGCTAAGTTCAGTGAGGGTAAGTAAACAGAAATATATCAAATATGCTATTGATGAAATGGCTCGGGAAAAATATAACAGTATTAAGACTGCCACCGTACCATTGTAAACTCAACCCAATCGAATTAGCATGGGCGCAAATAAAGAGTAAAGTGACACGGAAAAACAAAACATGCAAATTAGCAGATGTCAAAAAATATTATTCTACGATGCAATTACCAACGTGAGTGTCAGTAATTGAAAGAAATGTACCGATCATGTTAAAAAGGAGGATCTTGTAACGAAAATAGTGGCTCTAAATTTCAAGTTGATCTATATGCACAAGCATTTATCAATCGCTCCTTATACTTGAAATTTCAAAAAAAAAAATAGTGATACATTATAATTAATCTAATTATATCCGAAATATTTTCGCGAAAATTTTATAATTTTTGGTTTAAAAGTAACTACTAGATACCGATACATTTTTTGTAAATTTGTAATTATTGAAAATAATCATTTTTAAATCCAAAAACACCACATCTGTAATGACATTATGGCTCAATATGTTGTTAAAATTCTACAGTAGTAAAAAACCATACACGGAGTTACATTTCTGTGATTAATCTTTAATTACTAAAAAGGAGACATCCAGAGCAACAAAATTTTCTTATATCATTAAGCATTAATAAGTTTACCAACATAAGTGAAAATCATATTTTTCTAACTTACAGTTTCTCTTCCGCAGTCCTTCAAAGTGAAGGGCCAAAATTTTAGAAATCTATACTAGGCTTGATAGATGCTAAGAACATGCTCCTAGTTTCACAAACAATGGTCCCTACTCGAAACTTACGGAAATTGGTTCCCAGTATGATACATTATAGTTCTCGACACCTAGATAAAAAGTTACCATGGCTACAAAGTCCAAAAATGAAAAGCTGCATAGGTATCGGAACATCTTGTTTAAAAAAGTGTAGCATCTCTACTACTTTTACTTTATGTACTGTATATACAGTACACCTTTCATTGAAATCGACTTGTAAATAAACTACTGGGTGGTCAAATAATGGAGAACCCCGGCTATATATCAGAAACTGTTAATCGCTTAGTGTCATTAATTTGTACAAATAATCAAGAGAACTTTTATATATAATCTGAAAGTCGGAGGATCCATGATGTTGACGATGTAAATCCCTTCTCACGTGCCCTATTTGGATGAAATCTTGCAAGAAGTGCAGAGTGAAAAATAAAACATTTGTATACATAATTTTTTTTTAAACCTCCTGGAAAGTTGGTAAAGTTTTCCCTATCCCTAAAAAAGGTGATCCATCCATGGTTGAAAATTATTGTGGTATTTCGATTTTCCGTATTTTTTCAAAAGCTCTCAGAATTATATTAGAAAAGTTTTCACTTTCTAAAATCAGATTGTCAATTTACCAACTCTTTTTTTTTTCTAAAACATCATGCAAGACTAAATTTTACAGATCGTCTTATGTCTGCGACGGCCTGAACGACAGTAGTTAGACCTGAGAAATCTCACTAATTCTCGCAAGGCTTCTGATCAGGTTGATCAGTTCATTCTACTGAAGAAAGACATCCGATCAGTTTGGATTCTCTAATGCAGTACTTCGAATATTAAAACTCTGCCTTTTAGATCACCGTCAACTCGAGACTAAGGATTTCAGGTAAGATCTGTTTATGCCAATGTCAGGTTGTCTCAGGGTTCCAATTTGGAGCCACTCCTATTTAATATATAAACAATCTTCTCGCTGAGGTGGATTGCAAAAAAATGACATAAGCGAATGATATCAAAATTTTTTACCGCATCGAGAGTCAATGGCTGATTATGCGCTCCTTCAGACCAGCATCGAAACAGTTGGTCAGTGGTGTGTGTCTAATAAACTAGATCTACATAACTCCTTTAAATCCATATATTGATCAGATGGTGAGCAGTGCATCTTGATAATTGGGTTTTATATTAAGGAACTGTAAACACTTTTATCATTTATCTACATTTAAGTTATTGTATTATTTCTACGTTAGATTCAAGTTAGATTATGGTTCAATCCTGTGGTCTCCAGTATATAATTGCCACAAGCATTCTGTGAAAGATATTCAAAGGAGATTTCTGAAATATTTAATGTTTACAGAGGGGTACTAACCAAAAATTGATTCCGATCAAGTTTGGTGAACTCCCTTTAAACCTTCTCCCGGATTCCAAGTCTATGGCATTTTTATACAATCTCCTACATGCAAAAACTGTCCATTGTCCATTTTTACTGCAGAAAATATGCTTTCAGGTGCCCCGGAAGATATCAGCATACTTTTTATCTTAGCGAACCAAGCTCAAGTGTACTTTGTCAGAGCCCTATTCATTAAATTTTTCTACCCTGTGCGTTTCAGTATGACAATCTTCCAACAATTTTAAATCATCTACAGGAGGCATTTGGTTATCAGTAAAATTGATTTAGTTGTACGTATCTGAGTGGTATATTCTTTTGGATATGTTAGGGTTAGTTAAGATATACAATTTGAAATGAAATTTAAAATTTATTAATTCGTATTTCTTGTAACTGAGCTTTTGCTTGTTATAAATGGATTACTAAATAGATAAATACTTTTTTGTGACATCTACGTAGCTCGGAATAAAATAAAACGTTGCAATTACAAATCAGCACTATTCTCTAGTATAACTTTAATTTATAAATAGAGAGTTAATTAAAAAAAAAGAAGCGAAATATATAAATCAATTTACTAAGAAATGATCCAAAAAAAAATTATAAATATTTTACATCCTGTAATTCAGCAAAAGCACTTATTATAAAGTTGGTGAATAAGGCAATCTTTTCTTAAATAATGGCACTATTTTCCTTAATTTAATATTCAGATTTTAATCACTGCAAATTTTGCTAATAGTTCAGGAGATATTGGGACAACAGTTCCTTTTTCAATTCTTTTTTAAATACCATATTATCAAATAATTTGTCACGTACAGTTATTTACCTTATAAAATATTTTTTGTTATTTTGAATGAAACATTTTGGCTCTTTTCAAACCTTTAAACTAGGTGATGTTCATTTCAACAAGATCAAATTTAAGGAGTTAATTCTTTACCTAATTCTACGAGAAAAAATCCATATAAACATAAAAAATTCCTACACAAGCTATTAAAAGTAGGCCTTTTAACGTGCCATTCTAGTACCAAAAGTAAATTATTTTTAACACTATTTCAAAACTGAATTGACATTTTTACTGTAAATTCCACGAACATTTTTACTATAGGAGCATCTGTACAATAGCTCGTATTGTAGTTTCCCGTAACTTACCCGAATAAAATGAATTGAAAATTCTTGCGTCGTTGGTAGATAACAAATCTAAAATTGCCTTTAACTTACAATTGACGAACTTCCTAAACAATAAACAAATTTTTTTTCCAAATCACACTTTGATTCTATGTAAATGTAAAATTCATGACAGTCCCTTTGGTGCGGTAGCTAGCTCCCCTCACTTGTGTTAAGATACATATTTTGACGTCTTTAAATAAAACAAAAACAACAACTTTTATGAAATTTTAAAGGACAATTTACAAAAACTTTTCCACCATTTTTTAAAAATTATTCTATGGTAACCGTTACGTGCGATATTGCAAAACGATTATTTTAGCCAAATAAAACTTTGTTTTGCTTTGCTACTCGTAATTTTAATTTAAAGCTTTTACAACATTTTTGCCAAATCGTCACAATTTTGGAAATTGTATTTTCAAAATTAATATATCTTAATATAAAGTTTCCTCCTATTATGCCTGTTTTAGCTGTTAACAATTGCTTGAGTAGGCGATTTTTTTATCTCAGAAATTAATGATATCCGTTTTATAGCATCTCACGATCATTCCTAGCGATCTAGTAATGTATTTAGCAAGTTCCTAAAAGTCCCAAAAGAAGGAAAAATTGGAATTAATGCTGAATAGCACATCGTAGACGTCGTTTATACTTTATATCTTTATGAAAAATGTCACCTATAATGTCTGAGGAACAAGAATAGCGAGATGGACAAAGAGATGTCATTAACAGTGGATTTAATTTGCGTCTTCATTTATGGAATTATTTCAGTTTTGTGGTGGGTACGGATGTGTTGCTGAAACAAAAAGTCATACACAGTAGCCTCTACTAGAGGAGGCTAACTCCGCACCTTCAGGCGTATCTTCATATATTAAGACTTTAAAATTACTTTAACCTGATAGCGTACGTCATATTTGTGATACAACTTTTTTTTTTAAATTGGAAGCTTTCGGGAGTACATACCAGATTATCCGAAAGTTCTTAAGAAAGATCCCCCGAACTTGATAAATATTTAAAGTCCCTCGCTAGAAAAGTGTATAAACGCAGGGTGTGGGGTAGGTTAGATAAGAACTATAAGTATGCAACCCAGGGCAAGAATAGCCCACCCTAAAAGTAGGAGTAGTACGTGAAATTTAATTTCATACTATATTAACATTATCTTAAAAAGACCAGAATCAAATACTTTCGGGTATTAAAAATTTGTTATGTAAAGATAGGTGACTTTTTTAGAACAAATTTAAAGATTACGAATATCTAACTGGGTTTTCAACTGGAACCAAAATTTCCATAATTTATGTAATGTTCTAGACGTATTTAAAAAAGGAGATAAACTTAGGTTGGAAAAACAGCCTGAAATTTTGGATGATTTAAATCAGAGAAAAAAGAAAATTATATCCATATTTTATAATAACACCGAAAAAATTAGTAAAGGAGATTTTTTTTCAGGGTCTTGTTGCAGATCATTTGTTTTAAATTTCATATTAATATATTATATTATTTTAAGACATTGCTATTTTTGAGACATGACACAATAAAAATTTTGATAATAGGATGAACCAAATGTTTTTCATTAAATTTATTTTCAAACAATAAAAGACAGTAAGATAAGTTGCCTTTTTCTTGGACTACAAATATAATTGCAACAAATAACAAGATTTCTTTTTAACTTATTATTATTATTAACAAACTTTAACGCTATTTCTGAGGCAGCCAAAACCTCCTGGGCTAGAAAACCACTTTTTGGACCATAACATCCTGTATAAAAAGATAATTTGGCTAAACTTTTTTGATGCCAACAAAGATAAAATAGAAATAAATAGTTATGTTAATTTGTGACAAGTAAAAAAATTATTTTCCTCTGCAGAAATTGGTTACAAAATTACTATTCCTTTTTGCAATTATTTATCTCCTGTTGTAAACAATATTTAAATTATTCAATTTTGTCACCGTCTTTTTTAAAAATGAAAGTGTTCTTTTTACCCAAGCTTTTACGATGGTGTTATAAATTAATGTTCTTCAAACATAAATACAAGTCAACCGTTTTAAATTTAGTTCTTTGTCAAGTTTAATTACGGCATAATTATGGAGTGGTTCGGTTCAAAAATATTTATAAATAATTTATAAAGTTTTTTCATCACTAAAAAATTGCTAATACTTTCTCTGTCTAGTTTTTTTATGGAGAGTCCAATGTCTTCAACATGATGAATTGTAATATGTAGTTATTTAGTCAAACGCGGTGAATGTTTTTAATACGTCAAAAATTAGAATGTACATTTTTATAATTGCTATTATAAACTTATTAGGTCAAATTGTTATTGGATGGTCCAAGAAAATTCATGTATAGATAAAATTAAGACCTCACCTTGAATCTTCAATTTGTTATTATTATTGTACCGAAAATCTTTAACTGGTAATACAAGATGGGCGGCTAATAAAAATTCTATCTGAATTAGACATAAACGACATAAATTTCTATAACTCATATATTTTTCAGTATAATATCCTCCTAGAAAAATAAGCTTTTTACATTTTTCAAATCAGGACTTTAGTCGGTTAAAAAAAAACTTTCTTTTGATTTCTCTTCAAATAGTGAAATGCTTATGTCTTTCCTTTTTTAAAAAATAGAATCGCACTAGGCCAAATCAGAGCTATAAGATAGATTATTAATTTCTTCAAATTTGTTTCTAAATGGAGCTTTCAGAGTAACTTGACTGCGTGAGCTGTGGCAATGTCGAGTAAAATCAAAACTCCATTGCTTCATTTACCTCTCCTTTTTTCATTAATTCCATCTCACAGTTAGTTAAGTTTCATTTGCTTATGCCATTATCGATTCCAAATTTCGTTTCAGATCACTATTCTAGAAACAATTTCATCTTCATCGCCTTCAATCATGCATTAAAGTGCCTCGCAACATTATACGGGCAAATTATTTATCAAACGCAGTCAACATTCTAGTGGTAGTACAGGATTCATCATATACATGTAACATATTTTCTCTTCTTACAGAAGGCGAATTACACTACTTGATAGAAAATTTTATTAAAGCGTTCTCCTTGATTTTTAATTCTTATTTGCTTTGTTTTCTCATGATCGGACTCGTCCAACTGCTGATGCAAAATTAACTGCGTTAAAAGAACTCCGATTATTTAATAATATACATTTAATGACAATTAAAAATTTACTTTACTTTGACATTTAGTAATTTTAAATCCTAATTTCAGAGTAGTATTTTATTTATCCTAATCGCCTATTGTGATATTTAAATTGATTTCCTGAGTTTTCGGCTAATTTAAAACCAAATAATTCCGAAACAATGGAATACATATCGCTACCATGCATATGAAAAATTAATAATAAAAAAAAATCTCTCACAATTTTAAATCAAATAGGACAGACATTATTTAATTAATTATTAATGAAACAAATATTCCTAGTTTAAATCAAAGAACTTTATTTATAAAACAGACCGTCTAGATTTCCCAAAAATATAAATTGAACAAAGAAAATAATGCGTTAAAAATAGAGTAAAGGAACATACAAACAGCATAGAAACAAAAACAAATCAAAATTCCGCAGCAGTTTCTAACAATGCTTTGTACAACACAATTCGACTTTAACAAAGTTCACATCTTAGATTATTAAACAAACTAAAAATATTCATAATTTTCAAAAGGATACAAGCAATTTATACAGGAAACAAATAATATAATAAAATGGAAATTTTTCTAACAATACAACTTTGCAAGTGTAGAAATAAACAAAAAAAAACAAATAGAATTTTTACCGACTTCTAAAAGAAGGAGGTTCTCAATACGTCGACTATGTATTTTTTTTATGTATGTATACCGATTACTCCGGAACGGCTGCACAGATTTGAATGAAATTTTTAGCGTTATATTCAGGAAGTTGCTGCGGTGGTCCCATATTTTTTTAAATGCAATTGGTGCAATAAAATCCAAGATGGCGTTTACAATATGGCGGTCAAAAAAATTAATTTTGTCCGATTTTCTCCAAAATTGGTATGGGGTAGTTTTCGGGGTCTTACATAACGAATCAGAAATTTTTTTAAAAAATTTCTATATGGCGGATCCAATATGGTGGACAAAAAATTAATTTTGTCCGATTCTTTGAAAATTGATATGATAGCACATTACGAATTTGATATTATTTAAAAAAAATTAAATATGGCGGATCTAAGATGGAGTATTAAAGATTCTACATCTCTCGATTTTGTCTAAAGTCAGTATTGTTAGTGTTAATTACGAAATTAAAATATTTTTTGAAAAACAATCTGGCGGATTCAATATGGTGTCCTAAAAATTTTACATTTTTCTCCAAAACTGATATAGAAGGTTCTTGAGGGTGTAAATTATGAATTTAATAGTATTTTTTCTGGATTCAATATGGCGAACGCAATATAGCTGACTAAAATTTTTAGTGGTTTATTTTAGAGTGATTTGCAATTATGGATAAAATGGGCACTTTTTTTGCCACCTTGGAGTCAATGCGAGGTACACTAATCTCGATTAGTACTTAGTTCAAATAATTTTTGGATATCATAATTCTAAAACTGGAAATAGAAAAATAAAATTTTTATAAAAAAACTTGAACCGACTTCTAAAAGTGCGCTAAAAAGTGAAAAATAACTATAAATTTTTATAGGAAATTGAACTTTTTGAAGTCGGCTCCAAATTATTTCTAAATGAAATAAATAACTACTAATATATACATATTATGGTAAGAAAGCAATAACAAATAAAGTATTTTTAATCTGTTTATGCGAATCACACTTTGTCAGGTATTAGTTTGGCGCTGACTTCAAAAATTTCAATTTCACATAAAAATTTATGGTTATTTTTCACTCTCTAGGGCACTTTTAGAAGTCGGTTCAATTTTTTTATAAAAATTTTATTAAAATTATTTACTACGATTTTTACCTACTCAAACTTAGAACATTACATAACACTATACTTTAGAAAAATCATAAAGAATAAGAGCTAAAAATTGAAATGTAGTCAAATATTTAAGATGTTTGAATAAAAATTGTACAATAATTTGACTGAAAATCCAGCTAAAAATCCGATTGTTCTTGAGATTTTCGAAACGCCTACACAAGCCATGAGAATTAAATTGTTTTCTTCATGTGTAAAAATGTATCAGTTAAAAATGGAAAAAATTTTGGATATTTCCAAATATATTCTTAAAAATCAAGATATCACATTCTTAATCATACCTTATTTTGACTTAATACATAAAATACGGCTATATAAGATAATACTATGTTTTTTTTATTTAGAAGTATATTTTTTGGATATCATCAACACAACATTATTTACATTTAATGTAAATGGCTTCCATCACTAATTACTAAATTTATTTCCGGTTTAAAAATAGTTAAGATGATAGACCTGGTAATCATTATTACGATTAACTGAAAAGAAGATTATCTTCGATATATACAATCAATTTCTGATTTAGTTATATAAAGTGGTAATTCAATAATGAGCAGAGTATAAGTGCGTTACCCAACCGTTTTCAGGCTAGACATTTGAATTTGTTATTTTATTAGTTATCAATTTTATCAAGCATTAAATACGTGAAAATAATTTAAAAAACTGTGTAATTCTTGTTTGTTTTGAAATTAGAGCGTAATTAAAAAAATATAATAATTTATTGCTTCTTCAATCCGTTTTGTTGTTCTGTTATGTGTCAGTGTCAGTGTATTCTGACAATAATTTAACATTTATTTTCGAGTTTGTATGATCACTGTTATAAAATGCCACACACTTATTTACATTTAGAATATGCAAATATGATTTTTGTTTATGGTTTTTGGGAATACTACTGCTACCGTTGAAGAATATCATCAGCGATATCCGCATCTGAGAAATCCGGGTACGAAAATATTTTTCAACAGTTTTCAACAAACTCTGCGAGACTGAAACGTTTCCCGGTGGTAACATAAAATCTGAACGAACCTTAGGAAAAAGTTTAGAAAAAGTGGACAATATTATGCATTTAGGAGAAGATGATGCAATAACTAGCCCACGAAGAATTGCTACTCAGTTGGATATTCCACAGAAAAGAATAATCAACACACTTTACGAGCAAGGCGTATATCGGTACCATGTACCGGGACGGCATCAATAATACTCAGAACCCCCATGTATGGTGAGAAAAAAAAACACGCATCAGTGGAAACTAATTTTCAACACAAGTTTTCGGTATACGCTCTGGTTGCGGTTGCCCTGTTAGTTGGCCTTCAAGATCTCAATACCTCATATCATTAGAATTTTGTTTATGGGGCTGGGTCAAAAGGGAGTTATACAAAGTAAAATCAATACTACATTGTACTAATTCGACACATTAAAAATGGTGCAAGAGTTATTACAAAAATACATGCATCAATTAAGCGCTCTACGGAAACCCTCGCAAATAAATTAGAAAGTGTTTAGAGACTAATGGCGATATTCTAGAACATTTAATGAAAGAACGTTATGATTAAAATAAGTCAATGTAAGATATTTTGTTTCAGTCATCTGAGGTTACTGTGGGGTTCCAGCAGCTCGATATTTAAAAACTCTAATATATATATATATATATATATATATATATATATATATATATATATATATATATATATATATATATATATATAGGCCACGGTTGAGATCACAATCTTGTACGAAAAAAACTCTCACGAGAGTTTCCGTTCAAACCATCGGAGAGTACTGTAAGTGCCCCTTATAACATATTTCGCGACTCCAGTAGCTCAATATTTCAAAATTCTAGAATATATACATTAAGGCAGCAATTATTTTAAAATTTGCAATTTTCATTTCAAACATCTTAAAGTAGTATTGGGGCCCCAACTGCTCAATATATAAAATTCTAAAATATGTATATCTGGGCTGCAGTTAAGGAGAAAATCTTGTATTTAAATTTACAAACTATTTTATGACAATGTTTTCTTATAAAAAAATTAAAAATATTTCAAAGGATCTCATGTACTTGAAGGAAAAATTTTCTTGGTATTGGGGAAATACTTACCAGATCACCAAGCACTTCCCTGTTACATGGTGGCCCAGTCCGCCTCTGTTTTGATAGAACCACAACACATATTCAAAATTTGACTAAATAAAACCTATTTATATTCCATTTCATTCGTAAGGAAACTTTTTTTTGACACAGGAAGTATTAATCTGTAAGTAGCAGAACATCTCAAAAGATTAGAAGTAATTATGACAATTATGTTATTTTAATAATAACATGGCGTTAATGCGAGGCTATTTAATTTTATTGCCTTGTTGATGAAATCAATTAAATAAATATAAAAATTTAGCTTCAGCAAATTGTAACATCTTGTTTATATACAGGGTGTGACAGAAGTACATAGAATATAAGCAGATGCTTTACATACACATTTCAGTTATAAAGTTCTCTACATTTTGGTTACAAATGATATTTGGACTAATGTTAGTTTGGTGAAATCGCATTATTTTTATGTAAAAAATCTTCTGTCGCTTTACATAACATTAGTTAAGGGACACCCTGTATAGCTTATGGCAGAATAAAGAAAAGCAAGGAGTTAGGATACCAAAGGCACTAATATATTGATCTAACTCAAACAATAATTGTTAAGTATCATATAGAGCCATAACATTACACTATTTTGCCGCCAGTTTGCGACTATAATATAAAAGGATGATTTTTCAGCAAAAATGAATGAGTAGTTCAAATCACATTATTTTAAAAAGTAATTTGTAATTTACCGGAGCGCGACGTTGTCAAATTTACATTTTCCATAAGTTAGGGAAATTGTGAACAATCTGGCAACACCACGTGGGGGGTGTCTAAAGATGACAAGTCAGCCACTCCTTTAGAAAATTACGGAAGTACCCATTTAAGTCCACATAATCCCAAATTTCACTCTTCCCCATAGCCGAATCTACTTATAATATGGCTCCTGTATACGAGAAGTACGCCGTCTCATTTCGAAGTACCATTACCCGACGTTTCTAGAAAATTCCAGAAATAGGGAACGGCTATAAAAGCAGCTGTCCGGTAGTTGTATCATCAATACTGGTTTAGCACGAGTATTAGATAGAGAAGCGTGCCTTGTATTAGTGTTATCTTTGTCTTAAATAAAGTCAGTTAATGCCTGTAAAAATAATATCACATCTCTAAACCGACGAACACGACAATACAAAAATGTCTAAAGTACAGAAACGTGGCTGCTTTAACCGAGAATAGTTTTTGCTGCATATGTGTTCAGTTTACCCATAAATCGCACAAAAGGACAATTAACAAAATAACCAAATTAGCTTTTAATAAGTATTTGGATATCTTGTTGGCGATCAAGATCGGTACTGGGATCCTCACATTGTTGCCAATCCTTGCAGCAAACCTAAGTAACTGGTTAAATGGCAAACGCTCTTCTATGCCTTTAGCAGTTCCAACGATTTGGGAAGAACCTACAAATCTTGTCAAAAGGATATTTTTCAAGAAGGGACAAACATAATATTGAATATCCGGATATTTCCTCAGCAATGAAACCGGTTCTTGATGGAGAAGGTTACCCAGTTCCAACGACCCCGGCAAAATGAGAGGAAGATTTCGAAATGTATGGTGATAAGGCAGAACACCCCTTATGAGAGAAAGTGATCAGGAATATAAATGAAAGGTGAACATTTGTAAAAAGTTATTTACAAAAAAGTTGCATGCATTTTCATATGTATTTTTGTAAATAAATCCTATTATCCTTAAAATTTGGAAAAGAAAATAATAAAACGCACTCGTTTGGCGACATGTATACACTGGTATAAGTAGATGATATTTTGATCTTCTCTACAGGAATATAAGAACAGTTAAATTCGTTCTTACAATATATAAATAGCTTACATCAGAATATCGAGTTTAAGTCAGAAATCGAAATAAATGACTCCCTAAATTTCCTGGATCTTATTATTACCAAAGAGGGTAATGTGATAATAATTTTCAATTTTTCACAAAACTTCTCTTCAGATACAACAATTCAAAACAAATCTTTACAATCTAACTCATAAACTTGCAACATACCATATCATAATCCACAGATTCGTTAATGTACCTACGAATACCATAGATTCAATATAATTAAACAAGTAGCAGTTAACAATGTATATGTCTCAAATTTAATAGACAGTATTCGCAAAAAGAAACCATTAATTTTTCCCAGAATAAAGGAAAACAAAACTTTCAAAAAATTTATTTATGTAGGTAATATTTTTAACACAATTAAAAATATATTAAGAAGACAGAATATTACCATTGCTTTCAAACCAAATAATAACCTAGTAAAACATATTACAAATGATAAAGATAAGACCTGCAAAGAGCAAAAATGGGGAGTTTATAAATTAATCTGTGGTTCATGCCAAAAAAGTAACATAAGTCAAAAATTAGAATTAAAAGCACAAAAGAGATTACTTACACAAAAAACCAAATTCAGCGTACTACATATCGAAAATAAAGTAAAAAGTTAACTTTATTGGAATCGTTAGAGGTCAACAAACTACAAATATAGATAACATTTTTAGTGACCAATAAGGTATTAATAATTCATCATGTTAAATATATTTAATAATACGAATTTGTAAATCCTTACCCCCTAGTTCACTAGCATGGTCTAACTTTAAAACCGGTTTAGATTGACGGTAGAGAATTTAAATTGACAAGGGTAACAATACTTTCAAGTTTTGAACCTTTAAAATAGAATTAAAACAATATCATAAGAAAAACAAAACTGGTCATCTAGAAAATCTAATTTCCAAGGGAACTAGATCGGGTCTAAGTCTTAAAACTTCTTAGTGAATCTGATTATTAGTTTTTAAATAGATACTTGTACACTTTTATTATTAATTTCTTAACTTCGCCATTGCCAATTTTGACACCTGATTAAGTAGCAGTTCTGCGAAATGTGTTATGCGTAATTAAAATATAATTTTAAATAGAAAACAAAAGTGAAAATATGAAACTTTTTGGTTTCTTTTCATATTTTTAAAGTTCATTTACTCTAAGTGAAATCAAATTTGAATTCATTTTAACCACTGCAAATGCAATATTTTAGAGTTTGGAGCCCATTTGATATAGTATCTAATATAAAGGTTTTAAAGCCCTTTTTGTCATCGCGTTAGTTGTATCAACATCAACATGTCATATATGCCGAAATAGTTATGTCTTCGGATAAAGGAAAAAATGTAGACATCAAATTTTGGAGTATATTTAATTATTATTTATACTTCCTCGATTTTCATTATTTTGTTATTCCATTTCTACGGAACTTATGGTAAAATTATGTTTACTATCCTAATACGTTAACGATCCCATTTATCGAAATAACTAAGAATATAATTAATGATATATAGAGAAAGTTGCATCTCTAGATAAGAGGCAATGAAGAAAGGTATCGTAAACCCGCACGATATTGAATTCGCGTGCAAAACACGCAATTTTCCTATATTCAGTGTATTTACAGCAGCCATATATTAGTATTAAAATGCTAGTTTTATGGCAAACTATTTAAAAATTAAACTAGTAAAGGAAATCATAGCATATATAAAATCATCATTTTGCTTGCATGAGGTTCCTAAAAGCAATTATATTTATTATATAACTATGGAAGTGAAATGGAAAGTGAAGTAGATAATTAGATAAAAGGTTTAGATATAATTGTATTAATAGATAAAAATTAATGTTGCTGAACAATTTGGGAGCAATGTAATAATTTCTTGTAACCAACAATATTAAAAATATTATTATATGATATACAATTTCAGTGCAAATAAGTTCATCCTACTAAATTTTGGAAAAACTAACCAAACTATAAATTGGCATTGAAACCATTTCATAAACTGTTTTGGGCAATTTAATTTCATCGAAATAATAATAATAAAAATCATTAATTTCTTGACTAATTAACAGATGTTTACTTTTCGTTTGTATTTGTTTTAATAATTTATTTTAAAAGTAAATATTTCAAACTTAAAACTCGTAGGGAAAACACTAGGCTTATATTTTCATACAAAGTAATTAATGGTATTATAGATTGTCATAATATTGTTAACTTGGTATCAATTGGGGATCAACAGGGAAATACGAGGTTTGTACCTTCTCTAGAAGAACCCACCGAACTAATTATGCCACGAGCAATGTTGTGGAGAACCTTTTAGTAAACTACAATTCAAACTTTCAGCATATTGATGAGTCTGTTAAACTATCCGATATTCGGTCATCTTGAATTGGGAATTGAATCTGAGTGATGCAATAGCATTAAAACAACTTAGAAACCTAAATAGGACCATTGGAGTCGCCAATCTTAATGGCTCAGCTCGGATGATAATTAGAAAACGATTTAGTGTAGTTTAATAAGATTTAGGATATTCAGTCGACGTGCGACCTGTAATTTGGGCCGATTCAGTGAGCTGGGATCGCGTGAAAATGACAAGTAAAGAAAAGAAAATTGTGTAAATGTTCTAGATTTTTATAAAGATATACCATAATTATTGAATAAGACTTATAAAGAATATTTTAACAGAAATGTGATATTTATGTGCTGTTGATTACTCCGCATTGCTCTTTTCTTATTTTTTTTTTAAATTTTCATACCATCAGCAACTACGGCCAGGGCAAGGCCTGTTTTTAGGTTCTTAGAAAGCGCGATCTTCTACTTCTTATTCCTAGCCGTTTTCTATGCTTTGAATATAGACCTCTCTCATATTCTTCCAGGTATCTCTATTCTGTTTCAACCGATACCAATTCAGTCCCGTCGTCCTTTTGATATCGTTACATCATGATTGTTGTTTTTCCACACTAGTTCTTTATGTTCTTGGGGATATACTCAACCTAGTTTCATTTTAGTGTATAATCGTCTTGCTATATCCTTGACTTTAGTTTTGTTTCTTATCCTATAATTAGTTTTATAGTCTTTAAATATTATTCTTAAATTCTTAAATAGCATTCTTCGTTCGAACCCATGTTTCGTGCTTATATATTTTCAGAAAAAAGTTGGAGTTAAAGATGTTTTCATTTTACCATATGCAGCCCATCCCAAGCGTAATCTTTTGTTGATTTCAAGCTCTTGGTTGTTCGTTTCAATTATTATTTTCTTGACCTAGATAAACATATGATTTAACCTTTTCTGCTAATGTCCAGCTCTATTTATTGTTTCTATGTTTATCTTTTGCTTTGTAATAAATTTTTCTTTTGAGACGTCCATTTCTAGTGCAAACTTCCTTGCTTCCAGTATTTATCTAAGCATATCACTTAATTCCGCTCCATGCATTAATTTGTTCCCCCACTGGAGATCTTTGAATATACCCTCCAGGACAAGAGTAAATAATTTATGTTACATAATATCCACTTGACTAATGCCTCTGCGGATTTCTATATCTTTAGTGTCTTCATGCACTTATATTTATTCTAGCTATTTCATTTAATTCCTGAGTAATATCAATAAATCGCTAGTCTGTCCTTGCACTTTTCATAGATTTTATAACTGCCAAAATGTCTACGGTATCCAAAACCCTTCTGAAGTCTACATTTAGGTGTTGTACTCTGTTGTCTTTTTTATTAGTGTTCTAATAGTGAGGAAGTGATTTATTGTACTATAGCCTTTCCTGAAGCCTGCCTATTCGTGGGGTTGTTATTCGTCGAGTTTTGTTCCTCCGAGATTTTTATTACTCTCATAAAGAGTTTATAATCTGTAACAATACACTTATTGGCCTATAGTTTTCGATATTGCTTAGATCTTCTTTTTAATATATCAAGACTATTATCGCGGTATTCCAGTATTGTGATATTGTTCCCTAGTAGAGGCATGCATTAAGTAGGGATTTTAGTTTCCTTCCCCCTTGTTTCATCATTTCAGATATAATGTCATCTTCGCCTACTGCATTTCCATTTTTTGTTTGTTTCTGGGCTTTTTCAGTTTCGTCTTTCTCGATTTTGGGCAACTCTTCAGGGCCAATGCTCCAAATTCTATTTTTCTAATCTTTTTTGGATTTTTGCGTTATCTAGCTTTGACTTACACAAGTCTGAGTAGAATATCTCTGTTACATGTAATGTCCCTTTTATACCTTCTGCTATATTTCCCTGCCTATTTCCTAGCCTATTAATTTATTTTCTTCTATGTTTTTCAAAAAACATCCTAACCTCTTCATTAATTCCCTAATTTTCTTTTCTTGTTAATATCTTATATCATGTTTTGAAATTTTTCTGGATCTTTTACTAAGTTTCGCATATTCTATTGTATTTATTTTGTCGTTTCGGAATAGATATTTCCTCATTTTCGATAACTTTTTAGTTTACGTTGTTAATTTTGTCTTTTGAAAGGTTAGAATTGCTATTTCTAATATTGTTTTGCTGTTCCATATTTTGTATATGTCTTTTATTGTTGGGGGTTAACTTGTTTTTGAGTGTTCTTGAACTTCTTTTGTCTCCCTAGTTTCACATTTACTAAGATCCTACAACAAAGAGCGCTTAACAATGATTCTCCCCTTGATTCAGCATCCTGAATAACGATGGTGTAATTGGATCAGAAATTCTTAATATCGTTTAGTACAATAGCCCTTTTAACACTTTCCGTTTTGTTTATATCTTCATCAAGTCAATTTCTTCAATACATCTAACTGGGTTTTAATTCCGTAAGAAGTGCGAACAGAAAAATATTAAGAAGTTAGTCAGTCATAAAAAAATTAATTTACATTCTCAGATATAGTTTACAAATTTATCTAATATGTTTTAAATACTAATAAGCCTTAGATGGTCTTGTAGCTTATTAGTATTCTCATTTATTCTATTCAATCTAAGAAGCTTCTGACTAAAAAGATATACACGAGTATATAATTGGGTCGACAAAAAAGTATTTTTGGTTGTCATATAGAGAGCTTTGTAATTGTTTTGAAGTAATTCTGTCTTTTGGCAGTTGATATTAGTCACATTTAGGTTACTTTAGAAGGAAAATGTGAGTAATTTCGTTTATAGCTATTACTTTAGGGTCAGTTTTAATATGGAATGCAGAAAAGAACATGTTCGACATATTTTACTTTTTTATTTAAATAAAGAAAAGAAAACAGCTGAGGCACACAAAGAGATATGTAAATATATATAATTATTCGAGAGTTTGCAGAGAGATTAAATGTCTCGCACACAATAACTGAATACCACTTAAAATGTCTTGGACTCTCTAAGGAGCTCGATATTTGGGTTTTTGTTGAACTGAAAGAGGTTCACTTAACACAGCAAATCAATATTTGCCATATACATCTCATGCGCAATAAAACCGACCCTTTTTTGAAGAGAATAAATAATCTTTAATGGTGAGAAATGGGTTATCTATAGTAACATCATTCGAAAACGACGATGTTCCAAGCGTGGTGAATCAGCACAAATCACATATAAAGCTCCATTGCATGAAGAAAAGGTCATGGTGGGACTACAAAGATGTTGTGTATTTTTAGCTACTTCCAAGAGGCCGAAAAGTTAATATTTACTGTCACTAACCTATGAAACTGGATAAATGAATAAAAAAAAAGTTGTTAAAATTGGTAAATCTCAAAGGAATTGTGTTCCACATATTAAAGCAAAGCGTCACTCATCTTCAGTAACTCACAGAAAATTATTAGAGCTTGGTTGGGAAGTGATGTCATATCCTCCATACATCCCTGATCTGGCACCATCTAATTACCATTTATTTCGAGGTTAGCAATAAAATTTCCTTCTTTATATATAAAAAAAGAGTTTTATTTCACACTACCGAACCGAAATTACTATCTAGCCGACCTGATAGATCAGACAAAATCACATATTCATCATGTTACAATAAAATAACATGATGAAATTTAAACTGCAGAAATCCTTACCTAAAAATTAAAGATCTGTAGAATATAATCTTAATATAGGGACTTATTTTCAAATGGGAAAATTAACGTTTGTAATAACTCAATTTGACCTCCATATTGATAGAAAATTAGTGTTTTTCGTAAACAAGCTCGCGTGGGTGCTTATTAAGTTATCTGTTATGTTTCCAAACATCTTTAAATATATTAAATACGCCCATATGTTTACTAGTAGGTATAGCTATTAGAGTTAAATATCCCCATTAAGTTAAAAATACAGCATTATGAACGGTTTCATATTTTGATGTAGGATTTTAAGTTGGTAGGCTACAAAAGCAATGTATGTATATATATATATATATATATATATATATATATATATATATATATATATATATATATATATATATATATATATATATATATATATAAATAAGTACCAGTACCGAAAAATGCAACCCCTATCCTTTGGGCGTTTCGTGTACTCGATTTTACATATTTCTGTTTTAATTCACCGTCGCGCCACCATATGACGGTTCTTTTACAAACTTTGTTAATCTGTGTGGTTCTTGTATTATCAAGTGGACCATCGAGATGTCGCCTTTGTCATCTTGTTTGCTGTTTTTTGATTTTAAACTCAACTTTATAGGATGCAAAGGCGAGATGTACCGAATGCGATGGCCTGACGAGTCCCATATTAGGACGAAACAGCGCTGTCGCCATCTGTCGGACCCGGAGTTTTTCCATATTTTGGAGTGCTCCGCACTTTTTAACACGAGAATCATGTAGATTGACATATATATATATATATATATATATATATATATATATATATATATATATATATATATGTAATCGAAGGTTTCGGGCATCCCGTGTATGTGCTGAGTCTCCTCAGGACTGTAAGGCAGCTGCCTTACGTTGCTGAGAGGGACTCAGCACATACACGGGATGCCCGAAAACTTTCGATTACACAACACACCCGTGAGAATATCCGACATAGGCACAAATATACCTGAGCGCAAAATGAATTAAAGAAAAATTTGGAATACAGGTATTTGATACATATTTTTTAAAAATTCGGCGTTTTGACCTTGAAAAAATACAAAAGGTGTAATATCTCCAAAACGACATTTTCAATATATTTCTTACATCGATATAGGCACCTTCCACAATGGAACCGTGTAATTCACATAAACAGTCGCTGAGGAATATGCCATATTCAGGTTAAATTGGCAAGTTATTCAATGTTCATCGTTTTATTTATCGAAAGTACTAAAGAAAGTCCAGTCTAGAAAGTGCCGATATCGATATAAGAAACCCTCAGCTTTCGATTTAGACTACCAGAAAAAAATATTGAAGATGCCATTTTCGAAATATAACACTTTTTTTTCAAGATCAAAATATCGATTTCTCAAAAATCCGATACACCATCGGAAACTTAAGAAAAAAAAATACATCAAAATAGCTTTCCTAAATTTTTTCTATTGATTTTATATTCCCAAATACAAATTGAAAACAGAATAACTTTGCACTCGAGCGCCGCCTTACGAGAGTTGATATAAAACGTCCAAAGAAATTGAGAAAAATAACGTAAAGCTAAAGAAATAAGCTAAAATCATATATGTACCTAATATTCAGTAAATATTTCTCATAAATTGACCTAAACGGGCTATATGGATTCGACACACTAAAATTTCACAAAAAATTTGTTATTAAAATTGTTAAAAGTTGGAACACGACAGCTAGGAAACCAGATTAAGCATTGCGGATGCGGCAGCATCTCAACCTAGTGTTTCGTGCGATCTCTAGTTAGCCCCTCTATGCTTATAATTATTTTGATTTCTTTGTTGTTTCTTCTCGGGCCATTGGCTAAACTTTAAAGTTGGTTGTGTGTAGTTTATTAACAAGACATGTTTGCAGACTTCTTGATTAAAACAATTATTCGACGTATAATAAAAATTTACCTACACTATTTGCAGCAAGATTTTTTTATTCAACCATGTCCCATGGCCATTTTATTTTATTTTTTTTTTCGTTTTTCCTGACATGCACTGTTTGCATATTTGCATTTTTAGTTAGCCACAAATTGGATAGCAATACTAAAACTATCAGCAATTGTCTTCCAACAACTTACCTTTTAAAATATAAAAGTATACATTTTTGTAAATTGACAATCGTTACAAAGAGAATTGGCAATATTTCATTTGAAAAGGTTTGAAAATTGCTTTAATGAAAGAGTGCTCGAAATCTTTAAAGCACAGAAAGTTACTATTACAACTGCCTTCAAATCAATCCTCTGCCAACTTCGAAAACATTTTTACTTAATTAAAATAACACGGAAAACAACACCTAAATATTTTTTAGTCTAAACAGTATTTCTTTCATTAACTTATTTATTAATGATTTTTAATTGTCATTGTTCAATATTATAACAGAAGAAAAGGTTTGTCGAGTCTAGTTCTATCCACTGAGCAACTGCGCTAGTGCAGTATAGCCCCTTTTAGGAGAGTACAGCTTTAAATGTCTAACCGAAATTTTTTAACGGTAATCTCCTTTTGTTTTATCTGATTTCCTTGAAAATACCCTTTATACGAATATGCATACAATATGCTTATGATGACAATAATTTGTTTTAAGTATTAAAGTTATATATTTTCGCGTAAACCCATAAATTTAAATAAAAGAAATCTTTGCGTAGAAACCTAGATAATAACTTAAACTTAATTAAAATAGATTTTCCATATATATCCAATTTTTACCCACGTTTATGTATACTTTTATTATGCCAAGTCACTAAGATGATGAGCAATAATGAAAAGAATTTCATTATCATGCTACCGCTATTCTATAGACAGAAACTATTTAGGTATCTATTTCTAGGATACATTCACGGATTTATTTCAAAATACTGCCGGCTAAGAGTTTGAAAGGAACTGTGCGTTAAGCATCGGTATTAATTTATTAAGAAGGAATATAAAATTAACAATAGATATATTAAAAATATATTATTCCTAATTCAGTCTTATCAAAGTGCAATTACAAACCCTTTGGCAACAACCAATTCGTATATTTGAAAACAGTATGTATTTAAATTTAAATTAACAGGAGAAATCTTATTTCTATGACTTATTTATTTAGCAATCTGCTTTAAAATACTGTTGTTATGACGATGACTTTTGTAGATTGATTTCGATGGACCTGCACCTATTTAATATTTATGTGGTTATTAGTATTTATCTAAGTGATTTAGTTTTAATTATTTTGGCACTTATATTAATTAATTTGTTGGTATCTTGAGCATGTTTTTTCGGAAACTTAATTTACTAGCATATTGGGACTAGTTGGGACTCTGTTATAGTATTGGCTTTCCCTACCGATAATATAGATATGTCTGCATGAACGGTCCTATCACTACATAGTATAAAACAAAGTCGCTTTCTCTGTCCCTATGCCCCTTTGTATGCTTAAATCTTTAAAACTACGCACCGGATTTTGATGCGGTTTTTTTCAATAGATAGAGTGATTCAAGAGGAAGGTTTATATGTATAATAACATCCATTAAATAGTGGAGAAATACTGTTATTTTTGAGGTTTCTAATGTGATGTCGTTAGTTATCATATTTTTTCCCGCTTACATTGCAAACGCAGGCTGAACCCTACGAGATTTATCAAAATAATGTACTAATTATTTGTACACATTGAAAAGATCTACAGAAAACTCCGCGATGGTATATGTCTATCTCTCATGGATATCCCACAATAACATTTTTTTGTCATTTACTTTTTACGACAAATAATGGCAAATTTTGAAGCGATTTTAACCAATACAGCATTAATCCTTATCCAATTAAATAGCTTAAATACATTGTTGATTTAATATAGATCTATATGGTCCTTTACAGCACAAGATTTAAATGAATATTTTCGAAGATATTACAGATTTAAAATTGCGGGAAGTAGCGCTTGCGGCGGTACTGTCCGACCGGGGCGGCGGCAGCGTGCCTATAAATAGCGCGTCGGAGGCCGATGTAATAATTGTTGTAAAAATAAAACAGTCACAGTTTTTCTGTAGTGTATTTAGTATCAGCATTGCACCCGTGCGAAGCCGGGGCGGGTCGCTAGTTTAATATATAATAGAGTGTATTCGCGATGCATCAAAAGATCTCTATTTGAAATCTTTGCAATATCTCGATATTATTCTTACTAATTGCAGCCTGCTATTAGACTCAGTTCGTTCACACAGGTTTAAGGATGACTTTATAAATTGAAATCTTGTTTTTTGACGTTGGGGCAAATGTTTTCAAAAGCCAAAGTGTTCTTATTAGCTGTTCAGAACCAGATATTCCAATTAAAAACTATATGATATATTTCACCAGAGACTCGTCAATCCGGAATAACCAATGTCGATATAGATATCGAACATCAGAGACAATCCAACACTTAAAAGAAAAGGAAAACATTCAAGTAATTGCAGCATTGGAGAACCAGGAGAGATACAATTGTATTCAAATAAAATATAATTTTGCTGCGAAACGGCAGTTTCCACAAGAGAAATTCTAAAAAACATATTATTTTCCTTTTATGTTTAAGGAATTCTATTTTTATTTAATAATCAAAATGTAATTAAATCTCCTTCGAGTCAGGTGACAACGAACACCAACCAAAGTGAATGATGTCACTCCATACTAACGTCATCGCTGGCACTCCTTCCTGATTCGGTTATTTTTTTGAGTAATTATCACTTTCAGTTCTATCACTTGAAATAATCATGATTACTTCAACTTATTGACAAGTAAATGCATACTCAAAAGAATATGAAGTTATCAGTTTCACTTTTTCCACTTTGATCATTTGACAATTATTCTAAAGAATACAGCCAACGTCATCACTCTCACGAACTTCAAATATAAATTTTTTGGTTTTATGTCAAGTTTGTAATCGCTGTCAACGAATATTTTACTTGGTTGATATTTCATAATTATTTCCATGTAATTTCTTCAAAATCTGCTTACTGTTCCCTTCGAAAACGATACTAAAAAATTTCGAATTTGCCGAGAATTGACTATTTTATGATGAGCAATTTTTTCGCAACAAACAGTAACTTCTGCTCTACTGAATTTAGAAATATGAAGACCTCCAAGTAAGTAATTTATCAAGGATTGTTATTTCTATAACGGATAATGAACCCATAATAGTAAGCATAGGTATTTAGAAGCTCAAAACTAAAATGAGTAATGCCGGGCTAGCTGAAGCCACATTTTCCTATTATTTTACCAACATGGAACTCGAATAAATAAATTTTCAGGTGTTTTAATTATAGTACTTGTACACTGAGGCGCCGCACAAGACTTAAAATAACTTCTTTTATCACAAAAATTACGAAAAAAAATTATATGTCCTTGTCAGTATACCAATGTGATGTCACAGCGGTTAAGTGACAAATATTTGTGTTTTGGAGGGAAATTTGAAACGAAATTTAAAATTAATGATTTTTAAAATATTAGTTGTATTAAAAAAATAATTTTAAATATTATCGGCTACACCACGTACTTATGCACGGTTTTAAACACATGTTCAAAAATAGTCAACATTCCAATTCTGTCATTCAAACCATCCTTCAAGAACTAACAGAGACGGTAAAGAGCCATACTATGAATAGAGATCAGAAACTTTTGTGGAGAATAACGAATATAAGCTGTACTGGAATCGAACTGACTAGTCAGTTGCTCATAACAGACCAGAGTCTCATTTTTGTAGATTAAACATCATGTGAACAACACTAATATAAGTCGCCACTCTTAACAATAATTTAAAGGACGAACATTATAAGACGCTCGCTAAATACAGAATCAAACAGCAGTGAGGGCAGCTCCCGGTTAATATTTCAACCAGTAACTGGCGTAGCACGAAAGAATACTCTACTTAATATTAAAGAATTGAGCTTTAACGAGCACCTGTATAAGACTATATAGAAGGCAGTGCTTCCTGCAACTGCTCGAAGTGTGAAGAAGTCCATAACGTCACCTAGGGACTGACAACATAGAAAAACTCAAAACTTTTCGTATCTAAGTATATCTGGAATAATAATCAAAATAACTGAATTAAAGGGAAAAATAAGCCACTTCATAATACTTACTAATTTTAGACTAAATTTATATCAACCTAAACTTTAAAAAAAATTTTTTTGATAGTTGGTGCTAGACCGTAAATTTGCAATGTATATGTCAGTATTTAGCTGTAGCGTGGTTTTTTTTTGTTTATAGTAAGTTAAACATTCATAAGTATTGAAAATTTTTTAGCATGTTTGACGAATCACCGAACGCAGTTTTAACTATATCATGACTAGACAAAACGAGAGAAAGGCATCATCAAGACAATAATGCAAATAAACTCTCTTAACAACACTAAATTCCACTAAATATTGAAATATTATTTACATTTTTAAAAAATATATCAAGAGTTAAATATACGGAGTACAAAAATAAGTTATATAGGCTTAAGCCCTATCTTAGTATCGCAAATTCACAAAATTCTATATTTTTTGAGTCCCAGGATGGCGAGGGGAGGGGGTGGGTCAACAAAGTGCCAAAATTGATTTTCGATTTTCTCGGCTTATGTTGACGTTACGATTGAAGTGTAGAGGGCTCTTTGAGCACTACAACTCATGACTTTTGTCGTAACTATAACGGTTATGGAGTGGGAATTTGCAAACATTTTCTGAGCAAAGAATTTTTATTGAAATCACTCATTTGCAATGTGTCTTTGAATATTTTGTGCATATATGTATCGTTTTTATTATCTCTCAAAGTTATGGTACTTGAAAACTCTGAAAAACTATCTTTATGGACATTCCAAGTTTAGAAATAACTGCATCCTGTGGTAAGAATAAATATTCGGTAATTATTTGTTTAATTCAGCTTTTGTTCATATTTTTTACACTTGTATATCCACCTATATTACTAAAATATTAAAATTCAATATACATTATACGTAATTCTCAAGGAAAATTAGAACCAGAAGTTAGGTATTATCACAAGGGAGTATCTTACGGTAGATTAAAATACTCAAAAGTTCAAGAATTCGTATAATTTAAATGTTGTTATTGGAATAAGGCGCGATAAAAAAATACTACAGAACAATAATAATGTCAAACAGGTGTCATAATAGTATAAACAGCTAATTTTCTCCATTATGAACTGCATAAATAATGGCTAACATAATAAAAAACATCAAAAATGAGTAATTTCAATTAAAAAAAAGATGACATCCCCCCCCCCTCCCAATCGATAACTGTACGACAAAAGTTATAAGAAACAAAGTTGAAGTGTTTGAAGCGCTCTCTATGATGGTACTTAAAAAATGTAAAAATTTGTTCATTCGTGACCCTGAGGGGGTCTTAAAGGGTATGAAAAAAATCAGCAGGGAATGTAGTTAGGTTTGTCAGAGAAATTTACCTGTCGAATGTAACATAGTAATCAGAACTACATTCACATGTAAGATTTCATTGAACTATTATGAAACTTTGTTATGGACAAACAAGCACATGTCAAATATCATAGTATTGTATTGTGATGATAATTAATGTAAAACGTGTATTACAAAATTTCATTTTAGACAAATGCGCAAGTAAACTCAAACAAAATAAAATTAAAGAGAGTTTAAAAATTGATATTCTAACATATGCAACATTTTAGAACAGAATTGGATATATTTTGATACAAGCGCACACCCAGTTTCAAGCATTCTCACAAGATAATTGATCATTTATGTTATGGGCAGATTGTAGTTGTCTTCTCAAGAAAAAATCACGAACCCCTGTCAATTCTCTTGAGTAACAATAAAGTCAATATTAATGCTAATCGAAAATTCCTGCTTTTAACTGTCTTATAAAATGAAGGAAGTTCCAAACTCGACCACTATTTTTTTTCTTATACAGGGTGTGCGGTATGTATCTCCTAATTTCTCGGAAGCATACAGGGGAGGTCAAAATAACCTAACTTTGTCATAGGAAAGTAATTCATAAAGTGTCCCTTAACGGAGATATAGAGCCGTAAAGAGGTACCAAGCAATCCACCTTATCGTGTTTAAGTTTTGAACCGACCTGTATAATTTAATAAAATTTTAATGTTTTATAGGGGTCATTAAGACTCATTAAACCATACTACAGTAGATGTTTTAGATCATCAGAGAAGTCAGGAACGGACATACAGACACAGTAGTTGGGCGTAATTTTTGACAGATGTCATTCTACACAGCTGAAAACTGATTTTTTGAATAATTTGGTTATTCCTATTCATAAAAGGTACTCTTAATTTATTTCGATAAAACTGGCGATTTTCGAGATAAATGCGTTTATATGCGAAACACTCCAAAGTTACTAATGCTAAACCCAAACAGATCAAAATAAAATATGCCGGGTGTGCTGAAGTGCTTTAATTTATGAGGGAACGCTGTTTCATTTTTCGAAGGCAAGAAGATGTGATGCTGAATGATTTCCAGCTCAGACATTATCAAGTTCAGAAACTTTTCAAAGGGTTGATCGGGGCTCAATTAATTCATAATGTTATTAAAATAGATAGAGAAATACGAAAACGTTCAAATGTTATTTTGGCAAATGTTCAATTCGGCTCCACGTACTTCAATACATTTTCATATTCTTCGAATATTTTTCCGCTGCACTGCAAATAATGTTCTGATATTGTTAAGGACTTCGTTAGAATGCTGTTCTATTCTCGCTAGTAGTTATAATCTAGTACTTACTGATGTTGAATAAACTAGTTCTTTTAGATGTCTTCAGAACTAAAAATCTAAGGGATTTAGGTCTGGAGACCTAGGTGGCCATAAAACAGGCCCACCTCGACCGATCCATCGAGGGCCAAAAACATTATTTAGGTGTTGATGAACTATATGGTTAAAATCAGATGGGCTACCATCATGCATGTACCAGATTTGCATTCTTCTAAAAAGAGATACGTCTTCCAATAAATTATTTAAACTTTGCTGCAAAAATTGTAAATAAATCTCACCTTTGAGTCTTCCTTTCAAAACAAATGAACCTATAAGGTTATTTCCGATGGCGCCAGCCTATATATTTGCAATAAACCTTTGTTAGTGTTTGTTTTGATTTATAGAGTACGGATTTTCATAAGCCTAAAAATATAAATTGTGAGTTTATTATGCCATCTTTTGTAAAACCGGCCTCATCGGTAAATAAAATAAGGTTAGAAAAATAATTTAGATTTAGGTTATGTTGCTGTATAAACCAGCTAGAGTACTGAAGTCTTGCGGAATAATCATCCGGAGACATTGCGAGTTCTTTTTCAACGTGGTACGGATGAAGTAACTGTTCTGTTAGAGTTGCATGTATAATCTGTTTTGTAACACTGTTTTGTAACACTGTTATCGCGAGCTTTCTTATGCGGTTTGAAGAGTTGTCAGCAATATCTTGCAAAATTTTTTCCTTTATGTTAGAGTCTCGTGCTCTCCTGGAAGGGACCTCACCGACACGTCGCGGCAAGAATGACCAAGATATTTAAAAAATCAGTTCTCAGCTCTGTAAAATGATACCTGTTAAAAATTAGGCCCAACGAGTGTGGCTACAAGTCCGTTCCTGACTTCTCAGATGAGCAAAAACATCAACTGTAATGTGGTTTAATGAGTTTTTATGGCCTCTATAAAATATTAAAATATCATTAAATTACACAAGTCGGTTCAAGTTGATAAGGTAAATCACTTGGTATCCCTTTTGGGCTCTGTGTCTCTGTTAAAGGGCACTTTAGGACTTTTTCTATGTAAAAGTAGGGTTATTTTAACCTCCCGTGTATGTTTCCGAGAAATGAGGAAGTACTTACCGGACCCCCTGTATATGTACGCCGATAATTCCAGAACCAAGAAACCGAATTTTTTGAGTTGTATTCAGGAAGTTGCTGCGGTGGTTCCATATACTCGAAATTGGTTCAGTAAAACCCAAGATGGCGCTTATAATATGGCAAACAAAAATTAATTTTGTCCGAACTTCCCCAAAATTTATATGAGAAAGTTTTCGGGGTCGCACAAAACGAATAAAAGTTATTTTTATAAAATTCCATATGGGGAATAAAAAACTATATGACTCTATTTTATTCAAAATTGGTATTGCGGGATTTTTGAGGATGTAAATTACGATTCAAAAATTATTTTTGAAAAATTCAATTTGCCTAATTCCTAAAAATTTTACATGTCTCTATTTTATCCAATATTGGTTTAATTTAGTGTCGTTTAAAACTATAAATGAAACGAGTACTTTTTTGTGACCTTGAAAACATTGCGATATCATAACGAGTTCAAAATTAAAAATTGAAAAACAAAAATTATAAAAACATTTAACTCACTTCTAAAAAAAAAACAATATAAATTTTATATGAAATTGAAATTTTTGAAGTCGGTGCCAAATTATTACTAATTGACACAAATAACTACTAAAACAAAATACTAACTAGCTACAGTAAGAAAACAATTACCGACCAACTATTAGCACTGGTGTGAAATATATTTTGTTGATTATTAAAATGATGCCGACTTCAAAAATTTCAATTTCATATAAAAATTTGTATTATTTTTTAGTTTTTAGCGCTTTTTTAGAAATCATTTAAATTTTTTCTACAAATTTTTTTCAACATTATTAATATTTACCACAGAAAAATATAAATTACTACTTTTTTATTCTACGTTATCTATCATCATATCAAAAATTAAATTCATTGCCGTTATATTTGCGAACATTTCTATTGGTAAATTAATCCGATGGTATTGTTGCAAAGCACCTACCTGAGCCAAATTGTTCACAAGTTACTGATATACAAGAAATTTTACGTCGAGTGCAACAATACAAAAGATCTTAACTGATGTCGATTTTTTATCAATAAATGTAATCAACTTAAGCTGTAGTAATTTAATTATGATTTGATTGTTAAAAACGATTTTTGTCGACATCTTTTATTAGAAAAGTATTCGACAGATAGTGATAAAATAATTTATTACATGAAATTCTATTTTTTGATAACATCTTTGCTGCTGGTAGTTTAATTTAATACGTTACCAGCACTTTCTAGTCCTCATACTAAGTCGCACAATACAAAAGTCATTATATGATATAAGTAATGATCAATCGATTTTTTTAATGATTTTTTCTATTTCATCAATTTTAGTTTGCATATATAATTTTAAGTGGTTTTTAAGTGTTGTGTCATATGAAAAAGTTGTTTATTTTAAATAGATTCACACGTCCTTTTTATCATACCGTCTCCTCGATGTTGCATCGAGTATTTTCTCATCATAAACGATACTTTCACGGCATCTTAAGTAACTATAGATCATTTTTTACCCAGTGTTTTTTCACCGACTCCAGATTAATATCGATTATATTTGTGCTCATATCAGTATGTTGTATTTTATCTTCTTTTGTGACTTTTTTTCCCATGAATATATAACATCCTTGCCATATTTTATTAATTAATTATTTAGATAAATAGAAATGATAACATAATTTTTCCTTTTTCCATACCAAAAGGCGAAAGTCGTTCCAAGCATATTTTTTCAATATCTGATTGAGTGCTGTCAAAATGTTTTTCATTCAGAATATCTAGAATCTGTCGCCCAACAAAAATACCTTCTTTAACTGTTGCTTCACTTAGCCTTAGGAATTTCTGACGCAGGTACTGAAAAGCTGACCCATCTGTATTCAGTGTGTAAAGAAAATTATTCATTAGGCCCAATTGGATATGCAGTGGTGACAACAAAATCTTTTTGGGTCTACCAATGGTATATGTTGTACATTCTTTTCACCTGGCTCCAATAACTGTCGAATGGGCTAATCTTTTCTCTTGTAATGAAGTGCCTTTGCCTGACACATTCATACAAAAAACAGCAAAACTTGGGGTAGCCTAGCCGCAAGCCAAGTAAAAGTGCAATCATCTTTAAGTCGCCACAGGTCTGCCATTGGTACTCATCATATTTCATACTTGTCAGTAGATACTTCATATTGTCGTATGATTCTTTCATGTGAACTGCATATCCAACAGGAATAGAGAGTAAAATATTTTCCATATGCAAGAGTACTGCTTTTAAACTAAATGTTGGACTGTCTATAGTGTTCATTCCTTTGACTTGTAGTTTATATTTAAAGCCTCCAATAACCCGCTAATGTTATTGCAGAAAACAAAGTTCTTTTTCATATTAAAAAATCTCTTTATGGTGTTTACGAACAACACGTACTGAAACATCGTCTTCTAATAAATTCCACTGCTGTAATCTTGATCCTAGTAACACTGTTTTTCTTTTTGGAAGTACTAAGTCTCTCGCTATATATAACCTGCTGGGTGTGAAATCAGGATCTCTTGATGTTGATGGCATATCTTCTTCTTGAAAAATCGCGGTATAGTTATTATCTGATTCGTGAGTAAATGTTTCTGGGAGTTTTGAAATAGGAAGTTCGTCACTATGGGGCACGGATCTCATGGCAGATGTTATATTTGGATAATTGAAAACCGACTTTTTCTTCTTGGATATACCTCTGCCTTGCCCAACACGAAGTATGATGTAGAAATTGCAATCATTAAAATAATTTGAAGAATCTCTCTAGATCATTGAGACCTCATAGATAATTTTTTTATTATTGAGCCAATTGAACCAATACCTCAAGCTTGAAGCACATACATTACAGCAGATATGTGGCGCCCACTGTTTGTCTTGATCCTTAATATTGCAACCGAAATAAAGCTAATAAGCCTTTTTTATCAATGGGTTAATAGAACGCGATTTCAACAATTCCAGACTGATATATTTCTTACGAACTTTTTTTAGTTTATTTATTTTTTAATTTACTTCATCAAAATAGAGATAAATTTTGTGCACGAGTAACTTTTCCGTAGTAGACGCACTTGTGATTGGACTTTTCTACAAAAATAATCCTCATTTTGAGAATGCCGAACTCAAAAAGTGAAAATGGCAATATAAGTATTACTTGCAACTTAGCTAAAGAAATTGCTCAAGAGTCATACTAAATACTTGGAAACTTCATTTAAATCCATAAGATGATAATAATGCCTTTGTCCTAGAATAAATAATTTGAGATTTATATAGGTTGTGTACACTTAATAGAGCTTTCCAAAAGAAACATTGGTGAAAATGTGTAACAGCTCAGCCGTAAAATATTGCAGTAACATAAAAACTGACATATACCCACATTAAAGTGATCTTCTCATATAAAAACAGTAGAATTAGCTCTTATATATTTGAGGTCTCTACGAGCTAGTCTAACCACTGTTTTCGCCTTTTAGGATTGAGTGAAACAGAAACATACCTTTTCGGAAGTGTTTGTGAATGTGTTATGGTACTACGCACAATTTATATGTAACGGCAAATAAGCAAAAAATCTCAATGAGCCCAACAAAGTATCGTTTAGCATTAGTTTGTTTACTATGATGTGAAGTCACACGTGTCGCGTGACCAGAGCCATTGCTCAAATTGCGCTTCAGCTTACTTTTCATCATTCAAACTTTATAACTAATTGTTACCGAAAATACGACACATCTACCAGAAATATTTGTGTAGTGTGCATTACATGTAATAAAAAATAATATTAAATAATTTTCCAATATTAGTCAAATATCCTTTTGGAAAATCCAAGAAGAGCTTTATTTTTACAAAATTAAAAGTTATTGACCTAAACTATTTTTGATAAATCAAAAAATTAATGACATGGTCTATTTAAATAATTACTAAAACTAATATAATAAATTTACTAACAAAGTTAATAATTAAGTCTGTAAATGATACCTGGTGTGTATTGATGCACCTGGCCCGCTCGACCGATTAATATAACTTAATTATTTTATAATATTTAGATAGTTTTATTTATCTTATAAGCCAAAAAGTTAAATATCTTATTTTTTAATTTATTGTCAAAACAAAGAAAAATTAAGTCATTATAGAAATGAATCCAATTAAATAAAGATCAATCGAAAAACGAGGAATCTTGCAATTAAGTGACCATCATAAAACTGGATTAATTTCATTCAGTTTTAAACAACTGTATCAAAAAAGATTAATTACTTAGTATCCGGCAAACCACAGTATTGTAAAAAAAGGCTTTTAGATTATTTTAAACAGGAAGCTCGCGCCATAACTTATAATTTATAATTTACAATATTTCAAAATTAATTAGATGAAATAACTTGACTGGAAACGACTTGACGAAAAAGTGCGAATTTTCCAAAACCATCAGTATAAAGATAAATAAATTATCAAATTTGTTGTGCTAAGTTAAATTCCGATACCAAACGAAGAAAATCATATTTGTAATCATCAAACAGTTGCATAATTGTCAACTGCTGGACCTAAGCTTCCCGTTGTGACTTCACATCTTTCCATGTCTTGTGCCATTTTTATCCAGTTAGTGTGGATGCACTTTAGATTGTCGCACCATCGTGTGGGCTATCGGTATCTATTGCTAACGACATCGTTATAGGGTTTCCATTATAATACTCTATTCGTCCATTATTTGTTCTAGATATATGATCCGCCCAGCTCCAGTTAAAGTTGTTTTTTAAACACTGGTTTATATAAAGCTTCTCTTTCGCATATCCCATGTTTACACCCTTTTTATCCGGGAAACCGTCGAGAAGGTTTGCATGTTAATCGGGTTTAAGAGATCGTTATATAAAAAAAGATGCCTCCGCTAAGAGAGCCTGAATACTTCGACTGTCCAACCGGAATTATTATCACGTGTGTGACCGAATATAGCAAAACACACTTTCGTGACATTAATATAAATCAGGCCAATTCGTTCACTCGAACTGTCAGATGCAGAATTAACCGTCCACCACAGGTATATCCATTCACTTTCACTACCCAAGGGAGCGATTTGTGGGGCAAAAATCGTCCCACTCTCCGTAGAGCATGTAGCTACGCAAAAACTTTCCCCTATGCATCTTATAACTTACCCCTCGACGAACGTTCCTCCATTATATCATATATTCAGCCCAGATCCCTGTCGTCGCCTCAAACTTCCAAAACTCGATTTCCTTGAAATTTTTGCCACTCGACGTTGACTGTTCAATCACCAAAACGGACGTTCAATTTAGATTTATTTACTCTTGCAATGACATCCGTAACTTAGCTTCTTCTTATTTTCACATTTATTTGAGGATCAGACTTAGCATAGCCTGCATGCTTCGTTAAAGTTAGTGTTTCAGCTTCATATGTTAACACAGGTACGCGCAAATACTTTTATTTTAAGACAGATGGGGATAAGAGATATAAAGATGTAGTTTAATTTAACAAATGCTGTCCTATTTTTCAAACTAATTCGCAGGTTTGATCTCTCTCAAATGAATTTCATGACCCAAGTACTTATACTAGCAGACCTTTTCTATATTTAAGTTGTCAACCATAATTTTTCACTAGTGATAAAATTTGTTATAAGGTTAGCTTAAGTAGTGTTCATACGTAATACAAATTCTGAAATATATTAATATTAACATTTTTAAGCTAAAGATTAAAATTTTCCAAAAACAAACTTAAAAGATGGTTTATTTTAAAAAAGATAATGGGCGAAAACTGGATATTTTCACAGATACTTGATGAAATCAATGACTAAAATTGATGGCACTAGATCTTCGTTGTTTAGGCCATGATGGATCCTTTACATCCCATAATGGCTCCAAGTTATTTGAGGCTAATCGCCTTTGCGAAGCCATGCAGCCTCGTTATCTGAACTTGACTCAAAGCTTCAGATGATATTTTATCTCCGAAATACCTCTGCCTTAGTCTGTTGATCGCTGAGAACTCTTTAAGGATATGGTCAACAGTTTCGTCTTCCTCCAGATCCTGTCTGTACATCAGATCTTCTATATTATCGAACTTATGAAGATGAAAATGTAGGTGAAAATGTCTTCTCAGTAATTTCACAACTATTCGCAGTTTTTATCCTTTCTATGGAGAAAAGCTTTCGGGTGAAACGCGCGTTGGGATAAGTTATATTTTCTTTTGCATACCTCATTCCTGGGGCCTTCATTAAGGATTGAATAAATTCGCATCCTGAAAACAATTTTAGTTCCCTTTTACCAACAGAAATGACTTTTATGGAATGGGATATCAAAGTAAAATTATTTTTCAGGTACCAGATAAATTGAGACCACAGTTATGAGGACTGAATTGTCTTATATTATGGACGTAAAAATACCATAAGTATCGATTTTATTGCCAGAAATCTCCGTGACTTATAGTTGATAATTATACAGTACCACTATTTTCTTGATATTTTAAAATTTATCTTTTTAATGGAGATTAATATTAGACTAAACAATAGCACTAAATTGAACCATAATAGCTACCTAATTTTACTGAATTACATAAATTATCAATAACCCGTTTTGGAACAAATAGGTGTGTTTGTAAAATCTAAATTCATATCAATATAAAATATAACAACAAAATATCACGTCAACGTATTTAAATTTATTTTCGACATATAGTAGGGAACTCAAATTTTCCAACGCTTTTTTCAGAATCAAAATCGGATGATTTGGACGCCCTCAGGAATTGTTTAAAGACATTGTTGAAATTTTTGTTTATAAAGAAATAGATTATCTCGGCGGATTTCCATTGGATTCTTTTTCCAATACATGGTTTGGGAATACTTGGAGAGATGTTTCTTTTCGTGAAAAAAATTTCAAATCCTTCAATTTGTTTCCGAGATACAAACTGTCAAAGTTGACAGCCTGTTAGGTGAACAATACAAACCTGATTCTTGAACCAAAAACTTTGTCTTGCCGAATTCTTTTTTGATACAAATATTTAAATGTTTATGTTATCGGAAACTTTAATAAAAAAATGAAAAATAGGATGCGGAGCTTTAATTTTAAAATTGAGTTCGAAAATTCAAAATACATATTGGAAAAAAATTTCATTTTCTCGGCTTCTAATGGAGCGATTTTGATCATTTTTTTTTAAACCGTGAATACTGGAACTCAAGTGTTATAATGTCATGTGCCCATCATGCATTCATTTTGTTATGAACAAATGACGTTATTTATGCATCACGCTTACAGCATACTACACCCTATAGTATTAGACTTTCCAAACGAATCTTTGTTTATTAATATCATTAGGCATACTATGACGATATATATTTACTTTAATTATCAAAATTGTTTAAGCAATCATTGTTTAAACAAATTGTAAAAAATTTTGGTTTTAAATTATTTTATTCGTAAAATACAGATAAAAATAAAATAGTTATTCTTTATAAATTATATTCAAAAAGTTCAATAAATCTCTCATTCGAATCGGACTCTCTTAGGCTGTGGAATGTCCGAATCATCATTTTTATTGAAATCTTCGTCATCTAATCGTATATCGATATCGAAATAGTCATTTTCTATTTCTCTGTCAACTTTTTCAAAATCAATTACATTTTCAGAACTTTCTTCTACGTCAATATAGTGGTTTTGTGCATCTTTGCAGGTTTGTCCGTTGCAGTTTAAGCAGTAATCAATACATTTTAATCCATGCTTAATACAGCCATATAATTTAGAACACTCTTTTATACATTTACAGCTTATTTTTTTCAATAGATTATCTGGCGACAGTGTATCTATGGTTTCAACTAGTTCCAAACATGATTTCTGCAATTCTTTTGTATTACTTATAACTTACATACTATTAAGTTAAATTATTTTATTTTTGTATGTATTTTAGGAATAAAATAATTTAAAACCAAATTTTTTTTCAATATGTTTAAACAATGATTGTTTAAACAATTTTGATAATTGAAGAATAAGATATCAAAGTAAAATTATTTGTCAGGTACTAGATAAATTGAGACCACAGTTATGAGGACTGAATTGTCTTATATTATGGACGTAAAAGTACCATAAGTATCGATTTTGTTGCCAGAAAACCTCCGTGACTTATAGTTGATAATTATACAGTACCACTATTTTATTGATATTCTAAAATTTATCTTTTTAATGGAGATTAATGTTAGATTAAACAATAGCACTAAATTTAACAATAATAGCTACCTAATTTTACTGAATTGCATAAATTATCAATAACCCCTTTTGGAACAAATAGGCGTGTGTGTAAAATCTAATTTCATGTCAATATATAATATAACAACTTTCTAGACCACAACCACTTCTAGTAAACCTAATACGAATAATTTTAAAATAATAATTTATTTCTTAATAAAACAAATGAACGTAATATAAGGTGTGTTAAGCATATAAGCTCACAATGGCATTGAATGTGTGGTTTGAAAATAAATAATGTTAGCCATTAGGAAAGTAAATCCCAAGTTGTGATGATGGAACATATTGTCTAAAGGAAAAGGAGAAGTAGCGAGAAGGATAGGGTCAATAACTTATTTTATTATCGCCTACAAAATATTTTCGGAGGTTGGCTTTTGCAATAAAAGTATGAAAAAAAAATAATGGCGTAAATAACATTACTTAGGGACAAAGAATAAATCAGTTAATATGAATAGCTGGAATTTGAGTTAAAAGGTGAAAGTGGCGTAATTTATTGTGTTAGGTCCAACAGGGCGCATTAAATTTATATATTATTATTTAGAGCCGACGTACCTACCAAACCTATAGACTTAATGCCTTTAGAGCGTAATTATCACATCTCTTTAAGGTGTGGTTTGGTTATACAGGAATGTCGGAATTTGAGTGAAATATCATAACTCAAACAAGGCTAACTAATTTGATGCAAAGAATTTCAAGATGACAAAAGGATTCGGAGCCAGTGTATTCAAACAGATATCTTTCAAACCAAAATAAATGCAATTTCAATATGTTGCCCTCAAAACAAACCAAAAAATGCATGGGAGATGAAATCATATAGAGCTTGTTTCAAATTGTTAACTTCTTTGTTGTTGGAGCTACGTTATCGATCAAATTATCAAACTTTTGTGTATTTTTTATTCAAAGCGAATTTGTAATTGATGAAATAATTTAAAGTCGCATTTTGAAGATATTCTTTAAAACATGCTTTTTAAATGGAAAATCAGGTATGTTATTTGTGGAAAAGAAACTTAAGCTTGTTTCAAATAAATATTATTATATGCTTTTATATCAAATTCGAGATTGCCTAAATTATCAACACCAGCATTTAGATAATAACCTCAAAATAAAGTTTGTTAATAGGAACTACTGACCAGGCGCGGATCCAGGGGGGGCGGTGGGGGCGATCGCCCCCTTCCCCAACGGCTTTGAGTTCAGGAAAATAAACCCGATTTTGCCTCTTATACTATAGTTTATTCAAGAACTAGAGAGAGTAATAAATTATTTTTGATCCTTTTTTTTCTTCGCAAACTACCTGTGTTCTTTAGTCCGGTGTCTTTGACAAAATCTGTTAGACATATATATTTTTTATAGGAATGGTTTAGAAACTTTACAATCAAAAATACCGCTCTATAATATTGGACTATTTGGGTTGGATAACAATAGATATTTGGATGTGTGAATTGTTAAAAAGGATTTTAATCCTTGTCTATGGCGTTGGAAGGAGATATATTTTATCACTAAGTATTTATGGCATAGAATATTATTTCGGTAATAAACTTAAAATAAAAAGTTTGTATAATATTATTTTATTTCTTATGATTTCTTAATAATTCACATTAGAAAATATAGATAATTTTGACATAGAAACCCTTGTAGAAGTTATAATTTAAATACTTATAAAATACCCATTGTCAAAGATACAAGAAATTAAGCATATATAAAAAAGTAAATATTTAAATTTTTTTGGGGCTATCGGTCATTTTATTATTAATTAAAAACATTTTTAGGACTTTTGACGTTTCAGTTTATTTATTTCCTAAACCATCTGCAGAATTACAATTAAAGACTAAAAATTGATTCAAATGTAATTAATTTTTATATGTTACAGAAAATTAAATAATAAATTGTGTTTACGCTGGTAAACAATACGTATCTAATTCGTAATCGAAGTCAGTGAAGCTATCTTCGCTCACATTAATTATAATTGGTTCTTCTATCTCACCGATCATAAGATCGAGTTTCCACATTTTCTTTTATTCTTTTATTATATGGATTTTTCCCAATTTTCTGCAGTAACTTTATTCAAAAGAATCTTTCAAAAGTTCAGTTAAATTACTAATTTTCTAAGTTATGTTATTTCTAGTAACTCTACCTTTTACATGAGAGAGATATTTCCTTCTTCAACGGACATTTTCCGGATGATCTATAGGAACGAGTTTCCTATCTGGTGTTTCCCAGCAAAAATTATGTTGTCTGAGCAATTTCCAGAGTTCAGTTCTTTTAATTTCAGGTAAATCCCGATCTTCATTGATTTTAGTTAGAATTTTGTCGACGGTTGGGTTCTGCTTCTCATAATAAAATGTATGTACAACTCCTTTTATTGTAGTTTACTTCTCTTTTTCCAACGAGGTTTTTGGTCTGCCTGTGATCGAATGTGGCTTGGGAGTACTAACAATTTCAGTCGTTTTTTTTCTCCTTCAGTATTCGGTACATAGTAGATTTTCCAATTCCTGTCATGTTGGAACAGATCTAAACAGAGCTTTTGACATTATTAGCTAGATATTGATATCTTAAGGTATCATAAATATTCATCGTAATAAGTTTTTCATTGAGGAAAAAATACCCTGGTTTAACGATTTTGGAATAAATATAGATGTGGGAGCCATATCTTTTGTTTATCTCACTAATCTCAAATAATATATAAAAACCAGCACAAAAAAGATAAATCAATAAGGGCACACTGTAAGGTGTACTTTGCTCACTGACAGAAATTAAATTGAACAATCAGAAATTTTATTGTTGCAGTAAATTTATAAAAGATTATAATATTTAAATATAATTGGATTTACGGCTGTCCTCAGTAATTGCGACACTGGAGCAGATACGTTGGAAGTTTCGGTAACAGTTTTATTACTCTCTCTAGTTCTTGAATAGAGTATAGGAATGTGTATGCTTGCGATCGCCCCTCCCCTTCTCAAGAGCTTTGAGTTCAGGAAAATAGTACCGATTCTGCCTTTTATATTAGGAATGTGTATGGTGCTAGCACCCCCCCCCCCCGTTGACAACTCATTTTTCTTGCGATAGCCCCCCCCCCCTTAAGAGCTTTGAGTTCAAATTCAGAAAAATAGACCCGACCCTGCCTTTTACACTAGAATCGGGAATATTGCTGACGTCTCCCCCCCCCTCCCCGCCCCTGTCGACAACTTGCTTTTGCTTGCCATACTGTACTTTTCTGATATCACCGCCCCCAAAAAAAGAGAGGCTGGATCCGCCCCTGCTGCTGACTATATCTTCAAAAAGTACTTAGCAGTCAACGAACTGAAGCAGAGACAGATCGGAAATAGAACATTAAGCTTGTTCATAAAGAAATCAGGAAACGGTCAGCGCCAACCAGAATTTGCAAAACCCGTTAGGTGACAGTTGGAGCGATTTAATTAGCTCTGACTAGTTTCTGATGATTTTGCTTATGAAGCTAGTATCATCCGAAGCCATCAGGCAAGTTCAATCAACGAAGCTGCTTGGATGGTGGGATGTAAAAGTCCCAACGAAACCTAAGCATAAAAGATCAAATATCACCATTTTTGTACAGTCAATCATTGATTCATAAGTAAGCAATAGTGCCAACTTCATTTGACCCAGGCTATATACACTATCGGATAGCTAGGTAGCTTTAAAGATACACCTTATGGCGTTAAATTAGATGGTAATATCATAGCATTAGAAGTGAATGGATGAGGACTGCTGTCAGGAATGGCTGGGTTCATCAAGATCTTTTAATAAGAAGCTCAAGGTAGTTCAAAACCTCCTCCACTACTTTCACTTTCTCAAACCATGAAAAGAAGTGCTGCAATATATCAGGCACAACTCAATAAAACCAAATCATATTAAATCTTTTAAAACATACATATTCAGTTCAGGGGCGGATCCAGCCTCTCTCCTTGGGGGTGATATCACAAAAGTGCAGTATGGCAAGCGAAAGCAAGTTGTCGACGGGGGGGGGGGGGGGTATGCGAGCAGCATTCACATTCCTAGTATTAGAGGCAGAATTGGGTCTATTTTCCTGAATTCAAAGCTCTTGGAGGGGGGGGGCTATCGCAAGAAAAACTAGTTGTCAACGAGACTGCCAGCAGCATATACATTCCTAATATAAAATGCAGAATCGGTTGTATTTTCCTGAACTCAAAGCTTTTGGGAAGGGGAGGGGCGATCGCAAACATACACATTCCTATACTCTATTCAAGAACTAGAGAGAGCAATAAAACTGTTATCGAAACCTCCAACGTACCTGCTCCAGTGCCGCAGGTATCTGAGGACTGCCGTAAATCTAATTATATTTAAACATTATAAACTGTTACAATAAAATTTCTGGTAGTTCAATTTAATTTCTGTCAGTGAGCAAAGTACACCTTACAGTGTGTCCTTAGTAATTTATCTTGTCTGTGCTTGTTTTTACATATTATTTGAGATTAGTGAGATACCCAAAAGATATGGCTTCCAAAATCGTTAAAACCAGGGCATTTTTTCCTCAACGAAAAACTTATTACGATGAATGTTTATAATGCATAACATCAATATCTATTAATAATATTAAAAACTCTGTTGAGTTGTGTTCCAACATGACAGGAGTTGGAAAATCTACTATGTGCCCAATACTGAAGGAAAAAAAACGACTGGAATTGTTAGTACTTCCAAGCTACATTCGATCAGGGGCAGACGAAAAACCTCGTTGGAAGAAGAGATATAAACTGCAATAAAAGAAGTTGTACACACATTTTATTATGAGAAGCAGATCCCAACCGTTGACAAAATTCTAAGTAAAATCAATAAAGATCGGGATTTACCTGAAATTAAAAGAACTGAGCTCTGGAAATTGCTAAGAGAACTTAATTTTTGCTGGAAAAAAGCAGATAGGAAATCTGTTCTTATAGATCGTCTGGAATATGTCCGTTATTGCAGAAAATTGGGAACAATCCATATAATAAAAGAATAAAAGAAAATGTGAAAACTCTATTTCATGATCGGTGAGATAGAAGATCCAATTATAATTAATTTGAGCGAAGATATGTTCACTGACTATAATTACGAATTAGATACGTAATGTTTACCAGCGTACACAATTTATTATTTAAATTTTCTCTAACTTATAAAAATAAATTACATTTCAATCCCTTTTTAGTGTTTAATTTTAGTTCTGCAGATGGTTTCAGAAATAAATAAACTGAACCGTCAAATATCCTAAAAATGTTTTTAATTAATAATAAAATGACCGATAGCCCCAAAAAAATTTTAATATTATATGGACGAATTTATTTTTTTTATATATGTTTAACTTTTTGTATTTTTCACAATGGATATTTTGTAAGTATTTAAACTATAACTTAGAATTTTTTGAGAGAAAAAGGCTACATTTTAGTCGGAATGTGCATAAAACGATTTCTATGCCACAAAAATAATAAAAATACAGTTGTGATTTTATTTCAGGTTTATTATCGAAATAATATTCTATGCCATAAATACTTAGTGATAAAATAAACCTCCTTCCGACGTCTATGACAAGGATTAAAATCCTTTTTAACACTTCACACACCCAAATATCTATTGCTATCCAACCAAAATGGTGCATTATTATAGACCGGTATTTTTGATGCTAAAATTTCTAACCCATTTCTATAAATAATATATGTGTTTAACAGATTTTGTCAAAGAAATCGGACTAAAGAACAGGTAGTTTGCGAAGAAAAAAAAAGGGTAAAAAATGATTTATTACTCTCTCTAGTTCTTGAATAAACTATAGCATAAGTGGCAAAATCGCGTCTATTTTCCTGAACTCAAAGCTCTTTGGGGGGGGGGGGCGATTGCCCACACCGCCCCCCCCCTTGGATCCGCGCCTGATTCAGTTGTTGTTTTAGTTTTTCTAAAAATATTCTGATGTTTTAGATGTGAATTCACATAAATTCATTTTTAGTTATAACACCTAATAAATGATAACCTTACCTCTTATTTTCGAAAAGGGTTTTGTTGTTCTACAAAATACAGGACGATGCACAGCAGCTAGCAGTTTCAAGTTAATAAGATGGCAGGGTAATAATGGACAGCCATGCCCATCCTAGACGAGGAAATCCATTATTCAATATCCAAACAAATTTCAGAAACCAAAGTCAAAAATTTACTTGATGATGTGATCAAGAGAAACTGCTGAAAGGTATTCTTAGCTTGGTTTTTGAAGGGCAAAAAAAATTTTAACAAAATATTTTCAACAAAATTTATTTAGCCATATTAAAGAAATTGCATTTGTTCTGCTATACTGGAAGTATTATATGTTTTAAAATACTCTCTACAATACTCACATCCTAAAAATTTCATTTTCTTGTTCATGTCCGCCTTCGGTCTAAAAATATGTTTACAAACATAATACCTCATTAAACCTGAAGGCAAGATATAATTTACATTTAATGCGTGAACTATTCTAGAAATTACTATTATTATATGGTAAGAGATATTGTTGAACCCTCTAGGGTTAGTTTCTTCAGTAGTGATGCAGCAGCATTACGGAATTAAAAATAGATCGGCCTAAAGTTGGGCGTGTGCCTGCAATCAATCATTTTTAGAAAAGTTTAAATTGATGCGAAGCAAAAGATTTAAAACTAGTTTAGTTAATACATTGATTAATCATATTATAGAAATGTTATTCCGATTTGGATATCTGAAATCTTGTTTCGTGGAATTAACATCGAAAGAAGAAAATTCATTATGCAAACTGTCTTCAAACTCATAAAATTTACATGTAGTTTCGTTTAGTTTATATACAGAGTGCTACAAAAACCGTTTTTTTTTTTATTTTAAGGATTTTTGACAAAATATGATGAAAGATTTACAGTCATATTCACTTAAGAAGGCTTAAAATTTAAGCACGATCTAGTTTCCGTTAAAGTTAAACCTTCCAGTTTGCTAGTTTCGTTTTGCTTATGATATTGTCATAATTTATATTCTATATGTCAAGAAATAAACACTTACATAGTGAAATTAACCCAGTGATAAAGCCTTGAAATATGTAAAAAGAATAGTTATATCTCAAATATGAATAAAATTTTTATAAAAAAAATTGAACCGACTTCTAAAAGTGCGCTAAAAAGTGAAAAATAATCATAAATTTTTATATGAAATTGAACTTTTTGAAGTCGGCGCCAAACTAATACCTGACAAAATGTGATTTGCATAAACATATTAAAAATACTTTATTTGTAATTGCTTTCTTACCATAATTAGTATATATTTGTAGTTATTTATTTCGTGTACAAATAATTTGGCGCCGACTTCAAAAAGTTCAATTTCATATAAAAATTTATGATTATTTTTCACTTTTTAGCGCACTTTTAGAAGTCGGTTCAATTTTTTTTATAAAAATTTTATTTTTCTATTTTTAGTTTTAGAATTCATTATGATATTCATAAATTATTTGAACTAAGTACTAATTGAGATTAGTGTACCTCGCAATGACTCCAAACTGGCAAAAAAGTACCCATTTTATCCAAAGTTGTAAATAACCCTAAAATGAACCACTAAAAATTCTTTAGTTCTTAGAGTTTTCCAAATATCAATCAAATTGGGTCAAACGAATATTTAGTCTGTCATAGAAAATCCACTATCTTAAATTTCAAATTAATTTTAGATTGGTTATATAGGCCCCGAAACCTTCCAATATCGATATTTAAAGAAAATAAATTAATTTTTTATCCACCATATTAGACACGCCATATTGAATTTTTTAAAAATAATTTTAAATTCGTCATTCGTGACCCCGAAAACTCTCCCGTACCAATTTTGGTGAAAATCGGACAAATTTGATTTCTTTTTTGTCCACCATATTGAATCCGCCATATTGAATTTTTTTAAAATAATTTCAAATTCTTTATGCAAGGCCCCGAAAACTTCTCCATGCCAATTTTGGAGAAAATAGGACAAAATTGATTTTTTCGTCCGCCATATTGGATCTGCCATATTGAATTTTTTAAAAATTATTTTAGATTCGTCATATGAGATTCCGAAACCTCCTCCGTACCAATTTTGGAGAAAATCGGACAAAATTAATTTTTTTGTCGGCCATATTGGATCCGCCATATTGAATTTTTTAAAAATTATTTTAGATTCATCATATGCGACTCCGAAAACTTCCCCGTACCAATTTTGGAGAAAATCGGTCAAAATTGATTTTTCATCCGCCATATTGGATCCGCCATATTGAATTTTTTAAAAATTATTTTAGATTCGTTATATGCCACCCCGTAAACTCCCCCTTACAAATTTTGGTAAAAATCGGACAAAATTCATTTTTTCGTCCGCCATATTGGATCCGCCATATTGAATTTTTTAAAAATAATATCAGATTCGTTATGTGCAACCTCGAAAACTCCCCCATACCAATTTCGGAGAAAATCGGACTTAAAATAAATTTTTTTGTCCGCCATATTGGATCCGCCATTTTGAATGTTTTTAAAATAATTTCAGATTCGTTGGGTACAACCCCGAAAATTCCTCTGTACCAATTTTGGAGAAGATCGGACAAAATTAATTTTTTTGGCCGACATATTGTAAGCGCCATCTTGGATTTTACTGCACCAATTTCATCTAAAAAAATATGGGACCACCGCAGCAACTTCCTTTATAAAACGTAAAAAATTTTATTCAAATCGGTGCAGCCGCTCCGGAGTAATCGGTGTACATACATAAAAAAAAAAAAAATACATAGTCTACGAATTGAGAACCTCCTTCTTTTAGAAGTCGGTTAATAAAATAGCCCATTTCTGTCGATTCGGTAACAAAATAAAATGATTTGTTATACTTATATTTTTAGGGTTTAAAACTTGTTTGACTTATTGTTACTCGTGTCAGTTTAAACTCTCTACTGTCAATTTAGGACAGTTTTAAAGTTAAACAAGGCTAGTGAATTAGGCAGCTCATTTGTTCTCTCAGCATTAAGGGAAATTCCCAAAAAAGTTCCCTCATGTATTTACTGAACAAACTAATTTTAATATTGTTTATAACAAATATAATCCGAATAAAGTGGCGACACAATAAGGCTAGGTTGAAATGGAAGAGCTTCTCAACTCTAGCCTGCTATATAACCTAATCAGAATAAAAGCCCCTTCAAAATTAGCGATAGTTTGTAAAATTCAGTTCACATAAACCAAAGTTACTTCATTTTTTTTAACCGACTTCTAAAAGAAGGAGGTTCTCAATTCGTCGACTATGTATTTTTTTTTATGTATGTACACCGATTTTTACGGAACGGCTGCACAGATTTGAATGAAATTTTTTACGCTATGTAAAGGAAGTTGCTGCGGTGGTCCCATATTTTTTTAGATGAAATTGGTGCAGTAAAATCCAAGATGGCGCTTACAATATGGCGGCCAAAAAAATTAATTTAGTCCGATTTTCTCCGAAATTGGTATGGGGGAGTTTTCGAGGTTGCACATAACGAATCTGATATTATTTTTAAAAAATTCAATATGGCGGATCCAATATGGCGGAAGAAAAAATCAATTTTGTCCGATTTTTATCAAAATTGGTAAGAGGGAGTTTACGGGGTCGCATATGACGAATCTAAAATAATTTTTAAAAAATTCAATTTGGCGGATACAATATGGCCGACAAAAAAAATCGTTTTTGTCCGATTTTCTCCAAAATTGGTACGGGGGAGTTTTCGGGGTCACACATGACGAATCTAAAATTATTTTTAAAAAATTCAATATGGCATATCCAATATGGTGGATAAAAAATTAATTTATTTTCTTTAAATATCGATATTGGAAGGTTTTGGGGCCTATATTACCAATCTAAAATTAATTTGAAATTTAAGATAGTGGATTCTCTATGACAGGCTAAATATTCGTTTGACCCAATTTGATTGGTATTTGGAAAACTCTAAGAACTAAAGAATTTTTAGTGGTTCATTTTAGGGTGATTTACAACTTTGGATAAAATGGGTACTTTTTGCCAGTTTGGAGTCATTGTGAGGTACACTAATCACGATTAGTACTTAGTTCAAATAATTTATGAATATCATAATGAATTCTAAAACTAAAAATAGAAAAATAAAATTTTTATAAAAAAATTGAACCGACTTCTAAAAGTGCGCTAAAAAGTGAAAAATAATCATAAATTTTTATATGAAATTGAACTTTTTGAAGTCGGCGCCAAATTATTTGTACACGAAATAAATAACTACTAAAATATACAAATTATGGTAAGAACGCAATTACAAATAAAGTATTTTTAATTTGTTTATGCGAATTACATTGTGTCAGGTATTACTTTGGCGCCGACTTCAAAAAGTTCAATTTCATATAAAAATTTACGATTATTTTTCACTTTTTAGCGCACTTTTAGAAGTTGGTTCAATTTTTTTATAAAAATTTTATAATCATTGTAACTTGTAACTGGAACAGAGACTTTAAATCGGACCCGAAGTGCTCAGCCGCTATTTGTATGAAACGTTAAAATATTTTTGATGACATAAATATAAGTGACACGTATTTTTTTATCGGCGGAGATTTTAAGGGGTTAAAAATCACCGATAAAATTCACCCAAAAACAGTTTCTTTCTAAATATTTTAATTGATATCTTAACTAAACAAAGGGGAAATTACTTGTTTTCTGAAACGAAGTACAAGTATGGTGGTTTCACTACCCATATCTTCCCTTATAATTTATAACGATAAACCTGCATTTCATATAAATATTTTAATTCTAAAAATTTTGAAATAAAATGGAATGACGAGAAATATTTTTTTAACTAAAAACATTTGTGATTATAGTAGAAGTATTTCAGAGTCATGGAAAAACAAATTATATATTTTTTTGTATCTTAAGTTCTTAAGTAAATTACTTGAATTTCATTCCTTATTCTTTACGAAGATAAGCCTGCATTTAATTTGTATATTTTAATTCTACATAATAAATATTTTAATAAAAGTGAATGGTATGAAATTGCTAAAAATTATTTTTATTATTTATTATAAACTATATTTTACGTAATAAATTAAGAAAAAACATAAAATATTTTATAAATAAAATAAGATGCTAAAACCTATTTTTGTTTCAATTAATAATATAGTTAAAAGTTATAAACTTATATGTTGTTATAAACTTATATGTTAATGCAAAATTTTAATAACATTTTTCACCCCATATCATATTTTACAAAATATGTTTCAACATTATCCTTACAAAAATAAGGGCTCATATCTTTTGGGATGAAACGATCATAATTTTACTTCGTTTCTAATATTGTGAAGTTATTTGAAGAGCATTTGGAACGAATTATGTTCTTTTATCAACAATTATCAACATGGATATTATTATCAACATGGATATTTAAAGGGAAAATCAACCCAAACGGCAATTTTCGATTTTGTTAAGAATATTCTTGAGCACTTGGAAAATGGAAAAATAGCTCTCGGTATGCAACTGGATCTATCCAAAGCATATGATTGTCTGGATAGGAACTTATTAACCTTTAAATTGGAAAAATATGGTATAAGAGGAAATGCGTTAAAATGGTTCAAATCATATATAAACAATAGAAGGCAATCGGTGACAGTAACAAAAAATGGTAAAACTGAATATTCGAAAATCTTGCCTAATGACATACGAATAGCACAGGGAAGTGTATTGGGTCCAATCCTGTTTATAATTTTCGTAAACGACCTGTACCTGCTGATGGATTCCTTCTGATCGGCATGTTGTAAAATATGTTGATGATACGAGTCTAGTTGTTGGGGGCAAGAACTTGCAAGAGATAAAGTTCAAGGCAAAAGAATTTTTTGATAAGGTCACTGATTGGTTTAGTATAAATAGATTAGTTTTAAATAAAGAAAAAACATATGTCCTTTTGTTCAGGACCAAACAATCTAAAATTGTCAAGCCGACAGATATGGAATTTGATAACAACAATTTGGATATTATGCAACATACAAAATTTTTGGCCTTTACATACATGAACATCTGGATTGGTCATATCAAATCTCTACCTTAATGAAAAAATTAAATTCCATATGTTACGGTATAAGAGTAATAAGTAAATATATGAATGAAAAATCTCTTAAAATATTATATTTTGCTAATTTCGAATCGGTCCTTAAATACGGAATTATCTTTTGGGGACGGAAGAGCATGATGGAAAATATTTTTATAGTCCAGAAAAGTAAGAATTATAAAAAACATGAATTACCGTCAAAGCTGCAGATCTATGTTTAGAAATAACGGTATTATGACGGTTTATGCTGTATATATTTATGAAAGTCTGATGTTTATTTTTCGCAATAAATCTTTGTTCGAAGCCAAAACAGAATACAAATACAACACTAGAACATTAAATTATAAATATGTAGCACACAGACTTACACTTACTGAGCAAGCACCTCTTTACATGTGTGTCAAACTGTTTAATGCTCTGCCAAACCAAGTAAAAAGTATAAACATCATAAAAACATTTAAGGTACAAATTAGAAAAATTCTAATAGGGTTAGAACCATATAGTTTAGGAGATTTTTGTCCAGATCTGTAGTTGTGATTTAGATTGAGGTCATTTCATTTTATGTACTTATATGATTTGAAATAAAGAGTGTATTTATTTATTTATTTATTTATTTTAATTGTCTTTATCCGGAAACTCTCAAAAACATCAACTTTAGTCGCTAATGTTATTCGTATAAAAAATATTTTCGAAAAATTTTGTTTAATATCATAATTTTTAGAAATATAATACATGAAGGAAGTGCAGTTATCCTATAAAAATCTTTCCATGATGATGCAACTACACTAGTTCTACTTCTTTTTAAAAAGTAATTTCCACTTTGTTTTATAAAGATATATTAATTAGAACTCGAGATATTTAAAAAAAAACTGCTTTTGGTGGGTTAGATTTTTATGGCGGTTTTCACTCTCTTAAAATGAATCTCCGCCGATAAAAAAAATGTATGTCTCTTATTTTCTTATCCTATACAATATATCAAAGTTTTATCAATTTGGAGCCTGACACTTCAGGAACCTTCCTTTTAAGATATTTACATAAATTAATGATTTTTAAGTACAACAAAATTTTATAGTTATATTTTCTAATAATTTTTTTATCGAAAATATTTAGTTCAAAAATATATAAAAAGTTTTGCCATGTTTTATATAATTTGAGTTAAAATTGGTTCAGTAACATTCTAGATGGGGTCCAAAATAAGAATAAATAAAATATATTGTCCCATTTCTTCCCAAGAAGGCTTTTAGGGATGTCAGTTATAAATATAAAGTTTTTTTTTAAAACTAAATATAATTTATTCAAGGAAATTTAAGGCGCTTTGTTCAGGTGTGATTTTCACGCCTTTAGAAACTCAAATGTAATATGTTAACTGTAAATTTCCGCTTTGCTACAGTAAATTTTTAGTATAATACTTATAAGGAATATTTTCATGAGAATATGTTGATTTCTAAATATATTTTTATTTCTTGATAACTACTATCGAAATCAATTTAATTAGTTTAATGAAAATATACCATAAAAGTTATTAGGTTATATTATTTTATATTGGTATTCTTACTTCCAAAATATTCTTCCCAAGACACTATTTTCTACTTTTACAGATTCGGCTTCTTAAAACAAAAAAAAAAAAACAAGAACTCTAGTAGGATCAGCAAGCCCAAAAATTAAAAACATGGCTTGTATCCAACCTTACGTTTCTCCTTACTAACTAGTCATTTCTCGATATTATTTTCTCTGTGAATACTAAGATACAATTTTCCACATAATCAATTAAAATGTTTTTGATATACCTTCTGTTCGGAAACAAAAAGAAAATTTGAATCCAATTCCTCATTTTTTTAAAGTTGGTACAATAGCAAATGACAATTTTGTGAAATTACCCATTAGTAAACAAATTGCAGCGGCTTCGCTGGGACGTTGTATGTACTTTAAAGTGTTTTTTTACCAAGCTGCTTTATATATTGTGTTTTGAACAAAATGAACTTTAAATATGAAGACGTCGAAGATTAACTGCATCTTGAACATTCATCAACATAAACTGACGATGATCTCAGTTTAAAATCACAGAAACTGCTAATTCTAGTTGAACATAAAAGTTGTCATTTCTCGCATGGTCCTAGAAACACTGAATTTTCTTTAGGTATTGCATTGAGTGTCGGTCAGTTCTGAGTTAATTTCCAACGCAGCCAGCAACTCAAACTTTTAAGAACGCCTTATTATCGGCGATGGTATGTGGTTATACGAGCCCAAAGAGAACACTTCAAAACAAGTAAAACAATAAAGTCATGCTCATTATTTTCCCCTCGGGGAACCAAACCGTTATAAGGAATATTATTTAGTCAGTATGCGTCATTTGCGTAACAACAATTGACTCTGGAATAACGATGATGTACCAGCATAAAATTTATTATTTGCTCATGAATTTTATACCAATTCCTCTACCCAGTGGCGTAACTAAAAGTACGTGCGCCACCCCGTAGATTTTTGAATGCGGCCTATTATTTTGCACCAGTCTTGATCCTTCATGTTTATTGAATCTCATAAAGGGACTTTAGGGCGCTCCTGGATTGACTGCGTCCTCCCCCCCCCCGCACCGTGGGGTCAGCGGGATCGTTATTTACGTCACTAACTCTATCAATATTTTTTACAAGTACCAAATATATACCTGACATGGCACCGTGCGCTTTATTTTTGTTCTGACGCTTAAATTATCTCTGCGAGAACATTGCTAAAAACATAAAAAGAAATTCTCTGTCTAAACTCAAAGCTATAGAACAAAGCGCGTGCGGGAAAAAGTCTGATTCCTCAAATAAGAAATAAGTTCAGACAGAAGGATGTTACAAAATATTACGAAACTTTTTAGTAATGCTTAGGGTACCAAATATTAACCGTTTAGTCCTCTAGACATAGATATATGCTATATATAGGTGTATATTGGAAGGCATAGGATTATTTTGCGTCAATATTCAGGGAAAATCCAGGTCCCTAACTAGTTCCGCGCAGTATATATTATTTGTACCTATTTTTCGAAAGTGAATTAGTTCCCAAATATCAAAGGTTAAAATTTAATATTTTAAAAACGGTCCATTACTGTATATTTAAAAGAAAAATTAATCACGATTCACTAATACATTTTTAACACGCTCTTCAAAATAAACAACTTCCTTATCCTCTACGTGAGAATTATTAACTAACTTCGGAAAAAAAATTGACCATATAGTTCGTAAATATGTAATTTATTTTTAAGCCGAATCGACACCATGTAATTATCTGATGGGTAATTTACAAGTGGAAAGATTTAATTAATTTGTTTCCTGCATGAATCTTTATTGCATCCAACCAAATTTCTTTTACCTCAAGTTCTTCTTAGATTCATTCCACGCGTAGTAAAAAGAAAGGCAATATCTGCACATATTTCAAATTAATTTGCATTATTTATTTAAAACCTGCCTAATAGTTTAAGATCTTAACTCAGAGGATAAAAACATTGCAGGTGTGGATTGACGTAAGCTGATTTTATGTCCATTTTTACGAGATGCTGCGTCATTTATATTAAGAAGATAATATGGAGAAACGTCAAAAATTAATTCCTGGGAACCCAAGTCAGATATGGATACCTGCTGTTTTAAGCAAATGTTTTTGGTATAATTACTAATCAAAAAAAAAGTTGCAATATGTTACTAAAGTAATATTCATAGTCCATTTTTATTCAATTTAAAATGGACAAACATCAACAATGCCTTTAACAATAATCAACTGTAAATTTTAATTTTAAATTTATTGATATACAGGGTATCCGGAAAATATATATACAAGATTAGATGACGTTAAAGTTTTTAGAAAATATTGATTTTTTCCAAATTCCTTGAAAACGTGGTAATTGAACATAATGATATTTGGTGTGCGGTCTAACATTATAATATGACGTTTTCTAGTGATATAGCGACTGGCTATAAAGTAGTGTAATAGTTATAAAAGTGACGTTACTTGTAAATATCGCTTCTGATTTTTTATGTCATCAACGTTATGACAACGCAAATACTTCTGTAACAACAGCATGTATTTGGAAGTTTTTTTCCTTCTTAAAAATTTTTCTTGGAATGAACGGTTTTGTCAGGAAAAATATTTTCAATCACATGCATGAATAAATGTGGTATATGTGTGTATTTTAAAAAGATTGAAAAACTAATTAATAAAATTTTTATAAAAAAATTGAACCGACTTCTAAAAGTGCGCTAAAAAGTGAAAAATAACTAGCAATTTTTATATGAAATTGAAATTTTTGAAGTCGGCGCCAAATTAATACCTGACAAAATGTGATTCGCATTGTATATATTAGTAGTTATTTATTTCATTTAGAAATAATTTGGCGCCGACTTCAAAAATTTCAATTTTTTTTAAAAATTTCTAGTTATTTTTCACTTTCTAGCGCACTTTTAGAAGTCGGTTCAATTTTTTTATAAAAATTTTATTTTTCGATTTTTAGTTTTGAATTCATTATGATATTCATAAATTATTTGAACTCAGTACTAATCGATATTAGTGTACTTCGCAATGACTCCAAGGTGGCAAAAAAGTACCCATTTTATCCAGAATTATCAATCACCCTAAAATGAACCACTAAAAATTCCTTGATTCTTAGAGTTCTCCAAATACCAATGAAATTGTGTCAAACAAATATTTAGTCAGTCATAATAAATCCACTATCTTAAATTTCAAATTAATTTTAGATTGGGGATATAGGCCCCAAAACCTTCCAATATCGATATTTAAAAAATTTGAGACGTAAGTTTCTTAGCCCGATATATTTTAAATTGCATATTGAGTTTGTATACGCCCCAAGAGCCCCGTAATATCAATTTTAGATACAATCGGAAAATGTAAAATTTTTAGTCTCTCATATTGTATCTTATCAACCTAATAGTTGCAAAAAATTAACTTCATATTCGTAATACACCACACCCCAACCCCCTAATACCAAATCTGAAAAAATGCGAATAAGGTAAAATTTTCAACCCACCATATTAAATCTACCACATGGAATTTCAAAAAAATAATTTTAACGTCTTAATTTAATCTAAATCTAAACCCTTCAAAGCCCCCTAGTACCAATTTTAGATGAAATCCAGAAATTTAAGATTGCTAGACCATCATATTGCCTCTGATATATAAGATTTTCTTAAAATAATTTTATATTCGCTATTTACATCCTCAAAAACTATTCAGTTCCACATTTGAACAAAATCGAAAAACGTAAAATTTTTAATCCGTTAAATTGAATTCGCCATATTGAATTCTGAAAAAATATTTTTAAATTCATAATTTACACCCTCAAGAACTCTCTATATCAATTTTGGAGAGAGTCGAAAAATGTAAAATTTTTGAATCCTCCAAATTGAATTTTTCAAAAATATATTAATTTCGTAATTAACATTAACAAAAATCCCCCAATACTAACTTTAGACAAAATCGAGAGATATAGAATCTTTAATCAGCCAATGTAGGTCCGCCATATTTAATTTTTTTAAAAATAATATCAGATTCGTAATGTGCTATCTCAAAAACTCCCCCATATCAATTTTGAAAAAATCGGACACAACTGATTTTTTATTTACCATATTGGATACGCCATAATGATTTTTTTTTAAAAACATTTTGAATTCATGATGTGCGACCCCGGAAACTCCACCGTACCAATTTTGGAGAAAATCGGACAAAATTAATTTTTTTGTCCGCTATATTGGATCCGCCATATTGAATTTTTTAAAAATATTTTAAATTCGTTATGTGAAACCTCGAAAACTCCTCAATACCAATTTTGGAAAAAATCGGACAAAATTAATTTTTTCGTCCGCCATATTGAATTTGTTAAAAAATAATTTTAGATTCGTCATGTGCGATCCTGAAAACTCCTCCATACCAATTTTGAAGAAAATTGGACAAAACAGATTTTTTTTGTCCGCCATATTGTATCCGCCGTATTGAATTTTTTAAAAATAATTTCAGATTCGTTATGTGATATCCCGAAAACTCCCCCATACCAATTTTGAAGAAAATCGGGCAATATCGATTTTTTGGGTCGCCGTATTGGATCCGCCATATTGAATTTTTTAAAAATAATTTTAGATTCGTCATGTACAACCTCGCAGACTTCCCCATACCAATTTTGGAGCAAATCGGACAAAATTAAATTTTTTTGGCGGCCATATTGGATCCGCCATTTTGAATTCTTTAAAAATAATTTCAGATTCGTTTAGTACAACTCCGAAAATTCCTCCATACCAATTTTGGAGAAAATCGGACAAAATTAATTTTTTTGGCCGCCATATTGTAAGCGCCATCTTGGATTTCACTGGACCAATTTCATTTAAAAAAATATGGGACTATTGAATATAACGTAAAAATTTCATTTAAATCGGTGCAGCCGTTCCGGAGAAATGGGTGTACATACATAAAAAAAAATACATAGTCGACGAATTGAGAACCTCCTTCTTTTAAAAGTCGGTTAAAAAGAACATTCAGTAAGCAACTGTGTAAAATGCCCGCCATTTTTGTGTATACACTTATTAACACTTTTTAAAAAATTAAATTGAACTCTATCTAATATCCCAGGATTATTAAAATGATTTGCTAGCGTTTAAAATGTGAATCGATAATAGCTCGCCGGTGTTCACCGGAGTCTTGTATACTTCTGTTTTAAGAGCGGCTCACAAGAAGAAATCACACATATTTAACTCTGGGGAACGTGGTTGCCATCTTACTAGTGCCTCATTGTCTCTTGCAGTTAGTTGGGATATTGATCGTGTAAATATTGCCAAACAGCAACGGAAAAATGGGGTAGTATCATCATACATAAACTATAGTTCCCGCCAAAGTAGAATAAGCAAATTTTCCATAAGAACTAGTAATGTGTTTTGTTAAAAATTAGATAAATATATCTAATTATCCTGTCTGGAATCACAACAGGACCAATACCTGCCCAAACATTTATTTTTAAATTAAACTGATGGTGTACAACTTTAATGGCTTGTGGGTTTCGTTCATTGTGCAGGTTGGTGACTCCAAATCTTGTAAAGCACGCCTGGTCAATAAACAAAATTCTTCTACCAAAATTTGAACCACAGATTCTTTTATTTCGAGTTAATTCACAAAATGAAGGCGCATGGGGGATCAATCAGCAAAAGTTTATGAATCTTTTGGAAGTGATATGGATGTAACAACTGTTCTTTTAAAATATTATTTGCAATAGTTTTAGAGATATTCAACTCACGTTCTAAAGGATGGATACCAAGCACTTAGTTTTTCTTTAACTTTTTCTAAAATTTCCTCATCTTTTTCGGCTGTTCGAGTTATTCGAATACGACGCCTCTCTTCAAATAAGTTCTCAAAGCTACCCAATTCTCAGATATGACGCTTAATATGAGAAAATATTTAATGGTTTGATATTCGGCAGCTAGTAAATCTCTCCATGTAAACCCTAACCCTTCCACGCCCATTTCCTTCACCAAACCCATACACCAGGAGTATGCTAAACTTATCGAAGTGCGTGTAATTGCCATCTTTAATAGTAAAATAATGTTAGAAATTTAGCATGTTGTTTCTACCTTAGTCGACTTCTTCGATAATGATGGCAATTTGTCAATAGTCAAACTATTAAATACTATAGCAACAAAGTCACTTGAAAAATTTTTTTCGTGTCGAAACCGCCCATTTAGTGAAAAATTTTTATGAGCTAAAAAAGCTTTCAAATACATGCGATTATTTGTTAGAAATACTTAGGTTGTCATAACGTTGATGACATAACAAATCAGAAGCAATGTTTACAAGTGACGTCACTTTAACAACACTTACACTACTTTATAGTCAGTCGCTATACCACCAGAAAACTTTATATTATAGTGTTAGACCACACACCAAAAATCATCAAATTCAGTCAAAACGTTTCCAAGAAATTTGGGAAAAATCAATATTACCTTAAAACTTTGACTTCTTCTACAGCCTGATTGAAGCAGTATCGGATATAACTAAGTTGCCTTAATTCGACCTATTTTGACATTAAGAATCTGTCATAAATCATTGTACAGGTATTTTCCGGACATCCTATATAAGTTTAATAGAAATCACACTCTGGAGATTAAACGTAGTCTTTCCAAACTTGAATAAACAAGGTAAGTTAAATAGATATTTAAATCAAACAAATTTATTTAAACTACCTTTCATAACCAAGGAATAAAAAATCATTTTTATTATTTTTCTCTAATTATTGCATGAATAAGGAGAAGAGCAGTATACTTACTATGCTACGTTCGCTAATTAGTTTGATAAATTCATTTTAAAAATAAATAAATAATAAACTATATATTCAGTAAATAATTAGGTGATTTAAATCAAGACGTTTTAATAAAAAAAAAAACTAACTTTGTTTTATTTGCTTTTTAGTATCTGTGGAAATATAATTTAGATAAATTCAATAACACCAGTGAAAAACTCAAAATTCCACAGGTGTTGTCTTCCTATCCGGAGAACTATTTAGAAAATACCTTCTAAGTAAAAACAACGTTTTTTCTATTAAAATCTTTGCAATCTATTACACGTTAAAATATATCAGGAATTCACACGCTGTAAATTGGATTATTCCATTTAACTCGACATGTGCTCTATAATTATTACAATGTCCTCGTTTCCGTAAGTACTTAACAGAAGTTATAAATGACCATGTTTTAGATACGAGTATATACGGTAAACCTGTTTAAATCGAACAACAGGTCAGACTTAAGTTTAAAATTTCAGATACTTTTTTTGTTTTCAGCATCTTTGTGTTAGCAAAAATGGTCTACTTTATCATATTTTTAATTATTAATAATTTTAGTATTGATTGATTATCCTTGATTTTTAACATTATATATTTTCCAAAAGAGGCTTTATCTTATACGTAAACTTTCACTGTTTAAAGAAAACATGTCTTGAAATACAACAGTGGTAGTAGATGAAAACTGGAAAAAATCTAGCCTATCAAATGATTGTTTGTCATTGGGGCATTAAAAACTCGAATAAAAATGAAGAATTTTATAATAAAATATCCCAAAATCTCAATCTCCGCTAATTGCCTTAAGAGTCAGGGCCAAACACAACGAAGTCCTGCGGAACTACAGAAGCAACCCGATCAAAGTAGAATACACAAAATCCTCAGAAGACCACAAGTTCCTGAGAAACATACCAGACAGAACAAGCCTTCATTACCACACGTATCCTCCAGATGAGAAAAGGCATTTACATATCGCCCTGAGAGGAGTTATAGAGACCCTCTCTGAAGCTGAAATCACAAGTGATCTTTACGAAAAAGACTTTCATCCCATTAAACCAAATCAGATGATTACAGAAATAAGGAACCAATACCCATGGCTCTAGTTGTTCTAACCAGAAATGATAGCCGCATCCACACATCAGATACATCGTAGACAATAAAATAAAGGTCGAACAGGAATGCAGCAGTACCAAATCCTTTCAGTGCAAAACTGCAATGCTTCACCAAATCGCGTAAGTTGTGATGAAAGTATTGCCAGAATGCAGAAAATCGAAAGAAGACCTCTCCAAAATGTGCCGACTGTGGTAGAAGCACACATTGCTTCATTTATAGGAAGCCCCAAAAGACCACAGCTAACGAGCGAGACCCAACACACGATAGATTCCCTACAAATCAAGAGCCCAGAAGAGCAAGGATCCAATGTCCTGTAACAGCCTTGCTTAGCGATCCGACCACATCATGGAATGAGAACATGTAGCAGTTATTCAAGCACATGATAGCCCAGATACAGTCTTCCTTGGCAATGTTGCTACACAACATGATCCAACGAGAAGTCTAAGCTCAGCCACACCCAGGACCCAGCCAATAAACCATAACCAAAACCCCAAATTCTCAGGAAAAGGGTCATACATTAGATAGAAAAAAGTTATCTTATGTTAACTATAGTGTTAAGTTTGTAAACATACCTCATTATGTTTCAATAAAGTAACTAAAACTAGAATAAAATACTAAAACTTTCTTAAACAAAAAGGAATATCTGTTTTGTTCTTATTTTAATATGCTAATAATTAAAGAAACTTATTTTTGCAATATACAATAAAGTATAAACGTTTTTGCTTAATATATCTATATAGTAATTACATTTGGTTTTAACGCATTGATTTAAGATAAAACAGGCTGTCATTATAACAAAAACTACTATAATAACGAGTATTTCGTCTCAAAAATATATTTTTAAATCCTAAAGAAAAATACCTGTATGTAGTTTATTACAACATGAAGACTTATAAAGAAAGAGAAGGTATATTAAGTTAATCTTGATAAGATTAATTTATTTAAAAGTATCCCAAATTATCTGTCATTTAAAATAAATATAAATGTATGTGAGAAACTTTTTATTTCACATTTATTAATAATTTCCTGTGAATTTAAATTTATTTTCTAAATTTGGCAATAATTAAAAATTTTATAGTTTATTTACAACTTAAGGCAAAACGTGTGTTATTAGTATACAAACGTCACACATTGATCTTGCTGCTAAAGTTAAGTTATCTTTATGCAATCAGAAAAATATCATATTATTATTCATATTCACTATTTAAACTAGTTAATTGAAAGCTCAATTTCTTCCGGTAAATTCTTTATCAATACCGAGATTCTGACTTGCAATTAATATTAGCTTGCTATGGCATTTATTGTCTATTTCCATTATACTAACCATAATTTACGTCACAAACAAACAGCAATCTTTTTTTTTAATTTCGCAAGCATAACATAAATAATATGTTGCACTATACAATATTATTCTTAATTTATAAATATTCTTAAGAGTTATCTACCAAATCTTAACTTCTTACTACACATCTGGTCATTCTAACTGGTTCATCAAACAGGAAATACTACAAATACATAATTTTCACTTTCAGTCTAACATCGGAGAAATGTAGCAACCACGCCTTGATTATGGCATTAAAAATAATAATGTATGTCATTCCAAGACGAGAGCAATAACATTTATTTCATACAAGATGCTTCTAAAATAAAAGAATATCTTATATAATTCATCTTTAGTGAACATGTAATTAAAAAACGATAAAAAACTTTTTAAATAAAACGGTTTTATTAGATAAGATCTCTTACATATTAAAAAAACAGCAAATAAGGAATTTATTGGTAGGATTGTTTCCACATGTTAATTATTTCATATGGGATTTGTGAAGAAACTAGATCAATTCTTTGTCGATCAAACGGGCTAAATAATGGGACAATTCCAGACTTAAAAATACCATTTTCTGTTTTTAGTACGTATCAAATAATAACTTTTAAATTATAAAATTTAATTTTTTGGTCACACATTGCTCAGTCTGATAGAACCAGATTTGGATGATGTACCGCTCGCAATATATTGTTTTAGCTTTATGTTTACAGGCCTTTAAATAAATCTCAGTGTGACCACTTGAGATCTATGTGATAGATATTTAGATGTATATTTCGTGAAACCGAAACAGCCAAGCAAGGCCAACAGAAGTCTGTAGTTTATTAGGTCAAATGTTTTTGAATAATCAAGAAGCATTAAAAGTGTTGTTATAAATAAAGTCTGTTATACAACTAGGATCTTTACTAAATATTTATTGTTGTTCTGGAAGAATGTTACTTTCATCAATAAACCCCTTATTTGACTCGACAAAAAACCACAGAAAACTACACAACTAGGGACAACAACACACGTACTCTTTCACCTTCATCTGTCTCTGAGTAACCAAATGTATTCTGCCCTATGAGACCATAAAAACTACCTAACTATGTGAAACCGGAAAATCAGTCTTCAGTAAAGGTTTAACTATGTAAAACTTTCAAAATAGACTCCTTCTTAAAAAATAATTATACAAATCGACAAACCTCGATGCTGAACAAATAGGACAAGATACTGATACTACGGGAAAAATTCAGCAAGTACCTAGAAGTCTACGAACTTCTCGAGTCAAATAAGCAAAATATCCTTCTAAGATCTATTGTTAGCGCCACGCAACCACGTATGAAGAAGGGCGGATTTTATGTGAAAAACTTGGCACAGTTTATAATAATTAAATATTCTTTAATAATTGACATAGATAACATCATTACAAGCCTCAACGTTAAATTTTTGTATCCAAGCAAACCGATAGATAAAGTACTGGACCAGATCTCTCACATTGTGGATCTCACCAGATATTCCTTTAAGAATGCTTATTTGATGGCCAGATATACAGATAGATACATGGCGCTGCCATTAACTCATCACTATCTCCAACTATTGTAAATCTATTCACGAACTATTTCGAAACAAAAACTCTTTAAAAATTCCACATTAAACCGAAATTCTGTTCTCGATACGTAAACTACCTATTTGTGATATGGCGCCATAGCAAATAACATCACAACTGCTTCCTTCATTGTCGAAGCTCTATCCCCTTGAAGATGTTCTAGAATTTGAAGAAAACAATCAATTCCTGTTTATAGACCTCTTAGGGATAAAGATAATGGATGGATACCTCAACATACCGTATACCGGAAATCAATCCATACAGAGAGGTATCTTAATCCTGATTTACGTTATCTTCACTCACAACAACTTAATCTCAAGATTCCTCCATCTATTCGACAACCAAGAAAAATAAAAATAACGTTAACACGTAAGAAAGCTGTCAAACAAATTATCTACAATCCACCAACTATCACAATATTTCCATACATCAAAAACACAGCAGTTAGATTCGGTAGATTACTCCGGAAACATAATATATCTACGTTCTCAAAAACCAGACAAAATAATAAATTTATTCCTAAAAATTCAAAAAGAAAAAATCTATCAGAATAATCAAAGATTATATAAGATCGCATGCGGCAGTAAAACATATATAGGTGAAACCAATACAACAATATAGCCAAGAAGAACGTTAACTCAGCATAAGAAGTAAACCGACATCAGCCCTTTTCTAATATCAGCTAAAGAAAGGACATAAAATTGATGTTCACAACTGCCAGCAAATCGCCAATATTGAACACAACAAAGCAAGATTGGTTCAAGAGTCAATTGGTATTAAAAAGAGCGATACTCTGAATAAGAGACGATGCACTTCCTTCTCCCTTCTGAAGTGGAACCAATCTAGTGACAATGCCGCTGAGCCCAAAACTGACATCACCAGAGGTTTTCGAGAAGCAGGTGGAACTAACACCAATCAATAGATGTGCTTTATGACCACGTGTGGTTGATCCCCTGAATAAGAAAGTTACAGTTGATCTTCAACATAACATGCCAAATGATATTTGTCAAAATGTCTGCAAGGTTTCTACGAGAAACCAAACGAACAAATGGATATATTTCCTGATTAATACTAAATCACATGTGTTCAATCGTGAAACACCACGCTACATTTCAGTGTCATTCATGAATATTTCTTCTAGTATGGGGCTTAGTAGGTTTCACATTATGAGACCTTCCTTACGATTAAAAAATTCATAGTTAAAGAAGAAATAATTCGGGCTAAGGCAAGTTTCTAAAAGGTTAATAATATCTGTTTTAATAATCGGGTTTACTCTATTTTTAATTAGCATGTTTTTATTAAGTGGATCGTGTCTTCTGGTGGGATATTGGGAAACAAATTTTGTACGTCAAAGGAAATAAGTTTTTCATTTTCTGGGAGATCAATATTTTTTATTCTATTAATTAATTCTAGAAAATTTATAGAAGAATATTTTGGTGAAAAATTACAGTATATTTTTATGACTTCTATAAGAAAACTAGAAATTTTATAAGCTGGTGCCGACATATACGATACCACTGGTCTTATAGGATAGTTTTCTTTGTGTAATTTAATCAAAGAATATATCTGCTATATTTGTGGGTTCATATTAGTGAATTTATAAATTTCATTCTGTGGTATTATGCTAGAGGCTTTTTCTATTCCTCTTTTAATATATTTTTAAACTTTTCAGTTGCATCATTATTGAGAATTGTGTAATTTCCTTTTTTAATGAATCCTATAGTTTTTAACGTAGTGAGCCATTTCAATGGCTCTTACAGTGTTTCCTTTATCTCCTTTTATGAAGGCAATATTGTTTGTGTCTGCTTTATTTCGATAATTATGGCTTGAGTTTGATTTTTTCTATTTTTGTGTTCCCTTTTTAAAAATTCTTTTTTTATGACTTCCGCCATTTGATATTTACTGGAAGATTTTTTATGACTATTTTCGTGTCTATACCCAATATTTCCACTTGTTTTGGATCCAAAGTAATTTTATATTGTATTGAAATCCTATAATAAATTTTGTTCTACTGAAGTGATGAATATTAGAAATATTTATGAATCGATCAAAAAATTTCTTTTCCGAAAATTTATTATTTTGTTAATTATTTTTTGTTTTTTTTTTTCGATAAAGCTGTGTGATTTTTTTGTGATTATTAAATTTGCTGTGGGTAATATTATTTACTTTAGTTTTCGTTTTATACGGTAACAAATTTAATTTAATTGAGTGTAATCTGTGTAAGATATACATTGGAAGTGTCTCACTTGCTGTACTGCATTCTTCTTTCTTCTGTCATCCACTTCTTTTGGTATCATATATATCGGAAGCAACTTATAAAATGTCTGGTTTTCTTATAGAAGTCATACAAACTTACTGCAATTTGTCACCAAAATATTCTTTTAAAAATTCTCTAGAATTATTTAATAAACTATATAATATCGATCTTCCAGAGAATGTGAAACTCGTTTCCTTTGACGTACAAAATTTGTTTCCCAGTATCCTACCGTAAGACACGGATAACTTAATAAAAAAATATGCTAATTGACAATAAAGTAAACCCGATTATTAAAACACATGTCTTTAATCTTTTAGAATCTTACCTCAGCCGAAATTATTTTTCCATAACAATTAATTTTTTAACAATAAGGAAAACAATATCTTATTTTGGCCACCTTTCAGAAAATTTAAAAAAATACTTAACCAAAAATACCATAAAAATATCATATAAATCTCATAACTCTCTAGGAAAACATATAAAAATTGCAAAAACAAAAAACAATAAACTAAAACATATATCGGTTGGTCATTTAAAATAAGAATTGCAGAATATAAAAGGCGTTTGCTTTTTAACAAAAACTCAAAACCATTCATTCAAGAAAACCATAATTTTAATGACAAACTTAAATTTTATAGCTAAGAAAGAAAGAACAGAAATTGAATATATATGACAGCCTTAAGATAAACCGTTTAAAAAGTTCAGAAATAATATTAGATTACCAAATCGAAGTAAACCGATCACCGTTATTAAATCGTTTTTCATAATAGAAGTTCAGAGAGAATTTTCAGTTAATATAGAACAAAAACATGTATTTTGATATTTATAGCAGCAGGTGGACAAAACCATTAAAATCCAATATATTTAGGAAAAGCACAAATAATTTAGCTAACAATACAATAAGTATATTGTCGATCTATTTTATTGTAACACCTCTGGAAAACTATCCTGTTAATTTAGTACCTAGAATAGGTAAACAAAAATTGTATCTAGATTAAATAGGAACTATTCATAGTACATCGAACATCCGAAGAAGCTACAGTGTAGCGAAACGCGTTATGTGTTTTCAAAAACAATAAAAAATAGTTTAAATAAAAAATCGATATTTCTATCTTATGTTATATACAATGGATATCCATCAAGAAAAAGCCTCCACAACTCAAAGCAAATTGAAGTCATCATTACAGAATACATTTAGAGGTTGCATGGTTGGCTCATATATAAAAGCATTTTTGCCACTAAAAATTTTATCAGTAAACCAGGGAACCACAGTTATTGTTAAACGTACAATTATGTTACATAATATACCGACTCAAAAATTATTACCAATTTAACTGCTGTATCGGAGTATATAAATATTTGAATTCTCTATAAAAGGCGAAAGTTGTTTCAAAAGTTTAAAAATGAATGCAGGCAGTATTTCTGAAATCTTAACTATTTACCACCTATTCAAGATACAAACACTGAGTATAATACCTAAAAAGGAAATTTTGTATTTTAGTGGAAAAAAACTTTTTTTCTCCCTTCTCTAGCATGAGAAACTGTTATTATACATTATTATTATTTAAATTAATTTTTTTATATATTCAAATACCATATTCTCGCCAGTTTAATAGATTTTCTAAAATGCAAAACATCAAAATAGTTATTCCAAAACTAAAATTTGACAATTTTAAGAGCTTTACTAAATGCCATAATACATCTTCATTCAGCTAAAGGCGTTAACATTTTAAATCACCTAACTTCGGTAATTATACAGAAAATGAATAAATCTTGTTAATGTTCTTATAATTAAAATGAAATTATAAGCCTTTCAAGTTACCTCCCCGTTCGTGGAAAAGAAATTAATAACTAACTCGTTTTAATTCCATTTAGTGTCAAGTGTGAGAATCTTTGAATATATTGTACGAACTAACAAAAGTGGAAGGTAAATATTGTAAAGGAGATTTAAAACGTTGTATAAAGAGGTACAAGAGTCAAAATATCTTTACATTCTATAATTATCGTAAAGCAATAAAGTTAAAAGAAGGAGACAGGATTTTCATAATTTATTTCGATATTTCTCCATTTAAATATTTTATTTCTGTTAGAATGTTAGAAATATTATTTACAATGACAATAATACACTAACCAATAGAGTTAGTGCAAGATTATTAAATCTGTACATTTATAGTCTATAATTTAACATTTGTAAGAATCCGAGTGGTAAACAATACATTTGTTTCAACTTGTATAAATAAATTATTATGTTTTCAAATAATTGCAACTTGACTTTGCATCCGTATTACATTGGTGTTCCTTTCCATTCTATTCTTGACAGAATGGTGAATAATATTTTAAATAAGTTTAAGAGGAAACGACAGACGTGCAGGGTTTTTAAAATCTCGATATTTTGTGCGCTCTTGCCGATTTCTTAGAAGTAAATAGAACCCCATTTTAAAAAATTTCTAAACAAATGTGCTTCTGCAATTCTTTCCTTATTCGTTTTTGTTAATGTCCATATTTCTGAGCCATAAGCGAAGACGCAAAAATGCAGTAATTGAATACCGTTGATTTGAGGTACTGCAGGTACCTTCATTCCTTTAAGGTGTAATTAAATTTACCAAATGCCAACCATGTCAGTCCCACTTTTTTTATCCTTAACTTGTTCTACTGTTTCTTGTCTTACTTTCCTCCTTTGTGTCGTCGTAGTATTTTTGTATATATAAATATATTAGGGTAAATATAAAATTCGTATATCTCCAAAATTTTAGCAAATTATGAGTACATTAAAACTCTGTTACGAAATTTCAGATCGATAAAGGATTCAAGTCACACTTACTTTCAGTAATCGAGACTGTGGCAAATTATAGTTTAATTGGATCTCAAACTCATAGATATGAGACTGTGGATAATTTAACCGAATAACTGGTATATAAAATATCACAAATACAGACTCAAACCCCGATTCCTAGCTTCAAAATTTTAAAATAGCTGTAAAATGCTTTGTAAATGCATTATTGGTAAAACTGTCTAGCTGTCCTGGAATATCCCAATTCTATACTTATAAAAAAATACAATGTCTCATAATAGTTTTCTGAATAATGGAAAACTCATTTGACACTCGAAAAGTATCTCAACGGTCTTTAATAAAAGAACATTGTACTAATCGCACCTTCTGTTTCCTAATCTCGAACAGGGATTTTCCAAAATTTGGTCGATCACGCGGATACCGAAGGGCAGCAGCTTGAGCTTCCAAACTACATGGGCCAAAGAAAGATCTTCACATCACTAAAATCACTGATACCATACTTCAAATTCCAGGCTTTCTTACCCCTATAACCACATATTCTGCGTAACCCAGACCACTCTGTTGTCTGTAATCTTGGTAGTGTCACCCTCAATGTTCTCCAGTTACGTGTGTTAGGAGGCTTGGTGTTAAATTCTCGCTACGCTTGCCCATCTGTGATCTTGGTTACATGAAACTTAGTGCCCTTCGATAGGGTGTGACAGGGGGTTAGGTAACTTGTGGTGGAGTTTTAGCTGCGCCCGCTACTCTGCAGTCTTGGATACGTGAAATTCGCTGTCCGTAGGTTATGTGTGTTGGAACGTTCTAGATTCAATGCTACCTGTACTCCAGTTTTGATAGTCAGGGGATTTGGGATTTAGTGCTAACCAGATCTCAATCATCTTATCTTAGTAAAGTGAAACTCGCTCTCTCTTTGGCCTATGTGGTTTGGGAGTTCAATTTGCTTGCCTTGATTAGATGAACTGACTCTTCCTGGTTCTTGTGCTTTTCAGATATGTCTCAGTGTTACTCTTTTAATGAACGATGATGTATTCTCTGAGTGTCAAGTAAATTTTTTCATTATTCATGACAAATTTTGTAATTTGAGATTAGAATTTCAAGCGCGATAAAGTTCTACTTGTAATAAGTGAAGTATCTAGACATTTCAGAACTGTGAAGTGGTTTTGCCAGTCATACATTTTCGAGACAATTCACAGGTATTCTAAATTCTGAGGTTGTGTACCGGAATTTGAGTGCAACGATAGGTCAAGCAAGTTTAGAACCTTAAAAATGAAAGATTAAAAAAAAAATTCCCTTTATTACTAAATAGGTGAAAATAGAATATTGTGTTTATTTTCTGAAGACAGGTATGCATCCCACTAATACTTCTTTAATATTCCTGTCAAGCGTTTATTTGTCGATACATTGTATGTAATAAAAATTATAACAGTATCACAGGCGAAACAAAACTGGCCGACTAGAAAATTTAACTTCCACTGCAACTAAATCGGATCTTAAGTCTTAAAACTTCTCACTGAATCTGGATGAAATTTTTTTACTTTATTACGGTCTGCAAATATTATAATTATTATGGTACTATTCTAAGCAAAAAATTGTTTTAAGATTTTTAGACGTAAAAGAAACCGAATTTCGAGTTTTGGGATTAAAAGAAAGATCCAAGGATAGAAAATCGCCCGCTTAAAATACCAAAACCGATAAACATAATAAATTTTCCTTCTTTCTTTTTAAATTTATTCAATTATAAGGCTGGTAAGGTAATATACGGTAACTTATATGAACGCTGCTGCGAGCCCTGCTGCGCGTCATCCGCCCTGTTGTCAGTGTTTGGGGTCATGTTGGTGAGTTGTGATCTGTTTCTTTACCTACTATTGATTGATGTTTTTTCAGCAGATTTTTCCAAGCATTAGGCAATCGCTGGCTATTATCGCTGCTATTTAAGTTGTTGGGCCTCTTTGTAATTTCGATGGCTTTCCTTTTAACTTTTGTGGATAAATTTTCACATCTCGATAGCATTTTCATTCCTGTTCCTTAGGTCCTATATTAACAAGTGTTGGGCAGTGCAGAAGAAATTGTTTTTTGCTTGATAGCGTTTATATATTTGTCTCCTCTAGTGCTTATTTTACGATTCTTCGCATGAAATTTCGTATACTCCCTAGTTTTCTAAAGGGATTTTTTCTTTAGATGTTGCCAGGAAAAATCCCTCTAGAAAACCAGGGAGTATCTGAAATTCCATGCGGCGGGGGATGTAGCTCATCTTACGTAGACCAGACCAACCGTACAATAAGTGCCAGAAGAAACGAACATATAAACGCTGTCATATATATATATATATATATATATATATATATATATATATATATATATATATATATTTATATATGCTAGTTTTATTTATATCTTCAGCATTATCACCATCGAAAGTAATAATGCTTCAAACTAAACAAAAAAAATACTTTAGTCCAGGTAGAAATATTTTAGGTGATTTCATTAAAACGCATAATAACCTAAAACCGCATCGACAAAATACCATTAGATGTCAAGTAAGATAACTTTACAACAACGTGATACTGCCGGTATACATTGCAAATTTCGGAATCATATTGATTTGAAGTAATTTCTGTGGAAATCTTCCTCTTGCAGTATTCTCACGAGATTTATTTTCTTTAATAACTATTTTAACATTCTTTACATAAACTAAATGTAAATTAAACCCATTTCTTCAAATTATATTACCTAGATTTATAACATAAATAATTTATGGAATATTAGTTAAATTTATTAAATATGCGTGAAATCATTAAAATCTAAAAGGAAAATCTTTAATGAACTTTAGTAAAAGTAATCTCTGCAATGTAGCTAATTAGTAATACGATCAAGGGAATCGAGATAGTAAGAAAGTACAAAAATTAAAAGAGAAAGAGCAAAAATCTTGAGTACTGTTTGCCTTGCCGTTAATTTAGAGTGTGTTACGATGACTTTACCAATTTAATGAACTTGGTGAAAGGAGTAAGTGTTAGTTTTGGTTTTACCAATTTGCTAAATGACCAACCTTTATAAAAAAAACAGGATTATAAGCCATTCGCTTTGTAAGCCTTTCTTTTTTGATTTACGTAAGTCAAAGAAAGTTGTATTGTCAATTTTTTAATGTAAATTGTGCTTAGATGTGCGTGAGTAATAAAAAATCGAAAGTTAGAGAAATCTGATCGTACATATATTAACAAAAGAGCCCTTTTAAAGAAATTTTATTATTTTTGTCATTAAATATATATTATAGTTAACTTAGTGGTTTATTATTTCTAGGATCATTTGTATTAATTTTTAATAAAATAAATACTAAATGGGACAAAAATTTGAATTAAGTGAAAATAATACTTTCTTCACTGGGTGATTTTTTATATGCATTCATTAACCTTACGAAAGAAATATGACTTTATATCTTTAGAGCGTAACGTAGATTGTGAAATTTTATTTCTCTCTCCTAATTTTTCAAATCTTCTTCTTAAATGTTTATATTGTGCACGGTATAGAAAAAAACTTATAATGTGTTTACTAAAATACACAAAGTTTATATAAGTAAAAATTAAAAGAAATTATTTCTTTTAACAAACTAATATTTCTAAAGATTTAAAAATCGGTACTAAAAAGTTATTAAAGAATATTTATAGGTATTTAAAAAGTTAAATTCTGCCCTCCTAAGATTAAACATGAGTCCAAAATTACCAATATAATGTATTAAAAATAAATTTTGGTGATATTGGTAAACATTAATATGATACTAGCTAAAATCAGTACCTTCAATTCAGTATGTTTAATTGAGTTTTTGCGAAACATTAAACAAATAAAACAACAGAACAAAACAAAAACTTTTATTTAAAAAAATACAAAATTATTATAAAATACATATAAATAGTATTATAACTCATAAGTTATGTAAGTAATAGAACATAGTATAGAAAATCTATTTACAAAAGAAATCACAGAATAAAGTTATGTTATCTATTGCTAAATATTGTTTATAATTTATAACCTATATTTACATAAAAATATTGGTACCTAAGTAAGGAAATCCTACATATTTAGTTTCTGTAACCAAATGTAATAATTTGCAATATGGTAAGTAATTTTTAATATGTGTGGATCCTGTAAAAGTGGTCAAAAACTGCTACATTGTTGAGGAAAATATTGACATTGTCTTTTAAACATTGTTACGAATTTTAAATTAAATCTACTATACCAAAATATTACAGTGATTTGTTTTGAATACGGCAGCTCATCCTAGAGTGCATATAAGAAGATGGATTATATTAATGATCAATGTTACACCATTACCGTAAAAATGTATGCAGGAATCGAGGAAAAAAACAAATTAGAAACTAAAAAGATATAATCTCTAAAGAATTTTTTTTGTTGTATTGCTTTATCGATCAGAAAGGTGAATGTATGTATTTAATTTTTGCGTCATCATTAATGTTTCAAATGTCCAGTTTATGATAATCAAGACCACTTTCTTCAGATTATATCATAAATAATTTGCACACAAGATTGATATCTTTAAGGAAAAGATACTTTAATCTGTTCTCACGTATATGTAATTACAATTTTAAGATTAAGTAAAAAGCGGTTATACTTAAAAAGACTGATACTCATGACAAATTTTTATTTACCACATTGCTATATTATGGTCACCTATGTCAATTTGTGTATTTGTGTTCAGTATCAAACAAGAAACGGGAAATATTTATTTTTCAGTACACTAACCAGTTTAGATCAAACAAAAAATATACAATTAACTTCAAAGAATACTATGCCAACAAGAAAAATTTATTTTTTTGCCTATTTTTGGTTATTGAATCTCTTACAGCAGACCACAGAAATTTTCGTAAACTGGCTTCTTCCTGACTGACCCAACTTTAATTAACAAATTGGCTACAGAACTAGAATAAGGCCACATTTGTAAAACTGAAGGTACGTGTTTTCTGATAGACTAGTACTATAACAAGAAGCGAATCATTGATTCACATGTGGATCTTTTTTACATCTAATCTTCTGCATTGATAAAAATCTTCTGCTCTTTCAAATGGAATATAGTGAACGATATTGCAGTAAAACTTTAGTTCAATTTTCCATTGTTAAACTCTCATATATATTATTTGTTCATAGCACGATTTGCTAATATTACTAACATAGAGTAAATATTTATATTTTGCCACTACCACTGCTTTGGGTAATTTCTCCATCTTTTACTTCAATACTGGGCACAAATTTATCAACTGTTGTTCTTTTATCATCAGCATTATATTTATTATTAGAAAGCAAATTATTTTTTTGTTCACCTTGTTCTTGAACACCTCCTAAATTCAGAGGTTGCAAAGGGGAACCAAAGTGTTCTCCCAACTGTGCCTTAATCTTTTCTTGTTGTTCGGGTGAAAAGTGCTCTAAACCTGTAATTATTGCTGGGGCTGTTCTTGATCCACTCTGAAGTCCACCGTTCATCAGAAAATGTTCCGCTGCTTGTTGAGCAAGTCTAGAAATCTCAGTTAACTGAAGTGGCTTTTGGTATCCAGGTTGTTGCTGATCAACAGGCTGTAAATGACGCTGCTCATTATGTGGTTGCTGTTGTTCAATTTGTTGTGGTTGCGGATGTTGATGTTGATACTGAATTTGCTGTTGTGGAACATTGTATTGTAGAGTCCTACCTTCAACTAGGTTCGGCTGAGGTTGATGATGGGGTACAATATGTTGATGTGAAATTAGCGCTTGTGGAGTTGGTAAAGCTTCGTGCGGTTGGAACGAGTTTACTTGAGCTGGGGCTGAAGGACCGGTAGGTTGTGGTTGAACAATTTCTTGCTGCTGTTGATAGTGTACATATTGGGGAACATGTTGTGTTTGAACTGGAGCTGGAACATACTGTTGTTGGGGCTGTTGGGGAGTTCTTATTGGGACATACGGAAAACTGAAATTATAAAAACAATAAAAATATATTTGTTTTAATTACAGTTTGCTGGTGGCAAAAAGTCTACTAAATTGCTCTGGATATAAAACTAAACAGATATTAATAATTTTAAAAATGTACCAATTCAAAAATCACCTTTTTGGGATTCCCACAACTCACAATTAACATGTGAAATTGATTAGCAAAAATTATTTCTGTTATAGTTAATATTCTGAGAAAGGTCAAGATTTACAGAAAAGTCAATAAATATGTATAACAATTAAAAAATGTATGCGGTTTTATTAATAAAATGAATTTTGCTCCAAGGAGACCTAAACTTAAATATATATATATATATATATATATATATATATATATATATATAAAACTAATTATTAATGAAATTGACAACTGACAGTTGGCACCAAAAGGCCGTTTTAATAGATAAAGTACACACTGCCCAAAAACTGGGGATCGTTCTAGAGGCGGAAAAAACGGTTCTTGAAAAGTATTATATTATTATATGAAAAGTAGATAAAGGATACCAGTACTACATAAGTACTACATATATATATATATATATATATATATATATATATATATATATATATATATATATATATATATATATATATATATATAGGGTGTCTCAAAAGAAAGTACACATTTATTTTGCTGATTGCGTGAACGCAACTATTCCGAGCGGCGCGGGGGGGTATGTCAATCGGTAGCCTGGCTCTTGGGAATTTAGTCGCTATGGAGCGTTTCTCGGGAGCGGACCGTGCTTTGTGCGTACGTGAGTTTTACAAAAACGGTAATTCGGCGACTGTAGCGCGTAGAAAATTCTGCAATTTTCGACATATTCGTCACTTAAATGATGCGCCAAGCGCTCGGCTTATTGGAAAATGGGTCCAGAAGTTTGAAGAGACCGGTTCAACACTAGATAAACCAAAATCCGGGCGTCCGAGGTCTTCGAGAACGGTCGAAAACGTAGAGAGTGTTACTCAGTCTGTTCGTGACGACCCAAACGTTTCGATTCGTAAGCGTGCTGTTGCTTTAAATGTGCATAGATCATCATTATTCCTCATTTTACACACAGATTTAAAGCTGAACCCCTATAAAATTCAGTTGGTACAAGAATTGAAGCCTCAGGATGCTGGTCAGAGGCTTGACTTCGTAAACCAGATGACTGAATGCTTTTCAACGTTTACCAACATCTTCTTTTCGGATGAAGCCCATTTTCATCTTAATGGTGATGTAAACAAGCAAAATTGCCGCTATTGGAGTGCAAACAATCCAAAACACAAACATCAGAAACCTCTACATTCGCCGAAAGTGATTGTATGGGCTGCGATGTCGGCGCGAGGAATTATCGGCCCGTACTTTTTTGAAGATGAAAGGGAACGCACAGTAACAGTGACTTCAGAACGGTATGTGGAGATGTTAGACGACTTCTTCGTGCCTGAACTGCAAAATTTTCCTGGCTATAACCAAGGAACATGGTTCCAGCAAGACGGAGCAACTTCACACACGTCCAACATGTCTCTGCCACGAGTGCGTGAAATTTTTCCTGGCAAATTGATCTCAAAAAAGGTGACATAAGTTGGCCTCCACGCAGTCCTGATTTATCACCTATGGACTTTTTCCTATGGGGTTATGTCAAATCAAAAGTTTACTCCAACGAACCGACTTCCCTGGCACAATTAAAAGAAAATATCCGCAACGAAATGGCAGATATCACGGAGAATACCTGCCGAGCCGTCATGGGCAATTTTAGTGCTCGATTAAATGAATGCCGTGAGCGCAACGGATTACATTTGGACGATATCATTTTTAAAAAATAAATTCCCAAACAATGTATTTTAATATGTAATAAACATTTTTTCAATAAAGTCCTGACTTTTTTTTAAATCGATTTTTTCAATGTGAACTTTCTTTTATATACATTTATTATATTATATTTTTATTTCTGTTTTTTTGTTCTTTTTCTTATTATTGTTTTTATTTTCCATATTATAAAATGTGTTGAGCACTCTATATGCGAGGCGAGCGATGAGTCACTGAGAGAAACTATGGACTTTAGATAAAAATTAATTTAAAAATTCAACTACTACTGCACAAAATTCAAAAATGTGTAAATTAGTAAATCTACTAATATTAAATTGATTGTAATTTAAACAATTTAATATTTGTTGTCTCCTGTTTAGTAAAAGTTCTTAAGGTTTCATTTATTACAATGTTTTTATTAACATGCTTTCTTGCCTGTCCGGTACAAATTTGCCAATCGTATTTAAACTAACTTTCCTATGCGCTAGAAACTTAAAATTTCAAACATAGCTTAGAATTAGATGTCCCTGCAAATGACCTTTAACGTATATTTCAAGGTTATTTTAAGGTCAACTTCACTTCCGATAAACCGATCAAGCTGAAATTTGCCAAACTTATATTAACTCAATGACAATGAAATATTATGACCTTAAAACTGAACTTGAATATATATCAAGATTATTTCAAGGTCATCAAAAGTGAGGTCACTTTTGATTATTCAGTAAAATTGTTATTATGATCTTAAAACTGATCTTGAACGCATATTTCAAGATCATTTCAAGGTAAACTTTGTTTTTTTATCAAGTTTTTATTAACTCACTTGCATGTTTATCTTTTTGTCTGTTTTGTACCAATTTCGAAATCGATTTTAAACTAACTTCTCGATGAGGTAGAAACTCGAAACTTTAAACAAACCTCAGAACTGTGTGTTTGTTTGTTTGTTAATTCGACACAAATTTTGCAATCGATTTTTGCCTGTTCGTTATAAATTTTGCAATTAATTTTACACTCAATCTAAAACGCGTAAAATATTTATTTAAATAAATTTGTTCAACATATCAGGTTTTTAAAATCGACTAAAAATTATAAAATAATGTATCACATTTTCTGTTGTGTGTTTTCTCCACGACAGCTACTCTCTACACTACTTACTATTACCGATTGCACGTTCCCCATGTTTTTCGTTTTAAATCTTACAACTATTTTCATAGCTATTAAAAATTCAGAATCGCAAATTTTCACTACAATGTGACAAAATATTTTACACTTTTTAGTTCATTTTATTTTATTTTATTTAAATAATTTATTAAGATTAATTTGTAGACTCCTTCCCCGATTAAAGATACGTTTAATATAATTTATAGAAATGAGATTATCCGTATATATAGCTAAAAAACAAATACACATCTTAGTCTCAGGAACTTTATTAATTATATAGCCTAATAATTTAAATCTATTTAATGATTTTATTAATGATTCTCTGAAAGACATTTATGTTGCCACATTTTCTATGCATAGTCATAAGGAAATTTGTTTTAGAGCGTTTTAATGTTCATGTTTCACTTCATATTAACAAAATATTAAATTACTGTAACCACTAGACTGTGAAAATCTGAGCCGGAATTGCAAACATTTTCTCACCAGAAAGACTTTATTTATGTATCACTATAACTATATTAGTATATATATATATATATATATATATATATATATATATATATATATATATATATATATTGTTAATTTTTTCTTCAACCTTGGTATATTTTTTATTTTATTTGGATATCTTCTTGGGTAATAGGTTGTAAAATAAATTTCAAAAGTTCATTTTTTTCTTTCTTATATTGACTTACGACGTTTCGCAAGTCGTGTTGTGCTTTTTCAAGTTTTGTTTTCTTTTAAACAGAAGATTTATATACATTAAAAACAAAAACATTTAAAACACACTCAAACATCTTAAAACACTGAAAGGTTTTGTATAACATATTACATTTCATTTTATCATTTTAAAATCATCAACAGATACAACTAAAAAATTTTTAGATAGCCTACCTTGGACATTGTTATTTCAAGGGTATTAACATTATTAAATATATCTTAATTTGATGTGATGGAACTTATTTTTTTGGATAGTTCTTTCTTTATATTAAATTTTTTTTCACTATATACAGTGAGTGGAATATTTTATAGAATTAGTACAGGGTATAAAACAAGTTCATAACTCTTTTTGTTCATCTATTTATTTATTTTTGAATCTTTAGCTTTGGTTAATTAGATGATCGTAAATTTGACTGAGATTACTTATGTCCTTTCTATCATTTACAGCGTTCTATCTAAAGAAAAAAACTTGAAAAAGCACAACACGATATGCGAAACGTCGTAAGTCAATATAGCAGAGAAAAAAATGAACTTTTGAAATTTATTTTACAACCTATTACCCAAGAAGATATCCAAATAAATAAATAAATATATATATATATATATATATATATATATATATATATATATATGTGTGTGTGTGTGTATGTGTGTACAAGTTATTGTCCGTGTTATTATAAAATAAAATAAGAAATTCTCGCCTACGCGGACAAAGAACGTTGATAAATATTATTATCATGCTAAAAATTGCGGACAACTCCAGAGAACATGGAAAAACTCCGGGTCCGAAAAATGACCACAGCTCTGTTTCGTTCTAGTGTAGGACTCCTCAGGTGATTGCATTCGGTACAAATCATCATCTCGTCTCTGTGTCCCATAAACAGATTTCACGGTTGAAAATAGTAAATAAGACACAGTAGCGACATCTCGATGGCTCACTCAATAACATAAGAATAACACAAATCAACCAATGTTTTATAAAACCGCCATATGGTGGCGCGACGGTAAATTCAAAAAGAAATAAATCAAAACTCGACACACGAACTTGTTACTCTAACGATAGAGGTCGCATAATTTGGCATCGGCTACCAAACTAACTATGAATTCTACAGTTGAAGTTCAGCCGATCTCCCTAAAAGAGCAGTTGTGTGTGTTATAAGCCAACCAATATAAAAAAAGAGAAGTTATCGCCCGTGTAATTATAAAATAAAATAAGAAATTCTCGGCTATCCGGACAAAGACCGTTGATAAATATTATTCCGTGCGGATAACTCCAAAGAACATCTCCGGGTCTTATTTACTATTTTAAAACCGTGAAATCTGTTTATACGATACAGATACGAGACGATGGTTTGTACCGAATGCAATGACCTGATGAGTCCCACACTAGAACGAAACAGCGCTGTCATCATTTTTCGGACTTGGAGTTTTTCCATGTTCTTTGAAGTTCTCGGTCAAAAATATTCTGCAACATATTGTCCACAGTATGATGCTTTCAAGCTGGTCATCCTGATAGCCACCACCTGTAAAATGCATCTCAGTTCTACTCAGGTGAAAATGTATGACCATTTTTAGAAATAAAATTGTACAAAATCTATTGCAAATCGAACATATGTTCTCATATGGTTTACTCAGAGTCAAGAGTGATTCGCCATTTTGGATTTTATATGAAGTTCAGCTTACAGATATTGAATCCACTGAGCCCCTACTTATATTTAATTAATATGAAATTTAATACATAGTGCAATGTGGGCTTGCAAATAACATTTATGAGCGGCTAGTCCGGTACTGCCTATTTGTCTTTAATGAAAGGAGAAATAAACATTTAAAGAAAGTCATAAAACTGGCGTTAAACGATATGTTTTGCATTCTATGAATAAAACAATCAGATTTTTTGTTATAATAATTAATGGAGGCACGCGCCCGAAACGGTTAATAATACCTGACGTATAATTTCGTTATTATTTTTGCAATTACCATGTACCTTTTAAATGTTTATCTTTATGTTATTTTTTATAGAAATTACAGACACGGTTAGAAAGAATGAATACAATTCAAACAGTAGTTCTAGTAGTTTGACTTTATTGATAATAGAGATTCGTATGGTTATTTTTGCATGTCTTTTTTATTCAATTCTTATTGTAAGCCTAAGCTGTCTCGGCCCTGCAATGAATCTCTAAAGCAACAAAATAATCTTGATACTGCCGGGACACAAGGTATTTAAAGGAAATTAAAGAAGCAATTTCTGCCTTGGGAACAAAATTAGATAAAGAAGAAGTGGAGCACATGAACTACTAAAGAGAAAAAAGTCAAAAAAATTTTGCCAAAGAATGTAAAAAAGCTTCTAGAGCTTTCTAACTGGTAACGATCTTCTTACGGAACACTCTCGTCTGATAAATCATTTCGAAAAATTCGGAATGACTAACAGAGGAATTTTCCATTTTAGCGATAACACAGTAAAAATGACGGTATATATATTCTGTGACCACAGGGCACTTTTTTGTCCAAGATCAAAATTTCGTGTAGGTCTTGAAGTTTAAGCCTTTTTTGTATTAGGGTCACATCCAGAAAATTTTATAAGTTATAATGCTTTGAAGCATTAGTTGTACGAACAAGCCACACAATACACAATAATCCACAATATATGCAATTTAACTGGTATTAGCTGATGTTAGAAAAAAAGTGGAATCATTTTAATTTCTACATAGCAACTGAAAAAAATAAAATGCTTAACTGAGTCTTTTTGCGGATGTTTAGAAACAGAATCTGTATACAGCCTGATCTTAGAAGATTCTAGTATACAAGTACGTAGGAAAAGCTTATTCACAGATGTACCTGGACAAACGAATATTATATTACCTAAATGATTTACTCTGGTCTTGGAGAATATTTTCGAAGATCTACCCTGAGAGAACAAAGAAATAAATATAGCAGGAGAACGACTAGGCAACCTCAAATTCACAGACCTGATAATCACCTTTGTTACAGGTTATGCAGAATTAACTGAATGACATCTTTAACGAAATACAATTGAATGCAAGAAAGTTCGGCTTAAAGACCATAAAGCTAATGAATGAATAAGAAAGAAAACCAAAGTCAAGAACAAAGCAAGATGATTATGCATTCTGATATGGAGCTGAGCTGGGCACGTTGTCAGGCACTTAAAAAACTGAAGCGGAAAGATACCAAAATGGAACCCATGGAAAAGAAAAAGAAGTACCCGCAGACCACAATAATGATGGTACGATGATGTCAAAAGGACGCCAGGACAGAATTGATATCGAGGGGCAGAGAACAGGGATACCTGGAAGAATATGGGAGTGATCTATATTTAATAGATAAAAAATGGTTAGAAAGAAGGAGAAGTGTATCTAGACATAGCTTTTCCCCATTAAATGTAATTAGTTAGTTCAGAATAATTTACTTTTTTAAAATTTTCAGTTTAGCAACCTCAACATCAATAAATTGTTTTATTTATCATGTATGCTACATAAAGAAGCATTATAAGGTATGATGCGATCAATATGAAATATACAAATATTTTTTGGCTATGAAGTAATTATTTGCACATCTTCAAGGACATACGAATATATTTTCACAAATCTCATTAACCATGATACCTTAACAATAATATTAAAATATTACACCTTGAAGCTAGAGAGAGTATGTGGCCTTAACAATGACATATTGGAATTTCAGAATACTGTAGGAGTAACTTATTAAATAAAAAGGTTAAGGTATCTTATTACGGTTTCCATATTATTAAAACTGCGACCAGCGTAAAAACCAGGACAAAATTTAATTGAATTTTAAAATTCCTGCTGTACTAATGACTGGTAGATGTCGTTCAAATAGTTTGATGCATTAACTAAACCATCATAACCTGAAAAAAGTTGTAATGTTGAAACCAAGTGTTCGGCTTTTCGGGTACCCGAGATCGACAGTATATGATGTCGTCGCAAAGTACAGTCGAAGAAATCCAAGGAAGATTCTGCAACACCGGCGAGAAAATTCCACTCAAAGGAACTCGTTCCCAAGACGCGCGACATCAACGGGCTCAGAAGTTGATTTTTGAGGATTCAGTGCAGTCCATCCGAAAACTTTCGTCGATTGTTGATGTGACCAAGAAAATTATGTTTTGAATCATCGAAAAGCAACTATGCTATAAGTTTTACACAATTAAAATGAGACAGATTCTTTTCTAAGCCGCCATGGCAAAGTGAGTTAAACATTGTAACTGCTATTGTGTTCCTTAAGAAACACTGCTGCCGGATGACTCAGGTTTTTTTTCAACAAGAACATTTTTACTATTAATACGAAAGTCAATCGGAGGAACAAAAATTGGCTCGCCTTAGACTCTTAAGACGTCCCATTTTTGCCACCGCATTTTTTTAACAAATAGGAAAATGCACAAAAGAAGTTTATTGGCGTGCTCTGACGAATGTATTGAAGCCGTAGATGGAAACTGTATCATCTGGAAAGATGTGTGTTTTCCAACAGGATTTTGATGCAGAATTAGTTGTCGAACAACGTCAATATAATTTTGTTACAAAAATAGACCACATTGTCCATTTTTGCCATTGTGGTAATAAGAATCAAATGATTTTTTTCCAGTATTTTAAGATTGAAAACTTAACTTATTGTTCTTTTATCAATTTAAACCCTTTATTGTCAAATACACCAGTGTTAAAATTAGATCAAATATGTAAAGTGCATTTGGGATATAAGTTCTAAACCTGATTAAGTTTTGCTTAGGATATTCTTATAATCTATATTATACATGTCAGCAAACTAATCTTAATATATAAAAATTAAGGATGAAAAACTAAAGATAAAATCTTGAAATCGAAAAACGGTATAGTGAAACAAAATTCTCCATTTCTAACCAGTTTTATAAATAGATGTTTTTTATTCTTTTATTTTGAAGGTAGAAAACTTGACTGACTTATTACTGCATATATCAGTTTATAAACTTAACATTTAAATTCAATTGTTTTAAAAATTAGACTCTATTAGTGAATTATAAGGTTAAATTTTATTTAATGTTGATTTAATGTAGTTAGAAACGAGTTTATCTTAAAAAAAAATACACCAACAATTAATTTCGTTGAACCAAATAATTCATTATAGTTATCTTTTCAACGAATAATATTCTAGTTAAATTTAAAGTCATCGTTGTTACATAACCTAAAATTTTCTAAATTATAAAATTAAAAGGCGATATTAGTGATTTCTTCAAGAAAACTTCATCATCTTATTTGAAAATTGAAGATTTTTTACCTACCGTGGTTGCGAATTTCCAAAATAATTTAACAATTGCTGGGCGACATTGCTTTGTTGAAGCATGCTGATAGGAACATACGCTGGTTGAGCAATTATGACCATTGCAACTGGAGTTGGCTGATGCTGTGGAACCAAAAGTGGCTTCTTCATTAAAGGCTATAAATATTACAATACGAAAATTATTTAAAAAGTTACTTAAGGCCGAAAATATATAAGGTCCTTTTTATAGATTCTGAGTCACATGTTTTTGGCGCTTTTTTTCTAGAAATATGTATGAAATAGTAAAAAGTAAATAACAGGATTTTTCTTTGAATAAATCAATAATGTGAGTTAAAAACTTCGCAGTCCTCGCGCTTTTTTAAAATCAAACATCAAAATTAAACAAGTTTGCGCCAATAGTGCAATAAAAACTTACAAGCAACCAGTGAAATATATCTTTAGTATATTTATTATAACATTTTTTTGAAATAATTAAGTTATATGATGTTATTGCTGATAATTTTTGATTGTCTTGATGCTACTGAGAAGTGATTCTGAAAGTGAATTCATTCGTTTGTATCAGATAAGACTTTCAAGAAATAGTATGATACGGGCTAGCCATTAAGTAACGCCTAATTTAAGCACGAAATAAATTAAAGTCAAAAACTATAACAAGCTAAGTCTCTGCGCTATTGCATTATTAAATTTGCAAAATGTAAAAAATTAATTATAAATTTTCACTATTCCAAAAATTCTCGCCATTAGAAAAACGAATCTGTCTCTGTGTTTGTATGTGTAAAAAAGTATTTATTAAAATATTTTACCTCTTGCTGATGTTGATAGGGCGTAGCTTGTTGTAAATGCTGAGTTCTTGGTTGATACCTTTGTTGATAAATTACCTGTTCAGGTTGAAATTTATCTCCGTAATGTGTTATTTGTTGATAACTCAACAATTCTGGTTTTTGCTGTTGACCGATAGTATTTGCAGTATTAAATATCTGCTTTGGTTGTTCATCTTTAGAGCCTGCATCAGCTTTAGTCCAAGTAAAACAAAGGGACAATATTAACTGAAAATTAACAGAATTTCAAAAACTGAACGTACTTCATTTACACTTCTTGAAGTTTGCAAAAGTAGTTTTATGTCATTCCCTTATGAAATAATAAAAATGGTATAGGCAATATTTACTCTCCTGACCGTCCCGTTTGCCTCGGACATTCCACACTTTTGGAAAAAGAAAGTTTATAGACAAGTCTTAATTTTCTGACAAAATGAGGCAACAAAAGTGTTATTATTTACTTGCCCTAGAAGAAATATTTTGAAATGTTGAAATTAACTGAAATATTTATTAAATCCTTGGACAGTATAGGTAAACAAGTATGGATCAAATGAAATATGATGCCTATCTCTTCGAAGCAATAGGCCAGAAAGAGCAAATTTTTATGTAGATCTAAATATAAACATAACAATATAAAATATAACATTATCTGAAAAGTTATTGGAAATTTAAAAATACTCATCTAAATATCTAAATACTCTTAAATCCTTTGAAAGCTTTGTGGTATTAAATAGTCTTTGACATTTATTTTCGAAATATTTTCATTCAATATACCTCTAAAATTATTTGACAGTTTGTTTTATATTTGGGTGCTAATATATTATTGTTAGTAACAGTAAGTGAATGAATTTGGAATTCCAGATCCAAATGACCATGCGTCTCATAGCTGAGTCATTAAGGTAATGACTTTAATAAAACTTTTGGAAACTTTTTCTATCAAAAGTAAATACTTCAAATATAAATAACCACGGTAATGTGGGAGTACTGTATTTATGAAATAGTGATCTACATGTGACTGGTAACTGTAACCAATCTACATGTAGCCAATGTACAGGGTGAGTCAACGATTGAATGAAGTAGGTTTGTGCCTTTTCGGTGAAATTAATAAAGAAACTATATTTATTGTTTGATACAGTTTATTTTTACGCAAATTTTAAAAATATTTAGGACTCTACAGGGTGAGCCAAAAAACTAGGACAGCATAAAGTTGTATTTTTTTAAATAGAACACCCTATATACGAATCGTATTTTCGATTTAGCTTATAATTTTAAATCTTTTTTATTAAGGGTTTACTGTAACAAAACTTTATAGTTTCTAAGATAATTAAGTTTAAAGAAAAAAAGTCACATTTTCAAGCATCAATTCAATCCTAAATAACGTTTTCAATTTTGTGACAAATATATTCAAATTTGGAATTTGGTAAGGCCGAGGACAAGTTAACATAATTTTTACCTAATATTTGCAATAAAAGCTACAGGGTGTTGAACATATCGGCTCAAATTTGAACAAGTTTAAATGAATAAATATCTTTTTTTTTAAATGGTACACCCTGTATATTTTCATGTAATTTAATAGAGTAATAAAAACCCTAAAAGTTTTGTTCAATATATCCTATACCTATTTATAATAGTTTTTGAGAGATTTCAGTTTTTCTTATTTTCCATACTTTTTTACAGAAATAGTCTTCATTATCATAGTAGCCATGGCAAAAACAATGTAAAAGAACATTTTTCTGTGTGTCAAATTTATAACCGCAATCACTTCTTTTGGTTTTTATGTAGTGTAGTTTGGTTTTTTTTGCATTCATCTTATATTGTAAAATGAATTTTCCAAAGAATGAGTTAATAAATATGATTTATACAATAGAAGAGGCTCAAAAAAATTGCCTTCTTGCTCAAAGAATTTACAAAATGAAGTATTCTGATCGACGCCAGCCTAATACCCATACTTTTCAAAACTTAATGCAAAGATTTGATTCTTCTAGTACTGTTGATTATCCAAAACGTAAAGTGGTCAACAAACCAGTAACTAATGAAGAAAAAGAACTACAAGTATTGTTAAATGTTCAGGAAAATCCTTATATTGGTAGCCGTCAGTTAGCAGCATTATGTGAAACATCACAATCCACCGCTAATCGTACTACCAAGAAATATAGGTATCATCCATATCACATGGAATTACACCAAGAATTGCATGGACAGGATTTTGAAAGTCGTGTAAACTTTTATCGTACAATAAATGCGGAGATTCAATTAAATCCAAATTTATTATGCAAGGTAATGTTTAGTGATGAAGCTACTTTTAGAAGTAACGGTGCCGTAAATAGACGCAACATGCATTATTATGCCACAGAAAACCCATTTTGGATTAGAAAGGTGCAACATCAAAACCACTGGTCATTAAATGTTTGGTGTGGTATTCATCATAATCGAATTATTGGACCCCACTTTTTTAATGAACCACTAAATGGCCATAGTTACCTGAACTTTCTACAAGAAGAACTACCCTAACTGCTTCAAGGTCTCGATAGGGATGAGCTCGACAGTATGTGGTTTCAGCACGATGGTGCGCCTCCGCATTACCATCGTGAAGTTCGTGCGTTTTTGGACCAACGATATCCGCAAAAATAGATTGGACGTGGGGGTTTCATTGAGTGGCCTCCAAGGTCTTGCGACATCACTCCATTAGATTTCTTCCTATGGGGTTATATTAAAAATAAGGTGTATATTAATCCACCAACAACAGTGGAAGATATGCGAAACAGGATTAGGGATACCTGTAGAACAATAACGCCACTAATTTTTTCCAGGGTCCGAGAAAATCTGCAAAAAATACTAAATTTGTGCATTGCACAAGAGGGTCGTTTATTCGAACACTTATTAAACAGAAATAATTAATATCAGTATTTAATAGGTAATTTTTTTGTTTCAATTTAGTATAAAAGTAAATATGTATTTGCCTTGTCGTTATTGTTGTGTTAATTTTTTCACATTATGTTTAATTAAACTATTGCCGTTGTAATATAACGAATAATGTATTTCATCATATTTAACCACATTCTGTTTGTTTCTGTAGTTTCTTTTTATTATTTTACATGGCTACTATGATAATGAAGACTATTTCTGTAAAAAAGTATGGAAAATAAGAAAAACTGAAATATCTCAAAAACTATTATAAATAGGTATAGGATATATTGAACAAAACTTTTAGGGTTTTTATTACTCTATTAAATACATGAAAATATACAGGATGTACCATTTAAAAAAAAAGATATTTATTCATTTAAACTTGTTCAAATTTGAGCCGATGTGTTCAACACCCTGTAGCTTTTATTGCAAATATTAGGTAAAAATTATGTTAACTTGTCCTTGGCCTTGCTAAATTCCAAATTTGAATATATTTGTCACAAAATTGAAAACGTTATTTAGGATTGAATTGATGCTTGAAAATGTGACTTTTTTTCTTTAAACTTAATTATCTCAGAAAATATAAAGTTTTGTTACAGTAAACTCTTAATAAAAAAGATTTAAAATTATAAGCTAAATCGAAAATACGATTCGTATATAGGGTGTTCTATTTAAAAAAATACAACTTTATGCTGTCCTAGTTTTTTGGCTCACCCTGTAGAGTCCTAAATATTTTTAAAATCTGCGTAAAAATAAACTGTATCAAACAATAAATATAGTTTCTTTGTTAATTTCACCAAAAAGGCACAAACCTTCTTCATCCAATCGTTGACTCACCCTGTACATATAGTCAATCTATATGTGTCAGCATTGTTAGAATTACATGATTTTGCGAGGTGGTTAATTTTATGTAAAGCTTATCCCAGCAAAATATGTTGTTTAGGTGAATGCCTAAAAATGTTAAACACTATATTTGGTGTACTGAGCTACCAATGACGCTTTGAGAATACGAGTTTGAGGGGTAAAACACACAAAACTTGTTTTATTCATATTTAAATACCACTGTTAGCATTAAACCAAATATAAAATTTGACCCATCCGAGTAGTTTCCCTTATACTGCTTTTCGCCGCTAAATAACTAATATCATCATCAAACGGAGTGAGATTTCGATTATTGAAAACAAGAAATTCCAGAACGAATCATTGAGTCATTACACAGGTGATTTTATCAATATTAACAATTTGATAATGACTCTATGACAATTTGTGAACATTGCCTTTCAAATCGCACTAAAAAAGCTTTACGAGAAAAAAAGTATGAGTAACGCAGTCAAAAGCCTTGCTGAGGTCCATAAAAAAATCGATATATTTATTTTTATTATTTAAGTTATATACACATAATCTAAAAATTTAAAAGCCGTAGAATATGTAGACCGGCCACTGCAAAAGACATGCTGACAACGTTTAAGAATATTGAGTTGTTTAAGAAAGTTTACAATCTGGTCATAGTCTCTATTTCACATTAATAAAAATTATTATTATGAAAAATAAAATTTGGTAGAGCTTGTTATTCTCTGTTTTTTAGAATTTTTTTTTCAAGAATTTCATCTGGTATGAACCATTCCTCCGAATATTAATCAAAATTAGATAGTACAATATATCAGAAATTGGAAATCCTTTTGAAAGTTTTTGAAAGTATTTATGCTCGTTTCATCGTTAAAGCAGAATAACATTTTAATGCGCTTTGGCTTCGAGTTCTTCCAATGTACTAAATTTTTTATTGTTGGTGACGGAATTAAATAATGAATTATATTAACTTATCCCGTCACTAACTCCGTAATCTAAAATAATTTAGAGTTTAAAGCTTATACTTCATACATAACCATATTTTTCTTTTAGTAAAACAGTTGGGAAATATATTACTTTGTATGTATGTATGTGATAATCTTCAGTATCAGTATTTAGTTGTTTGTTTTTAGTTATCCTTTAAATTATTTAGATAATAAAATATAATTGTTAAGAAAGTATTATGTAATCTATTTCGTAAGGAAAAGTTGAATATATTACGGTATAGGAAGTAGTTTGTATAACAGCTGGCAGAAATATTAAATAAAATTAATGATATAGTTATTTTATCACTTTCTGAAAATATCCTCTAATTTATTCATTTTTGCGTACATATAAACATTATGTTTCCTAATGCCATATTATAAAAATCAATAACATTTAGCAGTCATTTTTAATATCCTAATTAACGCGCAGAGAAAAAATTAAAACAAATACATTACAAGGGTTCATCGGAGGGGAATTAACATATCAGAACTAAGATTTGTTATGTGATTACTGAATAACGTGATAATATTTTTATTTATACTTAGAATGATGTTAATAAATAGTACGAGTTCTTTTATTATTTATTACTTAAACTAGTATAAAATGCTAATCGGTACATCAACTCGAGAACAAAATAACTGACAAGAAAGTAAAAGCATGAATTTCCGGTTGCATATATTGTTATATAATTTTTAATATGTAAATAATATATAACAATATTTACCGATAAAAATAAGTTTTTAAATGCTCTTGTTGTTGATTAATTATAAACTTCGCATTTGTAGTAATTTTTAATACTTAAAAATACTCAAAGGAGTCAAGACAAGCAAAAAGACTGAAAGCACAATTATTGTTGTTTAAATCTACTGGTATGATCGAAGCGTCGTGCAATTATTTATATCGTCTATCATTCATAATAGAATAGTGCAATAAAAAGACTAAGTAGCAGTTTAGTGTAAGATTTTTCTTCCCAAAATTAGTTTTTGCTGGAATACATCTGTTTGAAATTGAAATAAAATTGGCAATAAATTAAGAGGGTTTGGGCTTTATTCTGCGCACGAATAAATAAAGGATAATATACAGATTCGGTTCAATTAAAGTTCGGACGCACAGTTTCTATCTTATCATCGAACTGTTATTTTAAGACCTAAAATAACATCTTTGTACAACAAAACATTTTACACAGTGGAACATCGACACTAACGGCTAATTTTGATCGATAAAACAGTGTTATGATAGAGTTAACCACCTGTGTTATATTTTAAAATATTAATAATGCAAGCTTAAATATTTCAATCAGAGGAAACCTTTACAAAAAATACTCAAATATAATTTTACTTTTAAACAGTCTTGTAAAATATAATTAGCGTCAGCAAGTATACTTTTAGGCTATTGACTATCTACTTGAGAAAGGAACTAGAAAGTTAAAGTATTTTCATTGTTTCATACATTCAATTGACCTCCAAATATGATAAAATCACAAGGTGCTTTTTTGAGATTAAGGTAGATGTGTCAACTTTTCGGTTTTTTGAGTTTTACTCGAAGACTGCGCATTTTTCTTAGGTATGTGTCTATAGAAATACATCCCAATAACAAAATTTAAAAAAGCAAAAAATGAATTAAAAAGAAAATTTCCCCATAACTTTTTTCTAAGTGAAGTCAAGTATACCCATTGCTTTACGAAAAGGAAAATTAACGTCACTCTCGTTAAAATGAGTCTCTGCAGAAGTCTATACGATGAAAAGTAACCAAGATAAGGCGTCTCTTATTTAATGAATAAATTATTTATTATTATCAATTTTCAAGCCATACAATAAAGTTACGATGCATTCAGATGCAGAATCGACGTCTTCAGGACTTGCATTTTTGCTCAAAAGTACATCAAAATATATTAATTTTTATCATTAAAAACCTTAAAACAAATTTTTCATTGAATAAAGCAAAATTTTCACGCAAAAATATAAAATTACATAATATGTGGCAATAGTTATAATAATCCTAAAAACTTGACAATTTTGAGAGGCCATTTCTCAGCTACAATTAACGGTACAAACTTCGGCTTGGGAATATTTTAACGGGCGTGATCTCTATACCTAAATTCATTTACAAACAAGTTGTAGGACGAAATTTGAAAAAAAAAAGATAAAATTTGCCAATATCGAGAAAAGTAGCACAGTTTAAAAAGCCATATCTCGATTGCTGCAGTAGCAATGCCTATAACTAACTATATGAGCTTTTATAAAATACTACTTTTTAGGCTTCATGAGGTATCGTTTCGAATAAAACTTTCATTATCTACAATTTTTCTGTAGAAATATACTTATGAAAAATGTATAGTTTACAAGTAAAGCTCAATAAACTAAAAAGCTGACAAATATATCTTAATCTCAAAAACACACCCCTTAATTTAGTAGCACTTTGTAATTGTGTCATATTTTGAGGTCAGTTGAATGTCTGAAATAATGGAAACACTTTAACGTTTTAGTTCCTTTTACCTTTCTTTTTTCCGACATAGTCTATAGCCTATATCGTCATATTAAGCTAGAGTACAGTGATTGATTTATTGAGTGAATGATACAGCTGGCCAGGTTTGAGAAGGCCGCACACTGCAGACCTGTTGTGTCGTAAGTTATATCTATTCTAAGTGAACAGGTTGGTTGTCTTAATCAGGTTTAGTAGTCTGTTAACTAGTGTGTCCTTTGGATATAAGACTTTCGGATTGATCAATCCTAGAAATTGTCTCCAGTGGGTCAGAGCTTCATATTCAAAAATATGTGAGGCTGTTTCGTCATCTTCGTCACATAGGATACATTCTTCATTATAGATGCACACTGTGTATAGATGTTTCCTTAAACTACAGTTGCCGGTTATGAGTCCTGTTACCAACCAAATCTGTTGACTGCTTAAAAGCAGAATTTCGCAACTTAATTTTCCAGATGGTTTGCTCAGCAATAGTTAGCTATATCTGTGATCCCGATAGTGAGTCTGGTGTTGATAGTTTATTCAGCAGGACAATCACCTACCTTAGTAAAGTCAAATACTGATTCCGTTTCAATAAATGTGGAACAGTTGGTATGCTTTATCATTGCCTATGATGCTCTTGCGTCTGGGTACTAACTGATTTTGATTGATATAAAGATGCAACTAATATGCCCCTTAAAAATAAACCGTTTTCTAAAACTATTTTTTTCAGAATTCATTTAAAATAGTCAAAAATAGAAAAAAGGAAGTCCTCTATTCGTTTAACCAGTCTAGATAATATGATGTCAGCCACAAGGATAGCACTTAATAATCATTAAGCAATGGCTCTAAAAGAATTCTGAACTCCTAGAACAACTTTCTTAAGACTAATTATAGATAATTTGAAAGCACATATAACATAAGCCAGTGTCTCTGTAACTAGATTTTGGTGCCGTACTGTTAATGTTCTGCCGCATACCTGTCATTTTCTTCAACTGTTAAACAAATCGGTTTACTCACCTTACAGTGCAATTGTGTCCTCTTATTTTATAGAACCCATATCAGAAACCGTTGTGTTAATATATAACTAGGAGCACAAAATGAAAGAAAAAATGTTCAGTTAAGGCAGAAATCCACGAAAGACACAAAACATTTGCAAACGAAATCAACCTTAAAATATTTTGAGTGAATTCTTAAATCGCGCACGAACAAACATCGTTGACAAATGTTTTTGAATGTTTTCCGACGTTCCGACCGTAGTCGGTACTCCAAAGGGTGTTCGCAGAATGTGTACTGTCGTGCGCGTTAAGTGCTATTTCAAACTAGTCTAGATATGCAGTTCTAATCACACACTGTGGGACAACGAAAGATATTGGCAAATTTAGCATTTATTTGCAAACATTTCAGTGAAAACACAATATTCACAAACAACAAAAAACATTCGAGAACAGTTGCAAGTGTTTGACCTCCTTTGTTCTAAATGATTGTTAGGTGAATTTTCGCTTTTACCTTACCAACAACTCCTGATGTAAAGGAACGTGATGGAAAATTACAGAGGTCATCAAATTTAGGGGTCTTAAATCCTGTCTGGGCTATGCGTTAACCAATATTGGTTACGATTTTGATGTAGAATTCGTATTTTTCACACAATTTTTTTTGTTAACTCTCGTTTCTATCTGTTGTTTGTTTGACTACAACCATATCGTATCCACCCTTTTTAGTTTTTACAACTAAACGTGGAATTAGTAATTGTTTTTCTTGAGGTCCGTTTGAAGAATGATTATTTTGATACTTTTAGGTTAGAATATCTCAAACTGCTTACGTGATTGCCAATTTCGGATTTGGACTCAGTGCAACAAATGACGTAGGGAATGATTTATGTTAAGAATAGCAATAACGTTGTAGGTCCGTGTTATTGGTACTAATCGTCAGCGTGTACAAAAATCGAAAAATAATTTTTACTTCTAACGATTAAAAAACCTACAATGACAAGGATAATAAAATCTGAGGATGAAAGTGAAAACGAAATAATTCTAATATAAACTCAAAAGATAAGACTAGTGTGAAGGAAAAGATAGGCTGATATCAATTTAGATATTTCATAACCAGAAAAACGAAGTATGGTTTTGGTAAAATTCATTAAAAGAAAGTTCACAGAATGTTTTGTTGAACAGGTTGGAAAAATAGGTTGAAATAGTTTATTATTTTAATGAGAATGAGAAGAAGCGATGGTGAAAACACATTTATTTTTCCAGAGAAGCCAGGCATCTTTCAGATACTAAAAAACAAGAACTACAACTACAGCTTAAGATCTTTTTATGCACATTGTTGCCTTTAAAACGTCGATTAGAATTTTTTGCATTTTATGTATGGTTTTAATGTGAAACTTAATTTTTCTAATTATTTCGAAAGCGATTTTGACGTAAAATCTTTTTGTTTGTCCATTTTCGAGATAAAAAGAAAGATTTTGGACGCTGTGACTTTCAAATACTCCTTGACGCATATAAAAATCATTTTGTATTAAAATACTGAAAGCAAATCTTAACGTAAAATCTTTCATCTATTTTTTGACATCAAAATCAAAATTTCGTACAACTTGTCGTTCAAATGACCTTGACGCACTTCAAGGTCCGTATGTATTAAGATGTTAAAAGTGAATCTAAAAGTAAAATGTTCCAACCTGTCCATTTCCGACATATAGAGAAGAAAATATTTTGTACAACTTGACCTTCAAATGGCCTCATCTTACCTCAAAATCAAACTACATAAAAATTCTGAAAAGTTTTTTGAACGTAAAATCTATCATCGTTTCATTTCCAAGATCAACCTAGGGCTCTTGGGCAATAAAAGATTAATTACCATATGACCTTGAAAATGATATTGAAGATCATATATATGGTCACCTTAAAATGACTCTCCATGTAGTTTCCAACTTTTATATAAAACGTTTCGACTGAAAATGTCTTCGTGCTAATACTTTTATCATATAAGTTAAAACGAGGCACTAGGAAATCAATCTTACAAAGTCTCTCACATCAAATCAGGCCCGCATATCATCCATACTGAACCGCCAATAATCAAATCATCGCCTGACTGTTTTTATAACTTTTGGTTGGTTCTGACTGGTTTGTGATTTCTCTGCGAACAGGCCTTACAACAACTGCTTTGTATAAATATTGCATTTCTGAGATTATATTTGGTGAGATATCACTAAAATTATCCTTTAATATTCTAATAAAATTCATAATATTTATTATTGTAAAAAAAAATATTTAAGAGATATACATTTTTAAAGTTGGATGTTTCAATAGTCGCAAGTCAAGTCAAAGTCAATCTAATCTGCACAACAAACAATCAAAATACAAAAAACTATTAGATTAAGAAATATAAGGATATATTATAATATTCAATTGTGATTGGATACAAGGTAATTGGTGGCATAGATTTTTAGCATTTATTTTTTAGTTCAACTGAAAGTTCATCAAATTTTAATTTATTTATTTATATAAGATTATCAAAAAAGAACGCAATAAATATGTCAGCAAAACTGAATTTTTAACTCAACATAATACATATACTACATTAAAATTCACCTTCATAAGCGAAAAAGAAAGTAGCATTGCAAATGCATATTTTTGGAACAAACGTCTTATATCTTTATAAATATTCAGATCATACATTTGAATTTGTGTCTAATTTAAATACTTTACAAGCTCCTAATATCGGAAAAATTATATTTAGTATATTTAACAGACTTTGGCGATCAAATGGCGAAAAACCTACTTAAACGACTTCTATGATCCCGTATTAGTCTCCCATTTTTTTTTTAGAAATGCTGGAGCCTCCAAAAACTATTATTATCCAATAAATCATCTGTCACAAATGGTCAAGGTGAAGAAAGTGTCCTTTTTCAAATATTAATATATAATGAGAGAGAGGTGAGAATTTTTCTAGTTTAAATATTAGTTTAACATAATGACATTTGACATAAAATTGTACAATATATTAAAAAAAAAATGAACTGGAACAAATGAAGTAAGAGTTTTTCCTTTTAAAACTGGTCTTAAAATAAATTTATTCGTTAATACCTGTATGTTATAAGAACGCAGATAGTCGGTCAGCCCAACGTGCTATCTACCTAACAGCGGAGTATTATAAGATTAAGGAAATACTAACTCTTGTACTTTTCTGTACATTTTCAAAGGTACTCTTGTATTTATATCAAATGCCTCTATTTATAAGAATAAATCTATAATTATCTCAGATTTTCTATGGCTTGAAAACGAACTCAAGATTTTTATTAAGAGCTAAAACAAAATTGTCAATCAATAATCATGATTTACTTTCTAACATCAATACTGCGTCAGTTTATTATGGATCATTGATCGTGAGTTTCCTTGTATCGTTAATCAAATGAAATTAAAGAAATTTTGGTGGGGAGAGCTAACATGTTACCAATTTAATGAAATATTTATATATAACTTCCAAGTTCGTATACCAAGATTAGAAAGAAAGATAATGATTAATTCACTTTTATTTCTAAGTAAACTAATAACACATTCAAATCAGTTACTTTCACCTGAAAATGGTGACGTCAGGCTGACCGTTTTTGACAGAAATTGGAATAATCATTAAGATTAACATGCACTGAATGTAGTGGGGGTTAGTGACATTGACGTTTCTTGTACATTTTGAATTTTATATTAGCAACGATAATAAAAATAATATACTTTTTTATCTTTTGAGGATGATATTTTAAATTTTAATGCCATTGGTTAAACAATAAATCGTATTACTATTAATTTTTAAATTAATATTTACCCACAAATATTATAAAGCAGGGATGTTATCGAGAAAAATAATTGTAATAGTTTTCAGAAAAAATGATGAGTAAGATATTGTTTAATAGTCAATTTGTGATTTTTTTACTACAAAATTTATGAGCATACGACAAAAATTAATTTTCAGTTGGATGAGCGTAGAATGCCCCATACATATAATAGAAAAGTACCAGTATTACAATTAGAATCGGATTTAAAAAATATGTGTTTAAAGTACCCCAAAATCCCCTTTTTCAAATCTGTTATCTTGAACCCTTTTTTCTGATATTGGCTTAAAAATCAAATGTCATTATGTTATTTAAGGAAAGATATTTTAACTAAGAAATTCTAAGAACCTTTTAGTTGACAGAAGAAATGCCGACACAATACCTTAATATCCAAGCACAATTATCTTCAAAATAGGTTTTATTCCAATAATAAAAATAAATCCTTTTCGTACAGTACAGTCCTTTAAAATCATCCTGAAATATATGCACATCATTATAATCCACTGATATCAGATTATCACTTACACTCAGCCGTACGATGCCTTTCATATTTCAGCACGCGGATAAGCAGATGAATCAAAACACTATCACCTAACAGAACGAAATGCAGCCAAGCTTAAAACCCCTCTCTTATTTATAGTGATATACATACTCGAATTTTTTTACGTTTGGAAAGGTCCTCTAGTCTCGTACAAGAGCAACTCCCCAGCATAAACCATTTGAGAAAAAGTACTTTCTTTCAAGGTTACACATATTCGTGTGGGATTTTTTTGTTATAAAATTCTTAAAGTAGTTTAATATGCCTATGTCATAATATGCTTAAAATGAGGTTTAAGTTAAGTTACTTAAACTTTGTCAGTAAAAATACATCATTTTGTCCCTACTAAAATGATATTTAATAGTTTTTTTGCAAATTTTCTTGCAATACAGCTACTTTTACATCCATGTATAAAAACACGTTTTTATTTATTGCGGGACATTCCTTTATACTTAAAGGTTTGGGGGTCTGAAACACAGAAAGGACTTAGTGTCCAAATCAAGACATGTATTTTTGAAAACCTCTAATTTACTTCTAAATTAGGTATTTTTTGTAGGTGATAGTTTTCGACGTCCTTCATAATTTTGCTTACAGAAAGTAATACTAAATTTTTAAAAAATTTCAAATTTTTGGATGGATACTTTAATGTGTATTAATTATATCATAATTTCTTTTGAATTGTAAAAGAAAAAGATATTTAATAAGTGCACCTAATTTTTTAACTCGTTAAATAAGATCTTCAAAATTATTTTACTTTTAATAGTTAAAATAGTAATCAGTAGTTTTGACAAAATTCCTTTGAGAGTTTTTTTTAATTTATTTATTCGTATTTGAATGTATAACATGCAAGCTTGAATAGTTAAATCGGGCATTGAGGGATTCCATAGTATGAATCCGTACAAAATAATTATTCAAGAATGAAACTAGCCAGTTAATAGCTTCAATTCCTAAAAATTGAATTTGAATATATATAAAGAAAATTAATGTAAATAAATTAATATTTCAAATAATTTTATAACTCTAAATTTACTTATTTACTTATCACTTTTTTGAAGTCGGCGCCACCGGAGTTATTTTAAAATTAATTCTGGGCAAATTACTATTTGTTTCATAAAACTAGAATATTGTTTACATAGCTTTGATTTATGTTCCATTTCTGGTTTTCCTAGTTAGACAAGACACCCTGTCTTTGTAAAGTTTATAAGTATTTCCCATAAACTTTCAACTGTTTAACAGTGTATTCCGCTGGAAGCTTTATTATACACAGTATCATTCAGCATTGCATATTGATGCTATATTGGGAACCAGTGATTTAAATGCGTATCTTCTATGAAAAATGCTGAATATGAGAAAATCATAGTTCGAAGACTCTTTGAAATATTTAGTAGAACTTCAGCATGGTTTGAGATCAACAGAAAGAGAAACTGTGCTTTTTAAGCGACTTCTAAAAGAATAAGGTTCTCAGTTCGTCGACTATGTATGTTTTTTTTTATGTATGTACACCGATTACTCCGGAACGGCGGCACCGATTCGAATGAAATTTTTTACGTTATGTTCAGGAAGTTGCTACGGTGGTCCCATATGTTTTTGGATGAAGTTGTTGTAGTAAAATTCAAGATGATGCTGACAATATGGCGGCCAAAAAAAATTATTTTGTCCAATTTTCTTCAAAATTGGTATGTGGGAATTTTCTGGGTCGTACACAATGAATCTGACATTATTTTTTAAAAATTCGATATGGCGAAGCCAATATGGCCGACAAAAAATTTTTATTTTTTCCGATTTTCTCCAAAATTGGTGTGGGGGAGTTTTCGGGGTCGTACATAGCGAATCCAAAATATTTTTAAAAAATTCAATATGGCGGATCCAATATGGCTGCCAAAAAAAATTGGTACAGGGAAGTTTTTGGGGTCGCACATAACGAATCTAAAATTATTTTTTTTAAAATCAGTATGGCGTATTCAATATGGCAGAAAAAAAATAATTTTGTCCGATTTTTTTCAAAATTGGTATGGGGGAGTTTTTGAAATCGCACATTACGAATCTGAAATTATTTAAAAAAAAATAAATTTGGTGGATCCAAGATGGCGGATTAAAGATTCTACATATCTCGATTTTGTCTAAAATGAGTATTGGGGAATTTCTGTTAGGGTTAATTACGAATTTAAAATATTTTTTGAAAAACTCAATCTGGCGGATTCAATTTTTCGATTTTCTCCAAAACTGATATATTGGGTTCTTGAGGGTGTAAACTATGAATTTAAAAGTATTTTTTCAGGAATCAATATGGCGCATCCAATATTGCGGACTAAAAATTTTATATTTTTCGATTTTGTTCAAAGGTGGGACTGAATCGTTTTTGAGGATGTAAATAGCGAATATAAAATTAATTTAAGAAAGTCTAATTTGTCAGATGCAATATGACGGTTTGGAAATTTTAAATTTCCGGATTTTATCCAAAATTGGTATTAGGGGGCTTTGAAGGGTTTAGATTTAGATTAGATTTAAACGTTAAAATTATTTTTTTGAAATGCAATATGGCGGATCCAATATGGTGGATTGAAAATTTTACCTTATTCGCATTTTTTCAGATTTGGTTAGGGGGTTTTCGGGGTCGTGCATTACGAATATGAAGTTAATTTTTTACAACTGTTAGGTTGGTAAGATACAATATGAGGGACTTAAAATTTTACATTTTCCTATTTCGCCTAAAATTTAGATTGCGGGGTTCTTGGAGCGTATACACCCTCAATATGCAGTATAAAATATACTGGGCTAAGAAATTTACATCTGAAGTTCTTTAAATATCGATATTGGAAGGTTTTGAGGCCAATATTACCAATCTCAAATTAATTTGAAATTTAAGATGGTGGATTTACTATGACAGTATAAATATTTGTTTGACACAATTTCACTGGTATTTGGAGAACTCTAAGAATTACAGAATTTTTAGTGATTCATTTTAGAATGATTTACAACTTTGGATAAAACGGGTACTTTTTTGCCACCTTGGAGTCATTGCGAGTTACACTAATCTCATTTAGTACTTAGTTCAAATATTTTATGGATATCGTAATGAATTCAAAACTAAAAGTCGAAAAATAACATTTTTATAAAAAAATTGAACCGACTTCTAAAAGTGCGCTAAAAAGTGAAAAATAACTGAAAGTTTTTATATGAAATTGAAATTTTTGAAGTCGGCGCCAAATTATTTTTAAATGAAACTACAAATAAACTATTTTTAATCTGTTTATGGGCATCATATTTTGTCAGGTATTAGTTTGGCGCCGTCTTCAAAAATTTCAATTTCATATAAAATTTTTTAGTTATTTTTAACTTTTTAGCGCACTTTTAGAATTCGGTTCAATTTTTTTATAAAAATTTTATTTAGTAATATTTACATTCAAATAATAATGAGGTTATTTTTAGCAAATATAGATATCAGTAAAAGGCAGCGTGATCTGAAACGTTTTGTTAATTTTATTTAAATTTTTTATCTCAATGCAGTTAGCTATTACTCCAGGCCTTCTGTTAAAAAATTCGTCAGTCAGTTTTTTTTCCTGGATAACTAAACAATATGTAAAATTGTAAAATTCAGTTTTTCACTTGTCAAATTTTTCATTTTAAGAATGAAAAAATCTTTAATTTGAGCTTATACAAATGAAAATCGGTTTATTATTTACCAAGATTGCTGCAAGAAATAGCTATTTTTTCGATAATTGATAAATTGCAATTATACAATAGTTTATAAGCTATTATTTATTTTAGATTTCCAATTTTTAAATAATTTTTTAAGACGAGAACTACGATATAAGGAAAGAAACGGATCGATTAAATATATTTTAAGAACGTTGTAAATAAGGGATTCGTTTTTACTTATAAACAAATAGGATTTCTTCACAACCATAAATGTGATTGAAAAATTTTTTCATTTTTGTTTAGGTGGTATTTCTGTGGAAATTTTAAGCTCTTCTCACTAGGTACTTTAGGTGCCAAGGTAATTTTTTTTCAATAAATCGCTGTACCTTAGTTTATAGAGAGACTTGAAATTTGGGGCATACACAGAAGAATTATATTACATTTGGCCCGGGCATTCCATTTTGAAACTTAAAATTAATTTTAACAGAACTTGGAGAGGTTGGAATTGTAGAGGGGGAAGGACATATTTAGGCATAAATGTTTCAAGATGTAAAGCTAATTTTTTTCCTGCATAAATAAGCAATGTTCAAGTTTGGACAATTCAACTTGTCCTCTGTAAAATGTTCCTCTTGCATTGTAGGATAAACTGCTCAATACAAAAAGTTGTGGGTATTAAAAAACATTTAATTTGAGTTATTGCACATCAAAATTGCTGGGAGCATGTCGGGTAACTACTCCCCCCACCGCTGCTAGATTAAGATTTCGCTGCAGCGAAGCACTCATTTCTGAGCTTAATTTTTATAACATTTAATCACATTTTCACCAAGGTGCTCTTGTATTCGTAAAACATAAGTATTTTTCTGTGTATGCTATAAATTTAAAGTTTTAATATAAATAAATCAAAGAGCAGCGATTAAAAAACATTTTAACTTCTAGGGTACCTACCGATACGAATCTGGGGTTAAAATTTACAGAAAATACTGCCTATAGGATTACGAAAAGAATTCGTTAATCGTATTCATGGTTATAGAAAAATTCTTTTTATTTCTAAGTAAAGACGTCTTCCATTTTCATAACAATTGTTTAGCTATTATATTGCACGTTATTGATCAATTTCTTTACCTATGTCAGTTTACCAAAATATATTGCATTTTTAAACACGTCCCTACCTATGTTGATTTATGTAGATCAATTACTTAAAAATAGGACCACTGGGATAAACAACAGCAATAAGCTCACAATTTGTTGGACGGATCAAACTGAATTTTTTTTACACTTTAAAATGACATAACACGTCATCTGTTTCTACTATTACAAAAGTTATCAATTACTGCAAAAACAGCGTTTTTTTGCACTTATGTCGATAAATCATAAGTCGACTTTAACATGTAGAATCTCATATTAGGTGGTTTTTTAATACCATAAATTAGCATATAGAATTATTCCTTGAAAGACGGGCCACTCTGAAGCGCCCCAAACTCAAAAGATTGGCCTGTCTATGTATCAGAGGTTTCATGAGGAGCACCTCAACAATAGCCATGGAAACAGTACTAAACCTTCCTCTCCTTGATATAACAATCAAGGCTGAGGCGAGAATGGGGGCTTACAGGCTGGAAAGAAAGAACGTCTGGTGGACTGGACCTATCCTCGGACGCACCAGCATCATGGGCGTGGTAACAAACTCCTTACTAGAAATGTGCAGTGAAACCATGCCAAGAACTTACAATTTTGACAGACCCTACATCATTCAGCTTGCCTGGAGGGCGGAGTATATCCGAACAGTGAGTCAGCGAGGAAACTTTGCCTGGTAAATAGACGGGTCCAACACTGGCCATGGCATAGGCGCCGGAATATGGAAGGATACACTCAGACTACACTATCGATGTCTGTTTTCGGGAGAATTTGAGAAAGAGTTACAGGGCTGCTCATCTTCTCTGATAGTCAGGCAGCACTGAAATTTATAGCGTGCAAATAACCTCAAAACAGCTTTGGGACTATCTTCAAAGCCTTCTTGCTCTGGCAAAATACAACATGAGTCCCAAGGCACAAAGGCGTCCCGGGTAGTGAAGAAGCGGACCAACTTGCAAGACAGAAGTCTGTCACTCCATTTATTGGACCAGGGCCAGTATTTTGAGTCACAAAGGCTGCTATTCGTGATTAGTTGTCCTGATGGACAAATCAACACCTGACCCTCTAGAACCACATTGCAGGCCACAGGCATAGCAAGCTATTACTGAGCAGACCATCCATCAAACTAAGCCGTGAAATTCTGGGTCTAAACAGACAACAAATCCGGCTAACGACTGGACTTATAACTGGCCACTACAGCTTGAGAAAACATCTACATACTTTAGGTATTTGCAATGAAGAACCACTATGTAGACTATGTGATAAAGAGGACGAGACGATTTTACACATCACCTTCGAATGCGAATCTTTGGCATTCTGAAGACATCTTCAGGAATTAATTCATCCAGAAGGCTTATACCCAGAAGATAAATTAGGGAGCTGGCTGCTAAACCTGATCAAGGCAAATAACTTGTTCATCCAGAACCAATACAGCAAGCAACTCAATGAGTTTGGAAGACTGCAATGTAAGGGCCTCTCAATCCTGCTCTGTTGTGTCATAAAATCTGCATCTACATCTACCTCTCTTTGATTACATCATTAATAATTTCTTAATCGTGGGTAGATCTGCACATCGGCATTTTTTCTTTTTTAATTGAAAATTAATAGTTTATGATCAATTAATTAATTATTTAAAACCTATTCCCGATTTCTATGGATAGAACTTATATAACTTAACTTTTTTAAGATTAGCACTTGTATATACAAATATTTAATAACTTACAAAGGAAATAGAAGTGGAAATATGTGTAGTTACTTTTTAATAAATGCCCCATAATGCACCACTTTAATAAGTAGAAATCGTCATGAACCAAGCTGTGCACACGCAAAGTCGGCTTTGTAAGTTTAGGTTAATGACATAGCATGACAATTTATAATTATAAATTTCATTTTCACTCTCTTCCTGTAAGAAATTCTCGACACACATGATAAAAAGATAATGATATCTCCACGGCATTTATGTCGTTATCTAGAATGATATACCATGTAGTTATTATTCAATTAGTTAAAATCATATCAAAGTAAATCAATTCTAGTGCATTTTTAACAAGTGGTCGATTTATTTCTAAAAGAGATTAAAAATAAACTTCCACTTTAAAACATTACTGAGCTTAATAAGAGAAAATTTAATCAAACTCGAAAAGATAAAACTGTAACTTGAGATGATTTATAAAGATTTCTTGTTTACAGAATTAGAACAATGATATTTGGATTATTACTGTTTCTTCAAAACGAAGTTATTAGTCCCTAAAATTCGATTTGAAAAATCGTGAGAGATAAAAACCCGTAACATTATATTATCAGAAAAAAAGTGTCGGTATAAAAACTTGCGATTTGACATGAAATACGGTAAAGAGGTTGATCTGGTTCGAAACTGCGATACTAAAAACTGCTTAAAATATTTTCTTAAATATTATAATTGCTCTCTGTACTATAACTTTCAAGATTTCTCGTTTATATTACGAAATAATTGTAAAAAATTATTTAAGTTTAATACTCTTCTAAAAATACGAATTATTAAAACAGATAATGTAAAACACACACAATATTAATATGTTATTTTATTATTATTTTCGATGTACTTCTCAGACTTACTCTAAGAAAGCTAATATTCTATAAACTTACTCTAATTTACCAATTTTTCTGTGAAACCAAAAATAGTGTAAATTTATTTGCAAATTGATCACAGTGTAATAAAATATTTATGAAAGTGTTTTGTAAAAGGTATATTTGCAGTAAAACAAGTCGTTAAACCAAATTGGGCTAAAAACAGATATTTAACAAGTTTTTTATTTTTTTTTATTAGATTATAAATAATATTTTTATAACATGGGTACTAAAAATTTTATTAATACCGTGTAATCCATGCACCGATGATCATTAGAAACTGAAGCGAAGAAATCTAGACATTCCTTGTTATCTTGACCTTAGTACTGAAATTGGGATGTTCTTATTATCTTAAGTTTCCATTTTACCTAATTCAAATATTTCATTCATTCTTTTTTGTAATTAAATTTTTTAAGATGTTGTCCTTCCAAAATTTCGTCAGCCGCATTAGAACTCTGACCTTCTGTTTCTATTTAGCTGAGAAAATATACATTTTTTGCAAGAAAAAATTAACAAAAATTAACTTAAAATAGCTGTTTTTCTAGGAAGAGCAAAAGAAAAATAATTTTCATAAAAGGGTCTTCCTAGAAATGGTTTACATAAACAACGAATCACTTCCATGAACAAAGAAGAGATATAGAAAACCTCAGCATAATATATAACTACTTATTACAACTAGAAATCAATGGAAATCGGTCCCACACTGTTCAATTTTCTGAGTCATAAACTTTTTAGTCACTGTTCTGAATGTTTCTTAATTAAATTAGACAACTTTTCTTCTTCTTCTTCTTCTTCTTCTTCTTCTTCTTCTTCTTCTTCTTCTTCTTCTTCTTCTTCTTCTTCTTCTTCTTCTTCTAGGTAGAACCAAGTTCTGTTATCTACACAATGCCTCATCGATCCTCGTTTGACGTCGAAATCCAGCTGTCTCTCCATCTTTCGGGGGGCCGTCCAGGCGGCCGTTTAGTGTTTGGTTTCTCTCTCATCACGGTTTTTGCTAGTCTGTCATCGTCCATTCGTTCCACGTGATCTCTCCACTGCCTACGACGGTTTCGAACCCACTTCACAACATCCCCCACTCCGCTGTCCTCGCGTATTTTTGCGTTTCTTATTCTATCTCTTAAACTTGTTCCCGTGATCATTCTCAGCGTTTTCATTCCTTTAGTTCTCATAATTTGTTTTGTCTTTGTTGTTTCATTTCTTGTTTCTGTGCCGTAGGTCAGTATCGGTCTTACACAGACCTTGTACATTCTTGCTTTGCTCTCAACCGTCATATGTTTATTGCTCCAGATTGTGTCTCTTAGTTGGCCTGATATCATGGCCGCTTTGTTCGCCTGTGTGCGTACTTCTTCCGTTACTGCCCTGTTAGTTGTTATATGTGCTCCCAGGTATTTAAACTTCCCAACCTGTTCGATACGTTTGTCATCAACCATTAGTTTGCATCTTACCGGTTCTTTTGCTATTACCATTGCTTTGGTTTTCTCCACAGATATTTTCATATTATACTGTTTGGCTGTTCGATTGAGATGGAAAAGCATTCTTTGTAAGTTGTCCTCGCTATCTGCTGTCAAGGCAACATCATCTGCAAAGCATATAATCTGAACGGTGTTGTGTCCCACTGGGTACCCAATATTTGTGCTTTTTACCTCATCAATGATTTCATCCATGATTACATTGAAAAGTGTGGGACTTAGGCTATCACCCTGTCTTATTCCTATGGATAGTGGGATTTCCTCTGTTAGAGTGTTATTTGTTTTAATTACCATGGTGTTTTTGGAATTCATTTCGTATATTGTGCGTATGATTGCTTCGTCTACTTGTTTTCTTCGCAGTAGTTCTGTTATGTCTTCCAGTTTGACTCGGTCGAACGCTTGTGTAAAGTCCACAAAACAAATGAACAGCGATTTGTCGTATTCGAGAGATTTTTCAACCAGCTGTCTGATAATAAATATACCGTCGATAGTAGAGCGGAAAATTTTTGCCTTTTAAAATATTTCTTTTCATATTATGTGATCTTAATGTTAAGTGCTAATGACTGTACCTGTTGAACAAAACCTGGATTTTCATATGTACTCACTTTGGTAGGTCTTTTTTCCTTATTTTTATTTTATAAGAATAGAATTAAGGAAAGTTATATTCTCTTTTGTAGAAGTCCTGATGAAGAGAATAAAATTTCTCCAAAGCTAGACTAACAAAAAAGAGTTTTCTTTTCTGGCCAACCATCCTTTTGACTGCAGCCTCTCAAAAGTGCCTTAAACCTCACGGTTTAATTGGCTTATATATATATATATATATATATATATATATATATATATATATATATATATATATATATATATATATATATATATATGTAATCGAAGGTTTTCGGGCATCCCGTGTATGTGCTGAGTCCCTCTCAGGACTGTAAGGCAGCTGACGTTTCGGTGAAATCTCATTCACCATTTTCAAAGCTCACTGTATGGCGTTCGTTATCTGGCAACATGGGGAAGAAAATCTTAAAAGTTTCCTGGAACACATAAACAGTGTACATCCCAAAATTAAATTCACCATGTAGACAGAATAGGAAAGAGAACTACCGTTTTTGGATATCCTACTGAAGAGAAAAGAGGATGGCTTGCTTTCGCACACTGTCTACCGAAAGCCCACTCACACCAACAGGTACCTCAACGCCGATTCACATCACCACCCCGCCCAATTATTTGCAGTAGTGAAATCACTTGCGTTTCGATCGCAGTCCCTTACAGATCCAGAAAATTATCACAAATAGATGAACATACTGCAAGACGCCCTAACAAAGAACGGTTATAAAAAAGAACATATAGACAAGCCTCTAAAAAACAAACACTTGGCCCCAAAAAATCGCGAAAACCAAGAGAATAGCTCCAAAGCTTTTGTTCCTTATGTAAAAGGCACCACAGACAAGAATTCTCAGGAGACACAACATTGAGACCATTTTCACCACAGACCGTAAAGTAAAGGATCTCTTGCCAACACCTAAAGAAGGAATCCGTCTAGAAAATCAGGGAGTGTACGAAATTCCATGCGGAGAATGCAGCTCATCTTACGTAGGTCAAACCAACCGTAAAATAAACGCCAGAAGAGACGAACATATGAACGCTGTCAAGCAAAAAACAACTTCTTCAGCTCTGGCCCAACACTGGTTAAACACAGGACATAAGATAAATTTCTCGGGAACAAAAATGCTATCGAGATGTGAAAACCTGTCCACAAGAGTTATAAGGAAACCCATTGAAATTGCAAAGAGGCCAAACAACTTAAATAGCAGAGATGACAGCCAACGTGTGCCTAATACTTCGAAAAATCTGTTTACAAAACATCAACCAGTACCACTTAGTAACGAAACAGATTACAACTCGGCAACGCAACCCCAAACACTGGCAACAGGGTCGATGACGCACAACAGGTCTCGCAACCTGATGGGCCGGAACCATTCGGAAAACGAACGCGTCCGACACGCACACGGTACCGACAGCATATATATATATATATATATATATATATATATATATATATATATATATATATATATATATATATATATATATATATATATATATATAAGAACTGCCACAATCTATTCCTCGGAAAATATACTGGAGAATTTTTTAAATTTGGCATACTAAAGTCGGAAGATTCGGCTAAAATATTTTCAAGATGGTGGCACTTCCGATTATACCGGATGCCTTCTTACTTATTCTGAATGAAACACTTTTTATGTTATTTAATTTTCAGATTCTATGCAAAATTATAGACATATTTCAAATATAATGTCTTATACCTAAACCTAACTCTTTTTAACATATTTTTAAAATTTTATGTTAAAAATAGCTTTTTAACACCTAAACATAACTGTTAGTTTTTCCTATATTATTTAATTGGGGTTAATTTTTTTCTAGAAGGGAACCCACTTTAGTGTACTGTATTGATGTTTTGATAATAAATAAATACAGGGTGATCAAAAACCGCAATATAAGAAATATAATTTAACTAAAAAATTTTCCTGTGGTTTTAAGGGAAGGAACATACTTAAATTATGGATAAAATAATATATATATATATATATATATATATATATATATATATATATATATATATATATATATATTTATGTTATTTTAATTTTTTATGTCAAAGAGATTTATTCCTTTTCTAATATTCCTATTTTATCTGGTTCTATAATTAGCAACGAGAGGAAAGACGGTTTACATTCACAACTAAATGAGAGCGACGTCTTGAATAGATATTGCAAAATCGAACAAAATGAATTTTATGGTATTAACACAGTTTTATTGCTTCCTCCATAATAAATTATATTGCTCTGATGTTATTTTATATCACAGGTATCCACTTTATGTTATCTATTATTTAAATCAATGTATTTTTAGTTCCGGAAAATAATAGTTTGTTACGGTAAGAATGTTTTAATCTCTTTAAAATGAAAGTAGTATAATTTTTATGCTGCAGGAAATTTAATGCTTAGGTAATGTTTATATATTAAAAAAAAGTGCTTTATTAAGATTAATGGAAAAATAATTGAATGTAACATTTAACAAAACAAAGGTATTTTAATATCATATAGATTAAGACCTCCTAAAAAGCAAACCATGAACAAATTAAATTAAAATGGATGGAATCCTTAACCGCACGTTGCCTTAAAATAACCCTTTCACTTTTACTGTTACTAAACGGTGAGGTGGTATTGCAGACTTAAATGGATTTTGGCGAGTTCGACTCTCTTTGCGCTCGTCATTAAAACACCCTGTAACCTATCTTGTTCACACAACTGTAAATGAGGTATTTACATCACTACGTAATCAGTTATTGTATTTTTAATATAGCAAGTATTCTTTTTATTTGGGCATTTTAAACAACATTAATTATTATTCGTGAGTTAGCACATACCATGGGGACTGACTGATTTACTTTGATTTTAAAACGCTACCTATTGAATCCAGTGGATATATATAAGTTCAGGAAAGTTCTTTCAAAATAATTACGACCTTCATGTTTTTCTAAATAAAAGGTTTATCAATAGTGTAACACAGGTCAACCCAAACTAATAATTGCTCGACATGTACTTCTATCCCTTTATAGAAAACCAAACCAGGTGGGTTAGCTATACAAGTATAAAGGTATCTTACATATAAATGAAATTAAAGTGTCTGTCTGTCCGTGCTTTACAAACATGCACAAAAGGTCGTCAAGAGTGCTTTAAACTGTTTTTTTTTCTATCTGTTTGTCTCACTCTCTGTACGAACTAATCCTCAGACAACTGAACCGATTTCAATACAGTTTTACATATGTAACGAAGAGGTTGTTAAGAGTGATACGGGCTGCATTTTTGTTTGTCCGTAGGTCTGTCTGTCTGCCGGTACGCGCTAATCTTCGAAACGACTAAACCGATTTAGTTAAAACTCTACATACATGAAAAAGAGATTGTGAGGAGTGATATAGGCTGCTTCTTTCTGTTTGTCTATATGTCTGTCGATACGTGCTTATCTTTGGAACGGCTAAACCGGTTTCGATGAAACTTTACAGACATGAAGAGGAGGTTGTCAAGAGTGATATAGGATGATTTTTCTATCTGTGTGTCAATCTGCGGCTAATATTCGAAATGCCTGGATGGATTTTAACCAAACTTTACAGATATCAAGAAGAGGTTATCAGGAGGAATAGACTGTTTTTTCTGTCGGTCTATATATAAGGGCTAATCTTCGAAACAACTAAAGCAATTTCGATGAAACTTTACAGAAATGAAGAGGAGGTTCTCAAAGGTGATATAGAATGCTTTTTTCAATATCTGTCTATCTGAACGAGCTAATCTTCGAAACAACTGAACCAATCTGCAGACTTGAAGAGAAGTTTATCACGAGTGATATTGAGAGATAACTACTGCATTAGTAATTACACTTCATGGAGCAGCACTTGTGTTATTACAAACCATTTCTATAACCCGACAAAAAGACTATGAAATCCTCAGTACTGCATTGGAAGAAAGATTTTTAGATCAGCATAGGCGCCAGTTATATCAGTCACAGCTCAACTCAAGACATCAGAGAAATGGAAAAAATTTACAAGAATATGAAACAATGTCCAACGCCTTGTTCCTATGACTTACTAAAGAATTATGGAAGAATTCCAAGAAGAGCCCAAGATCTAGTACTTTATTGATGGAATCAAAGATCAAGAGATACAGCGTATGTTGTGTATAAGCAAGTTTAGTTATTCTCGCGAAGCGTTGGACCGGGCTTTGGAAACAAAAGCACCTTAAATGTCTCAAGGCCAAAAATAAGAGCCGTTACTATAGAGAAAAACAAGAATTCATCAGATCAAATACCGGAGAAACTCTTATCTGAAATCCGTAAACACAATAAGTAATACTTCACATTATAGAAGAAACCAGATCGAGTGCTACAGATGTGGACAGACTAGACACAAAAGAATGAATTGTTGGGTGCGATTAAGGTCTCCTTCATCATCTACATACCGCACAGAACAAGACCAGGACAAATACAATTAGTCAACATTGGGAGGCAGGTCTTGACGATTATCGAGAAGGCCCCTAAAATTATTTTCATTCATAGGCTAAGAAGGACCGCCGATAGTCTTATAATTGAAGGAAAAGTTAATGCTTGTTGATGAATTTAAAATCTTACCTTTGTCCAAAAAATAACGTTGAGAACTTTAATTGGAGAAGCAGTTGATGTGATTGGATAAATGTAAGTAGAGCTTCAACATGTAAAGCTAAAACTAAATCATTTGGTGTTAGTTACCGACATAGAGAATGCATCTATTCTGGGTATGGACTTGATTCGCCAACATGGAATTTCCTTCGATAACAAGCTTAAAATTTTAAAATCTGCACCGAAGAATTTATTCTGGAAAAGATCCGTAAAAGAGTCATTGTCTAACAAACAATCAAAATAAAGAGAAGCACAGGGAAGGTCATTTACGGAAGACTGGACAGGAGTTAAGGAAGCCACGTCGGATTGGTTCAACACATCAATGCACCTTGTAAATATCTGATAGCGAAGGCATTAGTCAATTCAGATTATACCAATAAGAATTGCCAATATTGTTTCTTACGATGGCGAAGTTAATAAAATAGATGAAGTAGCATTATACAAGTCAGTAAAATGAATGGTAAAATTTGAATGACCAGGCAAAGCTACATCATAGGCGTCTTATAACAGACTAATTGAACAGCTCCAAACAAACGGGAGACATATTTCGCCACAGTAACTAGAAAAAAACCAAGAAAGCATAATGATGTTTCTGAATGATGATAATACTGGTAAAACGAACATCATCAAGCACGAGATAATTACTGGTAGGAAACAAGCAATATGCCAGCCACCTGGAAGACTTCCCATAGCCAAACGTCAGGAAGTTAAGTTACTCGTGAACAAAATGCTGGATGAGGGAGTTATAGAGTCTAATCCTTGGCCATATTCTGTGGTATTGGTAACAAAAAGGACGCAATTGCTAAATTTTGTGTTGATAACAATAAGCTTAATGTCATCACTAATGAAAAGAACTATCGAGTTCCTAGAACTGGCGACATTTTGACAATGTTGGCTGAATTACCGTGGTTTTCTACATTGGATCTTAAAAGTGAATATTGACAAGTAGACATCTTAGATAAAGATAAGGAAATTACTGCTTTTTCCACTGGCGCTGGTCTGTATCACTTTAATATTATGCCATTCGGACCCTGCAATGCTCCTGTCATCTTTGAATGACTTATGGAAATAGTACTGCGAGGTCTTACATGGAAAACAAATCTAGTCTACTTTTATAATGTTAGTGTTTCAGGAAAAACATTTGATAAACACTTACATAATATACAGAAAGTTTTCGCAAGAATTAAAAACGTAACTTTCGACTTAATCCCAAGAAGTGCTTATTGTTCCAACAAAAGTTGAATTTCTTTGACATTTAGTAGTATTAGAGGGAAAACACGGATAAAAGAAAACTTCAAGCGATAAAAGTTTTTCCCCGACTACATGACAGTATGATTTAAAAAGCTTTCTTGGGTTATGCACATACTATAAAAGATTCGTAGAATGTTTTTCCATTATTGGTTCACTTGCATAAAATAACTGAAGAAAGAATTCTTTGTCAAAGGAATTTTGATTGTGATCAAGCTTTCCGAAAACTAAATGCTGCTTTATGTTCCATTCCAATTTTAGGCCACCCACAAGATCATGGAAAATTTATATTGAATATGGCTACCACTAGCATAGATGTGGGAGCCGCATTTTCTCAGATACAGGATGGCCAAGAACGGGTTATTGAATATTTCAGTCATGTGCATTGCAAACCCGAAAGAAAGTATTGCACTACGAGAAGAGAATTGCTCGCCATAATCAAAGCTATCCAGTATTTTCATAATAGATAGATTTTTTTTAGTCAGAACATACCACGCAGCTCTTAGATGGCTTCTATTAAGAAGTCTGAAGAACAAGTAGCAAGATGATTTGAGAAGCTACAATATTATATTTTTGAAATCAAACATAGACCAGGAAGACTGCATAACAGCACTAGTGTGGGATACTAGGACACAGAAATAGTTTTATTAAACAATATAATATATATAATAAACATCTAATTATGCCTTATATTTGAACTCAGTAAATCATAATTTTGATGGAAATTGTAAAATCTTACATAAATCTCTAAAACTTAATTTCTGAGAAAGTATGGAAATCAACAAATTAAAAGATGCAAATAGGTTGTTAAACGATGAATTAGATTTGAATGGTTCCCCATTAATGAACTTGTTAACATTACATTCGGATTTTTGATAATAAAACATCTCGTCAATAGTTATAGAGTTTTATGATTCAATTTTTATTATATAAATTTAGGTAGTTTAGCCTTGCTATGTACTTTAGTTTTTGTTCACCATCCGAAGAAGGCAGTGTATGTCGAAATAACTGTCAGGATTTTTTTTAATATTAAAAAGTAAAATTAGTAAAAATTCATGACCATTGTTTTATCGGAAAGACTGGTCGATCTCAGAGCTAACGATGACCTTAAAGTGAAATTGTGAAATGAGTACCATCTATCTTCAAAAATCATTACTAGGACTCTATCCTGGATTGCAAAAAGCCGAAAATAATTCAGAAATTTTCGGAGGATCAACTTTATCATATTTGACAAAGCATACGTTCAGTATGGTTGTAAATTTCTGTTCCAAAAAACAAGAACAGACCACTTTCACCGTGGCAATTTGCGACTATTATTGTCAAAACTGAAACCAGACATTTGCAAGTTGTTAAAACTCCATCAGCCACGTGAATATTTTTTTATTACTAATAAGTAATAAAAAATTTTTGTAAATATCGGGTTGCACTTTTGACAAAGGTCGGAAATTGCCATGATTAATGATGTGTAGTTTTTTTTTTCTGAAAAAGAAATTTGGATTTTTATGTCAATTTTTGATATTTTGATGGTGTTTTAATTTTTAATGCGGCATTTGTGTATTATGTACAACTATTATAAAGGCGGGGGGAAGATACTGGAATTATTATTTCTTGTAAAGGATGTGGTAGACCAAAGAAGGTTAGGAATCGATGGTCTAAATTTTGTTAGTTTTAATTTACAATTACCTAGTGTTAAAAACTAAAGTCAGAAAATATTTTCAATTATTTTAGATTACTACAAACAATTATAGGAATGTATAACTTTTCAAGTTGATGTCTGTATGATCATAACACAATAGTGGATTGCTAACGACCAGATGGTAGCCTGGTATAACCAACATTTTTAATTTTGCATTTTTCTATTATATTGGTACTTAAAAATACATCAATTAGTTATCGAATACTTAAGAATATGTTTACTGAATTCAAACTACAATGAACTGCTATTTTTAAAAACGAGTTTAGCGAAAGTGAGTGATTATTTTATAACAACTGTTTCAATAATTATTTGTTACCTAATAGAACCATTTTTGAATTTATTATTATATTTATTTTATATGTTATTCATTTTAATTTGTAACTTTCTATATAATCCGGAATAAGATACTTTGTATGCCCCCATATATTTTCCTAAATTTGAACCGACTTACTTAGATAAAAGAAATGGTGCAAATTGAAAAGAATTTAATATTATGCTAAGTTGTGCTGGGGAAAGTAAATGTAGATGCTCAAGGCAAGTTACAACTTTTGCACCTTTATAATTAAAAGAAGGAAGAATATTTTTTGCTTTCCGGGTGTTTCTTAATAAAGAATCAGAAACGAGAAAAATTATTTTTTTTTGTTAATTTAGAGTATATTCAGAGGATTTCACACAAAACTAATGGAATAGAAGGAACAGTTTAATAAATTGAAAATTGAAAGGTACTTTCAAAAACAACAATGCACAGTAAAGTCGAATATCCACAGGCTTAGACATGCCTCAGTTTAAGAACTTACAGTAATAAATGGAAAATATGAAACTTTTACATAAACGTAAATGTAGCTATATTACCCAACTTGGAAACTGAATCGAAAATAAGTAAAAGGCCTAGAGAGAAGAAACAACAAGAAGATATATCAAAGATCGGATTAACTAAAAAATCTATCCCAAAATCAAAAAATATGTGGAAACCAAAACCGCATATATCAAGAGATGCAAGACCTAAATGGGTAAAGTGGTTATTGAAAATCCGAAAGATTTTTTTTATAATCTTATGTCTGTGTGTATCTGGATATAAAGGTGCCTATGTCTGCAGTTTTCTATATACACTTTATTTCAATGCACTAGGACAAGTAAAATGTTTGAGTCATACGAGAGCCCATGAAAACACAAAGCAAGAGCTTACATTATATCTACAGAAGAGCAAGAACCAGGAAAGTGGAAAACGTGGATCATCTGTATCCGTATATGAATAAGTATTTATGAGTTTGTGAGTGTGAAGTTTTCATGATGTACGTGTTTAGGCGCGCAATAACTCTAGAAGGCCAGGAAGACCTAGATAATGGAGGGGGGAGTTGCTGTGATAAAGTAATTCGCTAATCTCAGGGTATGTAGGTTTGGAAGATTAAGTTCATGGCATATTGGACAAACTCCTTTCTCAAACTTGTCAGTTGACTTGGGAGCGTGGATATGGCAGCGCCCAGAGTATGTTTTTCTGTAAACCTAGTGAGTGGTGTCCTCATAGTATCTCTAGTTGTTGCGTGCCTGTATGTGTGAAATGAGAGCAAGGGCGGATTTAATGGGGGCACGGGGGCAAGTGCCCCCAACCCAAAGGCGGTTAGAAAGGAAACATAGAAGAAAACTGTCTTTATTAAATATGTAGTTTTTCTGTCGTTTTCATACTAATAAACCTTTATATTGATATTGCAAGTTTATTTCTTACAGATATTGCCCCTTGTGCCAACTCCCCTCAGAAAGAAATCCTGGATATGCCATTGAATGAGAGTAACGTGTTAAATGAGTATGTATGAGAACGTACAGATCTCCATATGTACAACTTGAAGCAACTCCTCAAGCTATATAGTAGCTGCAACTACAATTTTTGTAGGAACCTAAATTTCCGAAATTTGCCCCTTCAACAAGCCATTTTCGGACGCTGTGCCCACGAGAAATTTTGATCAAAATATCATAAAGTATAACATATTAAATATTCAGCCCATTTGACTGTACCCCCTTTTCCATTTGTTTTATGCGCAGTCCTTTGTTAATGTAATATTTTCTTAATTTCAGAAATGATCATTTTTTGATAATACAGGTTACGTCTGGACATCAAAATACAATTACTTATCCTTACTAATCCGACTGTTAGGATATAAGTTTACATAACTTTTTTTCAATTGTTTATTTTATTAAGAATTAAAAGATTTTCTTATCATACCGCTTGTTCGACTTTCCCTTTAGTTAAGTCCGTTCGTAGAGTAGTTAGAAACCGTCACTATTAGTCTGACGCATGCGCACTTAGCTAAATATATTCGCAGAAAAGAAATTCATGACTGCCGATAGAAAATCCCGCGTTCGTAGAGTACAAATTATTGGTTGGGAACTAGTTTCCAACCGTCAGAATAATGTGCTGACTGGAAACAAATTGTTAGTTCGAAGCCTGCGCATTGTAAGCCCACAAAAGGAATAAAGAAGTAAGCTAAGTTAATTTAGTTTACAGCGCAAAATTTTATTGAAAGTTCAAGTTGTTTTAAGACTCTTACTCTTACTTTTTGATGAATATAATTGAATTTTTAAAGAGGTAAATTTTTTTACATATTCAATTAAAGTATTATATATCTTTTTAGTATTTATAGACATGTTCTTATACAGTTTATTGGCTGTGTTTTGTGAAGGCGTTATAACAAAAAATATTCAATAAATTATTATTTATCATTACAAAAATATCAAGTAAATGTAGTTTTTTCAAGAAAAAAATATTTTGTAATTTATAGAATAGACTTAATTTTTAGATGTTCGAAAACAATGATATTAGTTCATTAAGTGATGAGAAATTAGAAGTATTTTTTTAGTCGTAGACTAAAAGCAAAAAATGATAATTATTTGGAAGATACCGTGCCACAATATAATGCTGAAAAATTCATTGAACATTTTAGAGTTAACCGAAAGGTGGCCAATGATATAGCTCACAGATATGCACCATCTCAGTATTTTTTTCTTCAGAGTGGTGAATTTGGCAAGCTTAGCGCTTATGCCTATACAATAATATTTTTATGGTTTGCTGGACATGAAGCTGCATCATATCGAAATGTGGCTGATAGATTTGGAATAGCCCAGAGCACACTAAAAAAAGTTGTGAGGATGACTTATTTCTTAAGTAACCTATCACCTCATGTGATAACTAGGCCCACTGCTGCAAAACAATTTAATATTAAAAAGCAGTTTTCCATTAACTGAATTCCGGAGTTATACATGGGAGTCATATCAGAATTGGTTAACCCTCTGAAGATCCTGATTCCTATTTGAACAGATAATGATTTTATTCAATGCAAGTAAGTTTTTTTATTTTAATCTTAAATATTTGTTTCCAGGCGTTCCTTTTTATATCAAAACTATAAAATATTTCAAACTGATAAAAAAGACCTTCTCACTTCTAACAAATTATGCATGTCAGTATAACGTAACTCAACTATTTATTTTGCTCTCTTGGGTCATATGTTTCCGTATACAAAATGTAAAGATTATATATATATATATATATATATATATATATATTGGTAATTATTTATATTTTTTAGTTGCAGGTTGTGCGTGATCACCGAAGAAAAATAAAGGATATAATGGTTGGTTTTCCAGGTTCTGTCCATGACAGCAGACTATTTCAAGCCTCTCCGCTAGCAGTAAGCCTTCGATATAAATGCAGAGATAATTACATTTTGGGAGACAGTGGTTATCCTTGTTTGAGAATCTTACTGACTCCATACAGAGATTTCGGAAATTTAACAAGGATGTAGCAAAATTATAGTTTAAAGCTATCCAAAACACGATATATAATTGAATATTGTTTTGGACTTTTAAAACAAAAATTTAGGCAGTTGTATCATTTAAAACTTAGAGGGAGTCATGACATTGCTAACTTCATAAGAGCTTGTTGTGTTCTCCATAATTTGGCTTTAGATGACAATTTCCCTCTTGTTGAAAATGGAGAACCTGCCCTAAATAATGTACAAATTGTTAATGAACATAACTACCACATTCCTGTAGAAGAATATAGGGATGGCAGAGACGGAATAGAGATGAGAAACCACTTGACGAATATTTTATATTTTTTTATACTTTAATTAGACTATATTGTAATTTTTTCTTTTCCATAAAATAACTATTTTTTTCCTTTTATATGCTTTTAAATAATGTTTCCTTCCATGTAAATTAATTAGAAGGTACTTTTTATAGAAATAATGAATGTATGTATTGTTGGTAATAAATTAGAACCTTTTCAGATGATATTAACATTTATTTAGAAAAATTTGCTAATATAACTATTATAAAAGTTTTTTTCATTTAAAAGAAAAGAAAACTATAAAAACCTTGGTTCAAAACTTAAAAAAAAAAACAATTATTTGGTAAAATAAAATGTAAGAAATAATACAAAAACTCTTTTAAAAAAATAACAAAAAAAATATATTTATATACAACCAGGAATAAAAATTTTACAAAAATCCTTTAAAATAAACTCATGAAAATAATAACAAAAAATATATCCTTAAATTAAAACAAACTTATTGTAAAAAAAATTAACAAGATTAAAAAACAACAACAAAAATTATAATGCAATTGAGTTACAAGAATAACACAATTAATAGCTAAAACTAAACAAAAAACTTGTTCAAAAAATATCTGGTACAGCTAGTCTTTTTTCAATCACTTCTTTTAAGAAACTGTTTCTCTACTTAAGTAGCTCATTATTTTATCTTAATAACTCATTTTTTTCTCGTGTTTTCTGACGTGCCAATTCTAATTCATATAATTTATTAAACTTTTCCTTCTCAAAAGCTTTCTTTCTGTCGTTCTTTATCTTTACGTAGTTTTTCAAGTATATCGTTAGGTTTGTGTTTTGTTCTGAGGCTAACTTTGGTTACCTTAAGCTTTGGTTTTTGGTTTGGGAAAATAAGTTCGGTTTCACCATTTTCCTTAAAATTATCTGAATACTCAATTTCCATATTATTTCGGCTTTCTAGTTCCTGATTACTAATTTCATTAGGTCTGCTAACAGTTGAGGTAGAAAGAAGAACATTCGGAACTATATTTTTCTTTTTCCTCAATATTTCGTCCATTTGTTCCGCGTATTCAAAAAATCTTCTTCCAGCACATGTCTGATTTTTATTATCGATATATTTATTATAATTTCTTTCAAGAATTCTCCATCTGTTTTCACAACTTGATGCAGGTATCGAAACACTATACAGTATTTTAAATTCATATGAAATGATTTCCCACATTTTTTAAAAATTTCTTATCTTCATTGTTCCTACTTTGTTTCGGAATTTCTTGTATAAATCTAATAATTTTAGAGTGTTGATTGTGGTCCATACAAAGCATCTTCCTTTCATTGTGGACAACTCTATGCTGTCATTTTGACTGATTTGAAAAACTAAAAATACTTGTAAGACAGCACCTAAAGAAAATTTATTATTGAAAACACATACCTTCCATTTTTGAATATTTTCGTACTATTTAAACCACAAAATGAGAAAAATAATGTTTCATAAATAACTTGTTGTTTCTGTCAACTGTCACTATTTGTAATGATTTTTCCAAGAGGTGGCGGGTATAGTACGCGTCATTACCCGCCGTTCGCAGAACACAAAATTGGCAACCAGTTTGAAATTAATCTCCAATTGCTTCTGCGCACAAAAAAATCAGCAATCGGTTGGAAATTTGCTTCTACGAACGAACCTATTATAAATAGGGTGAACCCAATTTAATTTTAGTTATTTACCGAAACTTTTTAGTTTGCTTTCAACGATTATACATTGAGTAATAGACGTGGTTTAAATTTATTTACTTTACTATTTATTATAATGTCGACATTTTAATTATTCAGGATTTTATGTATCTTGAAGGAAAGATTAATGTGTAATCCCTATTAAACTTCCAGATATTTTAGACAATGGACAACTAGATCAGAGAGAAAATCAATTCAAAAAGCTCAATATTTCCTGCATATACCTTTGAAGAGCAAAATATTTCACATTTCGCGAACTAGAAAGCTAAATCGGATTTTAAAACACATAATCAAGCGAATATTAATAATATATCTATACATGAGCCTTCATCCAAGAAAACATATAATTACTGAAAGGTAAATTAAGTTAAAATTTAATGGAATTTAATAACTGCAAGCTGAGTGATTTTCTGCTGGCCATCAAACCGGAACAATATTTTTTACGAAGAAACAGACGCAAGACAACAGCCTTAAATGAAACGAAAGTATTATTTTACTGCTTGCTGCAAATCGCAAAGGAAAAGGATGTAATTTACCAAGACTCTAGTTGTAATGTCTTAAAGGCAAAACCAATTGTGCAAGTTATAAAATATATTTTCTTACATCCGTTGGCGCTTTTGAGTTGTAAAAGAAAGGATGTTTTTTGCAGCAATTAAATATGTTAATTTTGACGGTCATTGTGAAAAAAGTGTGTCAACAAGTACATAAAATACAAATATATACGTCCGGATTGGTTACTAAAGTACAACATTTAGACTTACAAGGAAGGTATCTGGAGTGCCCGGCTCCGATTTTAATGAAACTACAATATGTTGTAGTGGGTACAATAAAATTTTTATAAAAAAATTGAACCGATTTCTAAAAGTGCGCGAAAAAGTGAAAAATAATTGCTTTCTTCCTATACTTTGTATAAATTAGTAGTTATTTATTTCATTTAGACATACTTTAGCGCCGACTTCAAAAAGTTCAATTTCACATAAAAATTTATAATTTTTCACTGTTTCGCGCACTTTTGGAAGTCGGTTTAATTTTTTTATATACATTTTATTTTTCTATTTTTAGTTTGAGAATTCATTATGATATCCATAAATTATGTGAACTAAGTACTAATCGGGATTAGTCTACATCTCAATGACTCCAAGGTGGCAAAATTTTATCCAAAGTTATAAATCACCCTAAAATGGACCATTAAAAATTCTTTGGTTCTTACAGTTCTCCAAATACCAGTAAAATAGTCTGTCATAGTAAATCCACTATCTTAAATTTCAAATTAATTTTACATTGGTAATATAGGCCCCAGAACCTTCCAATATCGATATTTAAAGAACCTGAGATGTAAATTTCTTAGCTCGATATATTTTATACCGCATATTGAGTTTGTATACGCCTCAAGAAACCCACAATATAAATTTTCAATATTTAAAGAACCTGAAATGTAAATTTCTTAGCTCGATATATTTTATACTGCATTTTGAGTTTGTATACCTACAACCTAATAGTTGTAAAAAATTAACTTCATATTCGTAATACATGACCCCGAAAATCCTCTAATGCCAAATCTGAATATATGCGAATAAGGTAAAATTTTGAACCCACCATATTGCATCCGCTATATTGAATTTCAAAAAAAAATTATATTACGTCTTAATCTAATGTAAATCTAAACCCTTCAAAGCCCCTAGTACCAAATCCGGAAATTAAAAATTTCTAGAATTATATTTGCTCTTTACATTCTCAAAAACGATTCAGTCCCATCTTTGAACAAAATCGAAAAATGTGAAATTTTTAGTCCGCTACATCGAATTCGCCATATTGAATCCTGAAAAAATACTTTTAAATTCATAATTTATACCCTCAAGGACCCCCTATATCGGTTTGGGAGAAAATTGAAAAATGTAAAATTTTTAGGACACCATATTGAATCCGCTATATTGAGTTTTTCAAAAAATATTTTAAATTCATAATTAACACTAACAAAAATACCCCAATATTGATTTTAGACAAAATCGAAAGATGTAGAATCTTTATTCCGCCATCTTGGATTCGCCATATTTAATTTTTTTTAAATAATTTCAGATTCGTAATGTGAGATCCCAAAAACTCCACCATATCAACTTAAAAAAGAACGAACAAAATTAATATTTTATCCACCATATTCGATACGCCATAATGAATTTTTAAAAAATAATTTCACACACGGTATGTGCGATCCCGAAAACTCCACCGTACCAATTTTAAAGAAAATCTGACAAAATTGATTTTTTCGTCCGCCATATTGGATTCGCCATATTGAATTTTTTCAAAATAATTTTAGTTTAGTTATATGCGACACCGAAAACTTTCTCGTACCAATTTTGGAGAAAATCGGACGAAATAGATTTTTTGTCCACCAAATTGAATTTTTTTTTTAAATTTTGGATTCTTTATATGCGACCCCGAAAACTCCCCACACCAATTTTGGAGAAAATCAAATAAAATTAAATTTTTTTGTTCACCATATTTGATCCGCCATACTGATTTTTTTAAAAATAATTTCAGAGTCGTTGGAGAAAATAGCACAAAATTAATTTCCTTGGGCGCCATATTATCAGCGCCATCTTGGATATTACTGCACCAATTTCTGCCAAAAAAATATGGGACCACCGCAGCAACTTCCTGAATATAACATAAAAAACTTCATTCAAATCGTTGCCGCCGTTCCGGAGTAATTGGTGTACATACATAAAAAACATACATAGTCGACGAATTGAGAACCTCCTTCTTTTAGAAGTCGGTTAAAAATAAGAGACACGTGTTTTTTTTTATCTGCGAAGATTCGTTATAACAGAGTGAAAACCACCCCTAAAGTTCACCCCTAAAAACAATATTTTTGAAATATCTCGGCTTCTAAATTTTATAAGACAAAATGAAAATTAATTATTATTCGAAATGATGTTAAACTGTGGTATTTTTACCCCCAAGGATCTCATCCCTTTTTGCGCAAGTAATTTAATTCTAAAAATTACTAAATTTAATGAAATTGTTTGAAAATATTTGTTGTTGGGTTAACATGTTTCGGCGTTTCTAAAAATAAACTAGGAAAAGAGGTTGAGCCACTCCCAAATACTTTTTTTAAATCTTAAGTTCTAATTTAGATGTCTTTATAAAACAAAATGGAAATTACTTGTTATTTGAAATGATATTGAACTATTGTATTTTCACCTCCAAAGATATTATCCCTTATTTTTATAAGGGTGAACACTCTATTCCGCACGTAATTTAATTCTAAAAATTACGAAATTTAACGAAATGGTTTGAAAATATTTTTTTCTCAAATACCATAGGTAAGTTTATAACACGTGTTTCGGGATTTCTAAAAATAAAATAGTAAAAGAGGGTGGGCCACACCCAAACACTTTTTAAATCTCAAGTTCTAGTTGAAATATCTTTAGAAAGCAAAATTGAAATTACTTGTTTTTTTAAAATGATATTGAACTATAGTATTTTCATCCCCAAAGATATCATCCCCTATTTTTTATAAAGGTAAACCATCTATCCGAGCAATTTAATTAAAAAAATCACGAAATTTAATGAAATTGTTTAAAAATATTTTTTCACAAATGCCATAATTAACTCAAGTTGCCATGTTTCGGGGTTTCCAAAGATAAACTAGTAAAAGAGGATGAGTCACCCCAAATACTTTTTTGTAATATCTCAAGTTCTAATTAAGATATCTCTACAAAATAAAATTAAAATTACTTGTTATTCGAAATTATGTTAAACTATGACATTTTCACGCCCCAAGAATAACATTCATTACTTTTTGTTAGGGTAGACCATCTTTTAGCTCCTGTAATTTAATTCTAAAAATCACGAAATTTAATAAAATTGTTTGAAAATATTTTTTAAAAATACCATAATTAACTCAATTTGACATGTTCGGGGTTTCCAAAAAAAAACGAGTAAAAGAGGGTGAGTCACCCACAAAATTTTTTTTTGTTATCTCAAGTTCTAATATCTCTACGAAACAAAATGAAAATCTTCGCCATCAAGGATATGATCCCTCATTTTTTATTAGGGTAAACCATATATTCGCACGTAATTTAATTATAAAAGTTATTAAATTTAATGGAATTGTTTAAAAATACTTTTTTCACAAATACCATCACTAACTTAAGTTGACGTGCTTCGGGACTTCTGAAAATAAACTACTAAAGAAGGATAAGCCACCCCCAAATACTTTTTATTTAGTTACGTTCTAATTGAGCCTACTGAAATAATTAGAAATCACTATATATCCTAAATTATAATAAATTATAAACCTTTATTTAAATAAAAAAGAATATTTATTCAAATAGTTCATTAATACAATATTTTATTGGACTTATTGTAATATTACGGATTGTATGTTGTGTAATAATGGAAATCTTCAAAAAGGCGTTTTAAGCATAAAGATTTTTTACCCCATAAACATCGAATTATTTCAACACTCCTGCAGCCCAATACTTCACAATGCGTTGCACATGGTATAACCTCACTTTAACTAACAAATAATTTCATGCAAGAGGACCATAATGTATTTCCAGTCAAAACATGAAAAACAGAATTTTTAACGATAGCTTTTTTATATGCTAGGTCCAATTTCGAGATCAGAATTGTTCTTAAACCTAACGTATCTTCCCTAACCCTAAAAACAGCACAAATACATAATTGAAAAAAGTAGAAATTCCGATACTGTATTGGATATAGAGTCATTCAAAATGGGTTTATATAGTCTAAGTTATATAGTCTACTACGATAACCCTGTAATATCACAGTTTAACTTAAACTTCAAAAAATAATTTGGAATCATTTATTATAACCTGAATTATAAAATTCATATATAAATTCATGGCAGGCTCTCAATAGTCGTTTTCACAATGAGTTTTAGTTTCAGGTAGTTTCAGTTAGCACGTATTTTTCTATATTCTAAAGTAACAGAACAAATGCTAGTATTAAAACCTATTTTGAATAGATCCATATCTAGCAGAGCATCAGAATACTCGCTCTTATTGTTTTTAGAATTTTTAAGCTGTTTTTCGACGTTAGAGAACAACTAGATTATTCCAGGTTAATTCTGAAATATTATTTGGCCTTGATGTACCAAATACTAGTATTAAAACTTTTGGCTCAGTGGCTCAATATCTAAGACAGTATTGAATATCCACTTTGTTCATAGATGGTGGTTATAGAGCGATTTTTTGAGTTAGAGTGGAATTAAAATACACAATAATTTCTCGTGAAATTATCAACATATTTAGTGCAATTGGGAAGCTACAACTTTGAATTTCCGGAAAAAACACGTTAGTTTTGAGTGCACTCGTGAGACGAACAGTTCGAATTCTTCCTCTTCCGGATTAGGCACTTTTTGAGAACGCTCCAGTTGACACTGTAAGGAAACTTAGTGAAGTGATTCTATATGAGAGGTTAGTATAGTAATGACGCATTTCAAAATCGAGATTATATACCTATGCTTATCAATTTGCTGTGATTCTTTTGCCAGTTGTATGTGCCAGTACTTTCGTTTAATCAAAGCTTCCACAATGTTTATAAATTATTCAGATTTTTTATCAAAATTCTCGGACAGCCACAACTTTAAAATTAGGGTCATCATTTTCACTGCATAATGTTGCCGTCTCCATGGAAACAAAAAACTGTAAGAAGTAAAGCTAATATTGCTATTGCATGAAAGGCTGTAAAATCTATCGAATCCTCGTCGATTTCAGCAATTGAGAATCTCTCTATGTAGCGAATTTTACAGAAAGGTCTTTCTCTATATATTCAAAACGTTACGTTGACCTAAAAACTGAAGAAAAATGATCATTTGCTGCTGAACAACTTGAAAATTATAGAATTTTATAAAAAAACTATTTTCAGAGAGAAAGTTCAGGGGTTTCGTCAACAAGCAGAATTGCTATATCTAGTGTGAAGATCATCTACTTGTAAATTAAGAATATCACTAACATTCTCTTAAGTTAACTTTTTTGAGCTGAAATGGATATTCCCGACCTAGAGAATATATGGTGTTAGCAAGTTGAAACAAACCACTTGCTACATTGCACGTGAAAAAATTAATTTATTGCCAAAAAAGTTTTGATGACCAATTATTTCACGAAATAAACCTGTCAATTGACTTCCTCACACCTGCAGTTTTATACCCTTAGATATCTTTCATTGGGCTATATTAAACTTTGGTTTACAATAAGCCAGAAATATTAGTTGACTTAAAAATTAACATCGAGATTCTAACTGGTTTATGTGAAAAGGTTTTGGAAAATTTGATCCAAGCATTGATGCAGACGCTTTCATGGCAGCCATTTAAATGATATTATATTGCATAAGTAATGGTATGACATATACTTTACTTCACATAGAAAATTAATCTGATATCTTATTTAACATTTGTTTTATTTCAAATTGAAAATGTGTCCTTCTTAATGAAGAGTCCCATAATAAAATAAAGATTTAAGTCATGTAAATATATATGCTAAGATTTGTAAAAAAGCTAAGTTCAGATAAGCCCCTGTGGCATGAAGAATGTATACAGATCAAAATTTTGTTCGTGCTTCAATTAGGGATTTGCTTATATTTATTATCGCTAGTTCAGTATGCTATAGATAGGTCTCTTAAGTTAGGTAGCGGCTATATGCACACAATACAGAGCCATAAAAATAAAAAAAGTTAGTTTTTTATTTCCCTATATGTGCTTTGCTTCCTACTCACATTTTAATATACTAGGAATATTTTGGTGATTAGATTAGGATCTACCCTAGAAAGTTTTACCAAATATATCAGATATAATTTATTATTTAAAAGTTGACATTATAGCATAATAAAACTACCTCAACATTAAATACCTGATAAGTATAAAAGTAGATTTACATGTTGACAGTCAACCTTTACAGAACAAGATTAAACTACTTTTAAACCTAGAAATGTAGCAGAGTACTTTCACCAATCGAACTAAAAACGATAAACAGAATAAATCAAAATAAAACTAAATGATGCGTGAGAGTAAAATCATGCAGAATTCATAATTTTTTTATACGAAGGGAAATCTGAAACTGCTTCATGGAAATTAAAGTCATTCATTTTAATTCAAAATTTTAAATTGGCGTATCCACGATCGATAATTTATTATTTTTTTTTAAATTGACACTTAATTTATCAAACAGAAACTTAAAAACGAGATATTTTAAATTAGTAGAGGCCGCCAAGCCTTTTTCGAACCACATAGTTATTTACAACCAAAATTGCAACAAATACGTAAAGGAAAAACTATAAAGTTTTCCGCGTAACAACAAATTCTGGTATTCCCTCACTCAACTCTCCTTTTTTTTAGGAGATGCATGTACACCAGGCATTCATTTATTTATTTATTACTTCAAATTATACAGTATTTTATAATGGTTGACTTTGTTTCACAAAGATAAGCCAATGTATTTAAAATAACACTAAAATTCATTAAAATCAAAACGAAATTAAGACCACAAGAAAAAGAAGTGCGAGTTGTCGTAAATTAGAGCACAATAACTAATGACGCGCAAAATTGTCGGGTTTTACAGTTAATCTGAAGAAGTTATAATGTTACAGATGCTGGCTATTTGTTGGACAAATATAGAATAGTACCCCTAATATGAAATACTAGCATTTCTCTAGAACAAACGGTTGAAAACATTATGCAAAGCCATCTTAGAGTTCATTTACTCACTTTAATATTGCACTTATTAGTTCGGCGAACGTCATCACTGTTGTAGATGTATTTTGTATTTTTTCAGCGATAAAAGATTCCCACGATACGTAAAAGTATTTCCAAGGTATGTAAAATAATACTGTAATTATATACGAGGGCAATGAATGCTGAAAATTCTTGGATAAAAGAAAAATTCTATAGATAGAACAAACATGTATTTATAATTTTTCAAAATTTTCTCCGTTATGCTCAATACATTCATTAGTTCATGAGGCAAAACCACTTAGAGAAAGCCTCACGATACACTTTCGAAATAACCTCCACATCCTTACGAAATTCTGTTACTGCTTCTTCTGGAGTAGAAAATGTGCATCCTCGAAGTTTTTTTTACCTCTGAGAACACGGGTTCGAACAGCAGAATGGACTGTGGATTTGTTGTGGTGTAAACATGTTCCAAGCAAACTGGTTTCGGTCGAATTTCTTGAATTTTTTGAAACACTCTGTGTAAACATCGGGTGATATACCACTCACTAGTAACGGTTCTTTGATCTTTTAAAGTGATTATGGCCACATGACCACTTGTAGAAAAAAAGAAGCGACCATTTTTTTTCCTACACTTTGTGCTCGTTTTATTTTTTTGGCAGATCTTCGTACGAAAACACCCAAACTGTCGAATGTGTCTTTATTTCTGGATCGAATTGGTAAATCTAGGACTCACCACCAGTAATGATATCAAAAATTCGCTTGGATGATCCATTTTGATAATCTTTTATCATTTTTTGGCATCATTCCACACGTGCGTCTTTTTTGCGGCTAAGAGTAGTTTGGGGATCCAACGCGAAATAAGTTTACACCTAAGTATTCGTGTAAGATTTTATTTATTGCTCCCAACCCAATATTTGAACTCGCCTAAATTTAACAATAACTAATTCATCTGCCATGATGCACAAGATTTCTCACCATGACATCTTTTCCTGAGTAACCGCAGTTGATATCCCACCGCTGCGCTCTTCATCTTTCAACGATGTTCTACCACGTTTAAATTCAGCATACAAACCGATAATTGTTGAACATGACGGAGAAGAATCGGGAAATGTTGTTAAGAGTCTTTCAAGGCACTGCTGCTAATTTAAACCACTTGTAAAGTCATAAAAAATCATAGCAGAATGCCGTCGTCACACTCAAATAAATAATATTGGAATGAAGACAAACTAAGTGAGACTATAAAAATGGTTTGAGAAAAAAAAGTGTTTTTTTTTGATGTAATGAAATAATTTCAAGTACCCTGAGCCACTTTGTTCAGATTATGCCAGAAGTATGAACTGTCTCCAGATCGAGCAGCAGCGACGCAGGAAGAGAAATAATATTGCGTACTTATCTTAAAAGTCTTCTAGTAGAATAAATTTTAAAGATTGATGGCTTATTAAGAATGATATTTATGTTGGCAAAGCGTAATAACTTTCAAAATTCAATCGGTAAATCTCCTCACCGTTATGCAAATCATTAGTCACAAAGAGAAACGGTAAACAGCGTCATTATGTCAGCAAAAAGTAGTTCAGTAATTACAATAGTTATTTGCATGAATGCCACCGGTGATTTTATACCTTCCTTTACAATTTTGACTAGAAAAATATGACCCCTCATCTAATGACAGATTGCTTTACAGGAGCTATAGGAGTTACACACCCATTAGAATGGATTCAAATTAAACATTTTCACTAAACGGTTCAAGTATTTTATAAAACACACAAATTCAACACTAGAATCAAAAATTGATATGAGATGACCAATTTAGCCACACACATGACATCGATGGAATAAAACTGGCTAGAAACTGTATCCATACTTCCGTATAAAAACTACAAGCTCCAACTATTAGACACTACTTTTATGAGACCATTAAAATTCTATTACAGTGAAGAAATACGTATCAGGATAAGAAGCAATAACAGACCACTAAGCTTTTTCGATATTGTGAGACTTTTCAGTAATTCTTACAACATCAACACCTCTTCTAATCAAGGACCATCGCCCACCAATACGCGATCACATTAGAAGTTATCTAGGTCTTTCATCTTTCCATTTGATCGTAACAGTTTGACTGAAACACCTACATTTGAAACATGGCGAGAATCTTTATCTGGACCTTTAAACTTCGCAGATGGACATAACAGCTTCCCTTCAATCAAAACCTTCAACTTCCAAACTAGATCGCAGCAGTCTAGGTTTAATATTTCTTTATGACATAAGTCCAGTGCCAATTAAAAAGAGGAAGATATCTAGTACAGCAGAAAAGCTTTTGCGGCATCATCAATAACTTCTTCATCTTATAGAAATGATCTCATTTAGAAAGGTAAGAAGAAAATAGAAAAAGAAAAGAAATTGGTCAACAGACAGGGAGAGCATCCGTAGGTTCAAAAACTTAAGAATTGGCAAAAATTCATATTTTGTGTTATGCTATTTAAATCTGTGGCTTCATTAATAATAGAGAAAAATGTCGATTTACGGAGAATATTTCTCCTCATACGAGATTAACTGTTGCGATTTTTTCACCCACCCTTTTGGACAATAAATTTCGAAAGCCTGTGCCACAATATATACGGTATTATAAAAGGAAATCGGCCCTAATGAAACCTGTTTTGTTCTTTGTGGATTTAATACTTGCATCGTTATCAGTTTCCCTCTATTTATATAAAAGTTTTTCGCACACCTTGCTTTTAATATGAGCTTTCATATCTCTATATCCTTTCGATTTAATTTTCTTTAAATATATGTCTTATTGAATTCGATAAATATTTTGTTTTAGCTCATGATTTTCATTGATTCAAACGGCGGCACAAAATATTTAACAAGTTTCGTCTGGAAATTCCTACAGATTGCGTTCCTGCAGACCAAGAAGTCCCCGTCGTACACGAAACTAAGTTCAATAGATATTTTGTTCGACGATTTTTCTTGACGAATTTATTCTACAAACTACGATCTGACACGACAAACTTCATCGCAATAACGATGTTTGAAAAAATAAGCGATGTTTGTGGCCGGATTAGATTGAACCTTCGTGCCGTTTTATGCCAATTTTGTATTCTGTTTGTGAAATTATGATTTTCAAGCTGAAAGGCTTCTCATTCCCTCCAGGGAATATTGACTCATACCAGGTATGCAAAGATACCAAAAGTAAGGAGCTCTGTGGAGACCCTTTCCATGTTATTGGGTCTTATGTGACAGAGTCTACTGTATTTCCCACAAATTTTCGGATGGTTCGCGTGGTTGCAAGAAGAGCTGCTTTCTGAATCGGCTTATACCGACGCTCACTAAGTCCCAGTCCCTTAATGTTCTGCAGAAGGTTCTTTGGTATCACTCCAGTTGTTGATAAAATTATGGAAATCATTTAAGCGATGTTCATTACCCATTGTCTTCGAATTTGCACCTTCAGATCTCTGCATTTGGCGATCTTCTCGTTATATTTTGGCCTTAAGTTGTTGTTAGGTATAGCAATGTCAATTAGTGTAGTTTGCCTAAAAATTTTATCTGTTAATATAATATCTGGCCTATTATAAGCAGCTGTCTGATTTGTTAGAACCGTTCGGTGCCAATATAGCTTGAACTCGTTGTTTTCAAAAATAGGCTCCGGGTTGTATTTGTAGTAAGGCACTTTCCCTACCTGCAATAGATTTAACTTATCTGTTAACTCTTGATGGAATATCTTGGAGGCTGAGTCGTGTCTTTCCTTATATTCTGTTGCGGCAAATGCTTGGCATCCTCCAGTTATGTGCTGGACTAACTCTCATAGCCATATCTCTATTGGTCGTTTTCTATTGAGGGATCTCTAGTGATGAATTTCCGAGAGTTTTTCGTCGAAATAACTTGGACTTGGATACCTAACAAAAAGCTCTCCGATTCCGGAGACATCTGTTTTGAAATCAACCAGTATTTCTACGCTAAATTATCGATACTGTCCTAATTGACCGCATTTGGATACCGTCCATGAAGTGGTTTCTGTAGCCAGGTTTGTAACTTTCCTTGGTCTGTTTGGCGGTGAGAAGCAAAATCCTCTTCCTCCATAAAGTCTTGGAAGCATTGTGCGTTCAAGAGCACTTCGAGGGTGGTGTTTGTGTGCTTTTGTTAAGATTGTTCTTATTTTTCTTTGCATGTTTTTGATATTCATCCTGCTCCATTTTACAATTCCAAAAGAGTGACTAAGTGCAGAGCACTCGTATGTGTATTGTGTTTGTGAGATTATTATTTATTTATTATTTTTCGAATATTTTTTTTTACAAATTTTCCTTTCCATCAGACAATCGACATAATACTGATAAATAAACTTCTTATGCTTTCAACCCAATGCCGTCCCTGTCTCCGTACCCCCTCAATGACACTTTTGAACATTCCTAACTAAAATAATAGCATAAAAGTTATGCTTTATATTTATGCCTCCTTGAACAGAAAACAATAATATACAATAAATTGCCTTCATAATGGTAAAAATGGTTAATTGAAAATAATAAGCCATTTACAATGATGATTTTTTCCTAATAATTAAACATATTATTAAAGTAATATTTTAAAAAGTAACTACGTTGAATTATACTATTTTAAAAATAATGAGCTGTACTTTTGAATTAAAAATTATTAAGATAACACTTTCTCTTTGTTCCGCACATTAGATTTATGTAGCCACATTTTTGCAAATTCCTCCTGTAATGTAAATAATTATTTTAAGTAAAATTAATATTTTACTTTTTATGATGTATAATTATGAATAATTGTTACTTTAGGTGGATAATATATCTGGTGTCTTTGAAATAGATATATTCATTCGGAAAGAAAGTATTTTTGTTTGTCACTCAGAGAGCATTGTTTTGAAAGACTTCTGTCAATGTTATGGTTTCTTTCCTTGTGATATTTGATATCAGTCACATTCAGGTTACTGTAAGAAGCAATTTGTGTACAATCGTACTTGTACTTCTTAGTTTCGGGTCAATTTTAACATTGAGCGCGACAAAGAACATTTTCGGCGTATTTTACTTTTTAACGGACTTCTAAAAGAAGGAGGTTCTCAATTCGTCGAGTATGTATTTTTTTTTATGTATGTACACCGATTACTCCTGAAGTGCTGCGATTTGAATGAAATTTTTTACGTTATGTTCAAGAAGTTGCCGCGGTGGTCCCATATTTGTTTGGACGAAATTGGTGCAGTAAAATCCAAGATGGCGCTGACAATATAACGGCCAAAAAAACTAATTTTGTCCAAATTTCTCCAAAATTGGTATGTGGGAATTTTTGCGGTCGTACACAAGGCATCTGAAATTATTTTTTAAAAATTCAATATGGCGGATCCAATATGGCTGACGAAAAAATTTAATTTTGTCCGATTTTCTCCAAAATTGGTATGGAAGAGTTTTCGGGGTCGCACATAACGAATTCAAAATATTTTTTTTTTTTAATTCAATATGGCGGATCTAATATGGTAGACGAAAAAATCAATTTTTTCCGATTTTCTCCAAACTTGGTATGGGGGACTTTTCGGGATTGCACATAACGAATCTAAAATTATTTTTAAAAAATTCAATATGGCGGATCCAATATGGTGGACGAAAAAATCAATTTTGTCCGATTTTCTCCAAAATTGTTTTCGGGGAGTTTTCGGGGTTGTACATAACGAATCTGAAATTATTTAAAAAAAAAAAGAAGATACGCCATCAACATAAAGAGATCCTGATTTCACACCCAACACGTTATACCGCCAACCGCACAAAATAACCCAATCAGAATTAAGCGATTTTGTGACAGATTTGGAACTTCCAAAACGTAAAGCTGAGTTTCTAGGATCAAGATTGCAGGAGTGGAACTTATTAGAAGACGATGTTTCGGTATATGATTTTCGTAAACGCCATAAAAGCCTAGCACCATTTTTTAACATGGAAAAGAAACTTGGTTTTCTACAATTGTTATTGCGTTATTAGCGGTTTATTAGCGGCTTGAAATATAAACTACAAGCCAGAGGAATGGAGAGTGTTTATAGAGAGTTCAACATTGAGTTTAAAAGGAATACTATTGCATATGGAAAATATTTTACCGTCTATTTCTGTTGGATTTACAGTTCACATGAAAGAAACATACGACAATAGGACCTATTGACAAGTATAAAATGCGATGAGCACCAATGGCTGATCTATGGCAACTTAAAAGTAAGCACTTTTACTTGGCATGCAGCTAAACTACATCAAATTTTGCTGTTTTTGTGTGAATGAGACAGTCGGGCAAATGCACTTTATTACAAGAAAAAAGTCTGGTCCATTCGACAATCATTAGAGTCGGGTGAAAAATGCCACCACTGCATATCACCTTGGACCTAATGAAAAACTTTGTTATGACATTAAATACGGATGAGTCAGCTTTTCAGTACCGGCGTCAGAAATTTCCAAGGCTAAGTGAAGCAAGAATTAGAGAAGGTATTTTTTATTGGGCAACAGATTGGAAATATTCTGAAAGACAAACATTTTAACAACATTCTATCAGATATTGAGGAAATGCTTGGAATGACTTTTGCCTCGTGGTCACTAATTTCTTCGGAAATAAAAATGCTGACAATTACGTTACTCGTATCAAAAAATAGGTTGCAATATGTCTCTAAAGATCCATTTCCTACACTCACATCTGGACTTTTTTCCTGACAACTGCGGAGCTGTAAGTGATGAGCACGACGAACGCTTCCATTAAGATATATCAAGGTATACAAAGGTACCAGGAAAAGTAGAATGCTTCCATGCTTGTTTACTACTGTTGGATTCTTGTTAGAGATGTTCCAGAAACAATTCACAAAAGAAAGGCGAAAAGACAGGATATTTAGTGTTTCTACAAGTGTAAAAGTATGTATATTTTATTATTTTGTTCAAAATAAAATAAAAAAAAAACTGGTTCTTTAAAATTGCAAATAAATTTTAATTTTTATCATTTTTATGTTCAGCGCTCCAAAATTTAAAAAAAAAACACTTTTCATGTAAGGTACAACCACTAAACTAAAATTTATTGTGTAGTGATATCCATAATGTTGTACTTGTAATCGGTGTTTTCATTTAAATCGATTATAGACGAAATTTTTTTTGCACGTTAGAATATACTTATAGAACCCAATAATGTACATATTAAAAATATTATTTAAGATCCTTTTATGATTGAACCATCTTTAATATTTTATAATGAAGCCTTATTACACTGTAGACACCAGGATGTCCATACCTGTCAATAGTACTTTTTGGACAGTAAAAAAGATTACAAAATTAGTACCATTTTTAAACAACGTTTTAGAGAATTAAGGAATTAAATAGAAATATGATTTTTAAAACACACATGATGTATCAAAAATTTTTCATTTTGAAATGCTGATACTGGTCTATATCTATCTCGAATCCTTTTCTTGTAAAGATTTAAATGTTATTTCTAAAATAACGAAAAAAGAATAAACATATAAACACAAATATGTATTTTATTAGAAATAATTTTTAAATTTAAAAGATATCTTAAACTTTATATGCAAAAAAATGTTATTTTTTCCTTTATTTCACTTAAAACTGCGTTAAAAAAATATCCAATTACAATTAAAAGTAGGTTGGGAGTGAATGGATATAAATAACAAATAAAGCCTGAAAAAACTTTTATCTTGAACATAATAAAATTTGGTATATTTTTAAATTGTAATTAATTTTTTTTTCTGCGATATTATAAAAGTGATTGTTAATGTAAACCGATTTTAACTGGAGCGTCCTCTAAGAATCTATATGTTGGGCTTCTTAATGGTCAGTGGTGAAAGTAACATGAGCTGCTACACAAACAAAATTTATTTTTATTTATACTCTGATAAGCTAAAATAATAAGGCCATTATATTCTCTTACTAAAATTTAAATTTGTCTTCACTTGTATAAACAATAGTTATTTTATATTTATTCTTAGGAGCATGTTCGAATTAAAACAGATCATTATATAAACGAATAAGTATACATTTGATCAAATGAGAATGGAAAATCAACAAGCAGATATAATGCGTCAAAATAGAATTATGCAACAAAAAATCTTGGAAATATTTTAAAAATACCGAAATATCAATCAACATGAAGGCGGAAATCTTCAACATACAGAGTGGCACAATAATGTGACAAGGTACCCTATTCCCCTTATTTTTCAAAAAATTTGAATAAACGTTTGAACAAAAGCTGTATAGTATGAAAATTTTTACAATCTAAAAATATTTTCAATTATGCATAGTGTTTCATGACAGCGTGGCGTTAAAAAATAGTTTTTAAATAGGATTCCCTGTATATTTTTGCATATTTCAATTCCCCTAAGAACTATCTTTATAATAGCCTAGGGGCCGTTCAAATATTACCTAAGCAGAATTTTAATCATATTAATCTCCCCCTTCCCCTTGTCATCAAAAGTAAGCAAAACTTTTACCCCCTCCCTCATATACCTATGTAAGTATTCATATAATTTTCACAAAATCTCTCATTTATTGTTATTCAGGAGCAAGTACTATGGCAATAAATTAAGTAATTTGTATATAGCATAGGAATTTAATGCACATTTAATATTTATTTAGGCATTTTTAATAACGATTAATATTTAGAAAATATTTATTTATTTTGTTTATTAAAAAAGTTGGTAAATATAAAATTAATCGTTCTCAGTCCAAGACACTTGAATCCATGATTCTAAGTCTTCGATGACATTGGATCTTTGCTGTTCGGTGTTGTGTATTTGCTCACTTTGCTCTTCTTTTAAGATGTCGATTTTAATCTCTTCAAGCCATTCAACATCTTGGTATTCGTCTAAAGTTTATACTATGCACATCATCTCATTAGCACGACGAGCAACCACTCTTATATGTCACACTTTAATTTCGGTGTTCGGGTTAATATTTTTATGGATCTCCTTACTATGACGCTGTAATGACTTCAAAAAGGCATGATAAAGGCCATAGGTCTTGCACATTCGACTTGATAATCTAGATTTTACCGTTGGACAAAAATAATCATAGGGCATCTGTAGAAACTCTTTAGTTGAACAGTTTAAGTGTAGAACTAAACTGAGAAGGAGACTAAGAAATTGCCCTGCGGTTGTACTCACTTCTGCCGGGAGTATTCGTAGCTATAAACAATGCATCGAGATTATGTCTCTTGAAGTGTTGTATTGCAAACGCTATTACTTTTTGGTATCGTGGATTTTCATCTGACCCTCCATCAACGGTCATAATCACCACTGGTTTTACAAACCCATGGCCAGTTTTAGCGAATGGTTTAAACTCTTCAAGGTCCAAAAGCAGTTCGAAATCTTGAATACGAATATTAGCAGTGGATGACCTATGCTTTTCACTTCGAATGGCAATGTACGTTGGCCCAGAGTATCCAACGACGTGCGGTTGTCCTAGCATACTAGGAATTATTTTAATACCAGCATAAATAGACGTTATCAATTTATGTCGCTCGACAATTACCCAGTAGTAATCAGTTAATTTGACTCTATATTCCAGATGCATTAAAAGAGGTGCTTGTTTATTTGCTGCAGTTACATCAAGAGAGACCCGAACTTTATCATCTTGATATATGAAAACACTTGATCTGGTTCAAGTATTGATGCTATGTTTTCCAAATAATGGTTTCTGTGGTGATCAGTCTGTGCTCATGCGAGCTTAACAGGAACCGTCGATATATGTCTTCATCCCTCTGTGAAGTTAGATTTTCTAGGAAGGAAACGGAGGTATGTTGCACTTCGGCTTATGTCAAATCCGATTCACTGTAATTCTTGTGTGAGTTCATCAAGAGTTTTCACACTTCGAATAAGTTCCGATCGCCTTCTATCGTCTACTGCGCTTCCAAATAAACCAATATCCGTTATAGTTTTTAATATTAATTGTCGATCATTTTCTAGGCTAAGACGTCCAGCTGAATCCCTCATAGATAGTTTTTTTTAATATGTGGATTTTCATGGCCAAAACTATTCTAACTTTCTTTTCATACGATTTCGTTGTTTCTTTTGGGCCAGTGCGTTTTGAATTATTCTCTTCATTAATCATTTTGCAGTTTTTAATTCTTCCCGAAACTTAATGATTTGTCTTTCAACTGCAGCATGGCTGGGCATAGTATATCTAGCAGAATACAAAACATTTAGATTTTTTTCCAGAAGATCAACCTTATTTTTCATAGCTTCCTGAGAAGGCTTTGCTCTCAACGGTTTTTCCTCATTTTCTTCTTGAGTCTTCTGTAAGTCTGATATTTTTCTCTACTCGTTCAGTAGGGCCTGAAGCAGACTGTACATTTTTCTATTTTCAGCAGCTTTACAGGTGGTTGTTGCCCAAAAACCAAAATATTCTTTTTCTGTTGATCAATCACCTATGTAGCTATAACTAGTATAATATAATTATTTATTTTAGATTCACTTTTCCCCACCACTTTGAGGAACGGCGACGAATGCCGCAAAACACAATAAATTAAAATAATTAAATCTAATAAAAAATATGAAAAAATTAAAGTAACTTTTTGAAAAAATGTCCTGTGTGGTAGTAAGACTAGACGGGCAAAATAATGATCATCATTATCATTTCAGCTTAAACACAAAGATAACTCATCGTTTAAGTTATTCTTAATGTCTAATATTTTCCACTGTTGGACCCCAATAGGGGAGGCATTTGCCATAATCACCACAACGCGACGCAAGATTATCCTTTAGTCGCCTTCTTCGACATCCCCAGTAAGACTGGGAATGGTACTATTTTGGTCCGGATACCACAAGGAACGACGATATTAAATAAAAATGACGATAAGATGGATTCTGTTTTTTTACAATTTAGTAGAGGCACTCTTAAAATGCCTACACTTTTTAGTTTTCAACAAATTTACCCTGGAAAAAAGCTTAATAGACTCGATTTGTTTCTAGTTGCCTATGGCAGTTCTTCTTCAATTCTCTTGGACACAATAATATCGAGTTCTTTGTCGGACTTTTGCTTGTTTCTTATAACCACACTAAATTTCATTAACTAATTTTCAGACAAGTGAATAGCGCGTGCGAGACTTTCCCTACTTCTGTTCTTTCTTAGTTGTAGCACCACGTGGATTATTTCGAGGAATTCCCTAACATCTTTTGCGCTTTCAAGCATATACAAACAGGGTTGCCACATATATTCAATTCAAAATCTACTGAATTTTGCCAAAAATATAGGTATGAAAAGTACCTAAATAAATAAATATTGCTGACGTAATTGCCATTTAAATCCCCCCATCCTCCATGTCATCAAAAATAAGCAAAATGAAGATCCCCCCACCCTCTTTTCTGCTTACATAATAGTTGAACGGTCCCACATCTGGTTTTGAATTTTGTTGCGAAGTTGCCAACTTTTTCAAAAACCAATTGCCCATTTGATGAAATGTAAATTAAATTTTCTTTGACTTTTTAAATGGAACACCCTGTATATCACTACTTTATCATGTAGAGTTATTGTTTTCAATTACTTTTCTTAAAGTTCTCCTATACCTATCAGCACTAGGTTTTCCGGTATATTCATTTTTATTCATTGTATACAAAAATAAGTTAACCTATTGATATCCAGTAGCCATGAGTATTAAATGAAAGAAATAAACGTCAAAGTAATATTTATCTTATATCTGACACTAGTAAAGATTATTGTTTTAATTTGTTTTATAAAAAAAAAACGATTTTAAAGTTTAAATTTTAACTAATGAATTTTTTAGAGAAGCCGTGATGGGTGATAAAATTTTTGTTTTGGGAGCAAGTACCAGTGTACCAACACGACGCCTAAGCTCAAACTGATAATTTTCGATCGAGGGGGGGGGGTAATCTAACACCAACGCCAATTAACAGATACGCACTACTGCCGCATTTAAAGCATAATATATATCTAAATATTTAAAAAGGATTTTGCCTAATATACTACATTATGCAAATTAACTATTTAAATTTAATATTAAAATGAAGACTCTTTTCTTTCCTTATTTTTTTATAGGATAGACGTAAATTTTATGTGGTCAATAACATTTAATTTACTTTCACACTGATTTGTTAATATGTTAATGATATTATTTATTGTTGCCGAAACTAAAATGTCACTTCTCGATGTATATATGAATAGAACCGGTACAACACTAGATTCACATATTATGCAAAGGTCGATTCAGTTACTGGAAATAATGAAAGTATACAGAGTGAAATAAAATAATAGTATCAAAATAGAAAGATTTTCTCACGAGTATTTTCTCGTGATGCAGATTACTTCTAATGTCGGCTCTAGTCCAACCATTTTTTAAACCAGCCCTGTCTTGGCGAAATGTTTGTGGACTTATTCTCCTCGAGACTGGTGTGTTCCGATATTCAGATTAAAGTAATTTTATTTTTGTTCCCGACCTGGAACCAGCTTTCTTAAAGTTTTGTACCGTTCTAGAATCATAGGAGCTAAATTTAGGTGATTTAGGACTGTCTAAGTGTTTGCGAAGTTATTTTCGCTTTGATGTATACTCTTCCACATTATAATGTTTTTAATAAAGTTATATAGTTTTATTAAAAATATCTCAGATCAAACTATGTATTATTTAGAACATCACCTATTTTTTTCGTGCATATATGGTTAAAAAGTCAGTAATTTGTCCCACATGTGACTTTGTTCACGATGCATTATTTTGTGGTGAAACTCCCTAATAAATGTTACTATAGTAAAATAATTATTGACTATAAAGCTTGAATAGTTTGAATTTTATTACACTATTATACAATTACACTATTAAAAGCAAGGAAATCATTGCACATTTTAGTTTCAAAACAATTGAACCTTAAAAACAGGACTTTCTTGTATATTTTAATGAAATAAAATAATTTGAGTTAAAAATTTAATTAAAATAATCCTTTTAGTATGATGGTGAAATGGATCTACCAGCAAGATTATTAGATCTTAATTTATTAGATTTTTATACGGCTTTAGAATAACATTGAATATATTAGACACCTGAAATGCTAGATACGTCACGTAAGAGATGAATTTAACTTTACCTTAGAGTTTTGAAAAAGTAAATTTTCTAATTAAAAAAGAATTATCATAATAAATTGTGTTCTTAATTATTTTACACCTATATGAAAATTAAACACATTGAATTTATTTCTGAAGTGTGTCACATAAGGTATCACAAGACAAAAAGTAGGAATTTGTTTTCACCCTTTAAAGGAGTGATATGCAAAAAACTACATTAAAAATATATTCAAATTAAAACTTAAATTAATATTTTGTTGAATAATATGTTTTACCTTTTTCTTCCTGAGTTTAATTTTGTTTTCAACCTGTATAAATAAATTTTAAATTGTTGGAATTTTCACATTAGTTTTTTTTTCTAATGAAATTTATACAGGTGAAAATATTCTGTTAAATTTAAAAAATTTGTAAATAAACTCCGATTTATCATTTGCAACATTTAGACCCTCACAACTAGAGTTTGTTTATTTTAAATATGTATAATATGTAATCCAACTCCTCCCACTGGAATCAAAAGAACATTCCCTGCAGTAAAAACATTGAGTCTCTTCGTTTTACTTCACACTATTTTCAATTAATGACATTTTCTTTAATTTTTTCTTCCCTCTTCATATTCTCATTTCTTTCTAGGTTTTTATTTCCTTATTTTATAATTTACGCAGGTACAATGACAAACTTGTTTCACTTGTTTCTACAAGAACTCGAGTCACTAGTGAAGATCGGCGAATTACTTGAATTAAGAACAAGAACGGGTGATATCCGAACTTACCTCTTCACATCTGGAAGAAATCACAACGTAATAAATAAAAGATAATAAATGTTGAACTAAAAAACAACTAATTATTTATTAGTTTATTATATTGACCGTAAATATCGCTTCAACTCAAATTCGTAATATAGTTTTTTAATACTTTTATCGATTTAAAAAATTGCAACAATAAGGGCTTTAGCTTCATTGTCTAAGCACTCTAACATCCGTCATGGTGGCATATTGCCACCCGTGAGAACACTTGTATTTAGTATACTACTTTACCTGCTCTCCCACCACCTTACTCTAATAACGCTTCAAATAAGGTATCACAAGGCGTAAACGCCAGTTAAAAAGTAGAGTTAATTTTCAGCCATTAGAATTGTATGGTATTTACAAAAACAGTTCAGAAATATACCTGAACTGATGTGTTATTATAAAATAGTTCACCTTTTTGTTTTCGAATTTATTACAATTGAAGCTGTATGCTGTATTATTAGTAGTACTTTCTAAATATAGGAATTATTTGCAAAAATCAGATAATTTGAGATATACTTTATTCACACAATTTCGACTATTGCATAAAATGTTCCAGATACTAGTCCAAATATCGCCAAAAACATTATAAAAATATTTTTTATTAATTTCCAATAAAACTTTCCCCATCCGGTCTTCCAATTGACGATTATATCCAGCAAAGCTGGTATGAAAAATCCCAGTGTGGAGAAAAATACTGCACCAATAATGTCAATCAGTGATCCTAAATTTTCACCGCCAATGATGGCAACCGCTGAAAAACAAAAAAAAAATATTTCAATGATTATGACACTAACAAAAGTTACCTAATAATAAAACAACACATGAATATACATTTGCCTATACAAATAATTTATAGGAACTTAAGATTAATAGTAATAAGTAATAAATATTGTGATGATATATACCAGAAAATTAAGGTTATGAGCTCGGATATCGCTCACATTTCAAAAGATTATTTTCAAAATTGCCAAGAAAAACTGTTCTAAATTATATATTAGTAAATGGCAATTATCTATTATATTAAATTAAATACATTGTTGCTCAAAATATAACTGTGTCTTTTCTTGGTCTACAAAATCAATTGTTCGTGTATTTTTTTGTTGTATTTATTGTTTTTTTTTCCAAAATAACAAAATAATAAACTCTACTTCTCTGATTTTTAGACATATTCACAAATTACTCTATAAAATGGAAAAATAATAGAAGGAATTATAATGAATTCTAAAAATAATAATATTAATTACTATGGTTTCAAGAAAAATGTATTTACAATACATAATTTTTTTTTTAATTTAATCTTCTTCATTGTTCCTCCTTCAGCAACATAATCAACTGCATCATTGATAATTTATTGAAGTTATTTAAAAAACAATTGTTTAAAGTCGTGCTATATTCTATTTATAATATCATTATAGTGAAGATTATATCATTGTAAATGTTTTTTGTATCGAATTCTATATATGCAGTAAGAATACAATATCAATACAAAAAAAAATCATAAATCAATGACCAATATAAGAAACTAATGGAGGAAAGAAAAACGTTAAATAATCAGAAAGAAAAAATAGAATACACAGAAATGAATAAAATAATAAAAATATCATTCGAAATTACAGAAAAATAAAATAAGAGACAATGCATAATTACAACAAAATACGAAATGTTTGAGAAACAACTAATTTTATAAAAAACAGGACAATCCATAATAAACTGAAAAGAATAACTAAAGGTGCTAAAAGGGTAATATATAGATTTATATGATAATAAAGTAAAAAGTAGAGGTCATATACAATAGCTAACTCTAGAAAATTCTAGGTTAGAGTGGTCATCTAAGATATTAAAGTAAATAATAGGGACCACAAAATAAAAGTTAAAATGATAAGTGGGGACTGTCCTATAGTGAAACTGACACTTTTAATTAATGAAAGGATTCAATAGAGCAAAATTCTGAATGAACAAAATAATAACAAAGTAACATTACTGTAAGAAAAATGTGATAAAAGAAGAGTAAGCTACTATAAGTCTGTAAGTATTGTGTTCAAATTCTTAACAAGTATATTAAAAAGAAATTATAGATAAAGTAACTGTACATGTATTAACCAACAAACTTGATGAGATATACTATTCCATGTAGAATTTGGAGATTACCACAAGCCTTTGCGAGTATAGCTACATCAGCAGTATAACAAACATTTCAAAGATGCAACAGCAACATCACAAAATGATAAAAAAATTAGTAGGGCATGGTTAATTTCTGCAATCATTTACTTTGGCCCTAGAGCATAGGTTCCCAATGGGGCGGTAACTACATTGGTCAGAGGTAAGCATCAATAGAGACCTTAATCGCCCACGTTATGTTACAGATGACACAATCATATAAATTGACAACGAAGTAACAGAAAGAGTGGAAAATCTGGGATAGGAAATTACAATGTGGAAATAAAATCCGACGAAATAAATAAAACTTAAGATAAAGCAATCACGAAGAATATACCAGTTTTCTATTTTTGCAACTTTTATCAGTTTTAAATTTGGACTGCGTTTGTAAATTAAAATTTGGAATTTTTCCGAATGGAATAATATACTTCTTGACAAAAACTTTCTAGCTTATAATCCTTGTAAAATATTTTTCGGGATTATAGGAAGTTACAAATAATTTTATCACACCGAAGTTTTTCTTTAGAAAATTATTAAAGCAAATTTAAATTTATCTAGCAAATTATGTCTTTCTTTAATTTCCTCATTTTTGATAGTTCTTGGCATCTGCTTTTAAAACATATAATAAAAAAATGTCGACAATTTCAACTTTATAGGCCTTTTAAATATTATTAGTGGGCTTGACTTCTTAATTAATAGGATTTTATTACCCAAAATGCGATATGATTTCAACTCTCGGCCTGATGATATGAAATCTCGCATGCACATCTGTTTAATAAAATTAAGAAATAAAAACGTCATTTTAATTAACATGATAAAAACATGCAATTATATTAAATTACGAACTCTTAAAAATATATCTAGTGTAATATGATGAAGTTTATAACTTTAGAAATTTCTAACAATATAAAATACGGCAGTCTCGGGTCGGTAATATTTTCCGTCATTAAGAACCTATGTTATATATTGCGCAATTAATAATATTTTATTTTATCATGAACTTCATTATATTTTTGTTAAATTTTTCTTGTCATTATTTTATGAGTTGTTTGGATTAAACAACAATTTTATGTTTTATTTTAACAATTTAAGTTTCATTATATGTCCGATAAAATAAATTTGAAAACAAAAAAAGTTTGTTGTTAAAATATATACAAACAGTTTGTTTCCTGCAAATAAAACTCTGGTCCTCTCTCCATACACGTTTCGACCACCTTATGGTCTCCTCAGTAGAGCTGTCTCGAATCGAGAACAGCATTTACAGGAAAAAAAACACTGCTATATAAAATATAAATTCCACAGTATGTCGGTAAGATACTAAAAACCTGCCGATTTCGATGCCAGACTAAAAACTATCGCCAGTAACATGACACCTATACAATCACCGGAGTAGTGCAAAATTTTTAAAAATCAAAATTTCAGTAAGAAATAAAGAAATCTATCTACCGTATTTAAATTTGTCGTTTATATGTATTATCATTTCAAGCAGAGAAAAGGAAAGAATATATACAAACAGTTTGTTTCCTGCAAATACAACTCTGATCCTCTCTCCGTACGCGTTTCGACTACCTTATGGTCTCGTCAGTGGAGCTGTATCGAACCGAGAGCAACATTGGCAGGAAAGAATAGCTATATAAAATAATGAGCAACATTAGCAGGAAAGAATAGCTATATAAAGTATAAATTTCAAAGTCAGTCGGTAGGATATTAAAAACCTGCCGACTACGATGGCAAATTGAAAAATATCGCCAGTCAAACGACATCTATATAATCACCAGAGTAGTGCGAAATTTTTTATAAAAAATCAAAATTTCAGTAAGAACTAAAGACATCTATCTTCCGTATTTAAATAGTTGTTTATATGTATTATCCTTTCAAGCATAGCAATTGTTTTCTGAGAATGTTGGTCTCGGTTCGATACAACTCCACTGACGAGACCATAGGTGATCGAAACGCGTATAGAGAGTGGACCAGAGTTGTATTTGTAGGAAACAAACTGTTTGTATATATTCACGCCTTTCCTCTTAGTGGACCATGGATAAACGACGCCTCTTGTAATTCACTTAGACCATTTTTTTGATTTGGTAGGTTATGAGTGGTTTAAAAAATAAGATCCTGATTTTTTTCATTACAAAAACTTTCATTATTAATGGTCAAATTGAAAACTGCACAAAAGGAAATTTTTAGTGAAATGGGACCAAATACCCCCCAGTACAAATTTTGAGTTTGCTGGTCTAGAGCTTCGTCAATCGGTATGCTTGGATACAGGGATTTGATGTCCAGCAAGAATGTCCATCTTTTCACAGTTTTAACCCTTGAAGTATGCTAACCAAGTGATTGGAATTTTTCAGGTATGAGTTTACAATTTCGGGCGCCGGTTGTATATTTTGTGCCAGATATTTCTCCAGTTGTTGAGTTGGTGAATCTACTGCACATACTATGGATCTTATCGGTGTTCTTTTTTTATGGATTTTTGATAGTCCATATAGTTTGGAACATTTGCTTGCTTTTTCCCAAGGAACGATGCGCTTGTAGTCGTGGTCTTCAAGAATTTCTGTCATCTTGGTTTTCTATTATTCTGTGTTCATAACATTCCCTTTGTCTGCTGGTAGGATGATGATGATGTTTTTGTTGTTTTTAAGGTCATTTAGAGTTTTTATTTCTGAGCGTTTTATGTTTTTGTGGTTTGGTGGTTCTTAGTACGCGTGCTACCTCCTGTCGTATTATTTTTTTGACTTCTGATGTAGCGTGGCCTCTATATTGGCGATAATGTTCTCATTTGGTATGGTCTTTGGGTTTACTGCATAGTTGAAGCTTTTACTTAGAACTAGTTTTTCGTCTTCCGAAAGCTGGTAATTGGAGATATTATGAACGACCTTTCTTATATCTATCGGCTTAGTTTGGTGAGGCGTTTTTTGTTGAAGCTGGACAAATTTTGTTTGCTTGTTAATTTTGTGGTTCATGTCAGTTTCTTTTCTCCAGAAGGAAGTTTTGTCTACGTTATCCCAGAGTCTACTTAGTTGTATGTGTAGATCGCAGACAGTTTTTTTTTTCTGTTTCTGCAAGTTGCTTTCGCTTTTCTAGAATCTGTTCTCGTAGAAGTGCTTTCCTTGTATTCCTTAGAATGGTTTCCAATTTTCTAGTTTTGAGGTGGTATGATAGTTTCGTACAAGTAGACAGGATGTTATTATCTTGGCACCCTGCCTACTTGCTTCAATATTGTTAGCCTGTTCTTTAATAGTTCGGCTGGTATTTCATCTGGACAGCTGTATTTTCCATTTCCATCGCTCATAAAGCTTTTTCGATCATTTCTTTATCGTACGACATTTTGGACTGGCAAATATTTTCAAATGGCTTCATGCAATTACTGAATAAGTTTTTTAGATACAACATTTTCTGTACTAAAACAACCGCGTAAAAATTCTACTAAGATGGATGCACTCTTGTATGTACCTGATAATACTTATATAATTGTAAATTTAAACCTAGGTTTAACCACTAATGGGTTCAACGTATTCTTGTTACCTATTTCTATTTATTTTAATATTTAAAATTCTTTTATACAGCTGAAATAATCGTGTGTAAAAATATCATCTTAATCTTAATCAAAAACATTATTTTGGTACAAAACTCTAACTTCTTAGCCTCTCAGTTTTATCTTTTTTCAGTACCTTTACCTATTTATATATTTTACAAAATCAGATATATGTACGAGTAAAGATTATTATAGCTTAGCGTTATATATAATAATCTTTGGTACGAGTTATTAATTTTTATTTTGCTATTTTCAGCGGGTTTTCGAATATTTTTTTTTAAATAAATATCTTATAAAAGAAATTAAAATATATTTACCTGTTACAGCTCCTACCATAACAATTCTTAATATAATTTGTGCTATATTATGTCGAGGTTCCGATATTTTATTCTTAATTCTTCTCCATAATATATCTGTGGGTACAAAGAACTGTAACATGAATGAGAAAAAGACTGAGATCGCTATGGCAGCCTGAGCAACTTGAGCTGAGCTAAAAGAGTATAATAATTTCTAATGAAACTAATTCAAGTAATTAGTAACTTATGATCGGTAAAGACCAATTATTTTCTACATTTGCCGGGCTAAGATCCAAATTACTTAGTCATGGTACTGGAAAATTAAATTGCAGTTTTTACTACGACTAAAAAATGTTTGTTTTTAATTGTTTTATTCCGCATAAATAATAATTAATGCTAATAACACACTGGTTATAAATTTCCACTATTCTTTATTTTTAATATTTAAAAAACCATAAGAATTGTATCGTCACACAGTGTCTTTTTCAGATGGTAAAGAATGCAAGCCTAACCTACCTATACTGCTGTAACAAAAATTGAATCATATATATTTATACATTATTTTTTATTACTGGAAATCCCAAATAAAAGTAGAATGTTTACAAATTCAATAATAGAGAACCATTGAAATCTAACTGATCATTTTACAATACATTTGCATTTTTCAATTTGTTAATTTCCATACTCTTCAAAAAATTAAGTTTTAGAAATTTATTTTGTACATGTAAAATCTCAAAATTTTCATCAAAGTTATGATTTGCAGAATTCAAATATAAAGCATAATTAGATGTATTCTGCTTCTAAAATAAAACTGTGTTTTGTGTTCTGGTATTCGTTTTTTGAATATATATATATATATATATATATATATATATATATATATATATATATATATATATATATATATATATATTCTTGATTCTTGAACCATAGATTATATCATTTTTCTTTATTTTGTCTTTTTTTGGGTTTAGGTTCTATATTTAATAATTACACAAAACGATTGACGTTTCGCCCTTTGTTCAAGGTATTTTCAAAATTCTTTCATCCTAAAAATATATAATTAAAATACATCACATAAAAAACATATTTACAATTTCGAAAAACAAACAAGACACTTAAAAACAGTAGTCAAAACTTTAAAATTTTTTAAAAATATATAATTTTACCGGTACACACCTTGACATTTTGTTGTTCTGTTACTAAATAAAATTTAAATTTTACATCGTTTACTGAGGATACGTGGAATGCGAATGTGTTTTATTTTTTAATATTTTTTATATTTTACAATGCATAAAAAAAAACAAATAAGGTATATGTTTGGTTTTATGTTTAAGAGGATATTCATTTTTGATTCTTATTTGGCTGGATCGAATACTTAATATTTTTCTTTAAATTAGGCTTGCGTAAATGTGGCTCAAATTTCCCATATCTGTTCTATCGTTAACAGTGTTTTTATCTTTTTTAATTTCAATCATTTCCTTTATCTGTAATGTTTGGTAATTCATATCTTTGTTTTTATAATGGTACTGTTATAATCAAAAGTGTGTTTTTCGTCCTGTGTGTGTTTGTTTAACGCTGTCGAGGAGTTTTTCGTATATTTATGGCCATTTAATCTGTTCTTCAGTAATTGGCTCGCCATGCCTATATATTACAGGCAAAAACGATTTTTTTATTAAAGATTCAAGCGCCTTTAAAAAAATTATTGATAAAATAAACCCACCTGAAAATTACAGACTCATTTCGCTAGATGTTATATCTTTGTATACAAACATACCAAATCAATTGTCTACACTATTTTAGCAGAAAAATAGGAAATTTAAAAAAAAACATACATCGCTATCAAAAAATAATTTTATGGATGCTGTTGACCTCGTTCTAAATACAAATTACTTTCAGTACGAAAATACCTTTTACAAACAACTTGATGGATGTGCTATGGGATCACCAATTTCATCTACTATTGCTCAGCTAGTAATGGAATATTTAGAGGAAAAGTTTTAGAAAAATTAAATTTTAATATAATATTTTTCAAACGTTTTGTCCATGATTGCATAGCAGCCGTACCACAAAATAAAATAAATGAATTTCTCCAAGAGTTTAACAGTTTCAACGAAAAATTACAGTTCACGTCCGAAACAGAGAATAATAATAAAATAAATTTTCTAGATATGACACTTATAAGCAGAAAAAAACAAAATTTTAACGGAATGGTAGACCAAACCCACTTGGTCAGATAGATATCTAAACTATTTCTCTAATCATTCAAAAACTCAAAAAAATAGCGTTATAATCGGTCTATCTGAACGTGCTATCTCCCTAACGTCTCCAGAATTCCGACCAAAAATACTGCAAAAAGTAAAAGAGACACTAATAAATAATAATTTCAACGAAAAGACTATCACCAAAATAATTGATAAACGAACATATAAGTTTTATAATAACGTAAAAACAAAAAACATAGAACATAAACAGCAAAAATATGTGGCATTACCGTACACTAGTGAGCTGTCAGAAAAAATAAAATACATTTTAAAAAAGCATGATATTATCATATGCCACAGGTCACATAATAAATTAAATACATTGTTCCCAAATTTAAAAAGTAAAACTCCTCTAATGAATAAATCAAATATAATATATTCGATCCCTTGCACAAATTGTCCCAAAAAATATATAGGCATGACGAGCCAATTACTGAAGAACAGATTAAATGGCCATAAATATACGAAAAACTCCTCGACAGCGTTAAACAAACACACACAGGACGAAAAACACACTTTTGATTATAACAGTACCATTATAAAAAACAAAGATCCGAATTACCAAACATTACAGATAAAGGAAATGATTGAAATTAAAAAAGATAAAAACACTGTTAACGACAGAACAGAAATGGGAAATTTGAGCCACATTTACGCAAGACTAATTTAAACAAAAATATTAAGTATTCGATCCAGCCAAATAAGAATCAAAAATTGAATATCCTCTTAAACATAAAACCAAACATATACCTTATTTGTTTTTTTTTATGCATTGTAAAATATAAAAAATATTAAAAAAATAAAACACATTCGCATTCCACGTATCCTCAGTAAACGATGTAAAATTTAAATTTTATTTAGTAACAGAACAGCAAAATGTCAAGGTGTGTACCGGTAAAATTAAATATTTTTAAAAAATTTTAAAGTTTTGACTACTGTTTTTGTAAATTGTAAATATGTTTTGTATGTGATGTATATATAGCAGATACCATTTTATACTTTTTCGGAAAGCTTTGATATTGCAACAAAGACTCATCATAAGCAAAGCCATAATCATGTATCAAATACAGCTGGAAAGTATTCTGGTCTTCAGATAAGAATAAGAGAAAAATGTGAATTTACTATTTTTGTTCCATGTGCTACGTATTCAGGAAATATAAGCGATTGGATGTATTTCAGAAGCAGTACCACACTTTCAGTTCATTTAAAATTTCTCCAATTTCCTTTTCTGATTCATTCAGTCGATGAAAAATTATGACAGAATGTTTAAGTGCAAAAAAGGTTCTGAGGTCTCTTTTTGAAACCAGATAGTGTTTACGCGCTAATGCTGAAACGGTTATCAAAAAAATCGAAATTGGAAGTCGTTTTCCTAATGATATATGGAATGATTTTTTTGGAATCATCAATATAAGTTTACAGAATAATATCATGACAATGGACGTTGCGACCAAGTTTTTTTCATCTCTTGCCGATTATATCAGTAGCGCATGAAGTAATTTCTATCAGTACGAATCGGCTACCTAAGAAAAAATCCAAATGCTGACTATAAAAATAATTTTAAAAGGAAACGAATTCGCGACACATGAGTCACTTTTTTGGAAGGAACATCATAGATTGTACAGTTGAACGGCATGAAAAGTTTCATATAACAACCTTTTGTTTTTATATTCAATATATTGGTTGATCATTTAAAGTAAGTTCGCAATCATACAAGAAAGTTAAGCTCTCATTTTCACAACTAAAAAGAATAAGGAAATAATTACTATGTTATAGGAACGAGTTACTAGTTTGTCAGTCATGTGCATGGAAAGTAATATCCTTCAAAAATTATACTTTGAGATTTTTCGCAACAGAAATCATTATCATTATCATTAAAGGAAGTCAGATTCTCCAAATAGTAATCAGTTCAATTATATTTGATTTGTATAAAGCTAACCATAATAACCAATAAAGTCACTAAATAAAGTAAATACTGATGTTTTCCTTCACATTGTCTATACAGGACCTTATCATGAAGCGTGTTAGAAGCGCACTTGATCAGTTTTCTTTTAGTATACGTTTTATTAAATTTCAACCAATATTTTATTTAGCACCTTTTGGCTGATTTTTGAAGTATATTTGGCATTTGAATGTTGAAAACAAATATAAAATGAGGCGATTTTATTTATTTTATCCTGCAAGTGAACGATACGTACATTTCATCATCCGGTAAATTTTTGGTAATTGTAACTGCAGTATCTTCACCATATCTAAAATACCCAAAAAATCCCATTGACGTAAAAAAGAATACAACAACTGCCATTCCAGTATTAAGAACTCCGCAGGGTCCTAAAAACTCTGGTTTTGGCATTGAATTTTCTACTGGCATTATACTTCCAATTCCTTCCATGGCAAAAAGAATTGTGCTAAAAAAAGATGGAATGCCTAAAAAAATTAATTGGTTAGTCTATAACAACTATTTTACTAAACCTATTCTTTTACAGAAAAAGTGACCATATGTAAAGGGAATATTTTTAAAAAATGATCCTACTTCTGAAAATGCGCTGAGAAACGAAAAATAGCAATATAAATTTTTATATTAAATTAAAATTTTTGAAGTCGGCATCATATTAATACTTTACATAATGTGATTTACACAATAAGAAATACTTTATTTGTAACTGTGTTCTTACCGTAGCTTGTACTTATCTCGTATTGGCAGTTATGTGTTTTCCTTTAGTAATAATTTGACGCTTTAAAATTTCAATTTCATATGAAAATTTATATTGTTGTTTTTTGCTTTTTAGCAGTATTTTGTAAGTCGGTTAAATTTATTTATAAAAATTTTATTCTCCAATTTTTAGGTTCGAATTGAGTTGAATTTCTCAGGTCACAAAAAATTTCTCATTTAATTTAAAATTGTTAACCACATTAAATTGAACCACAAAAAAATCTTCTAAATTAAGAATTTTCCAAAATTATACCAAACAAATATTTAGCCTCCCGTAAAAATCCGCTATCTTGAATTTTAAGAAATTAAGATTCATAACCTAAGCCTCTAAAATTCCTTAATACTAATATTGGAAATTAATTTAAAATCCGTAATATAGGTCCCAAAAATACCTTAGTAATCTGTACAAAATCGGCAAAATATAAAATTTTTAGTCAGCCATATTATATCTGCTGTATTAAATTTTAAAAAATTATTTCAGATTCGTAACCTACGATTCAGAAAAACCTGGTAATACCAGTTTTGAAAAATTGCGCATAACGTACAATTTTCAGCCCACTATATTAAATTCCCCATATTTAACTTCAAGAAATAGTTGTAAACTCTTAATCTAATTTTAATTTACACCCTCGAAAACTCCCAGTACCAATTTTAAACATAATATGGAAATATAAAACTTCTAGGCCGCCTTATTGCATCTGTCATATTACATTTTTTTAAAACAAGTTTAAATTTGGTATTTGCATTCTCATGATATCCCAACAATAAATTTTCAACAAAATAGAGAGGTGTTAAATTTTTGGTCCGCCATATTGGATCCGCCATAAGGATTTTTTTTTTAAATAATTTTAAATTCGTAATTTACACTCTCGAAAACCCCCTATACCCATTTTGGACACAATCAAGAGATGTAAAATTTTTAATTCGCCATATTAGATCCACCGAATTGAATTTTTTTAAAATAATTTTAGATTCGTTATATGCGGCCCCGAAAATTCCCCAGTACCTTTTTTTCCACCATATTATCAGCGCTATCTTGAATTTTACTAACCCAATTTTGGCCAAAATAGTATGGGACCACCGCGGCAACTTCCTGAACATAATACAATAAATTTTGTTTAAATCGACTCCACTGTTCTGTGGTAATAATTACATATATACAAATAATAAGTACATACATAAAAAAATCTTACTTAAGGATGGAATGTAGAAACTCTTTCTTTCAGAAGTAGGTTAAAAATAGAATTATTTCACATTTTTGGATAAAATGAAATAACTTGTCCAAATATGAAATTTATTTTACTACTAATAAACAAGGAATGCCATAAGTAACTCCATCAGCGACACCTTGTTTAAAAAAATGAATTTCCGAAATAATCCTTTCGTTTATTTTCTTGTCAAGATTTTCAAATTTAAAAAAATATTTCTAGACTTACCTGCCACTCCATTAGTAAGCTTTACATTTCTGCCATCATTGATTCCAGAAAAAATATAGTAACCAGTTATACCGAAGGCTACAACCAACATTACGTTGGCTATAAAAGAAAATGGAACCATATGTTTTATCTCTCTTATTTGACACAGAACCATAAGGAGCGACATTATCATAAGTTTAAAAATATACCGATCCCATGATGCAGTTTCAGGATAGTAAAAAGAGAAGAGCTAAAAGTAAAATAATAATTAATTATTATTTCGTTGGCGCCGTGTTATCTAAAACTATCGGCGAAATTATGAATATAATTGACCTCCCTCCTCAAAAAACCCACTAAATTCTGTTCAAATTCTTGAAATTTTTCAAAGAGAATTTTAGGAAATCATTAAAAGTGCATCGGAAATGTTAAAAGCAGATATCTCCATATATTTTTTTATGAAGGATATTTAGATTCACCTAATTACAAAAAAGATTTGACTTTTTAAAAATACCGTAAATGGCGCTTTTTCAAATACTTTACTGTAAATCATTTTTTCCTATATACACAGGGTACAAGAATGTGTCATAAAATATAATTGTAACTATTCCTCAACCCTAGCCTAGTATATCACTCAATCAATTAATAAATTAATCAAACCCGTAGTAGCAAACTGATATTCTGAATCATAGAGAAAAAAATATAAATATTTTAATTACACTACTCAATTCGCAGTTAAATAGTTTTATCACTAACAATACAACTCTTTTTATTCAAACAGGCCTTCTAGATCTCGCATGTTTCTCGTTTCAAATTGCAAAAAATAATTTTAAGGCGTCATCTAGCACACACGCGAGTTCAGATTGAGGAAAATGTGAGATAGAAGTAAAACATCGATACCAACCTTGGTCAGAGATACAGATATAAACACCAAATATACTGAGACTCCAAGATAGTATGTTGTAACTAGAGCAAATTCTATAAACAATCTACAACAAATATTGTTAGGGTTAAAATATGAATTGCATGCAGAACATCTGCTTTTTTACAATTTTCTGGATAAATAACAATACCTATTCTAATCTGGATTAGTTTCACTCTTAGTTATTACTAAACAACTCTTTTCTATACATATACATATACATATATATATATATATATATATATATATATATATATATATATATATATATATATATATATATATATATACCGGGTGTCAACGAATCTATTAGACAAGTCATAATTTCTAGAGTATTATGTGTCTCAAAATAAGAATTGGTACAGGTAAATGGTATGTAAAGGGGAGAGTTTTCGCATATTTTCCACTTTCCGGCCACTTCCGGTTTCACCGGAAATGGCCCTGGTTTTGAATTTTTAAATGGAACACCCTATATATTTTAACATTTTTGGATTTCTGAGACAATTCTAGATCAGAATGTGACATTTTAAAAACTTTTTACGTCTACTTCATTTTTTTAGAGCCACTTTTAAAATCGCATCTAGGTGGCCATGATCGGACGCAAACTAATCTAAGGGCCTTAGGTAATGTCAAAAAAATACAATCGCAAAGTTTTAGTTACTAGTATGAAAGACAGGAATAAGACAAGTTGACAAAATTACGTTTTCATTTCTAACTATTAATTTTCAAATGGCGACCCCTTTTTGACAACTACTTTTCGAAAAAAGCATTCTTTGACGAATCTAACGGTACTAATTTATTTGCGATTGGATTAGATATAAGAACGGAAATTAAATATTATTAAGCAAAATACTGGATAATTTATTTACTTATGACAAGTGCGCCATGGACAGCCATGATGCATAATAATTTGCAACTGTTTTTATCAAGTGTTCTTTGGAAAACAAAGCACTCACTTAAGTAGATAATTACAGTGACATACGCTCTAAGAACAGACGTAAAAGTTTCTTAATTTTCGTTAAGTTTAGTTTAAATTTTCGTTAAAATAATGTATACTCAACGTGAAAAAGTGGATATGTTATTAATATTTGGAGAGTGTCATAGAAATTCAAGGAATGCTTTGTTTTCCAAAGAAGGCTTGATAAAAACAGTTTCAAATTATTATGCATCATGGCTGTCCATAGCGCACTTGTCATAAGTAAATAAATTATCCAGTATTTTGCTTAATAAAATTTAATTTCTGTTCTTATGTCTAATCCAATCGCAAATAAATTAGTACCGTTAGATTCGTCAAAGAATGCTTTTTTCCAAAAGTAATTGTCAAAAAGGGGTCGCCATTTGAAAATTAATAGTTAGAAATGAAAACGTAATTTTGTCAAATTGTCTTATTCCTGTCTTTCATACTAGTAACTAAAACTTTGCGATTGTATTTTTTTGACATCACCTAAGGCCCTTAGATTAGTTTGCGTCCGATCATGGCCACCTAGATGCAATTTTAAAAGTGGCTCTAAAAAAATGAAGAAGACGTAAAAAGTTTTTAAAATATCACATTCTGATCTAGAATTGTCTCAGAAATCCAAAAATGTTAAAATATATAGGGTGTTCCATTTAAAAATTCAAAACCGGGGCCATTTCCGGTGAAACCGGAAGTGGCCTGAAAGTGGAAAATATGCGAAAACTCTTCTTTTCATATACCATTTACCTGTACCAATTCTCATTTTGATACACATAATACTCAAGAAATTATGACTTGTCTAATAGATTCGTTGACACCCGGTATATATACTCAATATTGATAAGCAATTATAGGAACTCTTTCTTTGTTAATTGGGTTGATCTAAATGTTAATTGTTTTACCATATCACGTGATTCCCCCTAGGCCAATCGTCAATGGAAATAATGACGGAATTAGTGTTGAATACTGATGTATGTCAATATCGTAATTTTGAGCCTACCAATAGTAAGTAAGTTTCATCTAACATATCTTTTTATAAAATTGAGGTTTATTTATTACTAAAATATTCATTTATATATTGGGTAGACACTCTTTATTGTCCCAGAAAACAGGTATATTTCAAATATGCGATCCTGTCTATGCGAGTCCTGATTTCTCTTCCACTTTTCCACCCATTTGGCCAATATTGCAGGTTATTGGTTATTACCCAATACAATGAAACCAAAAGCCTCAGCCTGTATGCAAAATGGAGAATAGAAAAAACAAAGGAAATATTGATTTATGAAAATAGTATGAAAGTGGAAAGATTCATGAGAGTAAAGAGCTCATTATGGAATTGTCATAAAATTAAAAACAAACGGATATCATGAATTTTGCATTCAAGTAGTTGTACGCAAACTATTTTTATCACTTTTAACTTTTGGATTATGACTTACTATATTAACTTAATAACATGAAATTTTACTCAGCATGTTTATATCAAGGACCTTCTATATCAACTAATCCTGTCAAATATTACGGATCATAGAATCATAAGACAGTCGAAAGAGACCGAACCAGAGGAAATTCATTTTTAAATAGATCGAATTGCTTCATTATAAATATACTCAATGTATTGAAAATTTAGTTAGTCAAAACTAAAATAGGTATTTCAAAATACTAACATTTAGTTTTTATACTTACTTAGCAAAATTAGCCCATTTTCTTAACGGTTGTGGTCCATGCTTAAATACTTCTTGAGCAGTATCTGCAAATCCCAAACTTGGAACCTTTGCTTTTACTGATACTTTTTGAGATGCTTGTACCTAAAATTGTGTATTTTCAGAACGAACTTTGTGATTTTTTATTTGAAAACTAAAAGTAACATTAGTTGAAAGAAAAATGAAAAAAGTTATATTAAGAAAACTATATCTATTTCCCCACAGAGTATTTTAGTGGATAAAATTAAAGATTTTTTTTTCCTCTTTCTTGATTGCGATAATTCCGTCGACGTCTATTTTAATATTCTTTTTAAATTTGAGAACACAGAGGTTCTAAAAATATTTTCTCAAATCAAAAACAAAATTTTATTATTATATATAATCACCAATTTCAGTATTTCAACATTCGTGATACAAAACACATATTTTTATGGAACTTGTGCCGAATACGAAAATGACAGTAATAATAATAAATTAGATTAGATTAGAGATCCCTCAATATAAAATGACCAATGCAGATATGGCTGTCGAACATCAGAGACAATCCAGCACATAACTGGAGGATGCCAAGCGTTTGCCGCAACAGAGTATAAGAAAAGATAGGACCCAGCCGTTAGGATACTTCACCAAGAGTTAGCAAAAAAGTTAAACCTATTACAGGTAGGAAAAGTACCTTATTACAAATACAATCCGGAGCCTATTCTTGAGAACAACCAGTCCAAGTTATATTGGGACCGAACGGTTCTAACAGATCAGACAGTTGCTTATAATAGACCAAATACTAATAGATAAAATTTTTAGACGAACTACACTAATCGACATTGTTGTACCTAACAACAACAAGCTAAAGCCAAAATACAACGAAAAGATCGCCAAATACAGAGATCTGGAGATGCAAATCGGAAGACAATGGGCAATGAACAGCGTCCAATCGATTCCCATGATACTGTCAACAACTGGAGTGATACCAAAGAACCTCCTGCAGTACATCAAGGGACTGGACCTTAGTGAACATCTGTGTTAGCCGATGCGGAAAGCGATTCTCTTTGCAACCGCAGACGATTCAACGGGATATTGCTTCTCACCACCAAACAGACCAAGAGAAGTTACAAGCCTGGCTACAGAAACCACTTCATGGACGGCATCCAAATGAGGTCATCTAAGACAATGTCGATAACTGAACGTTGAACTACTGATTGATTTCAGAACAGATATTTCCGAAAACGGAGGGCTTCTTGTTAGTTATCCAAGTCCAGGTTATTCCGACGAAAAACTATGGAAGTTCATCATCAGAGATCCCTTAATAAGAAATGATCAATGTAGATATGGCTGTCGAACATCAGAGACAATCCAGCTCATAACTGGAGGATGTCAAGCGTTTGTCACAACCGAGTTTAAGGAAAGACATGATTAAGCCGCTATGATACTTCACCTAGAGTTAGCAGGTAAGTTAGAACTATTGCAGATAGGAAAAGTGCCTTACTACAAACACAATTCGGATCCTATTCTTGAAAACAATAGGCCAGACTAACAGATAAAATTTCTAGGTGCAATACATTGATTAACGTTGCCATACCTAATAACTACAACCTAAGACCAAAATGCAATGAGAAAATTGACAAATACAGAGATCTGGAGGTGCAAATCCTCAGATAGTGTCCACACGATTCCCATAATACTATCAATAACTGGAGAGATACCAAAGAAGCTCCTTGCATCAAGGGACTGGGCCTTAGTGGGCATCTGTATACCGATATAGAAAGCAGTTCTCCTTGCAACCGCGCGGACCATCCGAAAGTTTGTAGGGAGTACAGAAGATCACCCCACCTAGGACCCTGTAACATGGAAAAGTCCCCACAGAGCTTCATACTTGTAGTGTCTTTGTATACCTGGTATGAGCCAATAATCCCTAGAGGGAGTGCGAAGCTGTTTGGCTTCTAAATCTAATAATAAATTAAATTTAAGGTTCTTTATTAATAGTATTTCTAAAAAACAGATTACGACTGATATCATTTTTCACAATATTTAAAAACTAAACATTTTATTACTCGTTTGTACGCTACTTCTGAAGCATTTATAATAAATGTTTGGAAACAATGTGTCGGGATTAAAATGTTTCACTTTCGTGATGGCTTTTATACACCTCCAAAATGCTGCAGTTCACCGAGTTCATTGCTTATAGCTCCGCAAGTGTCTAAAACAATCGAGAGAGGGATAAAGAAAATAAGCCATCTTTTGCTACAACAACATATTTCCCACAAGTGTATTGTAGTTTTATGATGTATTGCTTCCCAGAAAATTAGCTGCTTCAAAGTGAAAATTAATCCAGGAAGTTGTCTCGTCACCATCTTAACAGATTTTGTATTTTAAAAAAATTTACACATGGTGCCCAATAAAGATACATTCTTTGCTTTTTTGTTTATTAAGCCTGGAAAACTTTTGCCTAAGATACTGAAAAGCGACGCAATTTTTACACATCGCCTTTACAAAATTTTTTATTAGGCCCAGATTTATTTCCAGAGGTGGCAACAAAATCTTCTTGGAACCAACTAATGGTGTATATTCTTCTGTCTTTGCTCCAGCGGTGACCTGATAGGTCTTCTTTTTGTTCTAGTCTTGTTTTTCTCGGCTATTCCAAGTGTATCAGAAACAGCAAGATCTTGTGTAACCCTACTGTGGTTCCAGTAAAAGTGCAATAACCTTCAAACTCTCATTCAAATGCCATTGGTGTTCTTCACATTTAATGAAAGTGAAAACAAGCTTCATTAGGGGAGTGGCCATCGAGTAATGGCAACAAAAAAATGTTGAAATCGTTTGCGAATAATCTTACATTGACGCACGAGGGGCCCCTGTTCCTCAAGACTTGCAGTAATAGTTGCAAGTACCTACAAAATTACAACAAAAATCGTACCTCTTTTTTACAAAAAAAAAAGTCAAATAACACGATTTTCATATTTTTGTTCTATGCAAAAATCCTGTAGTTTAAATAATATTTTTATTTTTTTAAAATACACTCAGAATTAGTATGAAGGTAAACATGACTTTCGCAAGATTAGGAATTCATCAATATTTTTTATTTGTAGATATAGTAAATAGATAAAATATGTTTTCATCAATATCAAGGTTTTTGTGTGAACGGAGATAGGCTTTCTCAATATCCAGAATAACTGATTATTTTCATTCCTGTTTTGTTATAACGTTCCTTACTTTGATATGCGAAATATTCTTTGTATAAAAACATTTCGCGAAATAATATTATAAAAATACGTGTATGGTCTAATATGAACCTTAGATATTGCTCTAAGCTAAATATTATTATTTCATCTACAATATATATATATATATATATATATATATATATATATATATATATATATATATATATGTGAAATAGTGAAATAAATGCGAAACAGTAAATGCAAACTTCTCTCCATCATATCCCTTCTGTGTTAGAGGTTGCACGGTTAGAATAAACTGTAATAAAACACAATTCATCCTATTCCACCACCATCGAGATGGTGGCCTACCTGTACCACCATACCGAGAAGAAAGTCAAAGCTTACACTCCCCGCCACAGTGATACGGCAGAGATACATGTTTCGTCTCTCACTAGACTCATCAGGGTACCGACATGCACCTGGCTGTGCAAAGGACAGATCGGAAGGAAGTATGCAACACTGAACGCGGCTTCGCCGACCTCTCGTCGTGAATCCGTGAAATCCGTATAAACATATATATATATATATATATATATATATATATATATATATATATATATATATATATGTAATTTTTTATTTATATCTCATAGCATTTTTCTTACCAAAATGTATACTGTATGTGTACATAATAATCCAATTATAATATTTCCTATAGCTCCAACTAGTAATCCTGCATTTTTAAAAGCTCTTGGTACTGCTAATATTCCTGTTCCTAATGAAGATTTCACAATATGTATAAAGGCGCCTAAGTAACTAAAATATATTTAATCTTTATAGCTCAAAATTTTTACTCTAAGTATACATAACCTTTAAAGAATTCTAAATTTTCCAAAAATAACACATTATTAATATTGTTAAGAAGGAAGAAAGTTTAAAGAAAGTATATAAATAACACGTGTCAATTTGAATTTCTCTTCTTCTACTAAATATCTAATATTGAACAACGGGAACACGCATCAAATTTAACTTCAAGGGGGGCACTTTTACCAATTATTTGCAGTCTTCGCGATTCAATCCCATACTAGAGGTGAGAGTTACCCTTTGGATTTTAAATGGGAAGGGGGTCAAATAGCATATCATTTTAAAACTCGTTGAATTTTCTTTTCAAAAATACCCTAATTTATTTTTTCTGACCTGTTTATTCTGAGGGAACCCTGCTCGAATCTTATGGAAATTGGTTCATAGAGAGAAAAAGTTGCTAGGGCCGTAATCCCTAAAACCGAAAAGCTTCAGAGGTATCGCGGGATTAACCCCGATCTTGAAACTACTGCCTTCGGTTTGAGAGTGTGATTATAGCCAGGCATCTTTAAGGTCAGTGCAAACCGAGAGTAAACTCTATAGTCTTCGTAAAATAGTTTAGAAGAGTATAGATAATGATCACAGGACTTCTCATGATCCTTACCAACGTGCCACTGCTTTTGACCATATCGTCCTTGGCCAAGCATTCTCAAGAGAGGGGCAATATGATAGTAAACTAGGCGTTAGTTATACTTCATCTTCGTAATAGAGTTTGAAAGATAATGATCACAGGATTTGATACGGCCCTTACCGACATACTATTGCTTTGCTTTTAGATTCAGAGAGATAGAGAGAGATAGATAGAGAGAGAGAGAGAGAGAGAGAGAGAGAGAGAGTTAAAGAATAAAGAATTAACTCCAACCTAATAACAAGCGGGTACGGCTTGAGAGTATAGCTCATTGTAATATAAGACTTGAATTAAAATTTCTCTGAAGAAATTAAAGATTATCATAACAAGGTATTCTCGGATGAGCTTAACCTTAATCGTGGAATTAACTAATGGACACAGTTTAAGAGTAGAGCTCGTTGTAATATGAAACTTGAATTAAGATTTTTCTGTACAAGATGGAGTGAACCTGCCCATCTATTTTTGAATTTAATGCAAACCGAAAGTAAACTCATAGTAATATGACATGGCCTTTGTAAATATCTGAAAGGATATCATAGAGAATGGTCGGAGGAATCATCAAAGGTTCTTTCGACAGAAGTATTTCATGACCAATAGTACTAGTAGGTATTGAATAAAAACTGCTTAATTCACTCAACTCTAATGTGGACAACGTCGTATAATTTATGATTTATTTGAGAGAGTTTCAATCACGATAACCATGAAGTTAATTGCTGAGTTATATTAGGATTTTGAAGGTTACTTCAAATATCAAACATATTTTGAAATCTAATGAGTAAAGAATGACACCAATATAGATAATTGCCACAAAATGGTTTTAGCTACAATTTTCTAGTTTAAACTAGACTTGAGCTTTTACTTTGCCTTATATTAGCGCATGTTAACCCATACCATTTCACACTAATTCAGATTGCACCCCAGTAAACCCTTTTATGATAACTATTATATTTTCTGAAGAAATTCTAACTCCAATCCGATATTACAAAGAGCTACACTCTCAAACTGTAAGCAGTAGCTACAAGATAGGGGTCGATTCTTGCTGCATTCACCCCCAATATCTCCGAAGCTTTTGATTTTTTGAAGTTGTGACTATAGTAACTTTTCATTTGGACCTCCAGAACTATAATATATCCTAATTATAGAGAAATTTACCGGAATGCGGGTTCCAAAGGTTCGAGTGAGGTCCATTACTGATTTAATCCAAATCTTCCTGCACTGAGATTTATATTTTTTTGGGTATTATTAAAAAATATTGTGTTGATTCCCATTTTTATTTTAATTTTTTTTTTGGGGCAAAGTGAGTTCCTGAAAATTTATATGAAAAGATAATCTAATAGTAAAATTTTAGATGATGTTTAATTTGCATTCATTAAATGGAAGAGTTTCAATTTTTATTTTTTTTTTACTATTTACCAAATAAAATTGTGGCTGTTGGAGTGACGAAAACCGGCTTATTTTTCGAAAGGGTAGGTTTGTTTGAAAGCTGTGCTACCAAGACTCACAGCGATCCATTTTCTGTCAGTTTTTTTTGATGCTAATTCAAGGAATTTTTTTTAATTAGTAGGACTGGTTTATGGCACGCTTTTTCGAAAAAAAATACTGACGGCACGGGATTTTTTTATTTTCTTTTTGGTAATGTAATTAACTTTATTTAGAACATGGAATTGATTAAAAGTTGAGAGGAAAATATATTGAGTTTAGAGGAGACTTGAAAACAATTCCAAAATTTGTGAGTCATTTAAAAAAAGAAATAACTTTAAATTTGGTCATATTTTTTACCAAAATTCTTTACAAAAATCTTCTACGGGATTCACTGGATAACAAATTGCTGTCCCCATGATAAAAAACACATTTGAGGCGAATATATATATTTTAATTTATCTTTACCCTTTGTTGGTTTACACCGGCCAAACATTTTTAAAAATCTCCTTTGACATCGGCCGCCGAAAGCACAAGAGTTCAATCGAACTGGTAAAGATCAAAGAAGGTTTGAAGCATACTTGTCACGGACGCATCACGCGCTCGGCTGGCCATATTTATACCCACCTTAACGTCTAATATTTGTGTCCCTCTCAAAGGTAAACTCGACGGATCTTTTCGATTTTTAATATTATTTACTGGAAAGAAGATAATAAGGTTGGGAAGTTTTCAAATTGACACCCTGTATATATATTCTCACAAACTTAAATAGGTATTAAACAAAATTTCAATCACACATTTCTTTGCTTCTAAGTTCGGACGAACATTTTAGCTCACATACTGATATATGATAATGTTTGCACACAGCTAAAGAATATTTATGCAAATTCCCTTAGAGAAATAACTGTAAAAAAGTTCAACAAAAAAAAATATGTCCCCTTATGACTTCTTCCTACTCTGTAAACTAATAACTGAGATATTCCTTCTTAAAATGTACCTATTTTATAAGTTGCCTTTGTCGCTTCTTTATTGGTATATTTATCCATTTTATTAACCATAATTTAAAAACAAGTAATTAACTGCTAGTAATCTTTATGGTATTTTTAATTAGCGATATCTATCATGCAAATTTATTTTCGCGTAAAGATACTTTTATAGTCTATCAAGCGTAGTTTAATGAAGTACTAATTTTTAAGGCCGTTCCTAACTGAAGGCAAAATGTTAGACAGCACGTAGGTGGCCAGATGATCAGAAACTAATGTAAAAAAGGGCTGAAGGCATAAAAAGGTTTACATAAATACTACCGTACCGTACGTAACCAAGTATTCAATATTCATTATAATCAACCTATTCACACTAAGTAGTCCTAACCTTCAGTATGCGGAACGAACAGCGCGTTCGGTCGCAGTTAATAAAAAAGAGCGCCAAATGCATGTGAGCAACCAAGGGTCTAGAACCGGCCCTGCTAATTAGAACAGAATACCTCAGATCTTATAAGGAATAAATAGAACACGTGAATGAAATTTATATCTTTTTCTATTTTTATAGAACCTTATTAATAAAAAGTAAATTCAAATAAATTTTACACAATCTACTTACTTATTTGGATGGTCTAGTATTCGATTTTCATGTGGATTGTATACTTTTTCGCTAATATATTTTTCACTTGAAATGTCCATTTTATAATCTCCAGATTTCACTAATACGGTTCTAAAAATTGGTACAAATTAACGGTTATTAAAAGTGTAGCGTTTGATAAAACTAAACTAATGTTATCATACAGCCGACCGACCTCGGTACTGTATGATGTAAATAGTCCCTTGATAATGCAAGTAGTTTTTTATAAAAAAATTAAACCAAGGCTACAAATAAACAAAAGTATGTATATGGTAGCTATTCTCTATTTCAGGACACAATTGAGTAATAAAGACCCTATTCTGTAGCTACTTGAACGTCACAGAGCAATTTCAATTCATCTGATATTAAAACTGACATTTTAGACGCTTTCTTATTACTATACAAATTTATACAACGAAAAAGGGAAAGAAGGTCCCCTAATTCGATTTTTGCAATAATATTTTATGTTACAGTCCATTGAAGGGCTCTTGTTCACAAGTTAATTCTGTTTTTTGCCAAGATGAAATTTCGAAGTTTCTGCAAACAACACAAATAGCGTTCCTATGTCAAAACGTTCTGAGTACATATACCGTCTAAAATGTCAAACCTTACAATGGATATGTCAGATGACATCTCGCAATGCCACTGTTACCAGTTCTCGAAATATAAATGGCTACCGTGGTATTAAAAACTAGAATTTTATCATTCTGAAATAACACTTACTGAGAGCTAAAAATACTGAGAGTTTCTGTCGATCGATAATCATTTGTCTGCTCGGCCATTGTAAATAATATATAACTAGAAGAGCTTGAAGCTGGTTTTATTTCTATTTGTCACTTGTACCTTTAAAATTTCTTTTCTTGCTTTTCGACTAAAACAAAATTTATAATTAATTTGGCCATTATACAGTATGTCCCATGACGAATTGCCGCAATCGATTTTTCGAGAAATTTTTAAAAATTGGCAATTTACTAAAGTCATTGGGGTAATTCGGCTAAAATATTTTCAAGATCCGGTTATACCAGAAGTTGATTACGTCTTGCTTATTTTAAATTGAACACCCTATATGTTAAATCTTTTTCAGATTTCTTGCAAGATTATAGACATAATTCATATATAATAGAAGCTTAACTGATATATTTTAAGTTTATATCAAAAAATGGCGTTTCCGTTTTTAAGAATCGGGTGAAAACGACACTTTTTCAGTTTTTCAAAAATAACTAAAAAACTATGCATTTTTGTAGAAAATTGAATTTTCTATGGAGGCATGTTCTTCAGAGGTAAAAAAAATATTTTTTTTTGTATTATAAATGCAAAAAACAAAGTGAAAAAAATCCAAAATTCTCATTTTTTTTTATCTTTTGTCCGTAACTTTTTTCTGAGTAGATGTAGGTATAGTCATTGTTTCGGAGAGAAGAAAGCTGACGTTTCACCTGTTAAAATTAGTTTTTAAAGAAATTTTGTCGATCAAATTTGGCAGAGATATAGCCATTTCAAGTTTACCACTTTTTTGCAAATTTTATCAATTTTTCTTATACATTATTTTCTTCGCATTTTTGATTTAGAAACGTATATTTATGCAATGAATATTAAATTAATTTTATAACAATAAAATGTGGTTTTTAAATGTAAAACAGAAATGTTGAGCTTTGTGTTGAATCTAAAATATTTTTTTCATTAAATAATCAGTGTAGAAACATAAAATGAAAACAAAAGTTTTATGCTTAAGGTAATATGACTCATTTTGTTTTATTTCTTCATTACTTCAAACTATCATATATTGTCAACAGCAATATCTATTTCTTTATCAACATATTCTTCAATATCTGCTTCAGAGATGTCCTGATTAGCTTATTTTCGCAGTAAACTCCTGGGCATTCTTTAGAGAAAATAATGCCTAATTTCCTGCAACCACGTTTGTTTGAAAACTTTTCAAACTTTTACATAATATCTGATCATACAAAGACTGTGATGCAGGTGACTGAGTTGCTTGAATCGGTAAAAAACTATTTTTCGTCAATTTATATGCATAAATATTAAGTGTTAAATGATTATCTATAATAAAAATGAAATTATAAAGAAATTGCTTTCTTATATTGTTACAGAGTTCGAATGCAGGCTCAAAATAAAGATTCTTTAGTAAAAATAACGTCTGATCAATCTCTGTCGATATTCTCTTACATCCAGGCTAAAGGTCAAACACCTTAATAATGATTAGAGATACAACCTAGTCGAAACGTCGTACAAACAAATCAAAATAAAAACAGTGGAAATCAGACAACCATATTTTAGTCACAAACCTTTACTGTTGTTCTATACTTAAAATTATTTTCATCAAGTCTACATCGAATAATATTTAGGCCAACACGTGTTCCATTTCGAGCTAAAATACACTTGAATAATTACTTTATCTTAATTTTTTTGTAGTCATATGTTTAAATCACAATTTAGAAGATCATCGGTATTCTTATCTCGATCACACCTTTTTACGTATGAAAGATATAAACTTTTTCATATATTTTGCAGCAACAGCATAAGCTATTTTTGTGACTTGTTCCTATCTAGACAGAAAAACTGCGTCAAATCTTTTATGATATTTCGCACTCATAACTGAATATGTCTGATAGACACGAATATCTAGCAACTGAGTATCAATGCAGAGCGCATAGCAATTCAAAACATCGAATATTGAACTTACCAAATAAGCAGGTCCAAACAGTATGGTGTTCAAACACATAACACATTTTTCTGGAAGTAGTTCATATAAAAGCTGGTATCCTTAAGACAAAACTATTCATGTATTCTAGATAATGAATTAAGATACAGCTTAATTGAAACGTGGTAAAAACAAAAAAAAATAAAGACAATGCAAGTTCAACAATCACATTTTAGTAAATACGAATATTTACACTCGAACTACTTTTTGGCCTATTTCATATTTTTTTATCTTTTTTTGAATTAATATTTATTATTATCTACAAAATCATTCAAATAATTTTTTTTAAGTTTAAGATTTTGCGAAGAAAATGAAGAACATCCACTCTCAATTTCATTTATTGCAAAAATGTGAAATATCTTACTTACAAATAGTTAAATCCCAAACTAGGTATAACACGAATAATTTTTCTACTCCAAATTTGATAAAGTAACTTGGTTTTTTTTGAATAATTATTTAAATTTTGGTTACACCATAAATTGGTGTTACCTATCTTCTAAAACATCTCACGGATACTAAGCGACATATGTTCCGTTTGTATATTATATTTTATGTACTCAGGAAACTGCTCTTAACAGTTGGTTATCTTTAAGTATGATAATAAGATACATAAAGAATAATATGCATATAAAATCGCAATAAATTTTAAATTTAATTATAATAACTCATTGCACATTAAAAATTTAGATCCCCTCTTGAACTTATAAAATACTTCTAATGGAACCGATATCTTCCACCACTCCGATCGAATAAAAAGATTTGAATTTTGGTGTGGGTTTATTTGTCGTTTAAAGTGGAAACTTTTTTTCGATATGTTTGATTTTCCTCACAATGTTATCATAGTTTTGGTAAAACTCAATACTTTTAGTGATTGATTACAGAATCTCGATATTGTTTATTATTCTCATTGAACTAATATTATTTATTTAAATCACGTATTGCTTACTAGTTTTTATGTTTTTCCACCACTTAATCTGATAAAGTCAGTGAACCATAACAGTTGTGTTATGAGGTGTAAGGATGATACTTATATAACCATTCAAAATTGCTTCATCGTTCAGTTTTGAATATTAAGTTATCGATATTTGATTCCGACTTTTATAACTTCTTAACAATGAAGATCCTATTTTGTTTACAGAGGTGCCAATTTAAATTTTGTATTTTTTTTTATCATAAACTTTAACATAATGAAAGTCAGTAAATTATAAAAAAGAACCAAGAATTGCACACGGAAATCTCCAACTACAACGAATAGGGATACAAGTTGCACTATCAACTGATCTGTACATATGTGTCTACAGTTCTTATTGTTACATTAGATGAAATACTCCTCTGCATACTTTTAGGATATAGCCTATCACAGTCGTATAATTCGTACTTTAAAAACTGTCTATGCAAAACCTCGATAACATACACACAAGAATGTATAACAGTATTTGATCAAATATAGCACAATACCATTATTCATGCTCGAGGAAGGAGTTCAACAACTAAAATGTAACTAGTCACAATTGTAGAAAATTTGGAAAGGTCTTCCAGAGAGCAATGTGTCAGCTTGAAATTTCAGGTCCAGATTTAAGATATATTCATTTACCTGATAATCTAGTTAAATAGATTTTCAGCACCAAAATGCATTGTTTACACAAACTTTTAGACTTTTTCCACAAAATTTAAATGTAGTGTCAAATGAACATGAAAAAAGATTCACCGAGACGTTATTCAAATACGAAACCAATATGGAAAATTTGGATGTAAATATAGTAAAGTGAATTAATGTTTATATGATAATACTCTAGTACTACAATAAAATAAGGGCAACAAAGTAAATACAATAGTTCAATATACCTAAATATTGTTTTAGTAGAATAAATATACATATCACTTAAACATTTTTAATTCTTTGAAAGCTAAAAATTTCATTCTATACAAATCGTTATATTCAATACTCTCCTTCTCTTTAGAAACTGATGAGTGCTAGCCAGAATTGGAATCGTATTTTGATTTAGCACACAAAATACGCAAGAGTATCTGAAAAAATTTCATAGAGGTAGGATATTTTTTTAAATGCTGAACAGTATTCTAAAAAATAGCTAAAAGTAATCAAAGTAAAGTCAACATACATTAAAGACGGTAATATTTTCTGTTATGAATTTCATTTATTACCTAATTAAAATCTATGTTTCATATCTGCTTCCTAATGAGAAGACCCTGTTCTCATTAGTTTAAACTGAATAGCTGAAGGTAATCTTTAAAAATTAATAACTTTTCTAAAGTAACGTTTATTACTGACTCATGGTTCCAAACATATTGTGCAATAAAATGAAAAAAAAATGCACATCCTTCCAGAATGGCCTCAAAAAAATCGGTAACATAAAAATTACCTACGAATCTTTATACAAACATAGATACATAAGCTTACGTAATGATCTGTTTTGAACGATTTTGTTAAAAATGTTATTTTAATAAGAGACATTTTTTCTTCCTTACTATTTTTGTTATTATTTCTTTACTGTAGCCAGTTGCATACATTGTTAGTAGTTATTTCTTGCAATTAGTATTAATTTTATGCAGACTTTAAAAATTTCAATTGCAGATAACTAGGATTATTGTTCTTTTATTATTATTTTTTCCATGTTACTTTAAGGTATAATTGATTTTATCTCAATATTCTTGAATTATTTTTATAGCTATGTATTAATAGAAATTTGTGGTATTCGGGTATTATTTCAAATTATATTAAATTGAAAAACATTTTTTTATTTCTACAATCTCCTGCCATATTGAATTCGTAATGCAGAAAATAAAGAATGTTACTTTATATTCGTAATCTACGTTCCCAATAATCAGCTGAAAACAATTTAGAAAGAATCCCTAATGTGCACAATTTTTATCCTGCGATATGAATTTTGAACTAATAATCTACGCCTCCAACATCATACTCCAATATCAGTTTTGGTATTGGTAGTTAGAAAATGTCAAATTTTCATTTGATGTGTTGGATCCGTCATATTTAACTTAAAAATAAAATTTGCATTCTGCTATTTCAAAAACCACCGATCCCAATTTTGGAGGAAATCGGACAATAATAATTCTTTAATCCACCATATTGTAAGCGCCATCTTGAATTTTACTAAACCATTGTGGACCAGGATTATTTTTAGCCATTCAGCAATAAGCAGAGAAATATTTTTAAAAAATATTGCGGTCGAACTCCGAAACTTTCAGCTTTACAAAAATTGCCTCGCCAAATTTTACAGGTTCAGGATCACCAGCTTAAAAACGCATAGAAATCTATTTATGTAGCTAATAAAGGTAATCCTCTCTGGAGACTTTTCTCAGAGGGGCAGATTTAATGATTATGAAGCGCTTCCACATTGTAGAAACTGAACCAAGTGTAGGCACTTTTGACAATAAATACTGGACAGGATTCCACTCTTCCAAATAAGATTAATTCTATTGCATCAATATATGTTGTTATCAAACCTTATACTATACAGTTCTCAGGCACAAATGTGACAGTTGAAATAAACGTCTACATAGATGGACCAAATAGAAACGAGGGAACTTGTGTAACTCAAGTGGATCTTTCTGGCATTATCATAGAGACAAATAAAATTATCAGTAGAAATATTGCTAACAAGAAGGTAGCAGATTGGCACATCTTAAACAGGTGACCCATTTCCTCTAACAGAGTGCTGGAATATGTTGATACCCCTGCCTTGTTTGCAGCTGAAAACTTTTATCCAAATCAACATTACTCCCATCAGCTCTTAAAAATACGATGGGATAAAATTAAAAGCTGTAAACTCTCTAAGCGGCTATTAAACTCTACGAAAATGGAAACAGAGCACATCTTACTCTGTTCAGAGGAAATCTGCAATTAGTCATAGGACACTGCCAAAACGCTTCGATTATAAAAAAGTATGTGACACTCCCGTATGTCGGGAATATGAAACAGAAGATCAGACTGTGGAACCTGTTCTATGGCAATAGTACTGGTCTACTTTGGTCGACATAAGAAAAATGCCGCTTAGCAATGTCATTGTCTACTTGAATTCTGTAGTCTCGGCAACAGGTTCAATTAGGGAGATCCCTATAAGAGGGGAAGATTATTGCTGGTTGTAATCTCAGTATGGATTTTACGAAAATACATAGGATCAGTTAATAAATTATCAAATTATTTTAACAGGGATCGATTATATTTAAAATCTTGCATACTGTACCTATACATTATACTTTTGGGTTATTTTTTCTAAATTTGCCAAATCTATTTTTAGATTCAGTATCCAACAGATGAATTCAAATATTTGAAAATAGATTAAATTTTATTTTTCTACTATTATTTATTCAGTGATTTGCTAGGTATTAATTTTAATAGGAGTCTTTGAAAACTAAATTATTCTTTTTGGGTATTTTATTTTAGGTATAATATTTTTATTATTCTATTCAAAACGTTAAAGAGTTTGTCCAAGAACAAATAAAAAAAACGGAAGTATAAGAAAATTGGACAATTAGTCCTATTATCGTGATTTTAAGGTAAAGAGAATAAAACTCATTGTCAGTGATACCGCTTAGATGTGGGATATTTAAAGTTACTTATGATAACAAGAAACACAAACCGTTGGAGGGACAAATACTTTTTTTTTATCTATCGACATTGACGTCAAACTATTTAAACATCAGAAATATGGGAAAATATTTTAAGAATATTCCTTACGGTTAAATACGGGAATTTAAGGAAAACAACCTTCAACAAAATTTATTTTTATTTTACAATTTTTCGTCATATTATACCTATAATTAGCCAAAAAAATCTCTTAACAATATTATATAATAATTCTCTTACTAAATTTCTTTCTTTGAGAAATCTTGATAAGGTTTCCGATTTCTGCTGGAAATGGTACTCGCAATGCCATTTCGACTTTGTTACTTTAAAACTGGATTACTTATGTGATTGAGGAAGCTGTTCTTTGTTATTTTTAATATGCAAATTTATGGGGTTCGCAAATTATGAAGAAAATCGAAGTGCGAGAAGTTATAACATATATTTTTACCAAAAGTTTATGTCTTTCAGAGGTAATGGCGGGGAGAACATTATATTGGAGGTATCTGCTCTTTCATTTAAAACTAGAAAAATGTGAGTTGTTGACTTCAAACGTGGTCGTACCAGCACTCACGTTGCTAAACATTCTAGATGATCTAGGTCCACTGGAAAAGTTCAATAAAGCAATATAAATGATCGCCAAATAAAACTGACGGAATTAGTTGAGGCTCCTTGTATATAGAAAAAAAGTAAGCATCATATCCAAACTGATGTTTTTAGGATAAAAAATTTTTGTCAGATTTGTTATCCTCGTACCAAAAATGGTAATGTATGATTGTAAAAAGACCGTTTTGGGCTGTCTACTAACCCAACCCAATAAACTTTTTTTGGCAGTCTTTTTAGGTGAATTATGAATCCACCACAGTACACCCGCAACTGTTAAAATAATGAATAAGCAAAGCGAAAATGGCAAAAATCAGCTCATCTGCTGGGAAAGTCATAGTCAATATTTTTAGGATGTTAAAGGAATTATCTAGAAGAGACCAGACGATTATCTCCAAATATTACATTATCCTTCCAGACTAACTGAAACAAACATCTCAGAAAAAAAGGCAAGATGTGGCGAAAAATTAAGCTCTTTTTCATCAAAACGACGCTCCGGGCGACTTGGGTATCATAGTGATAATCAAAATTCATAAACTGAAGGTTGAAGGTATGCTATATCTTCGAATTTCAAACTTTCGCCAAACCTAGAATAAATTTATGTAAGTTTCCTCAATTTTTTCACCCTATCCTCGTATTAAATAATTCATACTTTATTAGTATTATTAGTATATTATTATGATATTTACCAAGATGACAAAATAAAAATTTTGAGACATTTGTAATCGCAATTTAATACCAAATATGGTTAGATTAAAGCTAAGGTGTTACGAAAGAAAAATTTCAACAAATAGGGTTAACGATGACGTGTAATTTCACACTGGAATAAAATATTTTAATTGTTGTATTTAAAGCGAAATGGATGTATAATTTAATGATGTTTATTAGCAATAATGTTATTTGAAAATTTCACACAAATATTTCGGGCAATTATACGCAACCTCTATAATCGCGCTATATCTATATGCAATAATGTCGATTCATTGGAAAAAGAGGGAGCGAATAATAAATCCGACTTACAACAGAATGGTTATCCTTTAAAATTAATTGACAATGTTATAAATAACTTTAGAATAACGACTACAGGACAGCAAGAAACACATTCCTTCTTCACAATTCCGTACATTAAGGGAACCTCGGAGAAAATACGACGAATTGCCTTCAGTTATAACACAAATACAGCCTTTAAATCAGGAAATACACTTAGAGCTCATTTAACAAAAAGTACCGATAAGAAAGAATGTGTTTACAAAGTTCCATGTGAGTGTGGTGAAATGTATATTGGAGAAACCAAACGACAACTAGAAGTTAGAATTAAGGAACATAAAACTCATACCCAAAAAGGGCAAACATCGAGATCAGATATTGCAGAACACGCCTGAGATAAACAACGCCATAAAAAATGGTCTGAAGCTGCGGCAATATAGATGGAACCCAATATGAAAAACAGAAAATTTATAAAGGGTGTTTTTTATAGAGGTATAAAACTTTAAGTTGGCAACACTTTTTTAACTGGCGGCCATTTTATCAGCTGTCAAGTGATTTATGTTTAGTTTGGTTTGGCATTTCAACATGAATAGACTGACGCCTGAACAACGCTTCCAAATTGTGCAAATTTATTTTGAGAATCATGGTTCTGTTCGAAATACGTATCGCTCACTACGTCCATTTTACTGTCAACATAATCGTCCATCAGAGCAATTAATTCGATTAACTATGGAACGTTTTCACACCACGTTTACTCTAAATGATAATACGCATCCACAGAGACGTCGTACAGTGCGTACAGAAGAAGTCATTGCTGCTGTAGAGCGTAGCGTAGAGGAAAATCCGAATCAGTCTATCCGTCATCGTGCACAGAAATTGGATATGTGTCCATTCACTTTATGGAAGATTTTGCGGAAAGATCTTGGTTTGCGTGCTTACAAAATCCAACTCGTGCAAGAATTGAAGCTACACGATCGCCTAGCAAGGCGTAGATTCGGTGAATGGGCCCAAAACAAGATTGCCGTTGATCCCGATTTTCATAAGCGAATTTTGTTTAGCGATGAAGCTTACTTTTGTTTGAATGGATACGTCAATAAACAAAACTGCCGTATTTGGAGTGATGATAATCCTCAAGTGTATGTTGAGACACCGTTACATCCGGAAAAACTGACTGTTTGGTGTGCTTTATGGGCTGGTGGAATCATTGGTCCGTACTTCTTTAAAAACGATGCTGGTCAGAACGTTACAGTCAATGGTGACCGCTATAGAGCCATGATTACTGACTTTTTCGTTCATCAATTGAACAACCATGATGTGCAGGAGCTGTGGTTTCAACAAGACGGCGCAACATGTCACACAGCTCGTGCCACAATTGATTTATTGAAGGATACGCCGATAAGCCTGAAACGATTGATCAATTGAAGGACAACATTCGCCGCGTTATTGCCAATATACAGCCACAAATGTTGGAAAAAGTCATCGAAAATTGGACCTCCAGATTAGACTACGTCCGAGCCAGCCGTAGCGGTCATATGCCAGAAGTCATATTTAAATTATAATGCCAGAAGGTTATCGTTCAAATAAAGTAAATTTCATGTCAATTTAAAAAATTCATCTTTGTTTTATTCCATTTAAAAGTTCTATACCTCTATAAAAAACACCCTTTAGAAGCATCTTAAAAATAATAATTGAATCTTCAGTAAACCCAGTGTTGAGATACCTAGTATTTAGCAACCACTACTTCGTAACATTAAATCATTAAGGTGTGTAGAGTGAAGCGAAACTTTGCGCTTCAATGAACACAGTCCCTACATAAGCTCGTAACCTTAAAACAAAACATTCCAATTATATTTGATAACGATTAGAGATACAACCTAATCGAAACGTCGTAAAAATAAATAAAAATAAAGAAAATTGAAGTCCAATAAATACATTTTAGTCAAATATTTCTTCTCCGTTGATCAACGGGTAAAATACTTTATGAATATTTTATTGTAAATTTATCGAAAAGTATTCTATTATCATATTAAACAACACAAAACAAAATCTCTGAGCAAGACTCACTCAAAGGGTTTCAGCTTTAAACCGATTCACGTTGCAATTGAAGATATATTTTCTAGTTGACCATTTTTGTCTTGATATTGTTAGAATCTATATTATATATGATAATTAACATACCTCTTCATAGAAAAGTAAGTGACAAAAGTCTATATTTAAAGCCTGGGAATCGATAAAACAAATAATTGTATCCCAAACATAAAAAAAATTCAAATCTTACCGAACTGGTAATAAAAGAAAACAATTTTTTATTCTTATAGTTTTCAGGCTCGAAACTTAGTTGAATTATTATAACACTTGTTAATTGAAACCCTTGATTATCAACTTAGACCAGTTTTAAGATAGGGAAAAATAAAATTTTAAATCATTTTTTCTTTCAGCTTATACTAGATGTTACAGAGTAGGGGTTCCCAAACTCGTTTATCCGTAGACCCCCCGTCTTTCTGATATTAAATTTCTATAATTTAATCAGCTTAAACGTGATTTTTATAGCATAATAGTTGACGTTTTTCATATCTTTGGCACGTTTTGCTTTTATCACCGCTCCAAGGCTTGATAGAAAGCTGCGTAATATGATAAGGTTTACTGTGGAAAGAAAAATATTAAAATAAAAAAATATTAAAGATGTTTGAGTTACAAATCATACCTTTATTAATTTAAACGACACAAAACCAAATTTTGTAATATTCTTATATAAATTACATACACAAAAAATCAACTTATTATTCTACTTATCAAATTTTATGGCAGATGGGGGAAGATGCGGTAAATGCAGAAAACGCCACAATTTCCATTTTTTCTTTCGACCCATCGTTCCATAAACTATAGTAATATTAATAAAATAGTTTTAATGAGAAAGACGAGACTGATGCTAATTGTCAACATTTGGATTCAAATTATTCAGATTTATTTTTAAATCTCCTCAGTCAATGATTCCTAATCTGGTTCCTTCTTTCTAAGAAGATTGTCAACCACACTGGGATTCCTTTTTACGTGGTGTGAAGGTGGAAAACCTATCAAAGACTTTCTATATGACTGTACACAAGGGTGATTAGGCCCATGATAGCTTCCGAAACAGTGTGTACAAAAATAAGGCCGACATGATAATAAACAGGCTAAACGAAGTATGAAGGCTGGAATATCTAGGCGTTATTGAATCCACGAACAGAATGGTAGCTTTAGAAATAGTACTAAACTCTACTACGTAATTTTAAAAATGGGAATGTCAGATTACTTCTACATAGACTCATACCAGGACAAGAACCAATAATTAAAATGTGTGAAAGAACACATCAAGATCCGAAAGGAGGACAGGGCTTGCACGTATATATTTGATAATTAATTTACATTACACATTTTAAGTTGAGACTAATAAATGGAAAGTCTACCAATAAAGTCAGAAATGGTATGGTACATAGACGGCTCCACGATTGAATAGAATTTAGAACCAAAAATATTCTACCCAATGTCAGTGACAAAATTAGCGATACCGATGCCTAGTCTTCCAAAATTACTTTCATCTAGTCCTCTTCAGAGGAAATAAAAAGCCAGTGGTAATAAATGCACTCAGTTCCCATAGTATGCTTTCAAAGTTAGTAGGGAATTTTGATAGAGCGCTAAATTATCTAGGAGATAAAAACATATGGTTTTTATCCTTGGTACCCAGGCATGAGGGTCTTTATAACATACAGTAATATCGACAAGTGCATTAGTCAAAGAAATATACGGGTTATTTTTACTTGCCATTTCACGAAGAAAATCTTAGAAATATAAAATTTACTTTGAAAAGTAACATTTGGAAGTAAACCAATTGTTTAGGAATGGGTTTTGTTTTTCTTATGTCAAAATAATTATTGGTTGCACTTGAGAAAGTTTAAATGTTTGTGTACGAATTTGAACCTTTTAGCAATCGCCTTAAATGATTTGCCAAGTCTCTGTTATGCCATTAACCGAAATAATAATTTTTCTTCCTAGGAAGTTTTTCTTGGATTCAAATTATTCAGATTTATTTTTAAATCTCCTCAGTCAATGATTCCTAATCTGGTTCCTTCTTTGTCGGAAGATTGTCAACCACACTGGAATTCCTTTTTACGTGGTGTGAAGGTAAAAAACCTATCAAAGACTTTCTTGCAATTATCCATAATGCAGGATAATTAGCAGGTATGTCTCTCTGAAAGTAAAATTGCTGATATCCACTTTTAAACTGCACCTTAGGTTCTTCGTTAGTATTTTTTCCGATCAGTTCTTCTTGTAATAGAATGTCACCATATCGATTGTCCACGGTGATATTTTCATGCTTGAAACATGCTCAAATCTGATTCTAAAGTTTATGTACTGAGTATTTAAATATTGAACGAAGACCGAAACATTAATCATTCCGGCAGCATCCCTGTGACAAGTTGGAAAGTGGGAAAATCCTCGCAGTCCAACATTTTGCTTCATAAGATTAATTCTAGCAAGAAAACTTGAAATGATGAACTGTCACCTTGCATCTATAATTTAAACTCGTTAAATTTAGCAATAAATCTATTACGTAGGCAAGTTCTAGTTTCCATCTGATTAGGTTTTCTTTAGAATGGGATCTTTAGCATCCAAAAACTCTAAAATAGCCTTAAAAATTGAAAAAAAAAACTAAACTAACTAAAACATAAGCCCTTTGACAGCCAGCTTACCTCAGTATGAAGAAGTTATTGATGAAAGTTCTCATTATTTTCATCACACAACTGCGAAAATAACATAATTCAACGTATTACTCCGAATTTTGTTAACTGCTTTTATGACGCATTGAGGAGACTGAAGCAATCTGTCACACAGATTTGAACAACTTAATGTCTAGGCGTTATTATTGATGGACGAGGCAGTGAATTGCAGACACCCCTGTTACATTTTGTTTTTTCGTGAAATAATGTCTCCAAATATTGAATATTAATTTGGCTTTAATATCTATTGTCAAAGTTCTCGCAGAGAACAGTTCCATGACAAAACGAATATTTGCTAATAAAAGAGCTTTATTACACGACATAGTTCACTCGTCCAGTTAGGTACAGGAAAATCATGTACCACTACATTTTATCTATAAAGATTCACACGAATGACTTTTTCCTCAAATCATCTAACTTATCTCCAGCTCTAAGAATTACGATTTAATTCCGAGCAAGTCGGTGTCCTCTTCCTTACAGCTATGGTTCAAATTTAGACATGTTTGCTATGGCGCATATTATATACTTAATCAATATATATCGTAAATAGGGAAGTTCTTTGTTCATTTTATTTAAGTATTATGTAGGTAGCTAAGTTTAATATTTGTTAGTTTATATATTATAATTATAATATTTACGAAATGTCTAAATATTAGGGGTGATCTGCTAAAATAGTATCCATTTCGGGGACCCCCATTTACATCTCACGCATTCCCAATTTTTTTCCTATTAGCTAGTCTTGGCGCAAGTAATAAGTCTTAAATAAGCTAACGAGAGACTGGGTACACCAATTCCCGTCAAACTTTGGGTATTAGTTACTTGAGGCCCATAGTCTATCGGATGCAGGCGCGGATCCAGGGGGGCGGGCGGTGGGTGCGATCGGCCCCCCCCCCCCCCAAGAGCTTTGAGTTTAGTAAAATAGAACCGCTTTTATTTCTTATACTAAAGTTTATTCAAGAACTAGAGGGAGTAATAAATCATTTTTTACCCTTTTTCTCTTCGGAAACTACGTGTGTTCTTTAGTCTGGTGTCTTAAGCAAAATCTGTTAGACACATATATTTTTCATAGGAATGGGTTAGAAATTTTATAATCAAAAATACCGGTCTATAATAATGGACTATTTGGGTTGGATAACAATAGATATTTGGAAGTGTGAAGTGCTAAAAAGAATTTTATCCTTGTCATAGGCGTTGGCGTATTTTATCACTAAGTATTTATGACATAAAATATTATTTCAGTAATAAACTTAAAATAAAAAGTTGTTATAATCTTATTTTATTTCTTATGATTTTTTATTAATTCACATACGTTACAAAATGTAGATAATTTTGACATATTTAACACAAATCACAACTGTATTTCTATTATTTTAATTTTGTCATAAATACTGTTTTATAAACATTCAGACCAAACGTAGCCTTATTCTCTCAAAAAATTCTAAGCCAATTCTTATGATTTATTAATAATTCACATACATTACAAAATGTAGATAATTTTAACATATTTAACACAAATCACAACTGTATTTCTATTGTTTTTAATTTTGTCATAGAAACTGTTTTAGACACATTCAGACCAAAACGTTGCCTTATTCTCTCAAAAAATTCTAAGCCATAATTTAAATACTTACAAAATATGCATTGTCAAAAATACAAAATATATAAAAAAATAAATTCGTACGTATAATATTAAAATGTTTGTTGGGGCTATCGGTCATTTTATTATTAATTAAAAACATTTTTAGGACGTTTGACATTTCAGTTTATTTATTTCTTAAACCATCTGCAGTATTACAATTACACACTAAAAAGGCATGCAAATATAATTAGTTTTTATATGTTGCAGTTAAAATTAGACCTACTTATTTTTATTTCTATTGTACTGATATCTTAATTTAATTTACTTTATTATATGGAAACCCGATAGCCCCAAAAAAATAAGTAAACATATTAATTCTACATGCTTAAGAAAAACACAGTAATAAAATAATAAAAAACTTACGGCTAATTGGGATTAAATATATATAAAATTAAAGAGTGGGACACCCTGAAATAAAAATATATAAAAAAATAAAAATATATATAAACAACATTAAACAATAAAATATAACAAAAACAAAAATTTAAATAGTAAATTGTGGTTACACTGGTAAACAATACGTATCTAATTCCTAATCAAAATCATTGAAACTATCTTCGTTCAAATTAAATATAATTGGTTCCTCTATCTCACCGATAATGAGATCAAGTTTTCACATTTTGTTTTATTCTTTTTTATTATGTGGATTTTTCGCAGTAACTTTATTCAAAAAAATCTTTCAAAAGTTTAGTTAAATTACTAATTTTGTAAGTTGTGTTATTTCTAGCAACTCTACCTTTTACTTGTGAGAGATATTTTTTTTTTCCAACGGACAGTTTCCGGACGATATATAGGAACAGATTTTCTATCTGGTTTTCCCAGCAAAAATTAAGTTTTCTGTGCAATTTTCAGAGTTTAGTTATTTTAATTTCAGGTAAATCGCGATCTTTATTGGTTTTAGTTAGAATTTTGTCGACGGTTGGGATCTGCTTCTCATAATAAAATGTATGTACAACTCCTGTTATTGCAGTTTACATCTCTTCTTCCAACGAGGTTTTTCGTCTGCCTGTGATCGAATGTGGCTTGGAAGTACTAACAATTCCAGTCGTTTTTTTCTCCTTCAGTATTCAGTACATAGTAGATTTTCGAACACCTGTCATGTTGGAACATACTTCAATCGAGCTTTTAACATTATTATCGGGATATTGATGTCTTAAGGCATCATAAACATTCATCGTAAAAGCTTTTCATTGAAGAAAAAATGCCCTGGTTTACCAATTTTAAAATAAATATAGAAGTGGAAGCCATATCTTTTGGGTATCTCACTTATCTCAAAAAATATATAAAAACACATGTAATTAAATATAATTAGATTTACGGCAATCCTCAGTTACTTGCGCACTGGAGCAGGTACGTTGGAGGTTTCGGTAACAGTTTTATTACTCTCTCTAATTCTTGAATAGAGTATAGGAATGCGTATGCTTGCGATCGCCCCTCCCCCCTCCCAAGAGCTTTGGGTTCAGGAAAATAGAACCGATTCTGCTATTTATATTAGGAATGTGTATGCTGCTGGCACTCCCCCCCCCCCCCGTTGTCAACTTGTTTTTCTTGTCATACTGTACTTTTGTGATATCACCGCCCCCCCCCCAAAGAGAGAGGCTGGATCCGCCCCTGATCGGATGGGTAGTCGTTTCTCAACATACCCTAATAAAAATGTAAGGTTAAGGAGTCTAGGGCATCTGGCCGGCTCGGCGTTCGAAGCACTTCAAAAACATGGCATTTTCGAAAAAAGGAGGAATTACTTAATAACAAAGACAAAGATGAAAACTTTATTTTTGAAACGGTTGCAAGAGTAAAATGTCTTTTTCGATAAGCTCAACTGAAAAATCGTTTATTTTGGAATTCTAATTAATCAACATCATAAAAGATTTTGTGAGTGGTCGTGAAATGGAGCTGATTTTAGAAGACGAAAATGTTGCTTCCGAAGATTTCATCGCAACGCCGAAAATTTTTGCGGTACATTTTCTAAATTTATGTTAATTAATGAGACATGTTATTAGTTTTTGACGTGTTATTAGCTCAAGAGATGACAACGATTTCGATTTTGAGCTCGAATATCAAGAAAAGCCACCGACAAGGGGCCCATTCTCTTGACTTCCTCTTGTATGCCACACCAATCATAGTAAAATGTACACTACTTTTGACTATTGAAGGTATAATATCGAAATGGTGTCATACTTTCGCCAGTGGAGACTTGTTTTTAACATATACCTTTTTTTTATTGACTCAATATTATTTTTATGGCTATTGTTCATCTGGTAACTATGAAAAGTAACCACGTGGCTCTATTTTATTCCCGTGCTTCAAATTTAATGATTTCCGTTAAACTGGACAATAAATTGTTTGATAAATATTATTGACAATATGTGTAGATAAACAATAATAATTAAAATTCTTGAGTATGTACTTATAAACAATGACCTATATCTAGAAAAGTATTTAAGGCTACCTAGATTTCTACATCGAAAACATACTCATAGAAAATATATTGTATTTTTCCATTGATATATTATTTACCGCAGTAAACAAATTTGATGCTGTATTTCTTGTGCTAAATTCTTGTAACTTCGGAAAAAAACTTGTTTGTTGCTTTTTTAATGTCAAAATTAAGTCCGACTTCGTAAAACAGTACATTTCTTTTAACGATTTATAGACGATTTGATTTATTTATACTTCAATAAAACCGTAACAAATTCAATGGAGGAAAAAGAAATAGCCATAGCTACCTTTCTAGACATAGAGTGCGAATTTAATCTCGTTTTGGCAACATCAATAACAAATGCACCGGAAAGAACAAGCGTTCCTACAGCTCACAGTCACTGAATAAGCTACAATGAAGTCAGACTGTACACTTACGACGAGGTGACCATGGCAATGTTAGTCAAGGATATCCACAGGGAGAAATATTCTTCCCATTACTGTTGGCTATTCTAGTGGATACATTAAAGATTAAATATGAAAATTTTATATTGTCTATGATAAGCCGATTAACTAAGATTAGTGGAATGAAAAAAGTTTGTAGATATTTTACGTAAAAAACTCAAAACATTCTTACTATGGCCAACTCCTGGTATATAAAGAAAAAATTGTTAAAAAAAAAACAAATTACATTAAGAAATAAATAAAATCTATATCTCCCTTGTTTAAATAGTTGTCTATAATGTTATTCTCCTTTCAAACAGAGGAAAAGAAAAGAATACATAAAAATAGTTTATTTCTTGCAAATATAACTCTGGTCGTCTCTATATACGCGTTTCGACCCCCTCATAGTCTAGTCAGTGGAGGTGGATCGAACCGATAGCAACATTCGCAGGAAATAACTGCTATATAACAGCTCCACTGATGAGACCATAAGATGGTCGAAATTCGTATGGAGAGAGGACCAGAGTTGTATTTGCAGGAAATAAAATATTTCTATATACCCTTTCCTTTTTCTCTGCCTGAAATTAGAATAATATTATAGGCAACTACAAGAAATTTTTATTGAAACAAGGATGGTGACATTTATAAAAAAAAGACGGTCGTACCAAACTGGGCTCTAAATCCAAAAATTTCTCTATGACTGTACACAAGGATGATTAGGCCCATGATAGCTTCCGAAACAGTGTGTACAAACATAAGGCCGACATCAAAATAAACAGGCTAAACGAAGTATGAAGGCTGGAATATCTAGGCGTTACTGAATCCACGAACAGAATGGCAGCTTTAGAAATACTACTAAACTCTATTACGTAATTTTAAGAAATGGGAATATCAAATTACTTCTACATAGACTCATACCAGGACAAGAACCAATAATTAAAATGTGTGAAAGAACACATCAAGATCTGAAGGGAGGACAGGGCTTGCACGTATATAATTGATAATTAATTTACAGCACACATTCTAAGTTGAGACTAATAAATGGAAAGTCTACCAATAAAGTCAGAAATGGTATGGTACATAGACGGCTCCACGATTGAATAGAATTTAGAACCAAAAATATTCTACCCAATGTCAGTGACAAAATTAGCGATACCGATGCCTAGTCTTCCAAAATTACTTTCATCTAGTCCTCTTCAGAGGAAATAAAAAGCCAGAGGTAATAAATGCACTCAGTTCCCATAGTATGCTTTCAAAGTTGGTAGGGAATTTTGATAGAGGGCTAAATTACCTAGGAGATAAAAACATATGGTTTTTATCCTTGGTACCCAGACATGAGGGTCTTTATAACCTACAGTAATATCGACAAGTGCATTAGTCAAAGGAATATAAGGGTTATTTTTAATTGCCATTTCACGAAGAAAATCTTAGAAATATAAAATTTACTTTGAAAAGTAACATTTGGAAGGAAACCAATTGTTTAGGAATGGGTTTTGTTTTCCTTATGTCAAAATAATTATTGATTGCACTTGAGAAAGTTTAAATGTTTGTGTACGAATTTGAACCTTTTAGCAATCGCCTTAAATGATTTGCCAAGTCTCTGTTATGCCATTAACCGAAATAATAATTTTTCTTCCTAGGAAGTTTTTCTTGGATTCAAATTATTCAGATTTATTTTTAAATCTCCTCAGCCAATGATTTCTAATCTGGTTCCTTCTTTGTCAGAAGATTGTCAACCACACTGGAATCCCTTTTTACGTGGTGTGAAGATGAAAGATCTATCAAAGACTTTCTTGCAATTATCCATAATGCAGGATAATTAGCAGGTATGTCTCTCTGAAAGCAAAATTGCTGATATCCACTTTTAAACTGCACCTTAGGTTCTTCGTTAGTATTTTTTCCGATCAGTTCTTCTTGTAATAGAAAGTCACCATATCGATTGTCCACGCTGATATTTTCATGCTTGAAACATTCTCAAATCTGATTCTAAAGTTTATGTACAGAGTATTTAAATATTAAACGAAAACCGAAACATTAATCATTCTGGCAGCATCCCTGTGACAAGTTGGAAACTGGGAAAATCCTCGCAGTCCAACATTTTGCTTCGTAAGGTTAATTCTAGCAAGAAAACTTGAAATGATGAACTGTCACCTTGCATCTATAATTTAAACTCGTTAAATTTGGCAATAAATCTATTACATAGGCAAGTTCTAGTTTCTATCTGATTAGGTTTTCTTTCGAATGGGATCTTTAGCATCCAAAAACTCTAAAATAGCTTTAATAAAATTTTTATAAAAAAATTGAACCGACTTCTAAAAGTGCGCTAAAAAGTGAAAAATAACCATAAATTTTTATATGAAATTGATCTTTTTGAAGTCGGCGCTAAACTAATACCTGACAAAATGTGATTTGCATAAACAGATTAAAAATACTTTATTTGTAATTGCTTTCTTACCATAATTTGTATATATTAGTAGTTATTTATTTCATTTACAAATAATTTGGCGCCGACTTCAAAGAGATCAATTTCATATAAAAATTTATGGTTATTTTTCACTTTTTAGCGCACTTTTAGAAGTCGGTTCAATTTTTTTATAAAAATTTTATTTTTCTATTTTTAGTTTTAGAATTCATTATGATATTCATAAATTATTTGAACTAAGTGCTAATAGAAATTAGTGTACCTCGCAATGACTCCAAGGTGGCAAAAAAGTGCCAATTTTATCCAAAATTGGAAATCACCCTAAAATAAGCCACTAAAAATTCTTTAGTTCTTAGGGTTTTCCAAGTACCAATCAAATTGGGTCAAACGAATATTTAGTCTGTCATAGAAAATCCACTATTTTAAATTTCAAATTAATTTTAGATTGGCACTATAGGCCCCCAGAACCTTCCAATATCGATATTTAAAGAAAATAAATTAATTTTTTATCCACCATATTAGATACGCCATATTGAATTTTTTTAAAATAATTTTTTATTCATTATGTGTGACCCCAAAAACTCTCCCGTACCAATTTTGGTGAAAATCGGACAAAATTGATTTTTTCTTCCGCCATATTGGATCAGCCATATTGAATTTTCTAAAAATTATTTTAGATTTGTCATATGCGACCCCGAAAATTTCCCCGTACCAATTTTGGTGAAAATCGGACAAAATTGATTTTTTCGTCCGCCATATTGGATCCGCCATATTGAATTTTTTAAAAATAATATCAGATTCATTATGGGGCACCTCGAAAACTCCCCCATACCAATTTTGGAGAAAATCGGACTAAATTAAATTTTTTTGGCCGCCATATTGGATCCGCCATTTTGAATTTTTTAAAAATAGTTTCAGATTCGTTGGGTACAACACCGAAAATTCCTCCATACCAAATTTGGAGAAAATCGGACAAAATTAATTTTTTTGGCCGCCATATTGTAGGCGCCATCTTGGATTTGACTGCACCAATTTCATCTAAAAAAATATGGGACCACCGCAGCAACTTCCTTTACATAACGTAAAAAAATTCACTCAAATCGGTGCAGCCGTTCCGGAGTAATCGGTGTACATACATAAAAAAAAAATACATAGTCGACGAATTGAGAACCTCCTTCTTTTAGAAGTCGGTTAAAAATTGAAAAAAAAAACTAAACTAACTAAAAGATAAGCCTTTTGACAGCCAGCTTACCTCACTATGAAGAAGTTATTGATGAAAGTTCTCATTATTTTCATCACACAACTGCTAAAATAACATAATTCAATGTATTACTCCGAATTTTGTTAACTGCTTTTATGACGCATTGAGGAGACTGAAGCAATCTGTCACACAAATTTTAACAACTTAATGTTATTGATGGACAATGCAGTGAATTGCAAACACCCCTGTTACATTTTATTTTTTCGTGAAATAATGTCTCCAAATATTGAATATTAATTTGGCTTTAATATCTGTTGTCAAAGTTCTCGCAAGGAACAGTTCCATGACAAAACGAATATTTGCTAAAACAAGAGCTTTATTACACGACATAGTACACTCGTCCAGTTAGGTACAGGAAAATCATGTACCACGGCATTTTGTCTATAAAGATTAACACAAAAAGCAAGAAAAAATAGATAGAAAGTAAATAGTATCAATTGCAAAAATGAAAAAACTCACAAAATAATTAAAAATAATATAAGTTAATACGGGTGTAAATGGTTGGTTACGATATCGAATGACTTTTTCCTCAAATCATCTAACTTATCTCCAGATCTAAGAAATATGATTTAAGTCCGAGCAAGTCTGTGTCCTCTTCCTTACAGCTATGGTTCAAATTTAGACATGTTTGCTATGGAGCGTATTATATACATAATCAATATATATCGTAAATAGGGAAGTTCTTTGTTCATTTTATTTAATTATTATGTAGGTAGCTAAGTTTAATTTTTGTTAGTTTATATATTATAATTATAATATTTACGAAATGTCTAAATATTAGGGGTGATCTGCTAAAATAGGATCCGTTTCGGGGACCCCCATTTACATCTCACGCATCCCCAATTTTTTTCCTATTAGCTAGTCTTGGCGCAAGTAATAAGTCTTAAATAAGCTAACGAGAGACTGAGTACACCAATTCCCGTCAAACTTTTGGTATTAGTTACTTGAGGCCCATAGTCTATCGGATGCAGGCGCGGATCCAGGGGGGGGGGGGGGCGGGCGGTGGGTGCGATCGCCCCCCCCCCCCAAGAGCTTTGAGTTTAGTAAAATAGAACAGTTTTTATTTCTTATACTAAAGTTTATTCAAGAACTAGAGGGAGTAATAAATCATTTTTTACCCTTTTTCTCTTCGGAAACTACGTGTGTTCTTTAGTCTGGTGTCTTTAGCAAAATCTGTTAGACACATATATTTTTCATAGGAATGGGTTAGAAATTTTATAATCAAAAATACCGGTCTATAATAATGGACTATTTGGGTTGGATAACAATAGATATTTGGAAGTGTGAAGTGCTAAAAAGAGTTTTAATCCTTGTCATAGGCGTTAGCGTATTTTATCACTAAGTATTTATGACATAAAATATTATTTCAGTAATAAACTTAAAATAAAAAGTTGTTATAATCTTATTTTATTTCTTATGATTTTTTAATAATTCACATAGGTTACAAAATGTAGATAATTTTGACATATTTAACACAAATCACAACTGTATTTCTATTATTTTAATTTTGTCATAGAAACTGTTTTATACACGTTCAGACCAAAACGTAGCCTTATTCTCTCAAAAAATTCTAAGCCAATTCTAATGATTTTTTAATAATTCACATACATTACAAAATGTAGATAATTTTGACATATTTAACACAAATCACAACTGTATTTCTATTATTTTTAATTTTGTCATAGAAACTGTTTTAGACACATTCAGACCAAAACGTTGCCTTATTCTCTCAAAAAATTCTAAGCCATAATTTAAATACTTGCAAAATATCCATTGTCAAAAATACAAAATATATAAAAAAATAAATTCGTACGTATAATATTAAAATGTTTGTTGGGGCTATCGGTCATTTTATTATTAATTAAAAACATTTTTAGGACATTTGACGTTTCAGTTTATTTATTTCTTAAACCATCTGCAGAATTACAATTACACACTAAAAAGGCATGCAAATATAATTAGTTTTTATATGTTGTAGTTAAAATTAGACCTACTTATTTTTATTTCTATTGTACTGATATCTTAATTTAATTTACTTTATTATATGGAAACCCAATAGCCCTAAAGAAAATAAGTAAACATATTAATTCTACATGCTTAAGAAAAACACAGTAATAAAATAATAAAAAACTTACGGCTAATTGGGATTAAATATATATAAAATTAAAGAGTGGGACACCCTGAAATAAAAATATATAAAAAAATAAAAATATATATAAACAACATTAAACAATAAAATATAACAAAAACAAAAATTTAAATAATAAATTGTGGTTACACTGGTAAACATTACGTATCTAATTCCTAATCAAAGTCATTGAAACTTTCTTCGTTCAAATTAAATATAATTGGTTCCTCTATCTCACCGATCATGAGATCGAGTTTTCACATTTTGTTTTATTCTTTTTTATTATGTGGATTTTTCCGAATTTTTCGCAGTAACTTTATTCAAAAAATCTTTCAAAAGTTTAGTTAAAATACTAATTTTGTAAGTTGTGTTATTTCTAGCAACTCTACCTTTTACTTGTGAGAGATATTTTCTTCTCCAACGGACAGTTTCCGGACGAGTTCTTCTAATTTCAGATAAATCCCGATCTTCATTTATTTTAGTTAGAATTTTGCCGACGGTTGGGATCTGCTTCTCATAATAAAATGTATGTACAACTCCTGTTATTGCAGTTTACATCTCTTCTTCCAACGAGGTTTTTCGTCTGCCTGTGATCGAATGTGGCTTGGAAGTACTAACAATTCCAGTCGTTTTTTTCTCCTTCAGTATTCAGTACATAGTAGATTTTCGAACACCTGTCATGTTGGAACATATTTCAATCGAGCTTTTAACATTATTATCGGGATATTGATGTCTTAAGGCATCATAAACATTCATCGTAAAAGGTTTTTATAGAAGAAAAAATGCCCTGGTTTAACAATTTTAAAATAAATATAGAAATGGAAGCCATATCTTTTGGGTATCTCACTTATCTCAAAAAATATATAAAAACACATATAATGAAATATAATTACATTCACACCAGTCCTCAGTTACCTGCGGCCCTGGAGCAGGTACGTTGGAGGTTTCGGTAACAGTTTTATTACTCTCTCTAATTTTTGAATAGAGTATAGGAATGCGTATGCTTGCGATCGCCCCTCCCCCCTCCCACGAGCTTTAGGTTCAGGAAAATAGAACCAATTCTGCCATTTATATTAGGAATGTGTATGTTGCTGGCACTCCCCCCCCCCGTTGTCAACTTGTTTTTCTTGTCATACTGTACTTTTGTGATATCACCGCCCCCCCCCCCAAAGAGAGAGGCTGGATCCGCCCCTGATCGGATGGGTAGTCGTTTCTCAACATGCCCTAATAAAAATGTAAGGTTAAGCGGTATTGGGCTTCTGGCCGGCCGGCGTTCGAAGCACATCAAAAACATGGCATTTTTGAAAAAAGTTGAGGAATTATTTAATAACAAAGACAAAGATGAAAACTTTATTTTTCAAAACGGTTGCAAAAGCAAAATGTCTTTTTCGATAAGCTCAACTGAAAAATCGTTTATTTTGGAATTCTAATTAATCGACATCATAAAAGATTTTGTGAGTGGTCGTGAAATGGAGCTGATTTTAGAAGACGAAAATGTTGCTTTCGAAGATTTCATCGTAACGCCGGAAATTTTTGCCGTACATTTTCTAAATTTGTGTTAATTAATGAGACATGTTATTAGTTTTTGACGTGTTATTAGCTCAAGAGATGACAACGATTTCGATTTTGAGCTCGAATATCAAGAAGAGCCACCGACAAGGGGCCCATTCTCTTGACTTCATCTTGTATGCCACACCAATCACAGTAAAATGTACACTACTTTTGACTATTGAAGGTATAATATCGAAATGGTGTCATACTTTCGCCAGTGGAGACTTGTTTTTAACATATACCTTTTTTTTATTGACTCAATATTATTTTTATGGCTATTGTTCATCTGGTAACTATGAAAAGTAACCACGTGGCTCTATTTTATTCCCGTGCTTCAAATTTAATGATTTCCGTTAAACTGGACAATAAATTGTTTGATAAATATTATTGACAATTTGTGTAGATAAACAATAATAATTAAAATTGTTGAGTATGTACTTATAAACAATGACCTATATCTAGAAAAGTATTTAAGGCTACCTAGATTTCTACATCGAAAACATACTCATAGAAAATATATTGTATTTTTCCATTGATATATTATTTACCGCAGTAAACAAATTTGATGCTGTATTTCTTGTGCTAAATTCTTGTAACTTCGAGAAAAACTTGTTTGTTGCTTTTTTAATGTCAAAATTAAGTCCGACTTCGTAAAACAGTACATTTCTTTTAACGACTTATAGACGATTTGATTTATTTATACTTCAATAAAACCGTAACAAATTCAATGGAGGAAAAAGAAATAGCCATAGCTACCTTTCTAGATAAAGAGTGAGAATTTAATCTCGTTTTAGCAACATCAATAACAAATGCACCGGAAAGAACAAGCGTTCCTACAGTTCACAGTCACTGAATAGGCTACAATGAAGTCAGAGTGTACACTTACGATGAGGTGACCATGGCAAAGTTAGTCAAGGATATCCACAGGGAGAAATATTCTTCCCATTACTGTTGGCTATTCTAGTGGATACATGAAAGATTAATTGTGAAATTTTTATATTGTCTATGGTAAGCCGATTAACTAAGGTTAGTGGAATGAAAAAAGTTTGTAGATATTTTACGTAATAAAGTCAAAACGTTCTTGCTATGGCCAACTCCTGGTATATAAAGAAAAAATTGTTTAAAAAAAAATTACATTAAGAAATAATTAAAATCTATATCTCCCTTGTTTAAATAGTTGTCTATAATGTTATTCTCCTTTCAAACAGAGGAAAAAAAAGAATACATAAAAATACTTTATTTCCTGCAAATATAACTGTGGTCCTCTCTATATACGCGTTTCGACCCCCTCATAGTCTAGTCAGTGGAGCTGGATCGAACCAATAGCAACATTCGCAGGAAATAACTGCTATATAACAGCTCCACTGACGATACCATAAGATGGTCGAAATTCGTATGGAGAGAGGACCAGAGTTGTATTTGAAGGAAATAAAATGTTTCTATATACCCTTTCCTTTTTCTCTGCCTGAAATTAGAATAACATTATAGGCAACTACAAGAAATTTTTATTGAAACAAGGATGGTGACTATAAAAAAAGACGGTCGTACCAAACTGGGCTCTAAATCCAAAAATTTCTCTATGACTGTACACAAGGATAATTAGGCCCATGATAGCTTCCGAAACAGTGTGTACAAACATAAGGCGGACATCAAAATAAACAGGCTAAACGAAGTATGAAGGCTGGAATATCTAGGCGTTACTGAATCCATGAACAGAATGGCAGCTTTAGAAATACTACTAAACTCTATTACGTAATTTTAAGAAATGGGAATATCAAATTACTTCTACATAGACTCATACCAGGACAAGAACCAATAATTAAAATGTGTGAAAGAACACATCAAGATCTGAAGGGAGGACAGGGCTTGCACGTATATAATTGATAATTAATTTACAGTACACATTCTAAGTTAAGACTAATAAATGGAAAGTCTACCAATAAAGTCAGAAATGGTATGGTACATAGACGGTTCCATGATTGAATAAAATTTAGAACCAAAAATATTCTACCCAATGTCAGTAATAAAATTAGCGATTCCGATGCCTAGTCTTCCAAAATTACTGTCATCTAGTCCTCTTCAGAGGAAATGAAAGGCCTGTGGTAATAAATGCACTCAGTTCCCATAGTATGCCTTCAAAGTTGGTAGGGAATTTTGATAGAGGGCTAAATTACCTAGGAGATAAAAACATATGGTTTTAATCCTTGGTACCCAGACATGAGGGTCTTTATAACGTACAGTGTCGACAAGTGTATTAGTCAAAGGAATTTAACGGGTTATTTTTACGTGCCATTTCAAGAAGAAAATCTTAAAATTATAAAATTTACTTTGAAAAGTAACATTTGGAAGTAAACCAATTTAGGAATGGGTTTTGTTTTCCTTATGTCAAAATAATTATTGAGAAAGTTTAAATGTTTGTGTACGAATTTGAACCTTTTAGCAATCGCCGTAAATGATTTGCCAAGTCTCTGTTATGTCATTAACCGAAATAATAATTTTTCTTCCTAGGAAGTTTTTCTTGGAAATATAATGCACTCTGATACCCTTGGTAGTTAATACACTAAATTATATTTGAGAAAATAAAATAATCTGGCAAACGATTTGAATCGAAATCCTTAATTTTTTCTCAAGTTGCTCCTTGTCATAAATTCATAAAATTTCTAGCGTGTATTTCCGTAGAAGACTAATGCTTCCAAATTTAATTAAATATAATAGTATTGGAATATATTAAAATCATTTGAGTGAAGAAACGATTCTAACTAAAAGATGACGCCTTAATTGTGTAAATACAAAAGATACTTACTTATCAGTAAATTTATTTTAAAAGTGTGGAAAATAATATTCCTAAAAGTAGATAAGTAGTTTAAAAAAACTTCAAACAAAATACTTTGATTAAAATGCATTGTTATCCGAATTCGATTTTGAAATAATAATCTCAGTCGTTTATGTTTTTTACGTTCTGAGAAACAATCATAAGGATGCCAAATTACAGTTTTATACTGCTATTATTAAAAGGAGTTGTTGTCGAGAGTAAAATTAATATCAAACAAATTGATAAGCACTGATTAATAAAACATAATCTACGTACATCATAATGTTGTAAAAACTTCAAATCTTCTATTCAGACTTTAAAGGGCAAAGAGTTGTTACATTTAGGTTTTTTTAAATTTTAAGGCATTATAAAGTCGAAATTATTGATATTATTGACTGTCGATCTAAATCAAAGACATATATGATAAAATAGTATGTACATAGCTACTTCGCGTTGCCTACGTTTAAACCCCGTTTAGTAAAATTTAAATCATTCAGAGGTCAAAGATTTACCCCTTCTTAAACACAGTTGTTTAGGTATAAATATTCAACGATTTTATAACTTATCGCCCATATTCATATGAATAAAAATTTAAGAAAAATACTAGGAGAATATTAAAAATACCTGTTTAATATATGATTATACTCGTCGATTAAATATTTGAAATTATAATTTTACTTGTTTTGCACTATTAAAAAGACATTATTTCTGTAAACCTGGCCCAGGTCCTTCCTGTATATATGGGATTGGATCACTTATTAAATGGAGTTTTAACGAATCAAGGCCACAATCTAGTGACAACTTGCTAAATGTTATAATCCATTGCTAGTGTTGAGTCTACAACTATAATAAAGTAGTTTTGTTTTGATATAATCCTGAGGTAAATAATGTAGATGGTGGAGAAAGCCATGCAAGTAGTCTACACCACACACTGTACTAATATGATGGATTATTGGACAAAAAACAAATATCTCTTCAAAAAAAGAGCTACACAGATAAGCCAGCAAACATTCAAAATGAAAAAAAAAAATAAAATTTAAGGAAAATTTCATTGTAATTTTTAGCTTTAAAATTAGCAATATTATAAACATTAAAAGTCGCAAGGCTTTCGTTTTTAACCTTAATTACCGAATGGAGAGTTTTAAAGTTTTTCAGACGAACTTAGAAAGCAAAGAAAAGTATTTTCAAGATGAATTATTTCTTATTTTTAAAATCTCAAACGCATCAGAAACGAATTTCGATGTTTAAAATTTTAACTGTCCCTAAAATGCGACTCTTAAAGTTTTTTGGGCGTGCGAAGAAAAGAAAAGATCTTTTACAAGACCTATAATTTTAATTTTAGTATATTCAAAAAGCTTCAAAACTAGCGTTCCGCTAGGTAATTAAATTTTTAAAAATCTATAAAAATTGCCCTTTGGCAATAATATATGTATAGAAAAAGTGCAATTTAGAGCTTTTTATCAAAAAGAAATTGTGCATCTCCATCGAACAGCCAAACAGTATAATATGAAAATATCTGTGGAGAAAACCAAAGCAAAGGTAATAGCAAAAAAAAACGGTAAGATGCAAACTAATATTAAATACCTGAGAGCACATATAACAAGTAACAGGGCAGTAACGGAAGAAGTACGCACACAAGCCAACAAAGCGGCCATGATATCAGGTCAACTAAGAGACATAATCTGGAACAATAAACATATGACGGTTGAGAGCAAAGGAAGAATTTACAAGGTCCGTGTAAGACCGATACTGACCTACGGCGCAGAAACAAGAAATGAAGCAACAAAGACAAAACAAATTATGAGAACCACAGAAATGAAAACGCTGAGAATGATCACGGGAACAAGTTTAAGAGATAGAATAAGAAACGCAAAGATACGCGAGGACAGCGGAGTGGGGGATATTGTGACGTGGGTTCGAAACCGTCGTAGGCAGTGGAGAGATCACGTGGAACGAATGGACGATGACAGACTAGCAAAAACCGTGATGAGAGAGAAACCAAACACCAAACGGCCGCCTGGACGGCCCCCCAAAAGATGGAGAGACAACTGGATTTCGACGTCAAACGAGGATCGATGAGGCATTGTGTAGATAACAGAACTTGGTTCCACATAGAAGAAGAAGAAGAAGAAATTGTGCATTTTGAAAAAACGTAATAGTGATTTTTGTTGTGTTTGAATATAAAGGCCTAGATAAGACACCGTGGATAAGAACGAACGCTATTCAGTTTATTGATCATACATTATGAGAATATAAAAATTTTTATAACAAATAGGTAATTTATTTTTTTAAATGTTTAAATATTAAGAAAAAGTGTTTATAAAATACATAGAGTTCTTAACTATAAGATTTTCTCTAGCAAAAGGTAAAAAGTCGAAATTAATGCAGCTCTGATGATGATATTAGTCCTACTTCCTTGACACTTGTGCCTAAAGAGCATCAGATCCGATGCGATATACAGGGTGTGCGGGAAATTTCCTGGATATGAGAAAAACATGTGAAAAAAATACTACAAGGTCATATAAACTTTTTTCATATAGGCCTCCTCTTCGGAGATATTGGTTCCCAAAGAGCTGCAATAGAGTTAAGTTTTTTACACATAATCATTGAACCACCAGGTATATTTCGATTTTTTTAATATTTATTTTATCGGCACCAAAAACAAAGTATTGTGGTTGCAAACGTTGCTAGGTACGAAGGAAATAAATATCCTGAATTTTAGAACTTGTCAACTTTCACATCGCTAAAACACTGATTCTTTACTTAGATATTAATTTATTGATTTTTGGATTTCGTGGTGAAATTAATTGTTAAATAATTCGAAATATGGAATATACGTTTATTGACTATGCAGATATGCATCTGATGTGTGGTCTTGCATCTTGCAGTGCTTTGGAAGCCTGAGGGTTATATCACAAGAGATATCCTAATTGCATTCTTTCAGATCAGAAAACATTTCAACGAGTTGACCAATGTCTAAGGGAGAATAGTAGGCGATTCCATTTAATAAGGTAATATTACTAAATTTCTTCATAATTTTAGGAAAACAAGTGCTGGTTCTGGTCGGCGAAGAACAGTACGTATGCCACAATTAGAGAAAATATTTTAAATGCTCTAGACGATACTCCTTCAACGAGCACTCGAAAATTCTTCAAGAACAGCTCTTATATCCTTGCCATTTGAAAAAAGTACAAGAACTGATTCCTGAAGATTTTTCCCGTAGAATGCCGTTTGAAAATTAACTATTGGATCAGCATCGAAATAATGTGAACTTCATTAGCACTGTTTTCTTTACAGATAAAGCAGGATTTACCAAAAATGATATAAATTTACACATTCTCATGAATGGGCTGATGAAAATCCTTTTTCAACTATTATTTCGCATCATCAACATCAGTTCCAATCAAATAATGTCTGGGCAGGAATCACCCGCAATTTTTTGATTGGCTCATTCTTATTCCCGTCACGACTGAATGGACAACTTTTTCGAGATATTTACATAACTCTCCATTAACAGTGAACTTAGATAAGAAGTTGATGGCAGTGCTTCTGTTGACAAACAGTTAATTACTAGAGTAAAATAAATAAATAAATTATTGAGTGTACTTGTCAATGACTTTGTCTATAAATTTTTTAATTCTTTTTTTGTTTTTTTTGTTCCCGTTTCTCTCTTTCTCTTATGGCAGTTATAGATTTTTCCAATTCAGTTTGTTCCAAAAAAAATGAATGAAAACACAATTAAAATAAATTAGTTTGGGTAAAATTCTAACTTAGAATCCTAAAAATAGACTGACAGAGCGTGGAGCATTTCGGTAACGTTCGTCTTAGACCAAGAACCCTCCCGAATGCCGTCATTACTCATAACTCACTTTTAAGTAAAAACTGCCTTTTGACTGTGTAATAAAATGTCGTAAGCAATAAATGGAACAGTTAAAGATTTCCCCAGGGATAATTGAATTGGTAAAGGTCATGCCTGATTAATTTTCAACGAGAAATCACATGGAGATCTTGAATCTGATCTTCATGGTTTTTTGAAAGTCAACTTTATTTTTTCAAATGGAAACCCTCTTTTTTAATGTTTGCTATCGAAAAGATGACAAATTTTACATCTAAATATGGTAAAAAATTCTACCTTTACAATAACCTTCACAACTATTTTATGGTCAACTTTTTTCTCTCTAGTGATCATAAGGTTTGAACTATATATAATTTATGAGGTCCGAAACGTAACTGAAATCAAAATTTTGCAAAATTAATGTGTTTAAACAAAATTTTTTAAACACATTATTGGAAAATTAACTTTTTTTATAACAAATTGTTTAAGAAAATTAATTTTGCAACATTAATGCAAACTTTTAATTCATAATTCAATTTAAGCTATGCCCAAAAATTACAAGATTAATTATTTAATAGTTTGTAACAAATTGTATGTTAATACTTGCAACAAGTGAATCGCACCGTATTTTCCCGTAGAAACTGATTTTGGCGTTTATTTTGCAAAAAAAGTTAATTTTGCAATAATTTATCTAAACAAATACTTATATAAATTAATTTTGCAAAACTAAAAACAAATTTGAATTCAGCGATGTTCCGGACCCTTTAAATCATATATGGTTTTTTCTGAGTATGCTCACGAAAGAGGAATAAATGACCTTGAAATAATCATCAAGATCATTGTGAAGATCAAATTTTTTAACATATTTGGACGTAAAATTTAACACTCTTTTGATCGCAAATGTTAACAAAGTAGATTTCTATTTCAAAAAAAATAAAGTTAGCCTTCAAATAATCATAAAAGATATTGCGTTGAAAATTACTTCAAGTATGACCTTAAGTTTTACGAAAGAAATCATCCTTGGGGTCTTTAAATGTTCCGTTACTTGCTTACTACCCTTCATTACATCACCAAGGAGTAGTTTTTACCCTTAAAAGGGAATTATGGCTGCTACAAAAAAATATGTGTCTAATATTTTTCAATGTTCTACGCGTATGCCACGTTTCATTCAATTCGGTGAGTCACACTTAGGTAAGGTTATTTGTAAGGTTACTGCCTTTTAAAATTTAATTTATTCATATCGCAAAATCATAATGTTTTAAGATAAAAATAAAATACATTTATTGCACAAAATTTCAAACATATATTTTTACTTAAAATCTGTAACATACTTCCCATGCAAAACAGTGTAAACCTAAATACATAGTTATTCTTAAAAAGTGCTATCCAAATTGATCTAGATAAATATTTTCTCAAAAAGATCGAGAGACAATTGTTACTACAATTTTTTAACTGACCTCATATTTTATCATTTAACACAAATATCACTAAGTACTTATAGATATCGACAATAATTTGTTTATTTTGCAAAATAAATAAATAGTCCTAAAAACAAATATTTTCCATTCACAATTATTTCAATGTCTAGAAAAACATGAACACATTTCAAATACATAATATACACACGTATTTACTACACTATAGTATTAAATATGTATACTCAATATAATATATCACAGATATAGAATTATTTATAAAATACAATCATGTTTCCAAAGTAATTTAAATTATAATCTGTAATTTTTTTTATAAAAGACCAACAAAATATTAGTCATATTCACTTGGAGCCATATTAAAGTTTAAAAAAAACTTAATTTTTGGCCTAATCTATATATTCTAAAAACAATGACAATGCTATACTCTGACGAAAAATGTTTTTAAAGTTTAACTTAAACTTTAAGAAATTTGGCCCAAAGTGTATAAATTGCTGCAACGTTAATGACAATAATATAAAAATAATTATTTATATAAACCATTTAACTCAAAACTACAACTAAATTGTTAATTTGTCATTTCTATAATGATCAAACTAGGTTTCTATTTACTAAAATAAACGTTTTGAATAGGGATGTTAACTGTATTCGCATAAAAATTTTGCCGCGAAACGATGGTTTCCACAATAGAAATCCTAAGAATAACAATATTTTGTTTTTCATTTTTAAGGAATTTAATTTTATTTAATAATCAGAATGTAATTAAATTACTCTCAAGTCACATGACAATAAACACCAATCAAAGTGCATTACGTCACTTGTTCGTAGACATTTTCGCTGTCAAAGGCTCCGTTATTTAGTTAGCATTATTTTATAGTGATTTTCGTGCATTATCTTCGAAATTTGCTTACTACTCCCTTTAAAAACGATTCTAAGAAGTTCTTCCATAAATCAAAGGAGATTTATTAAGACAAATAGTTAGAATTTGCCGAGAATTGATTATTTAACGGTGGCCAATTTTTTCGCAACAAACAATAACTTCTGGTCTGCTGAATTTAAAAATGTAAAGACTTTCATGTAAGTAACACAAAAAGATTTATTATTTCTACAACCGACAATGAATACATATTAATAATCATACGTATTTATAAGCTCTATAGGACGAAATTTTTTTTTAAGTGGTATCAAGTTGAGGCTATGTTTTGTCGTTTCGTGTTGTTTTGTTGGGCTGACCTCCAAACTTCGCTGGCAAACAATCTGTTCTCATTCAGATTTGCGACACCGAGACTATTAAATGATATTCTGTATAGTTTTCCATATACTCGTAATTCGGCAATATAATATAGAGCAAGTACAAAACATTGTTATCCAACTTTGAATACTTTATTTTTAACCTTAAAATTCCAGTTTTCATCTTTGAAAACTTGAAAAATAATAACTCTTAATGTAAGAAAATAAACAAATATTATTAAAACTTACATCAAAATGATCCTCACTAAATACATTTTAGATTGTATACGTAAAACTGTCAATTCCCTGCGGGCTAACTGAAGCCACATTTTCATATTATTTTCCGAACGTTGAATGTGAATAAATAACTCTTCAGGTGTTTTGATTATAATATTTACAAATTTACAAAAATTACAAGAAAACTTTATATCACTTTATCAGTTCGGGAACATGTGACATCACAGCGGTAGCGTGACAAGTATTGGCTTTTTGGAGCGAAATTTTAAATATATGATTTTTAAAGTATTTGTTGTATTAAAAAGATAATGTTCAATATTTTGGGCTATGCATGGTTTTAAACACTTTCTCAAAAATAATCAACATGCAAAATTTGCAGAGAAAAAGTAGAAAAAAACGGCTTTGGACAGTAAAAGGTAAAAATATTTTAAGGAGGTCTGCATCCACAAGTAAATGAAAGCAGACTGAAAAGTAGAAAAAGCCAGCTAAGAACCCTATAGATTGCTTATATCCGTCTGTCTGTTCGTCGGTACGCTACAACCTTATAACTAAGTTTTTCATCTTTTGTAATGGAATTTTGCAGACATATGTTTTAATTAATCCAAAAAAACCTAACGCAAAAGTAAAAAAAAAATTGTGAGTTTTTTCTCCTGGAAGAAAAATAGGAATGAAATAATTTTTAATATAACATTTTCTATTTAGTTGCTTCGAAGTTGCCAAACTGTACATTCCAAAATAACTTTAAAAATGTTTGTTTTCTCTATTTTTCCACCAGTAAATTTTTAAAATCTAAAAGATTTTGGCATAATAGCTCTTACTAAATATATTCAATAACTAAAGTTATGTTAAGTTTTATTAAAATCTAAATTTTGTTTATCCAATAAAGTGGGGTGCGTTAAATAGGTCTTAAAAAATGCAGTTAAATATAGTATATTTTATACCGTACGGTGTGTCGCCATATTTTATGAGTATGATTACAAATGAAGTTAAATGTGTAACCTATGTAAGACGTGGAGATCGTATAAGGCTCCTTGATATGGAAGCTGGTAATTTCAATGGGTTTATTTCAATATCTAAGATGGTCAAATAATTTTATGAAGTCGCAATAATTTTATTTATCCCTAGTCACTATTTCGTCACATTTATTTTATTGCTCACTAATTATATATTTAATTATGTATACGACACACACTTAACCAGTTTTTTGTTTTTAATTTGTATTTTATGACATTTAAAATGCAATTATATCAAAATTAAACGGGTCAACTAGAAGTTGTAAAGGAACCCGCACAAAACTAATGGCCAAAACTAATCGGTCAAATCGTCCCAAATTCCAGAAGAAGGTAATATATTTGATGCTAAACAAAAGCTATACCCGGAAAATGCATAGTTTTCGAAATTAAGGGGGGCGTGCAAAATTGAATATTTCCCTGAAATAAAAAAGCTCGCTGGTAGGAAGTGAATGATCTAAAAGTCATTATAGAGGCAAACAATTAATCTACATATCTCCAAAAAGCTAATCCAGGATGAGTATTGCCCCCCCATGGTATGTCAATCCCACAAAACCGGACTTCATCCCTCAAAATGCACTTGGAATCAAGTCCATTTTCACTAAAGGATGGACAACTCAATACAGCACTCATAATCTGCATAACACAGGATTAACGACTGTGGATGTGACGAGTATCTTATCCCTTGAATGTGAGTGCTAACAATTGAACACGCCGATATCCACACCTGAAACCAGGCTTCGCCCTCTTTACCATCCTTGGAATTGATTTATCTTACCAACTTTTATGTGGTTGATTATTGTTTGTGTATTGTGTTATATACACAATATTACTTATTACGGGCAAATTGGTCCAAACACCGAGAAAAGGTAGTTCATTTGATGCCGAATAAAAAGTCTCATGAACATAACACCGAAAAATTGGTACTAAAAGTCTTTATAGAGGCAAGCAATTAATCCACATATCTCCAAAAAGTTAACCCTGGTTATGCATAATGAATATTGCCCCAGCTTGGTATATCCACTCCGCGAAACCGAACTTTATCCCCTAAAATGCCTTAGGAATCAAGCTCATCTTCAAAACAGAACATAGCACTTGTGTTCTGCATTACCCAGCATCAACAAATGTGGGCGTGACGAGTATCTGATTCCCTGTGTATGTGTTCTAACCATGAAAAAACAACACAGCGAGTATTACGAGTGCGACATACCCACACCTATAACCAGACTTCGCCCTCTTCACCACCCTTGGAACTAATTTCTTATTATAATCAGCTTCCATTTCTAGACGTCCTTGTAACCAAAATAATGGATGGAGATCTGCGACACACAGTATATCGAAAACCAACCTACCCGGACAGATACCTGAATGCTGATTCTCACCATCACCTCTTACAAATACAGAGCGTAGCCAATACACTAATATCAAGATCTCTTCGTCTAACTGATGACCAAGAAGAAGAAAAGGAACTGTCACACATGAAAAGGGTCTTCAAACAAAACTGCTACAAGACACCAACCATAAATAAGGCAATCAAATTGCAACGAAAACCAACGCAAGAAACGAGGCCATCTACCGAGAATAGACAAATCATCATATTTCCTTACATTAAAGTCACAACAGATAGAACCGGCAGATTGCTCAGGAAACATAACATATCTACAGCCTACAAACTACTCAAAACCATAGGATTTTCTTTAAGAAATCCAAAAGACAAAATCAATCTAGAAAATCAAGGCGTATATAAAATCGCATGTGGCACCTGCAATAAAACATACATAGGCCACATCAACAGAAGAATATCAGCAAAACTTGGAAAACTTTCTTTAAGCGGGACCATTGTACCGAGACGCATGCCACGTTTAAACTAACACCAATGGCGGCGCTCGAGAATATGAATATATATATATATATATATATATATATATATATATATATATATATATTCAGTATTAATTTGGAAATACATCTATTCGTTTGGTTTCTTGTAGAAGTTTGCAGATGTGTCGCCAAAATTTCATTTGGCATCTTCTGTGCTTGCTGGTTGTAGATCAACTGAAAGAAATTCAAGGTGCAGCGTGCTTTATACGCGGTTTCAGATAGTAACAGTTGATTGGCGTTGGATCCTTCTCCTTCTCGAGCGCCGCCATTGGTGTTAGTTTAAACGTGGCATGCGTCTCGGTACAATGGTCCCGCTTAAAGAAAGTTTTCCAAGTTTTGCTGATATTCTTCTGTTGATGTGGCCTATGTATGTTTTATTGCAGGTGCCACATGCGATTTTATATACGCCTTGATTTTCTAGATTGATTTTGTATTTTGGATTTCTTAAAGAAAATCCCATGGTTTTGAGTAGTTTGTAGGCTGTAGATATGTTATGTTTCCTGAGCAATCTGACGGTTCTATCTGTTGTGCCTTTAATGTAAAGAAATATGATGATTTGTCTATTCTCGGTAGATGGCCTCGTTTCTTGCGTTGGTTTTCGTTGCAATTTGATTGCCTTATTTATGGTTGGTGTCTTGTAGCAGTTTTGTTTGAAGACCCTTTTCATGTGTGACAGTTCCTTTCCTTTTTCTTGGTCATCAGTTTGGCGAAGAGATCTTGATATTAGGGTATTGGCTACGCTCTGTATTTGTAAGAGATGATGGTAAGAATCAGCATTCAGGTATCTGTCCGTGTAAGTTGGTTTTCGATATACTGTGTATCGCAGATCTCCATCCATTATTTTGGTTATGAGGACGTCTAGAAATGGAAGCTGATTATAATAAGAAATTAGTTCCAAGGATGGTGAAGAGGGCGAAGTCTGGTTACAGGTGAGGGTATGTCGCACTCGTAATACTCGCTGTGTTGTTTTTTCATGGTTAGAACACATACACAGGGAATCAGATACTCGTCACGCCCACATTTGTTGATGCTGGGTAATGCAAAACAAAAGTGCTATGTTCTGTTTTGAAGATGAGCTTGATTCCTAAGGCATTTTAGGGGATAAAGTTCGGTTTCGCGGAGTGGATATACCAAGCTGGGGCAATATTCATTGTGCATAACCAGGGTTAACTTTTTGGAGATGTGGATTAATTGCTTGCCTCTATAAAGACTTTTAGTACATTCACTTGACGCCATCGAGATTTTCCATCCTAGGGAAATTTTCAGTTCTGCGCCTCCCTTTATTTAAAAAAACTACCCATTTTTCGGTGTTATGTTCATGAAACTTTTTATTCGACATCAAATGAACTACCTTCTCTCGGTGTTTGGACCAATTTGCCCGATTAGCCTTTTCCATTGATTTTGTGCGGGGTCCTTTCATAGCTATAAAATGATTTAAAGATTTAGTAATTTTCTCTACAAATCAAAATAAGATCGCAATCACACTTTTCTAATAGTTGACCGTTAAATCTCTGAATGGTATCTGTGAAGATTCGAATGCAGCTTTTGTCTTAGATATCGTGTATGGCTAAATAGCTTCCAGAAACAAGCCCAAAAATAGACAAGAACATAATTATAAGATTTTTTATTAATCTCCAATGGAATTTTCCCCATCCCTCTTCCCAGTCAACTATTATATCTAGTAGAGCTGGTACAAAGAGTCCTAATGTCGATAAGAATATGGCTCCAATTAGATCAATTAAGGTACCTAAGTTTTCTCCACCAGCTATGGCAATTCCTGGAAAATTAAAATGTTATGTAGCTCAATAGACAAAACCTTTTCTTTTGATGCCAATATTTGTAAAGAAGATACAGAAAAAGGAACATGCAAAACTTTATATTAGACCAAATAGATATACAGTGTGACCAGTAAAGTCCCGCATCATATGGTATTTCTTTATTAATAACTTTATTCAAATTGGCATCAATTTTGCTTTAATGGAGATGAAAATTAACCAAAAAAATAGTAGTCATGCTATTAGCGTTATCTGTCATATTTTATTTTTTTTTCCAAAAAAAATTCAAGGGGTTATATCTGAAAATATCGAAAAAATCTATTAAAAAAGGTTTTTTTAACTGCAATTTTTAGCCCATATGCACCACTGTTGCAAAATAGGACTCACAGCAATCTACAAAAAACTTCTTAGTTTTGACAATGCTTCATCCCACACATATTTTGTTTAAAGTATATTAAATGGGTGTTTTGCTACAAAGTCCAAATAGGGCTATTAAAATTTGGTCACATGTGGTACAAAGTTTATTTGTTTTTGACCCTGTGTAAGATAACTTCATAAAATAACTATTTTTAAAAATGTAGTTTATGTGTAAAAGTAATACACATTATAATTAAGACAAACAAGTACACAGTGTCATCAGTAAAGTCTGCATTAGGTGGAAAATAAATTTTTATTTAACTTTACGTCAAGTTTATCTAGTTTCAACTGTTAAATTTAAAACTCCATTATTAAAATTTGTTATGAAGCTATAGTATTAAAAAAGTTAAAATAGTCTTTTGTTATTTAAGTGATTTTCAAAAAAAATAATTAGTATTGACCTTTCCGTAATGTTCATCATTTGGAAATGGTGATTCGAAACTATATTTTAGAAATAAGGCCCCTTAGTATCAGAAACTTCATTAAAGATATGTCTGGAAGAACAAATGTTTGTATTGAATGCAGTGGAAGGCACACAGAAATGTAATTTTAAATTTAAAGTTGTTGAATTATTTTTAATTTATTATTCAAATACCAAAAATACTTTATTATCAATTAAAAAGGTGGAATTTTAAATGCTTTTAATTTTTATATTTTAAAATTTTTATCAGAAAATTTTAGTGTTTTCAATTAAACTATTTTCTTAAGTAATACACATTAATGTATTACTTTTAGACACAAACTATGTTTTCAAAAATAGTTATTTTATGAAGTTACCTTATACAGAGTGCAATGAACAGATAATGCTAATCACATGACTACTGTTTTTTTTTGGTTAATTTTCATCTCGGTTTTCACGGATGGTGGAATGTGTACTGGTGTTTTTCCGGTTTTCAGTCCGTTTGTCAATAGAAAAATTTTCACGATGTTTCGCCAACATCTCAGCTGGCATTCCTCGACGGCTGCTCGACTTGGAATCCAAGTGAAATTATATTTCGATACCTATTTGCGCCATCTATAACCTTATTTATAAAATCGATTGGCAATAGAATTATCTACAACTTTTGTTTGTAATTCTTTTTCATACAAACTTTTGTTTTTGAGAAAACCGGAAAAACCGAAAAAACTGACCATTTAATGTTAAATTATACACTTTCCAATAATAAGATCGCAAGTTATATTTTTTACAAAACAGGTTTTTTTGTATAATTTCCAAGGACTAATGTGAGTTGTCTTAAAACAAGGTCAGGAAACTCAAAAAAGTGTTTTTATATGATAAAATAAAGTTTTTTTTTTTAAATTCCAAAACCAGTAAAAATAACTCTAATAAAACTTACCAGTAGCTAATATAATTAATACGCTTCTTAGTATAATCTGACTAATATTATGTCTGGAAGTAGGTATCCTATGTTTGAGTTTACTCCAAGCTATGTCTGCGGGAACATAAAATACCAACATAAAGGAAAAAAAGACAGCTATAGCAATCGTTACCTGACAAATTTGAGCTGGTCTAAAATAAGACAAATAATTTACGTTAAGATAAAAGAAACTGTTTTAATTATTAAAAATTGACAGTATATAATAATAAGTGTTATTTACAGTGATAGTACGTACGTCCAGCGACACCTTGATAAAAATGTGAGTATAATTACATCCGAATATCTTGAAAAAATGGATAACATGAATCTAATTCATTTCTATTTTTTTGAAATGGTTAACTTAATATCGTTTCTTATAAATTTGGTGTCCTATTTTCTCCATTTCATAATACATGCACACTTTGTTTTACATGGAAATCTATTAATATCTAATTGATAATGACCTATAATCTCGTGATTAACTAACACCAAAGAGTAGACCAGTAAACAAACTGCTAAACAAATGTTCAGATTAGCTGAAAACAAGCTAAACTCGCCGGGATAAATTTCAACGTTTTGACAAACTGATATGAAGAATGAAAAAGAAGAAGACAACTTGTCTTATTTGGATGAATGAAAAAAAGGATGATTCTTGCATCTAACTAGTTTTACTTTAACTTACAGAAAGTCTTCTCGGAAAATAGACTAGGATGTTTTCAAAATGGTGGCAGAAATATATCCTGTATATTTCTTTTCTAGGTTCTACACAAATATATAGACGTCATAGTTTTTGACATATTTAAAACTTGATGGCAAAAATGGCGTTTGCAGACCTAAACATAACTATCAATTTTTCTTATATAGAAACTACTTTAATATACTGGGTTGATATTTTGATAATAAATAAATACAGTGATCAAAAACTATTACACACGAGGATTATTTAGATTTGTTTTGTTATCTATGGGGAATGTAACAAAGTTTTATCAAGAACGTTTAGACGTTTACTGATAGATATCCAGAAAAACAGAAACCATCACGGAATAGTGGAAAATTTCAAAAATTTTGGTATCGTCAAGGCAAAAATACCTAAAAAGAATCCTATTTTCAATGATGAAAATGTCGAAGTTGCAATTATGGGATATTTTGGGGCATATCCTATGATATCGTTAAGTTAAATGGCTCTACAAACACGATTCTCGAAGAGCTCAATACATAGAATTCTGTTGAAACACAATGTTAGTTTTTGTTCACCCTGTATTTATTTAATATCAAGATATCAACAAGGTCAACTAATGTAAACCTCCTTCTAGAAGAAAACCAAACCCAATTAACTAATAAAAGCTTTCACATAGGAGAAATTGATAGTTATGTTTAGGCTTGCAAACGCCATGTTTGGCACAAAATTTAAAATATGTCAAAAATAGTTAGACTTAGGTTGAACATTAAATGTGTCTATAATTTTCCATAGAATCTAAAAATGAAATAACATATAAGGTATTCCATTTAAAATAAGCAAGAAAGCGTCAACTCCCGGTTTAAGCGGAAGTATCACCAACTTGAAAATATTTTAGCCAAATTTAAAAAAATTTCCAAAATTTATTTTCCGAGAAATCGATAGTGATAGTTCGTTTTCGGACACACTGTGTAAGTGTAAATGGTAATAACGTTATTTTTAGAACAGTGTTATGGTTATTGCAAATGGGGTCAAAAGAGCGTACCGCGTAAAAGTCCTTTCCCTAGTTAGTCAGGCGTAAACTTTACAACAAATTTGTTGTCTATGTGCACTCATTACTTTCGATAAGTTAACAGGAGCTTGCGATAATCAAATAATATAAAATAAAATTTAGAGTGGCCTTTAAGGGTTATTACGCTTTCTAATTTTAAGGCAATTTGAGTCTGCTTTTTAAATAAAAATAAAGTAACATCATAAATACTTTTAAAAGAAGAATAAAGTAACCAAATATCTCAAGACCTCTTTCAAGTTGAGAAGTTTCAGTTTAGGAGAGATAATTTTTTACAATACCGTTCATCTTTTTGCTTTTGCAAAGCTCAAATGCTAAGTTTAATTTCTTATATTCAAAAATTTTTTGTAGTTCGAATTTTATATAAAGTAAGTTCAAAAAATGTATTTTATTGAAGGAAATAGAACATTATTTTTATAATTATTTCTCTGTAATATTTTTCTCCAAATTAGGCAATATTAAAAGTTATAATGACTTTTTCTTTGTGTTTCTGAACTTTTCTTTATGACATTCAAAACACTTCAGTCTTCGGTACAGCCAAGTTTTAAAATGTTAGTTTTATATAATATAATTTACAGGTACCCACCCCCGGAGAACTAGTACTGGCCGACAATGATTTTCATTATTCAAAATAATATATTTATGACCAACAAATTTTTAGGCTCTACTAATCGTAAAAATATCTTAAAAATTAAACACTCACAGTTTATTGAAATATATTGCCAGAATAAAAGTATGAATTGCTATTTTTTTTCTAATTCGGTATTTGACGAACGAACTTCGCTCGTAGACGCCGTACAGTGAGCTTTGAAAATGGTGAATGAGATTTCTCCGAAACGTCAGCTGCCTTACAGTCCTGAAGGGGACTCATCACATACACGGGATACCCGAAAACCTTCAATTACATATATATATATATATATATATATATATATATATATATATATATATATATATATATATATATATATATGTATATATATATATATATATATATATATATATATATATATATATATATATATATATATATATATATATGTCACATTCATATCGGTGCAGAATCCGAATATCAGTATCGGAAAGTAAGCTAATAAGCGCCATTGTTTATCTCACATGGCATTATGAGTAAAACTCTATGAAATAAAATCTCACTATTAGGAATCACGGCGATTCATGAATCACTATTATTGAAATACGCCCAACTCTAGTTCAATCCGGAAAATTGATAGAAAATCTTTTATTCGCGCAATATGCAGAGAAATTTGGTTTGGTGCCTTTTGTCGCATACGATTAAAATGTTCTTAAATCTTAAATGTAATTCTAAAACCATAAAGGAATAAAAACAAACTTACATTTCATCGGAAGGTAAATTTTTTGTTATAGTTGCTTCAGTTGCCTCGCCAAATTTATAATAGCCAAAGAACCCAATGGAGGTATACAGACTAATAACAACTGCCATGGCAGTATTAAGAACACTAGGGCATCCGATAAAATTTGATGTTATCATAGAATTTTCTACCGGCATAATCGTTCCAATTCCTTCCATTGAAAATAAAACTGTACTGAAGAAAGACGGAATTCCTAAAAATTAAATAACCTTATTAAGATATATCACATTTCACTTAATACTTATTATTTTAAAAATTCTCATCAAATTCTTATATTACTGAAAAATTTTGAAATCGTAATTTATATTACAACTTATCAAAAATTTATAAAATTCAAAAAAAAATCGAGAAACGGTCACTTTATTCCGTTTTTTCCAGTTTATCCCGAAAACTAAAGGTTATTAAAAAAAAAGTTTCTAACAAAAGTTGTAGATCATTGAATTACCTATCGACCTGTATATATTAAATTAAAGGTAGTGCGACTAGTTAACGAGATATACTTTTTTTTGAAAAAATGGGATTTTTCGTTGTTTAGAATAAAACCATATTTATTTGAGAAATTCACAGTATATACTGATATTACGGCTATTCTTTTGAATCGTTATCACTTTCAGTTCTGTCACTTGAAGTAATCATGATCACTTCGACCCAATGACAAATAAATGCATATTCAAAAGAACATGAAGTTATCTGGTACACTTTTTTCACTTTAATCAATTGATAATTACTCAAAAGAATACAACCATTATCTATAAATATGCTAAATGCAGAATCTATGTTATTAATATTTTCTGAGAAAATTGACTTCACAGTTGAAAGTTTGACCTGGATTTTTCGCTATCCTAATTAAGATACACCAACCATTCTAACGGCAAATTGTTAAAAACGACGTATATTTTATTATTTTTGAAACAAGTTATTTTTGATTCTAAACCGAGAAATTTTGAAAAACCATTTTCTGGAACACAAAAAATTATAATAACTTTGTCCCTAGTGAACTTAATTTTTTTTTAAATGCTTTCCTTAGATTCGGATGCAAAAAAATTATCATACGATGAAAAATATTTTTTTTTAATTCGAAACGTCGCGGCTAACGACTATTAAGGAATGAAACATAAGGAAGACATTGTTGAATACTTGTACTTTATCTGGTAAATTTTTGGTTACATGAGAGACACCCCTCTAAGATCTGTGGACCACCGAAATATGTCCAGAATCTATACTACTGTGGTATTCGAAATCACACGTACAAGTAGTGAGCGTGTTGTCCCTCTGCAGGCGCAGCGGCTTCGTGCAGGTAGCACGTTTTAGCGGCGTCATTTCGGAGCAAATACGATTTTCATAATATTCAGATTATATGAAATATTAATAAATCATTTATTATTGTATTAATCATTCACTATTTTATTAAAATCACTGTTTTTGCAAAAAGTTACATGTATAGAAAATGTAATAGACATATAGTATTTAATCTTCTCTTTTTGCAATCATTTCGTCATTATCATCGCTCATTTCAGCTTCGCGTTTATCATTTACACCACTATCATTAACATAACTGTCACTTTCATCATTGTCAAAATCACTATTTATTTCGTCGTCATTTCTGTCGTCACTGTCTATCTCAAGCGTAATATTTTCTAAACGATTATCACATTGGTCGTCACAGTGCTTACACAAATTGATACATTTTAATTCATGATTTTTAGATATACCCTGATTTGCACGAGCACGCGAAATAATTAATTTGTTTGTCCGGCATAACATAAGATTTTTCCTAGTCACAATCTGTGGCTAAAAGTTTTCGCTAATCAATACTGTGCCTGCATATAAACCCGAAAAATATGTTGTTTTGCTGGATAAAGATTCTAATTTAAATGATGCTGATTTCAAACAGCATTTTTTGTACATTAAGAAGCGCATTAAATTCAAACTTTTGGTCAGATTTTTTTTTCACTATGTTATTTTTATGAAGAAGATAGTGTAAATATAACTGGAAACTAAAAAATTTTATAGGAGAAGAATTTTTGCAAATTCTCTGAATAACACAATGTTTATTTACCTGTGGTTTGCCAAAAATTTTTTATTATATATTTTATAACGGCCACGTTATATATGTATATATATATATATATATATATATATATATATATATATATACATATATATATATATTTATATATATATATGACCGACAAGGCATGCTCAAGAATTTTTTCCGAATCGTGAAGAATCTCATAATTATTTTCTACTTTATCTTAAAATAAAATCAATGAATTACAAGTAAAATAGTACCAATTGATCACTTAAGTAAACCGTTTACTTTCTACGTATTTAATTTATAAACTAATTAAATAGTACTTTAAACAGGTATGTACATTAAAGAAATAGGTACATTTAAAAGAACAAACATACCTAATTAATAAGATTTTCTTCTTTTGCTCTCAATTTTAAAAGTGACATTCTAAAATTTATTTCAATATTTTTTTTATCCATTTTAAACAACAAATGAATGTATTAAAGTTTATATCATCTACGCATCTAGTCAAGTTCAATCAGTACACTAGACAATTATCATGCTAGGTCCACAAACATTTAGCGAAGTTTTTCTTAAGTTACGCGATTTAATGAAAAATTCTTTGAAAATATAAAGAGCTGAAAAATTACAAACATGTTTTTCATTGTGATGAAACAAAGTCTTCCGCTAGCTGTCCTGCAACAACAAAAAAAATATTTCCGTTGACCTTCAAACTAGGCCTTAATATCCTTTTCAACTGGTTTTCTTCTGCCTCCAAAGGTGGTCGCTGTGATCTTTTAAGCTAATGATTGAGAGCCTTTTTGAATCTAGAAAACCCTTATTGCCCCATTGCATAGACTCTAATGTTGTCCCTGAATTCCCAATAATCGTCACTTTCCTAGAAAAAAAGTCACAATCTGTGTCCAAAGAATCCAAATGACTTTGAGAAATTTTCTGCCTAAACAGCTTCTGTTCAGAAATTAACAATCTTATATCCAACTCCTGCTGAAGCCGCACTCATGCTTGGTCTACCATGTGGTCAGAAGGTTTGAATATTTTTTGCTTAAACAACAAATTCTTTGAAAATAATTTCCATAAAAGATAAAGAGCTGAAAAATTACAAACACGTTTTTAATTGTGACGAAACAAAAGTCTTGCGCTATATCTTCTGCAACAACAGAAAAAAGATTTCCGTTGACCTTCAAACTAGGCCGTACTATTCTATTTCAACTGGTTTTCTTCTGTCTCCAAAGAAGGTCGGTATGATACTATGAACTAGTGATTGTTTGAGAGCCTTTTTGAATCTAAAAAACCCTTATTGGCCCATTGCGTGAACTCTAATTTTGTTCATGGATCCCAGTAATCCTGACTATCCTAGAAAAAAAGTCTGGATCTGCGTCCAAAGAATCGAAATGACATTGAGAAATTTTCTGCTTAAACAACTTGTGTTCAGAAATTAACAATCTTATATCCAACTGCTGCTGAAGCTGCACTCATGCTTAGCCTATTATGGGGTCAGAAGTTTTGAATATTTTTTGCTTAAACAATAATAAACACTTTCAAACAAGGATCATCATGGCGCATTTTTTTTTTCACATTCTCGCACGCATCAGGACTTGTTTCTGCTACATTAATCGATAGTACTATAATTGAAAACATGATAATACCTCGACCCATATTTGACAATCATTGGTTCATGAATATATTTGGGACAATTATTTTCCTTTGTAAAATATGTGATGACACTGGGATATTCCAGTTTGTTGTTGTAAACCACGAAATACGTAAAAATTAATGGTTTGCAATGAAATTTGACAAACAAGAATGAAATAGTTGTCGCTATTGAACACTACTAGGCAACGTACAGTCAGTTGTTTCTGTCATGGCGAGATAGATATTTTTTTTAGTAGTCACTATCAACTTAGACCAGATTTAAAATCAGACCAGGTTAATGAATTTAGCGTCTGAAAATACAATATAGCGAAGATGATATTCTTGATACATTTAAAATATTTAAAATAATTGTTTTCACAAATTCTTTAAAAGACAAAATTAAATAATCAGTGTAAAATCCTTTAAATTCAGTCGTTGTGAAAAAAAAACAATATATTTTCTACTACCTGCCATGATTTGTAAAAGGAACATGTTGAATATACAGGGTATCCCACGACGAACTGCCACAGTCAATTTCTCAGAAAATAGACTTTAGAAATTTTTAAAAATTTGTCAGTTTACTAAGGTCAATGGGGGCAATTCGAGTCAAATATTTTTAAGATGGTGGCACTTCTGGTTATATCGGAAACTGATGTCGTATTGCCTATTTTAAATGGAAATTTTAATTTATAATACTATCTTATTTAGCATTAAAAATAAGGGTGACTCTGCATTAGGTTGTCTATCCAAAAATTGACAGTTTTTGGAATATTGTCAAATAAATATTTTTGTGTTGTAAAAATGCTAAATGGCTTCACTACAAAGAGAAACAACTTGTTTTAGTAAATGTTGAAAACATTTTCTGCATGTCTGAGTTAGTCCCTTGTGGGTGGCTGCTCGAATTAAATATGGCGATAAACTTTCGAAATCGTCTTTTACCCTTGCCATGGGTTTCATTGGATTTTTTTCAAGGTATTACTTAACTTTAGTTTTTGATCATCCTGTATTTATTTATTATCAAAATATCCACACAGTACAGTAAAGTAAATCCCCTTCTCAAAGGAAACCAACACTAATTAAATAATAAGGGCTTTCATATAGGAGAAATTGATAGTTATATTTAGACCTGCAAACGCCATTTTTGATATAAAATTAAAATATATCAAAAACAACTGGATTTACGTATAGGACATTCTACATGAAATATGTCTATAATTTTGCGTAGAATCTAAAAATTAAAAAAAAAGATATAGGGTATTCTATTTAAAACAAATAGAAGGCATCAACTTCCGGTATAACCGGAAGTGCCACCATTTTAAAAATATTTTAGCCAAATCCTAATCGGCTTTAGTAAATTGCCAATTTTTTAAAATTTTCCAGTCTGTTTTCCGAGAAATCGATCGCGGCAGTTCATCGTAGGACCAGGCGCCGATCCAAGGGGGGGGGGGGTGATTGCCCCCTCCCAATTGCTTTGAGTTTAAGAAAATAAACCCGATTTTGCCTCTTATACTAGGAGTGTGTATGCTATTGACATCTTCCCCCTATCAACAACTCTTTTTTCTCGCTATCGCCCCCCCCCCCCCCCACCAAGACCGTCGATTTTCCCTCCTCCCCCAAAAAGAACAGCTGGATCCGCCCGTGAGTAGGACAAGCTGTATATCGTGTGAGTATATTATTTGAGGGAAAATATGAAACTATTATATTTCTACCCATGTAACTTTTTCTAGAAAAATTACTCCTTTAAATGTATTATTCTCTTTTCATCACATCCTGTATTTTCATATGTATATAGAATTACCTGATATTCCTTTCGCCAACTGCCTGTCCTTAATGCTAATACTGCTTATTCCAGAAAACATATAATATCCAGTTATACCAAACGTTACAAGTAACATCATATTTGCTATAAATGAAAAGGGTACCAAATGCTTCAATTCCCTTATTTGACCAAAGATTAGTAGAGGAACCAAGAGAATTAACTGAATTCTATAGTTGCTCCAAGCTTCCGTGTCTTCATAATAAGCTGAAGCAAGCTAAAAAAGAATAGAATATTGATCTTTTTTGTCGTAAAATATAGTTAATTTATTTTAAATGGATAGATTTGGCGTACGGGTTTTTAATCATGAAAATCCTAAACCCAAAATCAATGTGTCACTTCGATAACTTCTACTTATGTAGTCCTTACACTAACCTATAAATTGGCGTATCACGTCGCAAAATCTAGATAACATCAACAACATGTTTTGATTGATTGCAAAGCAGGTATAAAAATGTTCTTGTGCAAAAATATAAGGTGATATAACATACCGGAGTGCAAGAAAAACGATTACGAATATAGTAGTAGCAATTAGTCCCACTTTATATCTCAAAAGGAGCTCAACGATCTTATTCGTTCTTTGAATCTCCCCAAAACAAAATCACAGCTGACTGGAGCTCGTTTACAGGAGTGGAATCGCTTACAAAAAGGAGCGAAAATTTTCTCGTTGCGAAAAATGCAGACTGTGCTGGCAGTATTTTCCTCAATGGCAAATGACTCTAGTGTCTGTGATATTTCTAGCTCAATCAATAGACTTGATCTTTCCTATACACTTACGAAACGGCGACCCACTGTCTATTGACTCTTCGAAGACAAGTCTAAAAGCAGTTTTATTATTTAATGTAAATGAAAAAGCATCTATTCCCATGGGTTATGCTGTAAATATGAAAGAAACGTACGAGAACACGCGTATATAGGATGTCCGGTAAGTACCTTCTAATTTATCGGGCTTCTATATCTCCTTAACGGAAATATAGAACCCTAAAGAGGTATCCAGCGATTGAGCTTATCGGCTCTAAGTTTTGAGCCGACTTGTATAATTTAATGAAATTTTAATATTTTATAGACCATAAAGACTCATTAAGCCATACTACAGTAGATATTTTAGATCATCAAAGAAGTCAGGAACGGACTTGCAGTTACACTCATTAGATCTAATTTTTGACAGGTGTCATTTTACAGACTTGATTTTTAAATACATTCCTCTTCAAAAAAGATACTTTTAATTTACTTCGAAACTGACGGTTTTCAAAATAATTCGGATTTTATGAGAAACACTCAAAAGTTACTAATACTAAACAAAAACAGATAAAAATCAGATTGTTATTGTCAAAAGCTACAATGAATTAATATTGACGGAATTTGTCAAAACCGCCTTGAAGTAAAAATAGTTAAAAAAATGGAATAATATTCTTACGCAGACTATGCTGATAAGGATTTAATTTATCGCGAAGCGGTGTAAAATTCTTCAAAGGCAAAAAGACTTTATACTGAAAGATTTCCAGCTCGAACATTGCCAGGTCTAAGGGTTGATAGAAGCCTAAAGGTAACAAGTAAAATATGACTGGAAAATAATTATTGCAGTTAACGAATTAATTTTTTACATGTTTTATTCAGGGTCATTTTTACTGCGATGTGACGGTGAGAGCCCTCCCAGTAGAGCATGAGATCCGCACGTAGAGGAAGAAATATTGCTGACAACCCTTCAAACAGCATAAGAAAGCTCGCGACACAAAACAATGTTACAAAATGTATTGTACATGAAACTCTAACAAAACAGTTACTTCACAATTGCTTTTTTTAGGATGATGAATGCCAGAACGATATAATTCAAAACAAACTCCAACAAATGTTTATTGTAAATGTGTGAGAGCTGACATCATCGGAAATAATCTATTAAATCCATTTCTTTTGATAGAAGAAAGAAAGTGTGGTACATGCATGATGGTGCTTAACCTCATTTTAACGGTATAGTATGTCAACACTTAACCAACGTTTTTGACCCTCGATGAATAGGTCCAAGCGGGCATGTTTTATGACCACCAAGGTTTCTAGACCTAAATTCCTTAGACTGATACTTCTGGGGACTTTTAAAAGAGCTAGTTTATTCAACACCAGTGAATACTAGAGAAGAACTACTAACGAGAATAGCGCAGCATTCTAACAAAATTCGTAATAATTATTTGCAGCGGGAAAATATTCGAAGAATGACAAAATGTATTGAAGTACGTGGAGCCCATATTGAACATTTGCCAAAATATTATTTAAACGTCTTCACTATTTTTTCATTTTAATAACATTGTAAATTAATTGAGCCACGATCAACTTGTTTTGAGGGAGAATGACCAAAGTATTTAAGAAATAAGTTTTCATCTCTATAAAATAATGTGGCTGGCTGCCTTTTTTGAAGAGGAATAACCAAAGTATTTAAAAAATAAGTTTTCAGCTTTATAAAATGAAATGGCTGCAAGTCCGTTCCCTCTGATGATCTAAAACATGTACTGTGGTATGGTTTAATTAGTCTTTATGGCCTCTAAAAAATATTAAAATATCATTAAGTCGGTTCAAAACTTAGAGCCGATAAGGTAAATCGCTTTCAGGACTTTGTATCTGCATTAAGGGGCACTTTAAGAATTCGTTTTCTATAACATAGTAGGATAATTTTAACCTTCCCTGTACGCTTCCCACAAATTAAGAGGTACTTATCGAACACCCTGTATTACTCCAAAGTATAGAATACGAAGATCAGAAATGGAATATCTCTACCAATCTAAAATTTATTGCACTATTCACAAGACCGCAGAGTGACTACACCAAATATTGTTATTTTTATGCGAATAGGATAGCATAGCCCGAAACTAATATTATGTCATTAAAGAACGGCCACAGATGAAACCATTGTGCCCAGTCTGAAAAACGGTCTGAATGATCCCTTAATAGAGCATCAGAAAATTTATTTACCTCCTCTGCACATAATATTAGGACTTATAAAAATTTTGTTAAAGCCTTAAATAAAGAAGAAAATATTTTTCTTTATTTCAGATGAAAATTCGCGCATATAAGTTGGGCAAAACTTAAATGAATGTTCGTTGGGTTGCAAATACGAGAAGACGACAATTTTGAAACTACATTTTCGAGAAAAGAAAAAAGCCATGAACGGCCTTATAAAATGTATGTATCGACTTCTTAGATAACAAAAAATGGGAGCACTATAAAGATCTAATTGAAGAACTTATTCAATCTTACAAGACGTTAGGTTGCAACATATCACTTAAAACTGATCCCGACAAATATAAGCGAAAAAGGGCAACAAAATAATTTATTTGATTATATTATACTTTATTCAATACAAAGTGTAGTACGTTCTGTAAGAAAAGTGATTTTGCTTTTTTTTTAAATCTTTGAAAATTCACGAGATTGTTTATAGTTTTGGTTTCTCATATTCTATATTATTCTTTCTTTGCTTGTCTAAAAACTTATGGGCGATGAGTAAAAACCAAGCTCATATTTAAATAAAACACATTACAGTAGATACAAAAAACCCAAAAAAATATCAAGGAGCGACAAAAAACTTCAAAATACAAAACAGTGTTATTAATGAATTAATTCTTTACATATAGATTACATAATTCACCTAATTTCATGAAGTAGATATTTTAACAGCCTGCAATAATAATTTAACATAAGAAATTAAAATACGACCCTGCAAATTCGTTTTCCTTGAGTTCCACTATTTAGATGCAACAGCCAAGTTACAAAAAGTTCATTGCTGGAATCTAAATATCTTTAAAATATTCAACTTGAATTTGACATGTATGACATTTGCATCAAAAATGGATAATATTTAATCTGTTATTAACAATGATAGTGTAGGAGTTTTCACAATTTTTATCCAATCTTTTGAAAGTTAAGAACTAATAAAGAAACGCATTTTTACTTAAAAAATAACGGAAAAGTACATATACAATAAAAGCAATAATAAAAATATGTTTGTATCAAAGCACTAATCTATGTAACAAAGAATCCAAGTCTAAGATAACAAAAAAAATGAAAACTTTTCAGTTCTCCAGTTTTCTTTTCAAAGCGTTATTCCATATCAGTAAAAAAACTTAAACTAGTAACCTTGTCGTAAGTATACTTTGTCTACATACCTTAGTTAGTGACACGGAAATAAATACTATATAAACAGCATCAGCAAAGAAATGTATCGAAAATAAGCCACCTTCTACAAATAACCTAAAAAAAAAATAAAGTATTTATTTCTACACAATCGTTATACAGTTTTCATCTTTTCTGTTTTCTTTTAAAAGATTGTACAAGAAATTTTTAGCTTGTTTTATTTATTTGCCAAATCATGGAGCTCTCTAGAAGATATATAGCCGACTCGACAGTTTTTAAATAGGTAACTGATAAAATTTAATGAAAAATTATCGAACACAAATAATTTTCCAAAATGCAGAAACTTTATATCCTACATTTATCTATGACTAGAATATTTAAATACAAATTTTATTAACAATTTTTAATTGGAAAGTAAATTCCCTTAAAGCCTTTTTATCTCAGATGTACAAGGTGACGAGAAAATAATAAAGTATGAACATAACATTCATATAAGATTGTACAATTGAGAAAAAAATACTCGATGCTAATCTGATTTATTTGACAAGCAAGAATTTTTATAAAGAATATTATTTTCAATATAAATACGAAATTAATTTTTTTCCTCCTATCAACTTAATCCATGATCCGTATGTAGACTTTAACATGACATTGACTTCAAAAACAAAAGTGTATTATTGCAACTTAACCAATAAATAAATATGAATTACCAAAAATTGCAGATTAAGGAAATGATAGAAATCAGAGAAGATAAAAATACTGTTAACGATAGAACGGATATAGGAAATTTGAGCCACATTTACACCAGCCTAATTTAAATATTAAGTATTCGATCCTGTTAATATACATAAAAAATTGAATATCCCCTTAAACATGAAATTAATATATACGTTTGTTTTGTTTTTTTGATTCATTGTTAAATATAAGAAATATAACACATTCGCATTCCATGTATCCTCAGTACTTAAATAGACGATAAAAAAGTTGCATTTTATTATTAGTCAATAAACAAAGTGTCAAGGTATGTACTGGTAAAATTAAATATTTTTTTAAAAATTTGAATAATGTTTTTAATTCTATAAAACATATTTTAAAAAAGGTAAATAAATAAAAAAAACAAAAAATTTTTAAAATGCTTTAAATAGAGGGCAAAACGTCAATTGTTTGGATTTTTATTGTATAAAGAACCTAAACCCAAGAAAAGACAAAATTAAAAAAGCATATAATCTACGGCTCAAGAATCTGGAATCTGTTATATCGTAGGTTTTCACGAATGATGGAATGTGCATTGGTGTTTTTCCGATTTTCAATCCGTTCGTCAATAGAAAAATCTTCACGACGGTTCTTCAACATCTCAGCTGGCATTTTCAAGTAATGCTTCCTCGACGGCTGCTCGACTTGGAATGAGCGTGCTGGTCTTCTGCCGGCCTTTTTATAGTTTGTCGCTTGCGCAGGTTACATCTTGATTCTGCCTGGTTGGTTTCCTCGCTTCTCTGGGTCTGTGCCCTTCTCGGCTCACTGCCCTGTTTCTCTGGTGTGTTCTTTTTAGTTTGGTTTCGAGTAGAGTTTTCCATATATTTGAAATGTTTTGTGCATAATCTCTCTTGTTAAAGTTTTTAGTGCTTTCAATTTCGCGAGCTTCTCTGATGATGCGCGTTTTATAGTGTTTTATGGGTGTAATCTGTTTCGTTTCCTGGAAATTTATAGTGTGTCTTGTCTCCTGATGATATTGGAATAAAGCTGATGTCGTTTGCTTATTTTTTATGCTATTTTTGTGTTCTTGGACCCTTGTAGAGATTCTTCTGTTTGTTTGGCCAATGTATTCATTCTCACAGTCACTACATGGGACGCTGTACACTCCCTGGTTTTCCAATGTTATTTTGTCTTTAGGATTGCCAAAAATTTGTGTATTGTTGTTTGTGTGTAAATTATGCATATGTCATGCTTCCTCAGAATTCTTCCAATTACGTCTGTTACACCTTCTATATATGGCAGTGTGGTTTTTGGTTTGGATTCGCCATCTTCTTCTTTTTTCTCTGGTACTACTTTCGTGTTCTGCTTTATGGCCTTTATGATATTGTGTTCTTTGTAGTTGTTTTGTTTTAGAGCTGTTGTGATATTTTTGAGTTCTTCTTGGCGGTTCATGTGTTTGGTTAGTCGCAAGGATCTGGAGATCAATGTGTTGGTGACCGATTGCAACTGCGTTGGATGGTGGAATGATTCGGCGTTCAGGTATCTGTTTGTGTGTGGGTTTTCTGTAGACCGTATAATCGATGTTTAGGTCGTCGTTTCTGGTAACTAGAAAGTCAAGAAAAGGTAGCTGCTTGTTAACTTCGACCTTTAATGTGAACTGTATGCGGTGATGAATGTTGTTTAGTTCCTCTAAGAATATGTCTAGATTGGATCTTCCATGTGGCCATATGATGAAGACGTCATCCACGTAAGGTTTCCAGAGGAATGGTTTTGTTTTGGTTTTTCTTAGGGCTTCAGTTTCAAAATATTTCATAAAAAGACGATGCTCCAGTGGGATCTTCGCTATCACCAGTCATCGAGCAGCCGTCGAGGAAGCATCACTTGAAAATGCCAGCTGAGATGTTAACGAAACGTCGTGAAGTTTTCTATTGACGAACGGATTGAAAACCGGAAAAACACCAGTATATATATATATATATATATATATATATATATATATATATATATATATATATATATATATATATATATTCTCAAATTCGCATCACTCAATGTAAGAAAAAACTGATTACAACAGAATAATGAAATATTTCTAATTTTTACTGTCTAATTTATTAACAACTCTACAACTTACTTTGCAAAATTAGAATATCTTCTTAAAAATGGTGGACCTAACCTAAACACTTCACGAGCAGTATCAGAAAATCCTAAGCTAGGGGTCTTAGTCTTCATGCAAACTTTTTGTGATGCCCTTACCTAAAACGGATATATTTAAATATATATTGTAATCATGGAAAGAAAGATTTATAATTTAAATATTGTATCCAAAAGAACCATATTACTGCCAATATATTATGATAGTTGTAATTAAATAATGGAAAATATTATTTGTAATTTAACATATAAAATTTTCGCCATTTAATTTTGTTGCATATTTATTAACTTTTTTTTTTAAATATCATTTGTTATGTGTAATTTAGTGATTTGCCAAGTTCTTAAGTGCATATTGAGATAGGAATGGGGCAGCTGTCCATTAGAGATTAATCCAATGAAGCAGTTGGCTGTCAGGTCATTTTTAATGTGATCTATCTGTTTCATCAAATTCTCGTTGGAGTTGCAGAGAGTTAAGACTCTATCTACGTGACTTCTTATAATTCCTTATGTAGTGTTGTTGCAGTGATTGAATGAATAGTTAAGATGATATCCTGTGTGTGTGTGGCTTTCCTGTAAACTGAAGTTCGAATTTGTCTGTCATTTCTTTCAACTAAAACATCTAAGAAGCGTAATTTATTTTGTACTTCTTTCCCTATAGTGAGTCTAATGATTGCGCTGATATTGTTGAGATGAGAAAGGAAGTTTTGAAGTTCTTCGTCGTTTCCATTCCAGATAAAAAAGGTATCGTCTAAATATCTAAGTCATAACTTTAGTTTCTTAGTTGCGGATTCAATTGCAAATGTCCCAAACTATTCCATTAACATATTTACGATCACCTGTGGGATTGAGGATCTAATCGGTAGCCGATCATTCTGAATGTAGAATTGTTTTCTTTTCCTGAAAATATGAATTAATCAAACAACTTTCCAACAAGTCAATGACGGCGTTCGGTGGTAGAGATGTTTTTTTCTGCTAAGGTCTGGTCTTCCCCAAGTTTCTTTCTTATGATTTTAATGACCCCTTAACTGGAACCTTGGTGTATAGACTTTCCACGTCAAAGTTAATAAAATGGTCTTCTGGTTGTACTTCTATTTCACATATAATGTCTACGAAATATTCCGAGTTCTTAACCAAAGACGATGTATTTTCTTGTAATGATCTCAAAATTAAAAGAAGGAACTTACTAACTTCAGGAGCCGGAGAGTTCCGGGAACTCGTGATAGGTCGTAAAGGCATGCCTTATTTATGTATCTTCGAGAGTTCATAAAGATGTGGAGTTTTGCTATGGTGTGGCGTCAACTTAATCCGGGTCCTCTCAGAAATATACTGTTCATGTTTCCTAAAAACGCGATAAATTACTCCTTCAATTGTAGATGTGGCATCTTTAGCAAAAGAGGTATAATTTCCTTTCTTTAAAACTTCGTCATTTTTTGGATTATATGTCTCAGATTCATTACGACTGTGGTTTGCTGAATCAGCGGCGCTAATTTTATCGAGAATGAGAAGCTCTTTTGGAGCAACCGTGAAGTTGAAATCTTTGGCAAGTAGTGAGTTTTCCGCTGAGATTAATTCCTCGGCAGTTATACTAACTATTGTCTTCTGGCTTTGAAATGGCCGTTGTCGTTCTTATCTAATCTGGTATTTGAAAAATTTCTTTTTGTGTATGCCTTCTTTTATCGTTCTCACTTTATCAAAAGAAGAGTCATTTTCCCTTAGGATGGAGGTATTCTTCTGATGTACATTCTTTAATTTCTTCGAACCGTTGACGAATGTCCTCTAGTAGTGTTGCATCTTTAAAACGATGATAGTTTATTTGTGAACGTATTAACGCCTTACTAGAATTTTCCGATATCCTATTTATCCGTTGTCCTGAAAAATATAAAAAAATTGCAGTGGGCCTCAAGGGCACAGTGACTAAGGGACTTATCGAAATATCATACAAATAATGGTCAAATGATATCTGGCGACAAATAGTTTGATCAGACATAAAACAGAAATGAATGGAAAAGACTGGAAGAAGCCCACTTTTAACAGAGGAAATTTAAACTAAAGAAGAAAAAATAATCCAGCTCAGTTTCAATAGAACGGAAAATGTAATTTGCAACCTATTTCCTGAAACAAGTTTAATACAATATTTCATCCCTGGGTTTTCCCTTCATAAGTGTAATTATTCAGTTTAGAAACATTGACGAATAAAACACTTGTTTCAGATATTGTGTACCCAATATCATTTCGCATATTTAATAAGAGTACTTTATCATAGATATCAAATATTTTGTTCATTGAACTTTTCGATAACTTAAGTTTAGTTATAATATTTGATGTCTAATGATAGCAAGATAAAATGTATTGGTATCCATAATGTCAGTGGTTAATAAATAATCATATTACTTAGGAAAATTTATACGCATTTTGATAAATATATCAAAAATAGCTCACAAGATAATACAGGACTACTTGTATTTTTTTTACAGCTGTTAATTTGTTGTATGGAGTCGTTCTTTTATTATTCATTCTTTAATTTGCTGTATGAAATTTAGTGCTTTTTAATTTAGTGCTCATTTATTAACTTTTTTAAGATATTTTTATCATCATTATACTTCAATTTTGATGAAATAAAATATTTGAAGTAAGTGAAAAACATGAAATTTCAAAAATATATTATTGGTAATATTAGAGATCTGTTGTTAGATTGAAAAAATATTTTTAGTCAGAAAAATATCCTGTAACCTAGTCTTCTTCTTTCAGCAAATTCTCACAAACCACTTCAGGACATAGGTATCCCCTATACTCTTTCATGATTCATTATCTTATACAAGTTGATGTCATCTATTCCCGATCTTGTCCCTGATAGCGTCAAGCCAACGCAAATATGATCTGCTAACACTGCGTTTATGTAAGCGAGGTCTCTATTGTACGATATGCTTGGTCTTGGTCTCGAATCGTCCTGTCGGGCGACATGTCCTACCCACCTCCATTTCAGATATGCTATGCATGTTATAATATCTTCTATTTCAGTTCTTTGTCTATTGTTCTCTTTTGTAACATGGTATCTAAGACTTATTCCCAACATGGCATTGTTTCCTTTCCATATGTCATCATGGGCAGTATGCAGGTATTGAAGACTTTTCGTTTTAGATTAATTTGTTTTCATGTCTCAAATAAACCTATTCTTTGACATTTTCAATATTCTGTCTCCTATACACACTTGTACATTATCTCATGATATGATTTTCGTTTTATTCAAATTAATGGTTAGTTCGGTTTTTATGGATTATCTTTAAAATTCTTCCAACATGTCTTGTAGTTCCATTATGTTTTGACTAAAAATCACTGTATCATCTGCAAAGAGAGGGTGGCTCAGATGCTTGCCGTCGATTTTGATACTTTTTTTATATCTGTTCAGAATTTTAAAAACTTCCTCCAATGCGGCGTAAACAGCTTAGGGGCGATGTTAGCCCCTTGCCTAACTCCCTTGTTTATATGAATTAAATTTGTTTCTATTCCTTCTGCGATTTTAGGGACGATTTCATTATCATATAGGTGTTTCAAAATAGCCCACAATTCCACTGAGTCGAAGGCTTTATTATAGTCAACGAATCCGAGTTGTAATAGTCCGTTGCACTCATTACACTTTTCTATTAATATGCGAAGGGATTGTATGTGTTTTACTGTACTATAGCCCTTACGGAATCCAGCCTGTTCAGAGAGTTGATAGGCATCTAATTTTTCTGTGAGTCTATTTGTTATAATTTTTGTCAGAAGTTTGTACGAGTGGGGAAGCAATCTTATAGGTCGGTAATTATCAATTTTTAATTTACCACCCTTTTTGTAGAATAAAATTCCTTGGGTATTCTGCCGTGTTTGAGGAATTATGCCTTCTTTTGAATATTTATTGTGAAGAATTTTCACTGATTCCACAGTAGTTTTTCCGCCAAGTTTTATCATCTCAGCTGTAATTCCATCTTCTCCAGGTGCTTTACCGTTTTTCATTTGAGATAATATTAATTCTACCTCTTTTATGGCGACATCTGGTAAGTACTCGGAGACCATATTGAGAATCGTTTAATCAACTCCAACGATTTGTTACGAAATGTTTTCTGTGTACAAAGTTCTGTAGAATTTCTCAACAATATCCCTTGAATCCCCTTTATTTTTCTTAATGTTTCCATTTGTGTCCTTTATTTGGTGTATTTGGTGGTAGCTATTAATGTTAAGTGTTCTAAGAATTTGAAGTAAGTGAAAAACATGATATTTCTAAAACATCATAACCTAATAATATTATAGCAATTAACTATTGCATCAAATAAAATTTTACACGCATCTATATTTGTACGGAAGTTTTTCTAAAAGTAATTGATAAATTATGAGTTTCTTTGAAAGGATATACCATCTAAAACCCCCTTCACTAGTAGTTAAATTTAAATTAATTTGATATTAAGGATATAAACTAAAATTTTAATTAGCATCTAACTAATATAAATTTGTTTTTGTCGCTGATAATGTGTGAGAAAATATAAATTTGAAATTGATAAAGGACGTTTTCCTGCTAAAATGTAGTTACCAAAAATAACCATCTCACCACACATTTGTTTACGTACTGGAAATTCTTAATAATTTCCCATGCATTTGGAATAGGACCAGTTTTTAAACATCGTTATAGTTTATTTAAAAAAAAAAACAAGAAGAGAAAGATTAAGTGTTAAGCTATTATATTGTTAGATTGATTCTTGGTTCTCTCGGCCCATTTTTTAACATTTATATTCTCGCTAAAATATACTTTGACTAGTTTACTTTAACAAAGTTTAAAAAACTCATGTTAACTTATTTACATTTGGTAAAAGGATACTATAAAAATACTTTTAACCAGAAAAAATCCTGTAACTTAGAAGAGCATTTGGATCCTCCGCTAGTTGAATGACTTGCTGCTTGATGAATTATGATAATAACTTAACTAAAATACCCACCAACCAACCACAAAATTATAATAATTCGTTTTTGCTTTAAATGCTGATTTGCAACAACTTTACCTAATTTTATAGCAGTAATAAGGTCTTAAAAAATTATAAATTCTTACCAATATATGTATTGTATGGGTACACATTATTCCCACAAAAATTGTTCCAATAAATCCTACCAGTAAACCTGCATTCTTAATAGCCCTTGGTATTGCTAATATCCCGGTTCCAAGACAGGTTTTTACGATATGCAGAAAAGCACCTAAAAAACTGTAAAACTATTTTTAACTATAATGAACAACTGGAATTATAAAAGTTAACTAGTTGTATTTTGTTATTGATACCCCTATATATATATATATATATATATATATATATATATATATATATATATATATATATATATATATATATATATAATATCTTACCGAGCACATTTCTATAATATATAATTTTAAACAACTAAATCCTACAGGAAGCAAATTATTTGGTTAACCAACATATTCAGTTCCTAGATAAAGTTATTAGAAAAAAAATTGTTAACAAATTTTGTTCTGAGCAATATTTTATACAATTAACTTAAAAAGTGGCGTAACTAAGAGTATGTGCCTCCCCTCCCCCGCAGATTTAGGAGCGCCCTACTATTTTACACCCATCTTGATCTTTCGTATTTATACATTTTCTTCAAGGGACTTGAGGGCCCCCCCCTCGCACCGCGGGGTCTGTTGGGTCGTTATTTACGTCACGGAACTTAAGATAGAGCACGAAAAGTGAGAAACGCTTAACCTAAGTAGGATAACCTAAAGTCAGCTGTGGAATCCAATGCATAGTACATTTTATAAAATTAATAATAAACCTTAATTATTTACTAATTAATCAATGGTATTTAAAGATATTATTTGCAAGATATCCATTTAATAATACTTAGAGAATTTATATTAATAATAAGTTATTAAAATTAAATCGTTCAAATTCATTTTAATTATATTTTTATATACTACTGATTACAATTCAAGTTTAATGTGAGAGGAATTTTTTCCTGTTATTTTCACTACCAGTAGCAAACATGCAGCTTAATATGACTATTATGCGTTATTATTTTCTGGTCGCTCAACTTGAATTGCTAATTCATTATTATTACTCTCGTTGTCTGTTGTTTTCCGCTCTAAAGCTTCAAGAACTCTAGGTATATATTCACTTTCCTCATTAATAGGATATAATGAAGCGTTGAGAGAGGTTTGTCCATTACACTAACCACAAACTGAGAAGCATTGCAAACTTACTTTTCTACATCTGCAACTAGTGCTGGTGGTAATAATGTTATTGTCGGTTTCAGGGTGTAATTTTGGTATATCCGTTCCCATTTCTAGGGTTTTAAATCATTCCCTAACTTAATTTGAATCTGATAGTAGACACAATTGTTATGGTGTCGATTTGTTGCACTTGTAGGTGGAAGAGGTGATAACTCCACCTGTTTGTTGAGTCTTGTTGATTTGATGATAGGCATATATCGAATATTGTCAATACCGTGCTCTAATTTAGAAGCATTATACATTGCTCAAAGGACGAATACTCCATTTGCAATCAAACTACGAGACCTACAAATATGCCTAGCTTACAAGAACAGAATCTTCGAGAACCTTAGCAGAATAGCAGAAACTGACAATATAGAAACTAGCTGGAAGCACATAAAGGAAAGCATCAGGGAAGCAAACGGAAGTGTATTGGGCCCCAAACCAAAACCCAGCCGACATCCCTGGTTCGACGATGAGTGCAAAAATCTTGGTGCCATCAAAACAGAGGCACGAATTAAAATGCTTTATAACCCATCAGAGCAGACAACAATTAGGTTTAACGAACAAAGAACACAGCTACGTAAATTGATCAGGAAAAAGAAAAAAGAACTTGAGACAGAAAAAGTACTTAACTTACAGGCAGATTTTCAGAGCGGCAATATTAGGAGGTTCTACAAGGAAGTGGGGAGGCATAAAAAGAGATTCCGCCCAAGAAGTGCCACAATGCTAAAGCTTAACGATGGCATAACCACCGCCTCAAAAGTGGAGGTACTGGACAGGTGGAAGTGCTACTTTGATGAACTACTAAACGTGCCGACGCAGAAAGAACCTGAAGCTACAGTATTCGCTACGGCAGAGGTGAATATCCCACCTCCATCCATGGAAGAGACCATTAGAGCCATTAAGAAGCTCAAAAATAACAGAATATCAGGTCGAGATAATATCTTGGCAGAAAGTTTGAAACATGGAGGGAACGATCTAATCACACAAATGCATAACCTGGTGAAACAAATTTGGAATCAAGAAATCATTCCTGATGAATGGAAAGAAGAGGTAATAATTCCACTTCACAAAAAGAGGACCAAATGCAATGTAAAAATTACCGAGATATTGCTCTACTAAGCCACGCCTATAAATTATTCTCCAGCATTCTCCTTCAACGTCTTTCCCCGTATACCGAGGAGATTATCGAAGAATACCAATGTGGCTTTCGAAGCGGAAGATCAACAGTTGACTACCTTTTCACTATCCGACAGATACTGGAGAAATGTTGGGAGTTTAACAAAAACTTACATACCCTGTTCATAGATTTCGAGCAAGCATATGACAGTGTTATTAGGATAAGGTTGTGGGAAGCTATGGGAGAATTTGGAATCCCGCACAAGCTGATTAGACTGTGTAGAGCATGCCTGGAGGGGGCAAAAAGCTGTGTTAAAATTGAAGGAGAGTGTAGCCAAACATTTTCTATCAACAGAGAATTAAAGCAAGGAGATGCTTTGTCGCCAATACTGTTTAACCTTGCACTGGAGAAAGCCGTAAGAACAGTATCAGTTGACGCGGAGGTTTTTGGGCCAAGTGGCCCTAAACTTATTTTGGCCTACGCGGATGATATGGGCGCAATAGGAGAAAGCACAGCCAATGTGAAGGAAAACTTCATAAAGATAGAAAAAGAAGCTCAGAGAATAGAGCTCCGAGTAAATGAAGAAAAGACCAAATACATGCATGTCTCCTGCAACCCCTCCCGAGACAGAATCAGGCAGAACGTCACCATGGATGACTATAATTTTGAGCATGTGCGAGTTTTCAAGTACCTGGGCGCAGTGATAACGGCAAACAATAATATGCAGGAAGAGGTTAAACAGCGCATCACACAAGCAAATAAATGTACATTTACGATACAAACCTTGCTGAAGTCAAAATTTATCACTAGAAAGGCAAGAACCGAAATTTATCAAACAATAATACGACCAGTAGCAATCTACGCCAGTGAAACATGGACCCTAACAGTCCACGATACGGAGCTGCTAAGAAGGTTTGAGAGAAAAATCCTGCGCATAATATATGGCCCATACCGAGACCTTGAAACAGGCCATCACAGAATGAGAAGCAACATAGAGCTTGCGCAAATATATCAAAGCCCTGACATCATTCAAGAAATAAAGTTCAGAAGACTCCGATGGGCAGGTCATATACAAAGGAGTCAAAACGATCGACTAATAAAACGGGTATGGGAGGAAGCACCACAAGGAAAAAGACCACTGGGAAGACCTAGGCTTAGATGGAGAGATAACATCCACAAGGATCTAGCTATCCTTGAAGTTGACCAGCAAGAATGGAGGGAGCTGGCACAAGACCGTTCCGGGTGGTGGCAGATAGTCGAGGCAGCCAAGAGTTACCCTGGATTCTAGTGCTACGGAGTCAGTCAGTCAATCAAGGTTTCTGAAAAACAGTTTTCTTGCTGAAATATTTGAACTGATTATTCCAAATTAGAATGTTTCCCGAACATTTTGATAATTGGCAGTTTTCCATTTGTAAAAAGCGCAGATGTTGTGGCACATCCACTGAAGGCGTGCAAAAATAAAAGATGTCTTTTAGCGGGTTACGGATTTATAGCCTGATATTTTTCAGTTTATGATAGTACTTTATTAAAAAAATATGTTTTGTAGCGCTTATCAATGTTCATTGTTTTATATGCAAAGTTTACGTTGAACATAAATGGAATGTTATTTTACGATAGAATCTTCAATTTGGAACATGCAAACAGTCACTGTTGCATTTTTCATATTGCAGACTCCATATAATCATAATTAAAGATCTGGTAACAATAGATGAGTGATATGCTAGTTAAGTTCATAAAAGTGACGTGAAGCCAAAATGATGTCAAAGTACATAAGCGAAAGAGGTGATGTAGCAGGCACAGTTAAAGATAATAAATCCCTACTAATCGCACTTGATCTATTTCATTTTTCTAATCATTTTGCAGAAATTATCTGTGGTTTTGCCTCCATCAGCCCATTGATTTGTCTTTGCCTAACATTGTATTAACAAGTATTTAAAATCTAGATAATAAACAAAATCAATTAAAACAATGATTAAGTGTTATTATAAATTATAAGGTAAATCAAATTCTCCGAACTTTTAAAGTGGAGTTTTTACAATACTTTATTATACGAGGTTAGCCGATTATATTTCAGGAATAACAAATATATAAACAAATATTATCTTTGAAAATTGTCGGCGCCAAATTGTTACTGAATGAAAAAAATAAGTACTAATACGAAATACATACAAGTTACGATAAGAAAACAATTACAAATAAAGTATTTCCCTACTTTTTTATGCGAATCACATTTTGTTAGATATTAATTTGGCGCCAGTCTAAATTCAGTCATACAATTGTCAATTTTTATAAAATGTGGGTATGGTGAAATTTGGAATTACATGGGGTTTAATGGGTATCTACGTTATTTGAACCCTACACTGAAAAAACACTATCGTGTCCTCAATAATAGTCTTATTATTGATTACATTCACTTTGCTTCAATTTAAGCAAAAATAGACTCAATAAAATGTTATTATAACAAATGTAAATAAAAAATTGTTTCAAATATAGAGATATTATTGGATTTCAAAAATATCAGTAATTATGTAAAAATTAGTCTAATATTTATTCAATGACTCAAATATTTTTAAATTTCAATAAATTGTTATTATTTATTTTAGTACAGGAATACTAGATTTAAAAACACTTCGTCACCAATCAATTTATATGCTATTATTAATCTTAATAAAATTAAATACAATTAGGCCAACCCTACTGATAAACGATTTAATATTAGTAGTTTTTGGTGAAATTGTATGGAAATGGAGGACCTGTTAATTTTGTGGGGTCTGGAATATATTGTACCAGTTTTTAATGGTAAATAAAATTTCAAAATACATGCATTTATTATTTATACAGTGCGATATTTTGGATTTTAAAGGCAATGGCTCTGAGATCAGTAACACCAAATTCCTTACTGTCAGCCATATTGTTATGTACAACAGACTTGTATTTTTTCTTTTACTTAATAATTTTTTTTAAAGATATTCAGATTTTGTGAAAAATACACCTAATTTAATTTTTTTTTTTTGATTTTCAGAATATTCCCAAAAAATAGAATATCTAAACATTTTTAATTTTATTATTTAAAAGATCGCATTATTTATACTTCATAACTAATAAATCAGTGATTTACTTTAAAAAAAAAGTTAAGATGCTGTCAGCAATTTTTACAAAAAGTTTATTTGAATGTACAAGTAGACTGGAGCTTTTAAAAAAAATATATTTTTAAATAAATTGGGTGGAACTTTTTATATTGTTTGTGATTTAAAATACCTTAATTGTACAAAACCGCCATTTTTAACTAGTACTTTAAAATTTGAGGTAATTTTGAAAATGTATTACTATATTTTATAGAATATATCACGAGAAACAGTTTTTGCGGACAGATGGTGATAATTTTTTCCAAAAATTTATACTTCCTTTTGAGAAGTATAAAGACATGGTTGATTTCCCATTATTCTAGGTACAGCAACTGAAGATAACTGTAGTTTATAGTTTTCTTTTAATTTTTTTTTATGTTCCAAAATGTAACGAGTCTCTACTTTTTTTTAGAAAATAAAATAACCTTTGACAATTTGTACCACTTATCCGACAGTATGATACCGGAGCTAAATAATACCAATAATTGAAACAATAAGGCTATGTCAAAACATCCATAAACAATAACCAACAAACTGATATGGATTTACCAGTGGTAATTTAAATACTAGGTTAGTATTATGATTAATTTTGTGATTAAATTTACAAACAAATTATTTTTAGAAATCACTTTACAGTGTATATCACAACAAACTGCATTAGAACCTTATGTTGACAGACTTCAGCTTGAATTTTAATATTTGAAATATATAATAAAATCATTGTTTTAGAATTAGCTATTACCATAATAACCAACATCAACTTAATTTTTTTAAATCTAATAGCAAGCCATCCTATGCAGTTTCATAATTATAGATTTCTAGGAGCTAGACAAATTTTATGAAAAAACTTTCTATCTTCAACAAAAATTGAGATATGTTCCACCCTTGAAATAATGGGACACCTTGTATATAAGATGCCATACCATATAAAAAAAAGTAATAACAAAAGATGTTTGCAACAATTATGTGTATTATTTTGTCCCAAACCTAAGTATAATCAAATAAATTAATTTTATTTGATAGATTCTAAAAAAAGTAATATTTTTTTTAATATTATTAATATTTGATCAAAATTATTATTTTTTAAATCATATTAATCATTATGAAAAAAAGTTGAAGCAAAAAGAACGTTAATAAAACTAATGCGACGATGACATTCTATCAATGAAAGTTAGTTTTAGAGCAATAATTCGTAACGTTGAAATAAAAGCATATCTATTTATTCAACATTCACGACTGTTTCTTTCAATAAACGGAACAATTAAAACAATATTAACAGTTTTCCACAAATCCACCTATGTTTCCTCAAACAAAATATACAATTTAATCAACAATCAAATTTCTATTAAAATAAACCTTAATGTATTGTTGAATCCAATTGTTACTATATTTAATTACAGCATTAAAATTCAATGAACTCTTATCATTAAATCAATGGTAATATACGTTTGGGGAAGAATGATATGATAGTTATTGTATTAAATAATATTATAATTGCGGAATACGGAATCATTGACTCAATGGGTATCCCATTGATTATACGATAGTGTTTTTTCAGTGTAGGGGGTTGAGATTTCGTAGATGGGACATCCTCAAATGCCCACAATTCGATGTTGCTAGATTGTGCACAATTTCCTTAAATTTAGAGAAAACGTAGGTACATCCTTATACATATTAGTTTCGCGGGCAGGATTTTCATGCAACGGTGTTATTAATTTAAAAGCCAGATGCGTTTTAACACGATTTTAAATTTTGTTTATAATTTGTTACAAAATTCTTGTGGCCTAAAATATATTAATATCTTTCAAATATAAGTTATATCCAAAACCTTACCCGTTTGGATGTGTAACCTCTCTATTTCGATATGGATCGTAAACTTCCTCTTGTTCTATTGGTACTTTGATTTTTTCGTTGTTGACCAGAATAGTTCTAAAAACAGTAAAAATAATTCATTACCAAAACTGAAAATTAAAATTAAATAATTTTTAAGTGAGTGTAGTGATGTAATTTTTAGAAGATCCGGAAAGATCTATTCCCAATGCCGCATCATATTTCAATAAACACTGCACCTTCATAAATATCATCCCTACAAATTTATGTCAGTTAAAAATTTAACTGAAGAAAATATGACGCAGCGGTTGCAAGATAAGTCATATAGGAAAAAAATTATAAGAACAATTTTTTACAAAGGCATGATCTATTTTTGCTATAAGACTTATCGTTTACAAGCAAAATACGAAAAACTGATATTTTTGATCTTTGAGATTGAATACAATTTTTAACAAGCGTACGATTGATAGGGGACTTTTGATATTTAATTTGTACTAATATATTTAAAGCTTGTACCAATTTTTAGCTCTCTGTGCGAATTTTTGCTGAGTTACTACTTTTTTTTCAATTTTGACTAGACTACTATGCTACCTGTCTATTTTTTCAAATAACAAAGGAAGCTTAAATTAAACCATACCGCGAGGCGATAAAAAGTTGGAGTATTAGATAGAAATTTAAATGTTTTATGTCACCTGTAACTTATACAGCATTTTTCGAACGCTATAAAAAAATAAATATGCAAGTCAGGCAGTTAAACGTTCACAATATTGTAAAAGGCTTATAAAGATGTTTTTAACGTAAGTATGATAAAAAGGATGACTATGTGTATTTTGAATAAGTTGGTTACCAACTCTCACTGCATAAAACACCTTCAAAAACCAGCCATCCACGATAATTAAAGTTTTTTCCAATCTTCCTGCTAATCAAAATTTTCTATGTAAGTGTATACAACTTTTGAAAAAAGGCTAAAATTTTTCTTGAAAGTTTCACTTTAACTCCTAATGAAAAAAGAAATCTATTTCTCAGGAAAATAACAGATTTAGTAAAAAGTTTTACTATCCCACACCTTTATTAGTTTAAGATCGCTCACTTTTGTCAAATTGCATTAGCGTTAAAATCTTAGAAATAGAGATTATAGTCTATTGATATTTGCAATAGATATTTTAATGTTCGTAACCCAAAAATTATTAAAAAGATAAGATACCTCGTCTTGTGTGGAAAGTATAATTGTGGTGAATGCGTTGGACAAGACTCAAAATTGTTAAAAGTGTTGGTGATCTATGGGACTCCCTGATATGGAAACGCGGGGTCTCAATCAGTCTGTTTGTTATATGTTTCATTATTTTTTAATCCAATTTTTTTAAAATTATTTATTTTTAATAATTTCCTACCGCTTTCTGTTATATTCAGGTGTTCGTTTGTGCTGTTGAAGATAACAGTCCGGCATCAAGTTCTGCAGGTAAAATCCTACCGACATTTTACGAAATGGAGATTTTGATTAGGCAGTTGTTTTATGCGCATTTTGCTCTTGGTTCATTACAGCTCTACTGATGAGATTATTAGGTGGTTGAACCTAGTATGGAAAGAGAACAAGAGTAAAATGCGCAGATAATATGCTGTCTGTATATATATATATATATATATATATATATATATATATATATATATATATATACTGTATCTCAGAAAATGTAAATTTTTGAACCATAGAAACATTCGTCAAATATTAGCATTGTCATTTAATCTGGAATTTGCAACTTTATTATCACATTAAAACTTTGTAGAGGGAATCAACTAACCTATTTTTACTTTCGTATTTCAGTAGAATATAACATTAAATTTTTCTTTAATTCATACTTACGTAGAAGTTGTCCAGGACATAGTGGAAGTTGAGCCTGTGAAGCCATTTGATGAATTCACCTTTCCTGTCATCTTTTACAGTCAAGTATCTAGGTAAGAAGAAATACTGTTCGGTAATTAGGTAATAAATTCAGGAATAATTGTTTTAAAATACTATTGAAATAAAATATATCATCTTTATACCAATTACTTGAATAACAACTTCAACTACTTTGTATAATATGAACGATAAAACGCTTAACGCTGCCTGTAAGGAAATAATGCAAATATAATTAATTTAAACAAATATTTTCGCTGTGATACAAAAAAATATTTAAAAATCTTTCATAATGCCTAGTCATAATAAATATAAATAGAATTTGTTTTGTCTAGCACCAATTGAATTCATAAGTTATATAATTTTTGAAATCTATGACCAAAATATGACGCCAACAATGGGTGCAATATATTGTGCTTGCAGTTCTTAACCAACTTAAAATACCTTATATTATAAGGGCAGATGTACTCTGTCATAAGACGATTAGAGACAAAACCTTATATTATATTGCAAAGAAATACCAAGAAAAGACAGTCAGTCCAAGATAGGTAAGCGCATCTAAATATAGAAAAAGTGAAACCTTTAAACAACTTATATCAGACAATGAAGTCCAATACAAGCAACAAATACTTCCGATCTGTCCTTTGCACAGCCAAGTGCATGTCGGTACCCTGATGAGTCTAGTAGAGACGAAACATGTACCTCTGCCGTATCACTGTGGCGGGGAGGGTAAGTTTTGACTTTCTTCTCGGTATGGTGGTACAGCTAGGCCATCATCTCGATGGTGGTGGAATAGGATAAATTGTGTTCCTTAGCAATTTGTTCAAACTGTGCAACCTCTAACACGGAAAGGATATAGTTGGAACGAAGTTTGCATTTACTGTTCACATTTTGCTTCATTCATACACAGAGCTGCATATAGTTGTATGTTTGCTGAATGTGATTTCAGCACTACAACGGCATAATGTGGATATATTCACTGCTATTACATCTCACACGTAAAAGCCGCATAAACATATATATATATATATATATATATATATATATATATATATATATATATATATATATATATATATATATATATATATATATATATATATATTTAGTTGGTTATTTTCTTGGGAATATGGTTCATTTTTATATTGAAACTACATATATACAGTAGTCATACTTATTGTATATATATATTTTTATTTCTCAGGACGTTTCGATTCTTTCGAATCTTTTTCAACTGATGCGGATGCAGAACAGAGATTTTTGTTTTAAACAATAGTTAATTACATCACAAACCAATTGTAGTCACTCACTCTTTTGTATATTCACTTTTTAAAAGTATTTTTAAAAGGCCAGTTAGAAGAATGGGCACTACATTTTTAACCCTATAACTGTCTTGACTTGACTGAAGTATATATATATATATATATATATATATATATATATATATATATATATATATATATATATATATATATACATTTGCGAGATTAAATATTCAATTATCATGGAATCCTGGGAGATGGAGCTAGTTAGAATAGATTTTTTGTTTTGTCTGATATAAGCTACTTAAAAGATTTGCTTTCCCTATGTTTAGATCTGGTTGCCCACCCTGCAGTGACTAGAACCATTGAATTCGAAATTGTTCTATAGGTAGCGGTGCATTGACATGAGAAAGGCTTCCACCCTTTCCTGGTATTTCGTTGAAATATAATATGGTGCTTTGTATCTAACTATGTAAGAACAGAGTACGCTTGCCCTTATAGTACCGTAAAATGGCGTGTTTTGCACCATGCTCCTTAAAAAGTTTCAGTCAAAATATATTTTTTTTTTGTCCAAATGAGAGATATTTTATTTTTTCACCTTGCTACCGCAAGATTGTTCGAGTCTAAACCATTTTCACGCAATTTCTAGCGACCTTAAATTACAGATTGCAGTTAGTTCAGATATATGTTCCAATAAGTGCAATTCAACTCGTGGAACAGGTGATTGTTTTCACCTCAAAGACCTTTTCGAACCGGGTAAGTTTTACATTCGAATTATTTTATATTTATCTTAGTTTAAATGTATGATATTAATTTTGCTGAATAGTTTCGTCAAAGTCATAGTATCTAAAAATAAAATAAAAACTATTTTTGTTATAAAATTGGAATGGCTTTTCTCTGCGCAAAGTCAACTCATAGAAAACAGTAAGCCTTTTAGGATATTATTTGTGGGTTATTTTATTTTTAAACGAGGGTACTTTGTATTAGGTGATACCTGTCTATTATGTAATTTTTATGTTTTGTTTGTATTTATTTAGAAAATGCCAACTGTGTATCAGCGGAAGCCTGGAGCCCGAAAATACAAAGACTAGTCCGATGAAATCTTGGAAGTGTGTCATCGAGAAATTAAATTGGGTAAAAAGGGATACGGAGGTGAAGTGCAGGATTTCCCGAGGAACCATTAACTATACACTTAAAACGGAACATGACAAAACACCAGGAGGTCATGTTATTTGCAGTAAAGATGAAGTGAGAGCTTTTGTGGACTGCCTAGAACACATGAGTAATATAGACTTCCCATTACAATGCTTGTTTTAAAGGCCATAAACCACTGGACAACATTGGATTCCTCTTAAAATATAAAGAACTCCATCAAGGTTGTAGTAAACGTCAAAAAGATAAGAGCTGGGTTGTCTCGAGACATTATCCACAAATATATCGAAAAATTGTAGAAGGAGTTAGAGGGAATCGGTCATTTTTAGCTTGGATGAAACCAACCTGGCAGATAATCCTGGCCACGCTAAGGTTATTTCTAGAAGAGGGACCCAGTATCCGCAAAATATAATTAATTCATCAACATTTTTACCTTCAATTATGAAAATGAATAGATTTACTCAACTGTAGAGAACTTGGTATGATAGCAGCCTAAATGGCACTAAGTATAACCGCACCTTGTCTAGCTGGCTTGATGGAGTTACTTTTACTGCATAACTTGGTGATCCCCAAGTTGATAAAATTGCTAGAGAAAAAATTTTAATAGGAGATAAAACGTCACTGGCGGAACATATTATCAAAATGAAAAGAAACAAATACAAGTAGTTGCAGCTCTACGATAGACAAGCAATACTTCCATGTTTACTTAATTGACTTTGGGAAACCATCTCCTCAAATACTGAGAAAGAATTAACTGTTGGTTTCAAGAGCTGTGACACATTCTATTGCGAAGGAAAAACTTTTACGATATTTACACCTACCCCAAGTTGATCATGATTCCGAACATTCTTCATTCATTGAGACCATGGACAAGAAAGGGGAAGAGTACGTTGGGATTCCAAAGCCTACAAAAAAAGAAACTTATCCATGTGGAGCCTGGAAAGCATGTCAGTGGAGGTAACATAAACAGACTGTCCACTATATCTGCTAAATCTTTAGCTAAAATTAAAAAAAAACTTCAAGAAGCATCGAGGATGAATTCAACAATACCTGGATGGTAATGGATAACTCCAACGACGAAACTATGGAACATATAGTATAACGTTTTGAACAAGAAAAAAGGGAAAATGAAGAATTTGAAAATATGATAACAATGGAATTAGAAAATCTATGTTCAATCAAATTAGGGAAACTCTTGGCGAGTATGTAGTCGATGAAAATGACTAGAATTGCCCAGGATAAAGTAATAGTTCCGGCAACGCAAGAAGCGGAAAAATCATGGAAATGACCAACGAATGTAGACGAATTTTGATTGTAATGAAGTCCACCTGAACCCATTAGCAAAGGGGGTATGTTATTGTCAAAGATTTAATAGGTAAGTAAGATATTATTACCTACCTATTATTATTACTGATGACAAATTTTCTTTATTTTGGTCACATATTTGCGGTTAGTGATCTACGTGTAATAATTTTATTATGTTCCTATAGTTAAACCGCTGTATATCTTTACGTCAAAATTTGACATATGCATCAAACTAGTGACATTTTTTTTTTTAGAACGGTAACAGGATCGGAGTGGCTCATTCTACTATTTTCTTTTTCGGTTATATAACAAGAAATTTGTCGAATGGTTTATAAGCAAGTTTCACAAACTAAATATCCTTAAAAAATAAAAATGTTATACACAAAAATTTTAAAATCGAAGTTTTTCCTTCTGTTTAGACATATCGATAATTTTATATCCCATTTGTATAGGGCTATTTAATGAAGGAGTTTATGTACTTATAATGGGTTTGATATTTTAAGTGAAATTTTAAATATGAGAGATTTTAAAAGCGGATTAAAATTTCCTCTTTTATATTACTACACTAAGAGATGTACTACTGCTAAAAATAATTTACTTTACGTATTAGTACATTCTTTAATAAGCATTGCCTTTTTAATATGTTGTTAGCTGATAATTTTGAAATTGTAGAAACTATTGTACTAAAAATTTTAAACACACTCTTTTTAATTTTGGGATTAGTAGGGTGATGTCTGAAGGTACAAGTGTGGGGTGCTGACGTGTATGTTCACTTTTATAAGTGAACCTATGTTGTTGTAATGTTTCACTTATGAAATTTATGACAATAAAAGCTTTATTTATTTATTTTATAAAGTAAATCGTTTATATTCTAAATTATTGGTGACTATTTCGGTAACAGAAAAAATTATACGCAATTTGTTGATAAAGTTCTATTTTTATTATAATACTCCAGTTAGGTATAACAATATTAGGGTAGTCTAACTGAAAACTAAAAATAATTTGACTATTCTAATAGAATCGGAACTAAAAAACAGTATTCTTAGAAACAGTGGGTAAGTATACAATATTCTAGAAATTATTCAGTGTTTTATACTTAATGACTAACTTTATGATTTCTGACTGCAATAAATGAAGTAGGTAAGCTGCAAAAATATTGAATAAAAAGATAAATAATTAATCATCTTCATCAAATAGCCTAGTTTTCTTAAAAATAAATACATAAATTAAAAAAAAAATGTATGCTTCAACAGATAATAGTTAACACAACGCACGACTCATGGCTCCGAGTCTTTTACTGACTACATTTCAAGATTCCTCATGCCCTATCCTCAGATAAATTTATAAACATATAAATGTGTAAAATAATGAAAGGGGTTCGGTCCGGGGCATCCAGATCTAAGGCCCCAATATTGCATCAGGTTCACTGAAATAGAGTAATACATGCATAAAAAATAATACAGACATGGAACAATAGAAATCGTAAGTGAACTAATTACAATTAAGATTAATTATTCATTTATATACCTAACACTATTTTCAAAAATTATAGGTATATATACAATATCCTAGAAATGATAAGTATTTTATATTAAATTATTGTAACTTTATGATCTTTGACTGCAAAAACTAAGGTATTCAAGCTACAAAAATATTGAATAAAAATATAAATAATTAATTAGTTTCTTCTTCATTAAATAGCTAGTTTTCTTAAAAATAAATACAGAAATTTAAAAAAATGGGTGCCCCAAAAGATAAGATTTAATACATCGCACGACTCATGGCTCCGAGACTTTTATTGACCTCATTTCAAGATTCCACATGAAACATCCTCACACATAAATGTGTAAGCATATAAACATGTAAAATAATGAAAGGGGCTCGGTTGGGGGCATCTAGATCTGAGGCAAAATCTAGGGCCCCTATGTTGCATCAAGTTCACTTAAACAGAGTAACACATATATGAAAATAATACTGCCATAAAAAAATAGAAATCGTAAATGAACTAATTACAATTAAGATTGATTATTTATATATAATAAATATAAAAAAAAATGGTATCATACTCTTTCTTATTTTATATAATGCCATGGGCAAAAGAAAAAAATATCCCATATAGAAATGGAAAAAGAAAAGAAGTGCTTAAAAGGTGCCAATAAAAAATTTAAGTTAAAAATTTAGAAAATATGTAAAAAATAATTTTATGAGAATACTTTAGAAGTGGTGAAATTTTTATGTATGAAAATGCCAAAAGAGATTAAAAAAAAAACACAAATGAAAATTATTAAAAATGTCTGTACATCCACATATTATCAAAAACTGAAAAGAGGATTAAGGGTCAAAATGACTTCTCTTATTCTGACGAATCGCCATCACTCTCACCAACATTAATAATAAGTGGATGTAAAGGAACTCGAATTTTCTTTTCAATTTACCACTGCTTTTTAATAATATTATTTGTGTGTTCGACCTAGTTAGCCCAATTCTGTTTTGTCACTGTTCCTAGCGCCTTTTTCCAAGCCTCTATTGGTTCTTTAACTTGTAGAATCAGTTGGTCATAATTTCTCTTTGCCCGACTCCATACCATTTCAATTGTGTTAAAATGGCAATGGTATGGAGGCAAGCGTAAAACTTTATGTCCAGAAGATTCTATTAGCTGGTCTACTACAAAGCATTTTGCAGGCTTTGGTACCGAGATATCAAAGACCACAAAGTATCTTTTGTAGCATCTTCTCCAAAGTTGATATATTTTTCTTTCAGCCACGCTTTCATAGCGTCCTTGCTCCAACCCTTTGTTGGCCATTTTTGAAGTTGCCTACTATGATAAGGAGCATTATCTAAAACAATTAAAGGTGTTTCCAGTTTTGGCAAAATATCTTTTAACCAAGCTTCAAAGTTTTTCGAATTCATTTCTCCATGGTAATCTCCCGTTTTTGACTTTGATTTAAAAATCAGCATTGCATCTTCAACGAATCCATTTTCATTTCCTGCATTCAGTACTACGTACCTGAAAAAAAGTAGAGTAGTATGTGGCAGTACAAATTATTTGAAATATTTTGCAGAAACACAAATTGGTCTTAACCAACGGAAGCTTTCATGGTTTTGGTCAATTGAGAAATAGTGGTTCTTGAGTTTAGACCAAGTCAAATTTGAATTGTTATGCAACTTTTTACCTAGATTGCTCGAAACATCTTTAGGGATCTTCATTTCACGTAATTAGAACATGGAACATTGCATGTGTTGATGGTCTTAGTTAAAGGATAATATCAAAATTAATTTATTTTTCTCAATTTTTATGTCATTAGTGCCTTGAAATTGGAAAATTTATTTCATCTGTTTATTTTTTAGAAATATGATGCATTGTTAAAAATATACTGTATTATACCCATTTTTGGTTTATTTTTAAGCACCTTTATGTTGTATAAATTATGGGTGAGGAGTGTGCAATTAAATAATTATAATACTTATTTCAAATCGGCTTTTTTTAGCACAATAAAACATGATACCATATCAGCAGTTTCGATTGGCGAAGCATTGACTCGTCTGAGAACTTGGGCAAGAACACTGATGTACTATATTTTAATATAAAAATATTAGTTGTGTTTCCTTAAACCGAAACAAATTAGATTCTACGCGATACAGATTTACTTCACGTTTCAGCAAAATACCTGTAAGCAGTTTTTATATTTTGATAATATATTTTTTTTTTCATAATCTTTAACGCCCTGTATTTTGAAAACGAAATATTTTAGATATATGTTTATATCAAATTCTTTTATAAAACCGCTTAAGAAATCACTACAAGATTTTTTTTTTGGATTTCTGGAAAGCCTGTATCAAAGTAAGATGATCATTATTATTTTGTGAAATGTAAATTAAATTATTTGTTTAACTTTCATTTATTAAGGAAACATTTTTAGCATATTAAGTAAAAATTTTTCCTAAAAAGGTTCAAACTTGTTTGATAAAACATACAGAAATTTAAGTAAGAAATTTCTCAATCTCCCCAGGAAATAAAGTATTAAAGTAAAAATTTAATATTTAACATCCTGCTAATAGGAATTGATCCAAGGATTATTTAAATAAAGCTTTTTGCAACCTGTTATAGATGAAAAAAATTCAAATTGTGTAGTGCAAATAACTGATTTATTACCTAAATTCCTCCCCAGATAATTTTCGTACTGATTGAGTGCTATTGTCCTGCCATGATCGTCTGTGGGTGCCATTTTGAAAAATCCATGTCTCGTCTATAAAGACTGGCGCAAATTTATTTTCCCCTTGTTCTTCGTTCTTTAAGTACTGTTCAAGAAAGTCTCTTCTCATTTTCTGAATTTGTGGTTTCTCCATTTTGAAAAATCCATGTTTCGTCTATAAAGACTGGCTCAAATTTATTTTCCCCTTTTTCTTCGTTCTTTAAGTACTGTTCAAGAAAGTCTCTTCTCATTTTCTGAATTTGTGGTTTCTCCATTTTGAAAAATCCATGTTTCGTCTATAAAGACTGGCTCAAATTTATTTTCCCCTTTTTCTTCGTTCTTTAAGTACTGTTCAAGAAAGTTTCTTCTCATTTTCTGAATTTGTGGTTTCTCCATTAAAGCTCTACGTGGGTCATCCTTCCTATATAAATATATAAATAAAAATGAAATGTGTATCCTCCAAAAATAAATTACACAGGTCTCCTGTGAAAAATTCTGCTTATTATTTTGGCCCAATTGCAACTGCTTTATATTTGTATCTAACATTTATTTGCTGTATGTAAATGATTGTTTACCTGTAGATAAATCCTATTTGCTTTAGTAATATGCCTAGACTTGTCCTTGCTCCATGGTATATTTCTTTTGCCTTTAATCGTTCCAACAATATTGAGACTGTTATTGAGGTACCTTCACAAATAAAAAATTGTTATGAAAAAATGACGAAATCTTAATATTCTATTTAATTTAGTAAAATTATGTTTACTTTTTGTATTCATTACAAATATTTTTTTGGGTTTTTTTATTTTTAAAACTTATATTTTCATTATACATACACCTTGACGGGTTAGAAAATGTAAACAAAACAAGTTAGAATAAAATATAATATATAAAATTTTTTAGAAATACTTACCCTCAGAAAACATCATATATATTTCATCTCTAATTTGTAATTTTGTTGCTTCATATCTTCAGTTTTTGGTCTCTTCCTTTTTCTTGTTTCCTTTATTGTCGTTATTGGGGCATTTAGGAAAGTTCTCACAGTTGTATGGGATAAGTGTAAGCATTGGTTTCTAATTTGAATTTTAAAAATTCATAAAGTTGATTACCCAGATCTTCCCTTGCTACTTGTTTTAATTAGTAAATTAGCCTGTAAGGAAATTTTTTTAAATGTACATATTTCATACTATAAACAAATATTTTTAAAGTGATTTTTGGATAAATGATGAGGGGACACATAAACTAGATTTAAACTTAAGAATTCTAAAAGTTATTTTTCTCTTATTGACAATTATATTTTGAAAAATGTTGGGGCTAAAATATGAATTAAGAGCTTCAAAATATATATTCCGGAAACGAAAAGTAAACAAAAACTAATTAGATGAAACAATCCTGTAACAAGACAAAGTGAAAAGAATGGAAGTTAATATATTCCGTGGGATTTATCCGTATTTTCAAAATATTTTAATGGTACTTGCTTACCTGAATTATAGCATTTAATATTTTACGAACAAGAGGTTGTTGGTAGATGGAGAAGTTTAATTTTGAATTTACACTGTCATACGTTTTCAGGATTCTTGGGTACCAGAATTTAAAAATCATATCAACTGAATGATATGTATAATTATATCAGAATAAGAAGTCGGCACATGGGTGGAATATTTAGTTAAAATCAAAAATAGTGACTTGGCTTAAAAAAAATTGTTATACGAGTTCAACTGAGCAATTAAAGCACATCAAATTAATGATGAGGGAAGTTCTGGATGAACAAATTTACTAATATTTTTATATGTGTACATTGATATAATTTTATTGACAACCGTGCAGTCACTAAGGTTTCACACTTTATTTTCAGGGTATTGTTCCTTTGTAGTCAGAAGTATGTTTTACTAAAACTGACAAACATTTTAAACACTTTCTGAATCACTTAAAAAACAAAAGTTAGAAACAAATATGACAAAAAAATGTTATGTAGTAGAAAATAAATAACAGTAGGGCTGGAGTCAACTATGTTGTTTTTAAAATCAACAATTCAATTTCTAAAAAGTGCCACTAATAACAATTAGGTATAAAAATAAGCATAACCCAAAATTTACCTCTATAGGATTACAATTAGGCAGCTTCCTTTTAACATAATCGTAAGAAAATTTAATCCAATCTTGGGCTATAGGACAGCTTCTTATGTGGCGGAATTTAGGACTCTGCATACCTGAAGAAGAAGGGTGATTCTCCATATCCTAAAACACAAATGTAAGTTGCTAAAAGTGGCCTCTTTCATATAGATTATAGGTTGGAAAAATGATAGGGTCCTGTATACTAGAGAGTACATTATACTAAGAATGGAGCTACGATTTCGTTTTCTTTTCCAAAAACTACCTTAAAGTACTCTAATAATCTCCTAAATCTTCACTAAATCCAATAAATACCTAGAAATCTAAAACGTTCCCTGTAAAAATAACTAAAAAATTTGTGCATGTGTACTATTTTGTTCATCTTATTTTTTTCTTCCAAAATTAAGCATTTCAGGCATATGTTTCAAGGAACAGTTTCCCTTGTTTTCAGCTATTGTATTATTCTTTGTTATAATATTTTAAATATTTTTAATTACATTCTGTACAAGCTGTATTAACTAATCATAGTGTACACATGAGTTTGAAATACTGTGTATTTTCATAAAGCTCGACAGAATGTTGCTTAACGTTTTCGAAAGAGATACTACAAGAAAAAACCTCTTTATTAGTTACTTACCGGTATATCAAGCTGATTAAAATTTTCCATATGTACATCCATACCCAGTTAGAAAACCTAAATAAATCCAATAAAAACAAGCACTAGTAAAGTGTTTTTATTATAATAACGATAGTCTAAAATTTATAGGCTATCAAGTGTTTAAAGTCACAAACACTAAACACTACAATATTAAATAGCGGCACAAAGTTTCTAAACTATTTTATTTCGTAATATAATAAAAATATCGCAACGTTGTCGACAAAAATGCCTTTAATAATATTGTTTGCCGTTATTATAGGACAAAATAAAGACACAGTTAGTCTGAGGCAAGGTTATGTAAATAACAGCGGCTTTCTTTTGTGTTCCTTGCTCCTGACCTGTGATATCTTTTATCTCTTTCATTATTATTAAGAGAATCAAGGAGGGAAAATCATCAGTATTTTCCGATTTATGTTATGTCTGGAGTAGATACGGAGTAGGTAAGCGTGTTAACGTTCATATTTTTATTCAAATATTAATGGGATATTTTGAAAAATTATAAAATTTTAGATAATAAAACATGTTAAAAATTATGAAATAAGTATAAATGTTGTTTCAATTGTAAAAATAACTTATTTTTCTCTACTCCGAGAGGAAGACAGAAAATCGAAATGAATTACCCTAGTTATATTTATGAGGAACATTTTTTTTTGATGTATGGCAACTAAAAACCGTTACAATTACTAAATTTTTAAAGATATACAGCGTTTTGAGTATAGAATGTTACCATAGTATAAGTTGTTCCTTAAAAACCATAAAAAATGTGATATTGTCGTTTGTGTTTCATTAAAAACATTAGAATTTGTAGTTGTTTTACTAAAAAAACCTTACACAGTAAAAAACTCACTATATTTTTCTGAATTTTTTTCTTTTGCAGGACGAGCTACAAAAACTATTGCGACAGATCTACGAAATAAAATTATACTTTAACTTTGCACCAAAATGAGTTTCTAATGCATTTTAAACACAAAACAACTAATGATGCAATGTCACCGGAGTCCAGTTGAGTTTGCACCAAATAATAAAGAAATATAAAAAAAAAATAAAATTTTCCTAATATTCTAATTCTTTAAATAGATTTTGAAACTACATTTCGATAAGTAATCGTACAAATACGAGTAATTAAATTTTAGAACGTCCAATATAAAAATTGTTGATAGTTCATGAATTATGTTCGACAATAGTGGTGCAAAGTCATGCCGTATTACGATAAAAGGTTTTTCAGTTGATTGAGCGCTAAAATAGTTTATCTAACATAAATGTGGAAAGTTATCTTTTCATGACATAGCTGCTCATCTAAAACAAAGTTTTCGTCTCAATATCAAAAAACTCTGTGACAGGTTGGTTTCCTTAAAATCTCTCTGAGGAATAAAAATGTTACAAGATATTATTACGGAATGGTGAAGAAATATAAGACGTTTATTTGAAGTTTATCACTGAGTGCAACATTGCAACTATTGCTAAAATATAGAACCCTCAGGATAATTATAAAAAATCAAAAATGTTAGCACAAAATATTGCGTTACTTAACTCATCAAACGAAAATTTTGTATATATTTGGTAATTATAGAACCAAATTAAGGATATGCATCATTTTTAGCTACCTCCCATGACTAATGTGAGTGTCAAAGTACGTTATTATATCTAAAATCTGTTAATGTTACCTGAATACTAATTGCTTATTCATCTGTAATAAAATTCTTTCTTTAATTATATGGAATTAAACTTTAAATACCATAAAAATCAATTCACATGATAAGATTATTTTTAGAACAATATTTATTTTAACATTTACATTAAAGAACCTCCATAGAAACAAAATCAATTAAACATTGTCTCTACCGAAATATTGAACACAGAAGAATGGAGGGTTTTCAACGTTCGGATGGAGAGAAAAGGCTTTAACCCTCATATTATTTTCGAATAATCTTCAAAGGTACTAACCAAGACTGAGTGCAAAGCACAACTGAGTCTTGCTCAGCTTACCTTTACGATAAAAAGAAGACGGAGACAACGGAACCTGACAACACTCCGAAACTTCCTAGTCAATGGGGATACTGATATCGTCCTCTAAGGGACACGTAGCGTGGCTAGGAGAAATCAAGGGTAAGCTAATTTTAATCAGGCATAAACTACGTGTGCTAAAACTATTTGATTTATGTTTTAGGGATCAAGCGGATGTCAAAATGACTTACCAAGTGGCAGGAGCCCAGAAAAAGCTTCGATTTACCAGTCATATAAATCACCCAACCAACTTTTATTTCCAAAACTTGCACTGACATAATTGACATAACCTTGGCGATCTCTCGTATAAGTTCTCAGATAGCGAAAAGGTGCGTTTCTTTGGAGGCGTTCTTCTCGAATCACAAATACATCTGCATGGAGATAGTTAATGTGGAGATCTCATTGCGCTGTATCGTGCTTCGAGATCCACAAACTGGGAGAAATGCAGAGATACAGGGTAATAATCCGAAACAGGATTTTGGGGGCTATAGAACCGTTTTAAACCTTCAAGCCACTGCGACTCGATGAGGGTATCCCAATGGTTTTAAAACAAGGCATAGAGGTGATCACTCCAGTGTTCTACAAAACTTTAAGAGCATATCGCTAGAGGTTATTGACCCTCGGCCATGAAAACGTTCAGAATTATCTTCATATCAAAACTTAAGAGACACTACTTTCAGACGAAGTAGTTCGGGACAATTAATCTATCATCTCTTCTGCTAAACCTGACAGAAAACTTGTTCAAAGATATACAAGGGAAACCTCTCTTTAACAGAGGTCACAACACCTCAACCAACATGCCTATCAATCAGAAAAATCATGTTAGGCAGCTCTACATCACCTGGTACGAAGAACAGAGTCTATAACAAGGAAATAGCACTCACTTGAAGGACAATTTAATCACACTTCCTTCACCTCCATGACAACATCTGCCAGAAGACATGGCATTGAAGAAACTCTGTGGCAGAGGAGCACAATCTAAAGTGTTGGAGGAAACCGTGGAGGTGTCGGTATTTCGCTAGCAATTGTTCAAATAGAGAAGAATATAGTGGAAAATGAACCTCAAAAATTACTGCTGTTGGATCCTTCCAACGAGAAATCGATCCCAGTGAATACAAGCGAAAAAAGACAATAAATTTTGTTTATATTATACTTTTTTCAATACAAAGGAAGTATATTTTGTAAAAAAAAAGTGATTTTGTTTCTTTTTATCTTTGAAAATTTACTTGATAGCTTATGGTTTGGGTTTCTTATATTTTATATTCTTCTTTTCTTCTGTGAAACCTTGTGGGTGATAGATAAAACCGAGCTCATATTTGAATTTCATTACAGTAGATACCCAAAAAAATAGCAGGGAACGACAAAAAATTTCAAAATGCAGAAAAGAGTTATTAATATTGTTTAGTTTCATGACATGGCTGATCAGGTAACTATATTTCCTTTGCTCTGTAGGTGATACCTTTACGCTAGTTAGTCATTAATCCATGTGATATAAAATATTCTATGCGCTCTTTAGAAATAATGAAGCAATCAATTTCTTCTAATCAATTTTCTAAACGTACTTATGAAGTTTTAATTTCGAATTCGATACTTTAAAGATGTTTTAAATAGTTCAAAGAAAACTATGCTACTTAATAAAAACGTTCTTCATGCTTTTGCATTGTATCGTCATAAGTCTGCAACTTTTAGTTTATAAACTCCTGCCTCAAGTATTGTTATGAAAACTTGAGAAATTTCGAAAAAATATACACTAGTTGCTATGGAGACCCGTGGTATTATCAAGCTATAGCAAAAGTTACTAGTCTTATTAATCAAGGATAAACAGAGAGAGATTCTGTAATAGTCCTAGAAAAATATTTCAATGTTTTATGGCTTACTGATTGTTTAACTTAGTAATTAGATTTAATCCTATTTTCGTTCATATTTTATTAGTAATAATTATTTTAATATAAGTAAGTAAAGGCTGCGTTAATTAGACTAATTTAAATATGACGGCTATATTTCCTAATTGAACTGAAAAAAAAAACACTTTCATATAGAAAAATATACATATTAAACTAATATTTAAACAAATGTTTATAATTAAAATAGAAAGTTAATTATTTTTGAGACAGTATAAATTTTAATTATTCATGACACTCTATATCACTTGATTTGAATAACAGCAAATAAAAATAATTTGTAGTATTCTCCTAGACGTTCTTTCTTTGATTAAAAAGGCGTTTTTGAATGCAGTGGTAATCATAGCTTCATTTTTTAAAAGTTTTTAGTACATAATTTCTCAAAAATTTCAAATTTTTGGAATCGTTAAAAACAAACCTGTTATTAGTTTTGGAAAATTAGAAACCTACTGAAGGTGAATAATATTTCAAAATAAATCCCTTATTAGCTTTTGGTCATTTTCGAAGTTGCTGATTTTTGTACAAAATTCAAAATGGCGGAGTCAAAATATGGCCAACGAAATTTAAATATTTTTCGAACATAATTTTCAAGGTCTTCGAGGACGCTGGCATTACGAAATTTAAGTACAAAATGGCGAACCGAAATTAAAGAAATATTAAAAATTTAATTCGTAATAAATCGTCTAGTGACTTTTGAAATTAGTTAATATTCAAGGGCGGATAGAGAATTTTTTTCTGAGGGGGCTTTTAAACATTATATATATATATATATATATATATATATATATATATATATATATATATATATATATATATATATATAAAAATAAATCAATTACCATACTTAAACCAAATCTCAACTTTATTATTTTAGAGTCGTTTAAATGTTTTCTTAAAAATTTATTAACCCAGACAATTTATGACTACATAAACTAGAAAGATCGTACCCTCTTTTAATGTTTGTAAATAAATCTGTCGAAGAAATCCTACCCTGGTTATGTAAGTAAAACCGAAGCGATAAGTGCCGAGGAAGGTCTTGACATGTGGTATATGCAAATACCGTTAAAATGTGTAAAAATATTGAACGATTTCCCTATTATTAGGAAACAAAAGAATGATTAAATAAACTCACTATAATATAATATATTGTTTGACAACATGTACCAACAAATTCGTATAACCACTGTTTTTCCTGATTGTAAGAAAAAATGATTTAAATATCTGTAAAATGAATAAAATGGCATTCAGCTTTTTTCTCCGGTGGTTGTCGATTTTTCTTTAGTTAGAGGAAGACGTAGATTAGTTTAATTAACTGTTTGAAGGTCATAGACAATGATGTTTCTTGCGAAGTAGTAAATATCTGTTGGACTTCCATTGTCTTTATTTTTGTTGAATAACATGACGTTTCGGCTAGTAGTTATCTCTAGCCCTTTTCAAGTGAAACTTGAAAACGGATAGAGATAATTACTAGCCGAAACGTCGTGATATTCAACAAAAATAAAGACAATGGAAGTCCAACAGATATCAACTACTTCGCAAGTTTAACTGTTTTGTATAAAAAAATAAGATTAAGATGCTCAGAAACCAATTCGGTAATTAAGTATCTGCTATAGAATACCTAATGCCCTCTGGGACAGACTTCTCAAACTTTTAAGAATAAAATTCACCACTACAGGATGTACGACTGAGGGAACTCGCGGGGTACCAAGGGTATGCAAGTTAGGCCTCTTAAGAAATAATAAACTTCAGTTATAATCTTAGATTTGTTAAAGTCGGTACCATTTTGAGAAGAGCCTCTTAGAAAATTACATGTCGTTTATAAACTTTAATGTTAATGAATGTTTTGTTTTGTTTCATCATTTAATTTAGGAAATTAAGGGAATTTACTATGTTATTTTACATGGGAATTTAACAAATTTAATACTGCTTGTTTAAGCAATATAAATAGTTGTTTTCTCACGTTTTTATTCTTTTTTATTTAATATTTTAGAAAGCTATTTATAGGTTTGATTTTCAAAATTGGGTTTGTTATATCTTTCTTCTTATTGGAACGGCCAACATGATCAAATATTTCGATATTGTTAATCATTAATATAATTCTCTCATTTTAAATAATTTCGTTTTCTATTTATTTTTGTTAATAGATTTAAGTGTTTTGAGAAACTTGCTTTATTTAATTTATTAAAGACCTTCACGTGATTAATCTCGTGGACTCACACTTGTGAAAGCTTCAAAACAAAAGGCGAGATCTGACCGGCTAGACAGCGGCCTTCCTGAGTCCTGAAGTCTTGAGTTATGGTATTGGTAAACACCAAATAACCTGTAGTTCTTTGGTGCTAAACTGTAAAAAAAAACAAGAGGAACGACCAAACTTCCAAGGGGCCGTTATTATTTTGACAATTATTCATAGGATTTTAAAATAGCTTTCAAATATCACAGCAGGAGATTGTAAGCCTACCGGCCTTATGCAACCCCATTTGCAGGAGTCTACCGTGATCGGCTGAAAGTGTGCAGCATATCAGAAGAAATTTTATTTTTGAATTTAATAAATTTGTATATCTTAAAAAAGTCCTGCATATCTCCAAACCAAAATAACACCCATCAAATCCGGTGAAGGTTTTATGGTATATGAGCGAGGATAAAGAATTTTAAATTTCGTTAAGAGTAATGTTCCATTTTTGAAAATATTTTTACAAAAAAATGCTGCTTCTTAAAAATGTATACACAATTATAAAATTTTGCTAGCTTTTGATAAAAAATATGATGTAATTACGTGATACGACACAGGGGCGATATCCCGATGGCTCACTCACTAACACAAGGACAACACAAACCAACAATGTTGTATATAATCGCCATGTGATGGCATGACGGTAAATTAAAAGAGAAATATATCAAAACTTGACACACGAAATTTCGGACCCGGAGTTTTGCCATGATCTTGAAATTCTCTGCGCTTGTTAACATGAGAGTAATATTTATCAACGATCTTTGTCCGCATAGCCGAGAATTTCCTATTTTATATATATATATATATATATATATATATATATATATATATATATATATATATACAGGGTGTCCAAGATAAGGATCCTAAGCATGGGGATCTCGGAAACAGTTGGAGATACGAGGTCGGTTAAATTAGAGAAAAGTTGCGCAATTTAGTGCTAAAAATTTAAAAATTTCAAACACTTCCGGAGATTTCCGGAAAAAAACGAAATTTGGCAAAATCGTTTTTAATTTTTGCAGGCTTTATTTAAAGAGATATTAGAAAATAAAAGGTAGATTCTCATTGCCACTTTTTATTTTTTATAATATGGTCTAAACAAAATTTAAATCCGACGTTTCGTTTCTGAGATACCATCATGAGCTTTCATTTTTTATATGGAACAAAAAAAAGTATCCCATGTATTTGATAGCATTTTTTATTACAAATTCAACGATGTATCACCCTTGCATATCGAATACGTAGTTCAAGTACTTTCCATAAGAGCTCCATGAGAGCGAGAGAGAAAGGTATATCAGTTTTATAAAAGTCAATGAACTACACACTTGATATGCAAGTGTGATACACCATTGAATTTGTAATAAAAAATGCTATCAAATACATGGGATACTTTTTTTTGTTCCATATAAAAAATGAAAGTTCATGATGGTATCTCAGAAACGAAACGTCGGATTTAAATTTTGTTTAGACCAAATTATAAAAAATAAAAAGTGGCAAGAAGAATCTACCTTTTATTTTTTGATATCTCTTTAAATAAAGCCTACAAAAATTAAAAACGATTTTGCCAAAATTCGGTTTTTTCCGGAAATCTCCGGAAGTATTTTGAATTTTTAAAATTTTTAAATTGCGTTTAATTTAGCACTAAATTGCGCAACTTTTCTCTAATTTAACCGATCTCGTATCTCCAACTGTTTCCGAGATCCCCATGGTTAGGATCCTTATCTTGGACACCCTGTATATATATATATATATATATATATATATATATATATATATATATATATATAGTATTCACCAAACTTTTATTTAAAGAAATCTGCAAAATCATTAAGCTGAGGAAGAAACGACAAGGCTTTTGAAAAACCGATCAACCATTAATGCAATCTTGGTTAAACAAAAAACGGAAAAATCCATAGAATTTAACAAATCAGCTTTCCTCTGCTTTGTGGGCATGAGGTTACTTGCATTCACAAAATCAATGGGTCTTGATAATTTGCGGTCATGGTTGGATATAAAGGATCCAACGTGGCCTAAAAATCGAAGATCTAGTATCGCCACTCTTCTCCATTCATTCACTCATCCATTACTAAGACCGATTCAAAATATGAAAAGTTAGATAGTTTTTATATTTCTTGACTCCTATATTTTCATAAGAAATAACTACATAGTTATAAGACAAAACTTACACCATATTCATAATTAAGTATATTTTGCTAGCTTATATTGCTTATTATACTCCTTGCAAAATTTTTACACCATGTCAGTACCGTAAATTACCGTCAAAAATTGAAGTGGTATGAAAGCTAGTGAATGATTTATTCAGAACATTTTATACAGGTAGAAAAAAGCATTGTGTATGTGTGCGTAATAGATACAAACAATCTTTCAGGATAACTAAAGTCGTCATCTGTTTATTTCTGAACAAAAGATCACAGCGGTGTAAACTCTGAGATAAAATAAGCCTATTATTATTAGAAAATTTTATTTAAGCTTTTGACACCACTCAACTCTATTCCTAAAGCAAAAGTCTAGATATGTGCAAAAACTAACAAACTAAATACTAAAATTTTTCTAAAATTGAATAAGCATTAATACCTGTTTATTTTTTCTTTAAAAAGTGTTGAATTTTTTTAATCGTAAGCTCAGCTGAGAAATTTTAGCCCTGCATGATATCTTGTCACAATCCAACTTATCTTCCTCATACTTTCTCACAATCATTAATTCCACTATGATCACTATACTATTTGTAGATCACTGTCCATTAATAAAGAAATCAATTTAAAATTAAAACGAAATATTTTTCTATTCTCTAGTATTTTGTTAAATAAAGAATTACCTTACACTGCGAGAAACAAAATCGTGTCTCGGTTATACTGAGTCAGTTTAAATGAAATCTTCTACACTTCTCAGCTAAGACTGAATACAAAAAAAGTTTTCTGCTTTTTGATATTAAATTATCTAAACAAGTTATTATCGGGGACGATATCAACTAACAAAAATTCCAATAAAAAGAATTGTTCATGTAACAACTCACATGAAAAGTATTTTAATTTTCTATCTAACTCGAGTTGTTAAAGTGCTAACAATGCCAATACGTGAACGATAAAAATTCGTAATTGAGTTCGCACTGACTAGACAATAATTTTTTTTTAATAAAAGATCAGATAATCAATCCTTTTATTTGAAATTAGTTGATTGGCAGTTTTCGTAAGACTATGATTAAAGAGGTGGTGGCAATTAATATTACGATGTCGGATATCGCTAATTTCATGAAAAAATAATTGCCAAAATTGCAAATATGAAACCTTCTATTTTATTTCTGGAATCTAATTATTACATCGAATTAACTCAATCTATCTTTATGAACTCCATCTACTGTCTACCTGTTTAACCTAATTTGGCCCTTTGAATGATTAAATGGATGAAAAAGGGGTAGTGATACTAGATCATCGATACCTCCATTGGGCCCTTTACATCCCACCATAGCTGCAGATTATTCGAGACCGATCGGCTTTGCGAATCCAAGCAGCCTCGTTAGTTGAACTTACCTAACTGCTTCCGGTAACAAAATTGTATCTCCGAAATATCTCTGTCTCAGTCCGCTGAGTGCTGGGAACTCTCTGAGGACATAGTCAACAGTTTCGCCCTCCTTCAAACACCATCCGCACGTCGGGTCGTCTTCGACACTGATTCTATGAAGATGGCCCCTGAGGTGACAATGCCCAGTCAGCAATTCCACCACAATTCGCAGCTCTTCAGTGCCACTATCACAGCCTTACTGTCTGAGCATATATTTATTACTCTATTTCTCTCTATGTCCCTTTCACAAAGATGGGCACACTATAGAATAGGATAAATTTCCGCACATTTTCCGAGAGGGTAGTACTCTCTGACTCCCGTGCTTCTGCCGAATACTCCAGTTTCAACTCTTTCATCTTGTTGAGATCCATCAGTATACCCCCAGGATCCATTTTTTCGGAAGATTTTGTTCTCCCTCCCAATCATCTTTACTTGGCAGATATATCTCTAGAGAGAGGTGGGGTTTTAAAAGCGGCGTCGTGTAATCTGTCCGCATAGGGAGTGATGGACACCCCTCCACCGTGCTTTCCCAGATACCTCAGTAGCCGCCCGTTCCAATTGTCCAAGCAACTGAGACGATATAGTCTTCAAGGCCTCGTTCTCTATACATAAGTGAAGAGGACTTTCAAAGCGCTGGTGGGAGCAGTCCTCAATTCTCACACAAGCCATTCTCTGAACTTTGTCAAGTTGAAGAATGTTTGCGCTTTGTTGTAGTACGCCAGCATACAATAGCGGCGTACGTTATTATGTGACGGATCACCATAGTGTATATCCAAAATAGCACTTTAGATGTCGGTCCTCATGTGCACCCAAAGGCTCGTTTCTAAGCCCAGAAATATATGGCTTTCTTTGATCGAGCCTCAATATGATCACTCCACCTCAGTCGTGAGTCTAGAATTACTCCCAGGTACTTAACTGTCTCCTTAAGTTGAAAAGTCCTTCCCACGAATGTAATTATGGAAAGTCTCCCCATTTTACAATAGTAAAGAGTACTATCTCGGCCTTATCTGGATTTATTCCGAGCCCGTTCCTGCGGTACCATCGTTCCGTGATCCGGAGGACCCGCATCATTATTCGAGGTTATTTTTATTTTTAATGCTAAAGAAGGTAACATTATAAAAATAGGGGTTTTAGATTTAAAATAATTTACTTTTAACAATTTTCTCAAGTTAATAATTTATGTTAGTTTTTGATAACCCTGTATTTATTTATTATTAAAATATCAACACAGTACACTAAAATATATCTTCCTTTAGAAGAAAACCTACCCCAATTAAATCATAAAGAATTTATATAGGACAATTTGATGTTTAGGCCTGAAAACGCCATTTTTGACATTAACTTTAAAATATGTCAAACACAGTTAAACTTAGGTGTGATATTTTATATAAAATATATCTACATTTTGCGTGGAATCTAAAAATGAAATAACATATAGGGTACTCTATTTAAAATAGGCAAGAAGGTATCAACTTCTAGCATAACCGGAAGTGGCACCATCTTGAAAATATTTTAGCCGAATTGCCCCCTTCGACTTAAGAAAACTATCAAACTGTATATAATACATAAGTTTTAGGATTGCAATTATAAATTCGATTCATATGGTGCTCTATTTTAAAAACTATAAATTCAAGCTCACCTACCTTTTAAGTCCATCTTGTATAGTCTCATATGTTTTCAAAATGTGTACATTTTGTAAGTATGTATTATAATGAATATAGGTTATTGATAAATTTTACCTGTAATCCATAAACTTACTCTATTCATTCATCGACTTACTCTGTACAGGGTGAGTCAACGATTGGATGAAGTAGGTTTGTGCCTTTTCGGTGAAATTAACAAAGAAACTATATTTATTGTTTGATACAGTTTATTTTTACGCAGATTTTAAAAATATTTAGGACTCTACAGGGTGAGCCAAAAAATTAGGACAGCCCTAAGTTGTATTTTTTTAAATAGAACACCCTATATACGAACCGTATTTTCGATTTAGCTTATAATTTTAAATCTTTCTTATTAAGGGTTTACTATAACAAAACTTTATAGTTTCTGAGATAATTAAGTTTAAAGAAAAAAAGTCACATTTTCAAGCATCAATTCAATCCTAAATAACGTTTTCAATTTTGTGACAAATATATTCAAATTTGGAATTTAGCAAGGCCAAGGACAAGTTAACATAATTTTTACCTAATATTTGCAATAATAGCTACAGGGTGTTGAACACATCAGCTCAAATTTGAACAAGTTTAAATGAATAAATATCTTTTTTTTAATGGTACACCCTGTATAATTGAGATATTTCAGTTTTTCTTATTTTCCATACTTTTTTTACAGAAATAGTCTTCATTATCATAGTAGCCATGGCAAATAATAAAAAGAAACTACAGAAACAAACAGAATGTGGTTAAATATGATGAAATACATTATTCGTTATATTACAACGGCTATAGTTTAATTAAACATAATGTGAAAAAATTAACACAACAATAACGACAAGGCAAATACATATTTACTTTTATACTAAATTGAAACAAAAAAATTACCTATTAAATACTGAGATTAATTATTTCTTTTTAATAAGTGTTCGAATAAACGACCCTCTTGTGCAATGCACAAATTTAGTCTTTTTTGCAGATTTTCTCGGACCCTGGACAAAATTAGTGGCGTTATTGTTCTACAGGTATCCCTAATCCTGTTTCGCATATCTTCCACTGTTGTTGGTGGATTAACATACACCTTATTTTTAATATAACCCCATAGGAAGAAATCTAATGGGGTGATGTCGCGAGACCTTGGTGGCCACTCAATGAAACCCCCACGTCCAATCCATTTTTGCGGATATAGTTGGTCCAAAAACGCACGAACTTCACGATGGTAATGCGGAGGCGCACCATCGTGCTGGAACCAAATACTGTCGAGCTCATCCCTATCGAGACCTTGAAGCAGTTGGGGTAGTTCTTCTTGTAGAAAGTTCAGGTAACTATGGACATTTAGTGGTTCATTAAAAAAGTGGGGTCCAATAATTCGATTATGATGAATACCACACCAAACATTTAATGACCAGTGGTTTTGATGTTGCACCTCTCTAATCCAAAATGGGTTTTCTGTGGCATAATAATGCATGTTGCGTCTATTTACGGCACCGTTACTTCTAAAAGTAGCTTCATCACTAAACATTACCTTGCATAATAAATTTGGATTTAATTGAATCTCCGCATTTATTGTACGACAAAAGTTTACACGACTTTCAAAATCCTGTCCATGCAATTCTTGGTGTAATTCCATGTGATATGGATGATACCTATATTTCTTGGTAGTACGATTAGCGGTGGATTGTGATGTTTCACATAATGCTGCTAACTGACGGCTACCAATATAAGGATTTTCCTGAACATTTAACAATACTTGTAGTTCTTTTTCTTCATTAGTTACTGGTTTGTTGACCACTTTACGTTTTGGATAATCAACAGTACCAGAAGAATCAAATCTTTGCATTAAGTTTTGAAAAGTATGGGTATTAGGCTGGCGTCGATCAGGATACTTCATTTTGTAAATTCTTTGAGCAAGAAGGCAATTTTTTTGAGCCTCTCCTATTGTATAAATCATATCTATTAACTCATTCTTTGGGAAATTCATTTTACAATATAAGATGAATGCAAAAAAAACCAAAGTACACTACATAAAAACCAAAAGAAGCGATTGCGGTTATAAATTTGACACACAGAAAAATGTTCTTTTACATTGTTTTTGCCATGGCCACTATGATAATGAAGACTATTTCTGTAAAAAAGTATGGAAAATAAGAAAAACTGAAATATCTCAAAAACTATTATAAATAGGTATAGGATATATTGAACAAAACTTTTAGGGTTTTTATTACTCTATTAAATAACATGAAAATATACAGGGTGTACCATTTAAAAAAAAAGATATTTATTCATTTAAACTTGTTCAAATTTGAGCCGATGTGTTCAACACCCTGTAGCTTTTATTGCAAATATTAGGTAAAAATTATGTTAACTTGTCCTTGGCCTTGCTAAATTCCAAATTTGAATATATTTGTCACAAAATTGAAAACGTTATTTAGGATTGAATTGATGCTTGAAAATGTGACTTTTTTTCTTTAAACTTAATTATCTCAGAAACTATAAAGTTTTGTTATAGTAAACCCTTAATAAAAAAGATATAAAACTATAAGCTAAATTGAAAATACGATTCGTATATAGGGTGTTCTATTTAAAAAAATGCTTTATGCTGTCCTAGTTTTTTGGCTCACCCTGTAGAGTCCTAAATATTTTTAAAATCTGCGTAAAAATAAACTGTATCAAACAATAAATATAGTTTCTTTGTTAATTTCACCGAAAAGGCACAAACCTACTTCATCCAATCGTTGACTCACTCTGTACAAATGATACGCAGTTTTATGGAAACTAGGTTTATACACAATCTTTGCCTGAAATAAGTTGTTCACATGGGAACTCGATAATTCGCAAATACTTAAAAAAAATTATCAAGATCCATAAAGATCTGAGTTTTCGGCAAAACTCAATTCTACAAAAATCCCATAATTTAACTGTAAGTCATGTATGTTAATTGAAAAAATAAAGTGACCTAGATTCATTGCTTTGGGCGAATATTAGCACAAAATGCAGAAAAACTAAAGACAAAAACGTGGTTAAACTTATAGTGACTATTTTCTGTAATAAAAAAAAACAAATAAAATGTTTTCTCTTGCAGTCTAGCCATTAAACAAACAAAATTTTTAGTTTTGTACCTCACCTTTTCAAAATATAATTGAATTATTATTTCACTAATTTCCATTTATGGAACATGACCTAAATTTCAGTTAATTAAAAATGCATGTTAACGAATAATATTATAAGAATATTTACCATGAATTCCAGAGCAAACACTAATAACCAAAATTATAACAACGTTTACCCACTTAATTGGCACCTGTAATGTTTATATTATTAAAAAAAGTGGTAATACATTTGAAGTAGGCAATTATTTCTTATCTATAATGTTGGTTCATTAAATCCTAGTTTATATGATTTATTAATATACAGTGTGTAAATTTAAAATAATTAAATAATTTTAAATTTGACAACAGGTTTTTGAACAAATCATGATTTAATTTCAGTTGACTAAGAAATTTCATAATACACTTTCTTAAACGTCATAATGCCTCATTTTTCCAACGACATAAGTATTTCACTAGATCTCGATTCAAATTGCCCTAACATTCCATATAAATGTGATAGCATTTGACATGGAATCCTGCAAACGGAATATTTTTTGTAGCGTTGGCCGTTCCGTCTACAATCATACTGCTGACCAATGTTAATAGCTATTCTAAAAACCTATAAATTGATACTACAATGTAAAGGCAATTTTAAGAGTCTGGTTGTTCCACTTGCAATTTTAGTTCCAAACAACTACGGATTATTGAAGGCTTATCACCATCAAAACTTAGAACCTCAGGACTCAGGCAAGACTGATAACTAGCTGGTCAGATGATGTCTTATTTCGAAGCTCTCACAGCAGTGTATCTGCAAGTTTAGTCGCGTGAATGTTTTTAATAAAGTAAGCAAAACAAGTTTCCCAAAACACTTAAGTTTATTTACATAAATAAATAGGAAACGAAATTATTTACAATGAGAGACTTAAAATTAGTAATGAATAACAATATCAAGGTACTAAAATAACTGCTCTCCTTGGGCGTTCTATTAAAAAAAAGTACCAATCCAAATTTAGAAGCCAAAATGTATAAATAGTTTTTTTAAATATTAATCCATAAAAGAAATAAAAACGCGAAGAACAACTATTTAAATTGTTTAAACAAATGGTACAAAATTCGGCCTTGTATCCAGTGAAATAAAAACAGAATACTCCCTTAAATTCCCAAATTAAATAAAAATAAAACAAAACATTCATTAACACCATTTATACACGGCATGTAATTTTCTAAGATCCACTCCCAATGTCGTACCCAAGCTTGAATTCCCTCGGCACCCCGCGGGTTCCTGCTGGAAACCATATCACCTCTTGAAACCCTGTAAACGTCAATTTCATTCATGAAATGTACAGGTCGTTAGCCATTCTATACCGAATACTTAATTCCAAAATTGATCTAGATTCAAGTATCTTAATCTTTTTTTTTTGTACAAAAGAATCAGTTAATTAACCTAACCTACGTCTTATTATAACGAAAAGTAAACTATAACTCTTGTTAAAAAAACTATTCACTCTTCTTGGCTGTTTTGGAAGTAAATATCTAACTTGTTATTTCTTGTGAATACAAACAATATATCACATTATAGTAAATTTATTTGATTATTCTTTTCTTTCCTAATAATGGGAAAATCGTTTAATATTTTAATACATTTTAACGATATTTTGCAGATACCACATGTTACGTCCTCCCTCAGTAATTAACTCTTCGGTTTTAATTACATAACCAGGGTAGGATTTCTTCGACAAATTTATTTACAAATCTTAAAAGAGGGTTCAATCTTTAGTTCATGTCGTCATAAATTGTCTAGGTTTATATAGTTTTCAGAAAACATTTAAACGACTCAAAAGTAATAAAATTGTTAGGTTTGTTAATGGATTTAGATCTCAGGGTGGTAAAATAAGATATATACTATCTTGTTCCCAGAGTTAAAATCTATCTACAGAATGATTATTTAATTACTCATTTTAGTAGAATATACTTCTCGTTAAACAGTACGAAATAATTAATATTTGTTCCATTACATAGCTAAAGTGGCCAGAATTTTTTGGACAGAAAATGGGACTAAGCAAGAAAATATTGCCAGGGTGTTTGCCATCTTAACACAATGAATGCAAGTTAATAGTTGGCTATTTTTTATTGTGTATAGCGTAAATAATACACAAATAAAAAACAAACACTTTAACAAGATACGAACTTTCTATGGAGCACTAAATTAGTATTCAGCAAGTCAAAAATGGAAAAGAAATAATTATTTTTACTAGCAAATATGAACTAATCAGTAACTTCAGATTTTTGGTATTTTTCTGAATAACTACTACCTGTAACTGCGTCTTTTCAACAGTCCATACGTTATTAATTAAACTAAAAACGCTTTTTGTAGATGGATTCATTCCAGGTAAACACAAAATAATTGCACAAAAATGCAAGTGATTTGAATTATTATTTTTGAAATGCTTAAATAGTTTCATTCAACGATTTTCTACAGCTACATTTAAGTAGTTCCATTCCGAAACCCTCTTTAATGTGACATAATTTTTAATAAGTGAAAAATCGTCAAATATTTCGGAATATTTTGGAAATGAATGAAACACTATTTCGTTAAAACGTCTATCACTTTTTGAATTCCTTCTCATGTTGAAAACATGGACAAGTTGACCCACTCAAAATCATAGAAGTCGTCTATTGACTTAAATACTCATGGCAGGTTTTAAAAAAATTTGTAGAAATAGTCATCATAAATTTTTCTTCTAGAAATCCATTTTGAAGCAACTGAGCCATTAAGTAGCGTAAAGTCAGATGAAGGAATTGTGTGTTTTGTTTCAAATTTTTATTTAACTCGTTAACTTTTTTTGTAACCTAAATGGCAGGAAAATTTTGACACTCAATCTTCAAAATAACTGTGCATGCTTGAGCTTGAATAAAAGAGCGCCCTAGTTCTCAGCTAGAATTAAAAAAAAAAAAACTTTTTAATATAGTGGAGCATTTGTCGCTGTTCAAAAAGTTATACTTTAGTGCTTCACACATTTTTAAAACTCGTTCGACTGCAGACGTAAGTGGAAGCAATCTTGTTTCGCTGTATCCTAATAATTTCTAATATGCTGTATCGATATCTACACATAAATCTTTTACCGTTTCAACTCTTAAGGCGTAAATATAGAAAAATAATATACTTTTACAATAGCGACTTCAAAATCAAATGGTAAGCAATCAACGGCTGATTTAACTGCGTCGAGCACTATATATGCGCCGCAACCAATGCAAATTAAAGATCGCTTCAAACTTCACTTCAATTTGCTAATGGCGTTATTGGAACTTTGTCTCTAATAACCACCAAAATTGCAGTTTGCATTGTCTCCACAAAAAGCCACAATTCTTATGTTTAAATTATATTCATCTAAAATCTTAGCTAAATATTAAAATAATGTCGGATGGTTCATCAAATTACTTTTGAAAATCCAATAGTACACCTTCATATGATCGAAAATACTGGACTAATATCGGAAATATTTTTGAGAGCCGTGATTAGATGCATCAGTCAGGAATGGGATACATTTAGCTTCTATTATCTTTTCATATCATCAGGTGCATTGCGTGCCAAAATATTCATAACTATTCATTCGGTTTTTGTTCGGGCTCATCAAAACTTTCATTCAAAACATTGCCGAATTAAGTTTGATGCACAATAGTTTCTGCGAAAACTGTGATTTTTATGTACAGTGTCTCAAACACCCTCAACTGCTGCAATCTCCATATCTCTAAAAGTTGCCGCATCGATCATTTTTTTACATAATCAATCATTCATATACTTGAAGATAAAGCATGTCTAGATTTTCTGTATTTATCGGACCTTAAATATTGTTCTGTACCACTGGCACCTCCATGGAATGCACTAAATTCTGTTCGGCACTTTTCACAATGTGTATCTGAGAGAATATTATATTTTTGTGTTATAATAGGATATTTTCTTTGTAGGTTTTCATTAAAAATACATTTTCGTAAAAGAAACTGGTGTCACTTTGTATGTGCTTACAAAATCGCACTTGAAACTTATTCCTATGTATTAAAAAAATTTCATTCCGAGATTCACATACTTTATCTCTATTATTACTGCTTTTCTATCTGCAACTCGATAAAAAAAACATGTCCACGTCGTCTGTCTTGCTTATATAATACTAGCGCTTCGTTTTAGACAGTGCAAAAAACTGACCTGAATAAACGGAAAAATTCGCAACTACGGGAGACGAAATCAACGACTTTCGACGATTAGCATCCATTCGCGTTTTCCGCATGAATATACCCACAACCTATACATGCAGATCACTTTTTCACTGCTGTTAAGAGAGTCGAGGAAATACAAAAATTTTAAATTCCTGCCAATTGTCTAATGTTTGCAAAATTGTTATCAAATGGGACTTTTTTGTGTCTCGACAGGCTTTTTGGGGACATCGCGACAATACACCTAAAAACGGTACTGTCTCGTTGAAAACGTAACGAATGGTCACTTTATATATAACATTGTGATTGGTAGGAAAAATATTCCGCCAATGAAGTTATGTACGTGTTCCATCTCGTTGTTGATCTTCCTGGTGTCTCTTCACATAAAAATTACTTCATCATGTTCATGTAATATTTTTACGAAAAACGTCCCCATGTCTAGATATTCGCCCTCAAACATGAGGTGTGACATAGTTTCTAAAATGTAGTAAAACTTTGGCCAAAGTTGTAATAAATGAACACTCTTAGAATGGTTTAACTAATTTTTTTATTCAGTGTCTGATGAATTGGAGATGCTGTACGTTGAAATACCTGGTATTTTACCATCAGAAGTGTATGATCGAAACCATGAGGTGGTCGAAACGCGTATGGAGAGAGAACCAGAGTTGTATTTGCAAGAAATAAACTGTTTGTATATATTCTTTCCTTTATCTGCTTGAAAGGAGAAAACCTATTGGCAGTTTTTTAGACACAGCAGATTTATTCTGTTTCTTACTGAAATTTTCATTTTTAAAATTTTCGCACTACTCCGGTAAATATAAATGTCGTTTAACTGGTGATATTTTTCAGTCTAACATCGAAATAGGTAGGTTTTTAATATCCTACCGACATGTTTCGAAATTTGTATTTTATATAGCAGTAGTTTCCTGCGAATGTTGCTCTCGGTTCGATACAGCTCCACTGACAAGATTATCAGGTGATCAAAACGCATATGGAGAGAGGATCAGAGTTGTATTTGCAGGAAATGAATTGTTTGTATATATTTTCTCCTTATCTGCTTGAAAGAAGAAGACATATAGGTTACCGAATTGTAGTATTTCAGTTTTTAATTTCTGACTTATTTTAAATTTATGTTTTAATATTTTAAAATAATCATTTCTGTTTTTGTTTTCAAACTGTGCCAGCGTACTTTTGCAAAAGCAAGAGACCATGGCCATTTGGGGACGAGGACGAAACTCCGAGCTAAATGTACGGTACTAACTGGAGGACGCTAGCAAAACTGCATTTCATATTTAACGATCTCTAAATTATAGGTTGCTTGCAGTAGTTTTACCTAAAGAAACATAACCTTATTAAAAGTTAAGCTATTTAAAACTATGTGGAGATTTACTCCATTTTAGGGAAACTGTAGAGATTATGTCCAAGAAATGATCGTAAATGATAATAACTTCAAAATTATGATTTACTTTTGTCTGAATTCACTTAAGGTCTCTTGTCTACTTATAAAAAATAGAGTAAAATTCTCATGTAGAATTGTAAAAAAGATCGTTTAAATATCTAACTTTTTTCTTAGTTAAGTAAATACCACACAAGGTAATGCACAGACTAAAATAAACATGCAGAGTATCTTATTTGATAATAATTTTTTATTTACATATGTTATCTCTACTCATTTATCACAATTTACATTTACGTCAATTGAATTGATTAAAAGTGATTTGTCACGTGAAAATAAAATTTTTACTACTTGTTCGCTAATAAGAAAGCTCCTAGGGCCTGCTAAAAATGCTGAGTTATCAAAAACAATCAACAGAATCCATAGTTGTAAGTTATAGTGGAGTGTTAGCTTTTACAAATTATAGTATGAGCTCCGTATATTTAAAAAAAGTTCCATCGACAATTTCCGAAATTGTTTCAACATGCAATACTTTTATAAAAATGTTTCTCAAATTATTTCTAATGCATCGCATCAGAAACATAAGAATAAATAATAGGGAAGAAGGAGGTACCTTAACACATTTTTCACATTATGATTCTTAACAAGTCAATATAAAGAAGAACCGAAACAAATATTTTTCCTAGCTTCCTTAGTCTTTGGTCAATATAAAAATTACTAGTAGCTCCAATCTGATAAAATCTGTAGGATGAAATCTTCTTTTTGAAACCGAATTTGTTTAAATCTGCCTCCCATGGAGGCACTTTTGAACTGGCATGAGGCAGTTCTGAAAAAAGGTTTAACTGCAGGAAATAGAGGGTACAGAGTAATAGTTTATTATCATAAGATTTACAAGCCAAACAGCTTCGCACTTCCTCCAGGAAATATTGATTCATACCAGATACACAAAGATACCAAAAGTATGAAGCTCTGTAGGAACTCTTTCCATGTTTTCGGGTCCTAGGTGACGTGGTCTGCTGTATTTCCCACGAACTTTCGGACGGTTCGCGCGGTTGCTAGGAGAGTTGCTTTCTGCATCGGTTTATACAGGTGCTCACTAAGGCCCAGTCCCTTGATGTTCTGCAGGAGGTTCTTTGGTATCACTCCAGTTGTTGAGAGTATTATGGGAATCGTCTGGACGCTATTCATTGCCCATTGTCCTCGGATTTGCATCTCCAGATCTCTGTATTTGGCGATCTTCTCGTACTTTGGCCCTAGGTTGTTGTTGTTAGGTACAGCAATGTCAATTAGTGTAGTTCATCTAGAAATTTTATCTATTAGTACAATGTCTGGTCTATTATGAGCAACTGTCTGATCCGTCAGAACCGTTCGGTCACAATATAACTTGAACTGGTTGTTCTCAAGTATAGGCTCCGGACTGTATTTGTAATAAGGCACGTTTCCTACCTGTAGTAGGTTTAACTTTGCTGCTAACTCTTGGTTTAGTATAGTTTATTATTATTATCTGATTTACAAGCCAAACGGCTTCGCACTCCCTCCAGGGATTATTCACTCATACCAGGCATACAAAGACACGAAAAGCATGAAGCTCTGTGGGGACCCTTTCCATGTTATCGGGTCCTAGGTGCCATTGTCTGCTGTATTTCCTACGAATTTTCGGACGGTTCGCGCGGTTGCTAGGAGAATTGCTTTCTGAATCGGTTTATACAGATGCTCACTAAGGCCCATTCCCTTGATGTTTTGCAGGAGCTTCTTTGGTATCACTCCAGTTGTTGAGAGTATTATGGGAATCGTGTGGATGCTGTTCATTGCCCATTGTCTTCGAATTTGCACCTCCAGATCTCTGTATTTGGCGATCTTCTCGTTGTATTTTGGTCTTAGGTTGTTGTTGTTAGGTACAGCGATGTCGATTAGTGTAGTTCGCCTAGAAATTTTATCTATTAGTATAATATCTGGTCTATTATGAGCAACTGTTTGATCCGTCAGAACCGTTCGGTCCCAATATAACTTGAACTGGTTGTTCTCAAGAATAGGCTTTGGATTGTACTTGTAATAAGGTACTTTTCCTACATGTAATAGGTTCAATTTTTCTGGTAACTCTTGGTGGAGTATCTTAGCGGCTGAGTCGTGTCTTTCCTTATACTCGGTTGCGGCAAACGCTTGGCATCCTCCAGTTACGTGCTGGATCGTCTCTGATGTTCGACAGCCATATCTACATTGGTCATTTTGTATTGAGGGATCTCTAATAATAAACTTCCGATAGTTCGCCTGGAAATTTTATCTGTCAGTACAATGTCTGGCCTGTTATGAGCAACTGTTTGATCTGTTAGGACCGTTCGATCCCAGTATAACTTGAACTCGTTGTTTTCAAGAATAGGCTCTGGATTATATTTGTAGTAAGGCACTTTTCCTACCTGCAATAGTTTTAACTTATCTGCTAACTCTTGGTGGAGTATCTTAGCGGCTAAATCGTGTCTTTCCTTATACTCGGTTGCGGCAAACGCTTGGCATCCTCCAGTTACGTGCTGGATCGTCTCTGATGTTCGACAGCCATATCTACATTGGTCATTTTGTATTGAGGGATCTCTAATAATAAACTTCCGATAGTTCTTCGTCGGAATAACCTGGTCTTGGATAGCTAACAAGAAGCCCTCCGTTTCCGAAAACATCTGTCCTGAAATCAACCAGTAGTTCGACGCTAAGTTGTCGACATTGTCCTGGTTGACCTCATTTGGATGTCGTCCATGAAGTGGCTTCTGTAGCCAAGCTTGTAACTTCTCTTGGTCTGTTCGGTGGGAGAAGCAATATCCCGTTCCCTCAGCTGTAGCGGCGTTGAATCGTCTGCCTCGCATATTGCTCGATGTAGTGTGGAGTCCGCTAGCCTATAGAAATAAGAACGTAAGTTTATTATTTGTTCATCGAGCTGCTTACCAATATCGACCAATCCTCTTCCTCCTTGGTGTCTTAGAAGCATTGTACGTTCAATAGCCTCGGAGTGTAGTGTTTGTGTGCCTTTGTTAGAAGTGTTCTTATTTTTCTTTGCAGGTTTTCGATGTCCATTCTACTCCATTTTACTATTCCTAAAGAGTAGCTAAGCGCAGAGCATGCGTACGTGTTGAGCGCCTTGAACAAATTTCTACTATTTAGATTAGTTCGTAACACCCGTCTCACCCTCCTGACAAATTCGGTTGTCAATTCGGCCTTCATAGTGTGATGGTCAATTCGTTTAGCCTGTTTCATACCTAGGTATTTTTATGTTTGTTTTGCTTCCATGCAGCAATGGTTTCACCGTTCTGCATCTCAAATGCTCCCGGTTATATCTTTCCTTTAACGATGTTTAAAATACAGCACTTGTCAAGTCCAAACTGCATTCCGATATCCCCGGAGAACTCCTTGACAATTTTGAGCATTTGCTCCAGCTGGTTTTTGGTGGCAGCCATCAGTTTAAGATCATCCATATATAGAAAATTATTCAATCTTGCTACCTCTTCGTTGTTTTTTCTAATACTAAAGCCGTATCTGGTGGAGTTCAAACAGCGTGACAAAGGGTTCATTGCAAGGCAGAACCACAATGGGCTTAGTGAATCATCCTGAAATATTCCTCTTCGTATTGGGATTGTATTAGTTTCGATGGTATCGCTGGATGGAACTTGCAGTTGGATCCTAGTTCTCCAGGTTGACATGATGCGTTCTAAAAAGGAAACAAAATGATCGTCGACCCTATACATTTTCAACATAGTTTTGAGCCACTGATGTGGCACTGAGTCGATAGCCTTCTTATAATCCACGTAGTCCAATAGTTTATTATTATTATTATAATTATATTTACTAACACAGAAACAAAATTAAATATAATAGAGGGTAAAGAGTAATCGTTTATTGTTATTATTATTATATTTATTGGTATAAACTCAAAAATAAATAATATAATAAAATATAGAAAACTTATATCAAACTTTTATAGTTTTGATCTCTTATTACAATAAGGAAACTCAAAATGAATAGTTTTTAATTTAGTCAGGCTTCGACTTTGGTAACAAAAACATAACAAAATGCTACAAAATTGCAAAATTGTCTTAAATGTGTACAGAATAAACATATTTACTACCTATCCAAATCTAAAGTTTTGCTGCAGTTCTGGATATACCAGGGACATCATTAGATGCAGGTTTACTACTACATCCAAAATAGTAATAGGCCATCTATCTCCTTTTCCACGAAAGTAAAACAGGTATCATTTTCTCTTCAAGTAATTGATAGTAAAGGTATTTCTTTTAATCAATCCTAGTAACGAAAACCTAAGATGCTATTTCTTTCTTTGAAGGCTATTATATGAATATAAAGTCCTCAATATTCAAATTTTCACTAGTAAGAGGAGTATTGTGAGCTATATCGTTCAATTCTTCATCTTTATTATGACTGTCACTCGCATCAGTCGCATTCATGTCTGTATCGTCATTAATAGGGACGCGATCTTCATATTCAGGTTCAGAGCTTGATGTGAATGAAGATCTCCTTTTCGACTTAGGTTTGCCTTTAGAAAGTTGCATCACTTTAGTAGGTGCCTTTCTTTGTACGTGCAGAAATAGAAAACTTTTTAATCTTTTCCTTTTCCTAAATGTGCTTCTTCTATCGCATTCTGTAACCTGTATATTAGATATGCTGTTATTCTAATCTATCTTTACAAAATCTTGAACTTTGCTCATACCAAATCTTAAGAGTTTTTTTTCCATAAAATTAAGTGCGATATTTGTAAGAAAGGAGATACTAAAAATAACTAACGGAATTTAACGGTTATCTCGAAATACAAATATTTGTTCAAATAAACATCCAATTAAAAAATTTAACATTAGAAGAAAAATGAAAAAAATTGATTTATAGATAGATTGTTGTTCCATGTAAAAAAGTATGTTATCCTACTTACTTACCAATATTTCAACCTATAATCAGAAAACTCCATTCATCGTTGATTTGACGCGTACGAACAAAATTGTTATGATATTATTTTACCAGAATTACATTAGCTGATTATAATAACTTAGAGTATCAGTTTCCTTATTAATAGAGAATCTGGTCAATTTCTCAATTAACCTTTAAATGCATATAACTTGAGGCATAGAGTTTTTATATTTCTCGCATTTAATTCTAAGATGGTTCCTTCCAAATGTTCTATTTATATTAAATATTAAATAGCGAATTTACCCCAATTTGACGCCAATTATATGTTAGAAATGAGGTCACATACGCTGTAAACTTAACACTTGGACCATGAGCTAACTTATGAGAGTTAACTCGGTAACTCCCGTCGATCAATTAGTTTAACTGGTATATAATATACAATGCAGAGTTATTTATCCATTTTATTATATAACGAACCACTCACAAACAGATAATCCACGAATAAGATAGTGTCGCTTTTTACTTTAAGTCAGCCCAGGATAGATACAATGTATAAACTCAGTAACGAAACACAAACTAGGATATTTTCTCTTTCTTGTTTATGATTTGCGATTCGTTAAAAATGTCGCTTTTCTTTGTTTGATATTTTTATCTTTATCTTATCTCATTAGTTTTTAGAAGTGCATGCTTGAACATTCGCCTCCCTCAGTGGTCTCCATCTCTCTGTTTACTGTACTGCCCTAAATCTCATTAACCCTACCGATCTGTTAATATCGTCTATCTTTCTGGTGCGTATCCGCCTCCTGGATCTACTTCCGAGAAACAGTCTCAATTTCAAAATAATATGTGGCTATCTTCCGTCTTCGTCGCGTGCAATATGTCCAACATAGTCTCATTTCAATTCGACCATATCTTCAGTCACATCTTTAGGTTTTGTGAGTTCTCGGATCCAATTATTTCTCTTTCGATCTCTTATAGATATTCCCAACATCTGCCGTTTCAGTGTTCTTTGCGTATATTGATAGATTTTTTGTTACGGTCTATATCTAAGATCTATATGTAAGAATTGGAAGAACACATTGATTGACGAGACTTGACCGTATGTTCATTGGTATATATTTATTTCTGAACGTAGTTCCGAGTTTGCGAAACACACTCCAAGCCAGTCTTCTTCGTCTATTTATTACGATTATTTGGATTTTCTTGCCCAATGTCACTATGTATTCAGGTACACATTTGCCTTCATATTTCCTCATGTTTCGATTTTTATTTTCACTGTGGTATTTGAGTTATACATGACTTTTATCTTGGATATATTTATATTGAGAATAATTTTCGAGAATTTGCTGTCTAGCTCCGTCATTTGTTTAAGATCTTCCGTATTTTCAACTATTAAGACAATATTGTCAGCATATCAGATATTTTCCATTTATTAAAATCCCTTTATCGCGCTAGACCAGATTTCTAAAAATATCTGCTAAAACCAATGTAAATAGTTTGAAAGTTATCTCTACTATTGAAACACTATATACAAACTGGCTACAGTAAAGGATCAGCACTGTGCTGATGAAATCATACTAAGAGCATGTACTTAAAGTAAATCTATGAATTGTATATTCGAACATATTAGAATAAATTCATAATTCTTTTAAAAAAATAATAAAATCATGCCACAGTGAGTTCTAGGACATACATAAAAACGAAAAAGCCGATAAGCTATCTAGTCAACTCAATATATTAACACCAAACCGGCTCTTCAGATGCCGAAGTGCACGGCACCAGAATGTGTTAAACAATGGATCAAAAAGTAATAGCAGCTATATTAATTGGTCATATGGTCGTTAAATTTAACCTAAACAACAATAATATTTACGACGGAGGCCTTAATTGCGGTAAAGTACACATTATATATTATTGTGGGTCATTAGATCGAAAAAGATGGCAAACTTTCGGGACATCAAACTTAGAATCGAATGAGATTGATTAAATGTATATATATATATATATATATATATATATATATATATATATATATATATATATATATATATATATATATATATATATATATATCTTCGCTAACTCGTACATATTAGCACAGGAAGCCAAGTTGGGTATATCTAGGGTGAGCACTATATAATGGCCCACTCTGGCCATAGCGCATCCCGATTAGAATGGACCTACGGAAAAAATAAAGGAATTAATTTATTAAACAAAGTTATATAGGTATTTTTTATATTCTAGGGTTGGTAAGGTAGAAGCAGTTTTTGTGTTATCCGATTTTTTTCATAATTATTAAGGTGGCACCTACTTCAAATATTTCTATTACAAATAAAAATTTTGTTGTTCTTTAGCTCTTTTTTAAAAGAGCTTAGTTTTTTTTATTTTTATCAAAGTAAATTTTAAAAACTCACCCGCTCATTCCCTAACGTGGTCTAACTTTAAAACCGGCCTAAATTGACAGTAAGGGAATTAAATAGACAAGTGCAATAATAAGTCAAGCAAGTTTTTAACCTTAACAGTACAAGGCTAAGAAAATAATTTTCTTCTATTATTAAACTGGCAAAAATGGAAATCTTTTTTATATTCGCGAAACAACTATTTCTGTTACCGATTTCAAGGCGCGACCTCTAGATTTTTATTATTAATATTCCTATATAAACATTTATTTTTTTACATATGTAATACAACTTATAACAATATCATAAGCAAATCAAAACTAGCCGACAAGAACATCTAACCTTCACAGCAACTAGATCGCGTTTAAGTCTCAAACCTTCTTTGTGAATCTGGCTGTAATTTAAAACATAATTTAGTAATGCTAAATCCAATAAAGACAAGAATAACTTGTAAATTCTGCGGTTACTAAATATTTGACTGGTGTATTTTTTAAACTTTAAGGAATGATCCACAAAAGATCTAGATTATGAAACAAAGAATAATAAACGACTATGATTTGTAAACAAAATCTTATATTACACAATATTATGGCAAGCACAGTGATGTTAATGATAATATTATAATACTACGGCAGAGTATAACTTATCGATACTTTTATTTATCACAAAATATAAGAAAAAACTAAGAAATATTATTAACCTAAATATATACTATTACTGATCTGATTTCTAAATTCGTTCTGTATTTAAAGAGATATTTATCATTTACGGTCATTTTCTGAAAAGCTACTCTAATTTTAAGTAATTCAATTAAATATTTTTCATCCATTTTTTTAGTTAAATTAAGCAGATAATGGATAAACTATTATATGCTGAAATTCCTAACCTGAAAATACTAGAAAAGCAGATTCCATTGGCCACCCTGCTGATTTATCATTAATAAACTTGTTCAACTAAAAACTTATTCATCTCCTTATTAAACCTGGTTAATTAATTCTGTTAACCAAGTAATGTTGGTGAATATATACATAACAAAGCGCTGTTAAAAAAATTTGCCACCAAGAAGTAATTTTAGATAAAATTAAGTGAAGATTTTTATGAAGTTTAGTGTGAAATGTGAACTCATTGGTCTAAAATCACTATTCCGAGATGAGAGATTGTTAAATGTGTACTTATTTTCAATAGTTAAGCCCATTTGTTATGCATATATTTAATTTTCCAGCTCAGTAATATTTAAAAGAGAATTTTAACAATTCTTGTTTGAACTCTAAAGGTGGACTTTGAAACAATATTATTTTGAAAATTTACTTGGGACTGATTGTATTAGGATGAACTAACTACCCAAATGTTGGCACTCGACCATCGATGGACACCTTTCCTCTTTATTCAGATTTTAAAAATAAACCTACTTAAGAGCGAAAGATGTAATTGATGTAAGATTCTGGTTTATCGCAGACAAAATATTGTAACATCGTTCTTTTAATAATGGAGGAAATGAACCCATAAGTGTGTGACAATGTTCCTCACATGTTATGATTTTTAATATTTTCTTAAGAAATGGGCTGCTAACAGTTGTCCGATTAGGCAGATTTTTTTAATATAAGCGTATTGTGTTCAATATTGAATATATTTATCTTTGTATTTTGAGGAAACAAAGACAAGAATTTTTTGATTTTTAAGATATTTTTGGAAAGCATAAATGGAAAGAAAGATGGTCTAATTTTTGTAGAAACACATCGACAAGATATTCACTCATATGTGATGATATACCAGATAAATACTGGTATAAAGATATAACAATCTCAAGACGCTACATAACAACTATCATTCGTATGAAATTTGGCCATGCCTGTTATCCTGCTCATTTACATAAAATTAATGTCCTATTGACAGAAAACTGTGATGTCTATTTTATTAGATGTGATCTGGATCATATAATTCTACAGTGTAGAAAATACCAGAATGAAATAAATACACTGTTTGAAATTTTCTTAAACAATTGTAAAGTTGAGAGTCCCTTTAATGTCCTTAGTCTTCTAGCGTTAAAAAGAATAGAAGTATATAATGCAATTATGCTTTACCTACATAAAATAAATTTAAAACTATGATCTCACATTCCTAATTTTATCTTTCAGTGTACATCCTTTTCTTTCTAGTTCGTCTAATCAAAAGACGCCCTGATAGACCCCAGCGGCGTGAAGTGTGTGTCCCTGTTAAACACCTATGTTATATCTTTTTTCAATATCTCAAAATAATATCAATATGTTTTTGAATTAAATAACACTTCGTGGTTGGCTGCATGGCTGATCAGCCAATGCCAATAATAAAAAAAAATGATATTTTTGACTAATATCTGGACCACAAAATAAAAGGTATCATCTAATTATTAGCAGAGGATATAGCTACTCCATTTTAAAGATAGTCTGCCTGGGGATCCGTGGTATAAACTATTTATTAAAAGATAGAAGTAACATCAGTCTCTGCCAATGTTTAAGAAAAAGAAAAAAGATGGTTTACAAAAATTTTCTACGTAAAAAAGGATATTTTGCCATCGGAATCTACAAGAGTATCTAATGCAGATGAAACATGTTTTTACTTTTATTACAAACTTGAAAAAATATTAGCTCCTAATGGAACCAAAATTACCTTGGTGATTCCTAAGGAAACTAAACGGTTTTATTTATTTTCCGGCACTTGGGAAAATAACACTACCGTTTATTATGTAACTCGATGAGAAGTTTCCAAAAATATTTGTCAAAAATATACTTGAGAATTGGGGTATAGGACTAAGTGAAAAAAGCCGGGTGAATGCTGGCCTTTTCTTAAATATGTAACGATAATTTTCCATCCACATTTAGTAGCAAGATATATCCAGTTCCCAATAATACTTTTTCTGGATAACCAACCAACCAAGTAATCCAACGATGAATTGAATTGTCTATTACTTTGATATGCTTATACCCCAATCCAACAAGAATATTACGGCCTGCTGAAGTGTTCTGTTTTCATCCATTAAAATTACTTTGGCAAAAAGCTACAATTCAATGGCGAAAAAAGTCCATATTGTAAACCACGGAAAGAATATTTTGCTTTAACATTACAAGTGATAGTATTAGAGAAAAGATGTTTCTTAAATATGACCAGAGTTCAAAACTACAAAATTATTTACTTTACATAAAAATAATGAAAAGGCAAGGAAAACGACAATCTGTAAGAATACTTTATGAACTAACATCGACACAGTATAAAAAAAAATATGGAAGAAAAAGAAAAAATTTAAGGAAGACAAAGAAAACAAAAGAGTAGAAAATAAACAAAAGAAACTGAAATTAATAACAAGCAAAAGTTAGATCAAATTAGAAAAATGAAAACAATTATTTAGCTAAAATCTGTTTCCGAAATTGATACTTTTAAGCCTGATATATTTTTATCTCTTTCAGAGAACTCAAACAATTTTAAAAATAACAAGAAATTCCATGTAAAGAAATTGTTCCAAGATACTCCAGAGAACGAAATTACAAATACCCCTGGCTATCTTGCAAGTATAACCGACCTTATATTAAAAGCATGTTTCAACAAGCTCTAGGGAAACAGGATGAAGGAATTCCACAAAATAACATTTTATTTCAAAGGGGATTGTATTATTTTTGCACGCTTAATATTTACTTAATCAATAGAGGAATAAAATGTCAAAAATATAATACAACATATCATGTTAACTGTTTAAAAATATATGTTCTATATAAGGAATATTTTGTTTGTACATCTTGTTTGAAGTGCGGTTTACTCAAACAGTATCCCCTAATTCACTAACATGGTCTAACTTTAAAACCATTCTAAGTTGACAGTAGAGTGATTATATTGACGAGTCAAACAAACTTTTATCTTAGGAATACAAGAATGGAAAATCATTGCTATGTACTACCAAATCGTCAAAAATTGAAACGTTAGGCTATTTTCAGGAGACTATTATTTCCCTTACTGTTTCAAAGTCTTTATTTGTAGGTTTTTGTCTTTAATTTTCATATACAAACATTATGTCTTAACATATTGAATACTAATTTTAGCAATATCATAAGCAAAGCTAGGCAGACCAATTAGAAAATCTAACTTCCATAGCAACTAGATCAGGTCCAGTCTTAAACCTTCTTATTGAATCTGGATCTAAATCATAAAAAACCTTTTATTATTTACCAGCTAAGACTTGTACTGCTTTACTATGTTTTAAGATTTACTAACCCATATTAGTGCTAATAAATGGGTGACAATCAATGGTCAATTGCCAGTTGTTGGGGTCAAATAACTGCCAATCAATAGAAACAGTATAAAATCGCAGCTTTCTGTGATTTTATTTTTAAAATCTAATTTTAAAATGAATATAATACCAAAATCACTTCTTTTCAATTGACTGGCATAAAAGGCGTCCTTTTTTCCACTCTATATAAAAATTTAAGAGCCAGTTCAACAAAATGTACCAATAATTAGATGGTTTAACCTACTACTTTTTTAAACTTCTCTAATAATCACTTCATTTCGTCAGTCTCTCAAACTTTTGATGAGTAAATTGTTATTAGTTTGTGTGCATAAAAATGGAAATAATTTATCTGAGTTTAGAAACTTTAATAAAATTTACAAATAAATTCTAAAACTAGAGAAGTGAACAAAATACTGAAGAAGCAAAATTTTAAAAGATAGCCGTTCCCTCAAACTTAAGACCCCATTTAATAATTTTTTTTATAAAAAATTAACCAATGAACCAAGGATTACAAAAAAAATATTATCTAAATATACAACTTTTTAATTTTAAATATTAGATTTAGTATTCAATTAAAAATTATTTTACAATAGTTTAATAAAGCTTATATGTTTATCTTAATGTATTAGTAAAACTAGTGAGAAAAAAGGTTAGTTATACCTAATATTTATATAATACCCTATAAATCTTATCACCTACATACATGTTATAGTACTAAATTACATAAAAAATATCACAGTACAATTTTTCCCTATTTTTTCAAGCTTAAATATAAAGTATATGCTTATGATGTAAAACAAAATAATATTCTAATAAATCTAAGAACCAAATGCAAGCATACAATTACCAAATGTTGACTATAATGGTGATTAACATTATTTGGTGTTAAATAATACATGGTTTGTCTTTCACTTAGAGTATTTAAAATTTTGGCACCAATCCATTCATTGAACCAGCATGTACTTGAATTTCGACAATTTTTCATATTTATACCGAGTTCCACAATTTTTATTCTGGTTATTATTTTGTGTTCTTTAATGCAATTAACACAATAGGATTTTGAGAAAACGATTCTTATTATATTGAGAAGAATCTTATAAATAATGTTCCAGTTTTCTTTCAGTGAGATGGGTGTTTTCTTGATTTCTAAATTAGATTACGCTGTGACAGTTACGTCTAATCTTCATTTTTCATGTAATAACACAAGAACCGTTACCTCCGCCCCCGGAACAGTTACCTGTTCTGTGGCTATGTAAACTTTATTAAAACGGGCTTTTCGCGCCAACTGTTAGTTGTCAATTTTCATATATATATATATATATATATATATATATATATATATATATATATATATATATATATATGGAATATACACTGGTGCCAACATCTCAGCTGGCATATTGAAGTGATGGTCGGTTTAAATCGTTCGACCACGTTGTCCGATTTCTATACTCCATCTTTTTCTATCTTGCCACTGCTTATCTTGAAGGTTACGGGCACTAGGTCTTCCTCTTTTTGCCTTCTTTTACGGTACTCTGGACACCAAATCATGGTTTGTTTGGACAGTTGTGAATCAACAATTCGTTGTATATGACCGTACCAGATTAATTGTTTTCTTGCTATATCTTTCATGATCGTATCTTCTATTCCCTTTTGTAACAATGTCTCCTCGTTTCTTATTCTCTGTATCCGTGATATTTTTTGCTGACCTCCTCAAAGCATCTATTTCTACAGCTTCTACTCGTTTTTTATTTATCTCTGTAAGTCTCCAAGTGAGCTAAGTAAATTAAACAACTTTTTATCATTTTGTTGTAAATGTTATATTTTCGTTTTTTGTTAATATTTTTGCTCCACAATATCTCATTTAGGCAGCTTATCACTCTTTTAGGATAGTTCTTGAACAAATTTCTTTATCGTCTGTACCCGTTCTATCAAAGATGACTCCTATATATTTTTAATCGTCGAATCCTTCTACTTCTGTATTATCGTTAATTTGACAGTTATTCTTATTGTCTTCTATGCCTAAGTATTTGACTTTCTCATTGTTTAGTGACAGATCCCATTCCTCATACGTTTCTTCTAGTTTTCTTGTCATGTATTTAAGATCTTTGTCGCTAGTACTCCTTGATCATCGACAAATTGTCGGGTATATATAGTTGCGTCGGTTAGCTGTATTCTTATTTTATGACATTTCTGCTTCCATTTTGATAAAGCTTTCTTCATATATATCTTGGATAATGTGGGTGAGATGGAGTATCTTTGTTTTAAACCTTTTATGATTTTAAACGATAGCTGGTTTCTCATTTCGATTTTTGAAATAGAATCTGTATGTAGGTATTAACCAGCTCTGATAAGTGTATGTTTTATATTTGTTTTCGTCATCGTTTCCCACACTTTAGTTATAGGGATGGTATCTTAGGTCTTAGTTAAATCTGTAATAATATATAAGTATCTTGATTCGTAGCAGTTCTTTTTTCAATTATTTGTTTCAAACACAAAATGTTGTCATTACAGGATCTACCAGAAAGAAATCTGCCCTGTTTTTCTTCTTCTTCTTCTTAAGGTGCCTATCTTCTTATGATGTTGGCGACCACGTTAGCCCATCTTATCCTATTCACTGCAGTTCGGAATAGGTCAGTTGATGTTAGGCCAGTCCATTTTCTAAGATTGGCCAGCCAGGATATACGTCTACGTGCAGGGCCTCTCTTGCCCTCGATCTTGCCCTGTAGAATTAATCTTAGTAATCGATACTTATCATTACGCATAATGTGGCCGAAGTAAGCCAGTTTCCTGTTCTTTATAGTGGTGATAATTTCCCTGTCTTTTCCGAGCCTCTCGAGAATCGTGATGTTAGTTGTGTGGTGTGTGTATGACACTCGTAAGATGCGGCGATAGCACCACATTTCAAATGCCTCCAAGCGTTTGATGGCAGCTTCTGTAAGACTCCAGCTTTCTACCCCGTAGAGGAGAACGGTAAAGACGTAGCATCTGAGAATTCTTATGCGTATATTGATATTTAGAGAGAGGTTGCAAAGGACTCTTCTGTGGCGACCAAAAGCGCTTCTGGCTTTTTCAATACGGGTCCTTATTTCGTAGCTATGATCCCATGTATCACCGATATTGCATCCCAGGTAGGATATTTTCTCTACTCTTTCTAGTGTTGTATCGTTTACAGTAAATTGGGCGTTAGTGTCGATGTTCTTACTAATGATCATTATTTTGGTCTTTTTACAGTTTAGTTTTAATCCATATTCGCTGCATGCTTCCACAACATTATCTATTATTCTTTGGAGACCATTTGCGCTATCTGCCAACAGAACGGTGTCATCCGCGTATCTAATATTATTGATAGGTTTACCATTTACTGTAATGCCGTCTTCCGATTCATCCAAGGCTTCTCTAAAGAGATTTTCAGAATATATGTTAAACAATGTCGGTGACAGTATGCATCCCTGTCGAACTCCTTTTCCGACTTCAAAGACATCGGATAGTTCGTTTTCGAGACGTACTATTGCTTTTTGTTGTAAATATAGGTTTGAGATAAGTTTAATATCCTTACTGTCAATTCCCGATGTTCTTAGAATATCCTGTTTTTCTTACCTATTGTATTCTTTTCCAATAGGATCTCTGAATAGTTTTTCATAGAGTCAACTCATTGAGCTAGTTACCGTTATACCTTTGTAAGTCTGGCAATTTTCCTGGCCTCCTTTTTGTGGATTAAGATAATGTGGCCTTCTTTCCATTGTGTTGGGGTTCTTGTCATTGACATATTTGTTAAGTATGCAATATAAGCTTGTTGAAAAGCTTTGTTGTTCTACTTTTTAATAATTTTGTATAGATGAACTCAAGTCCACATGATTTTCCATTTTTAATTTTTTCGTAGCTTTAACGGTATCATTGCTACCTATTTCACTGTGTTCTCCTTGTATGTTAATTACAGCTGTTTCTTCCATATATTGAACCCTCTTCTCAGCTAGCAATTCCTGATAATGCATAATGCATTGGTTTTCAGATACTATTTCGATAGATGCTGTTTCCTGTCTTGTTTTTTATGGTTTCTATGAATTTCTAAGCTTCGGAACATTTTTTCCGCCAATATATGTGTCTATTTCTTTATATTTATTATCCCATATTTCATTTTTTCTAAAGTTGGCAATTTTCCTTACTTCTCTTCTGATTTCCTCATATGCCTTTATTTACACTTTGATTTTTGATACTTAACCATTTCATCTCCTGTTTCTTTATTTTTCCTAGATCTTCAATCTTTTTCATCCAGCAAGACTTGTTGCTTGTTTTTTTTTCTTGGTGTCCTAATGCTTCCCTTGCTGCTCTGTATATACTTTCAATAATATTTTGGCATATCTATCTAATCTCCGTTGATATAAGTATCTAATGCTTTCTCCGTCTTGGCTATTTGAATCAATGTTAATTTCTTCTGGTCTGTTGCTGTTGTAACTTGGTAAATATATCCTTGATATTAATAAACAGTGATTGAATCCACCAGTAGTACCTTTCTATACTCTTACATCTTGAATTCGAAGTTTTATGTTCTGTCTTATGATTATATGATTTCTGTTATCTTGTGCGTTGTTCTCAAGTAAATTTGCAGTTTATTTTGTGTTGGAAGAATTCGTTGTTTATTTAAAAATCGTTATTTGTACAGAGGTCATTTAATCATTCTCCGTTATCATTTGTCACTGTTTTGTGACCTGTTCTACTATTTAGGTCTCCTAATATAATTAGTTCTCTAGTACTTCCCACTTCATGTGCTAGTTCAATAAGTTTTTCAAAGAAAATGTCTTTTATTGATACAGGTTCATTTTCTATTGAGTATATACGCTAAGAAATGTTGATCTCCTACCCTTTATTGTCACATAAACTTTGTTATATTTTTATTAATTGGCTCCCAGTTTGTGATATATTTCTTAAATTTTTTGTGTATTAATATTGCAGCTCCTCTCTTTGCACGAATATCCTTGGAAACTCCACTAAATAGATTCACATGCTTTCTCAATATCTCCCATCCATATCCCTTTTTCTTTGCTTCAGTTATGACTGCTATATATATATATATATATATATATATATATATATATATATATATATATATATATATCCTAAAATTTTCCAACCCGTTTAAATTCTCATCCACTTTATTTTTACTGCCCTGTACATTCATGTTCCATAATTCATATACCTTTTCCTTGCTTTATGTTTTTTACCAGTTTATCCGTCCGGTGCTCCGAGGCGAAGTATAGAATTTTTAGCAATCAAAGATTTTTCCAGATGTTAGATAGCTAACCTATCACTCTAATTTTCAATCTGGAGAGCCAGATTATTTTTTTGCACAGGTTTTCTTCCTCTAGCCCTTAATGATCAAACACCTAAATTCAATGCAGCATCTTCGCCTGTACCGTAGGAAGGGGCCCTTACCGTATACTCTCATCCGGGCCAAATGCACCTAGGTTTTTTTACGAGATTGTTTCTCCTTCCCTTCTTTCTTTCACATCTCTGGAATGAAGCTTGGAATTGGTATAGCGAATTGGACAAATATAATATAGAAAAGCGTTAATGGTATAGAATTCATAAATGTGATTGAAAGATGAAACAGATTCTGAAATACTTGTATCGTTTAAAAATGAGTATACTAACTTGATTTTAAACTTAAAAAAATAAGTTTGCTCATTTTTTGTAAGTTACACTCATTATCTGTATAACTGACATTAAAAGCATTTTATTAAACCAAGTGCAAAATAGTAGAGGTTAATTCAAGTCCATTATCTAATGTTTTCATTTGTTAGTCAATCTATTGGTAAATTTTTATAGATAGCTACGTCGATTGTATCTTTGCATGTGGTCTGTTTATATTACTAATAGGGTTATTTTGTAACTCTAATAACCATTATAACGACATATTTACTTTTAGGACATAGTCATTATTATAGTGATATATATATATATATATATATATATATATATATATATATATATATATATATATATATATATATATATATATAAATACAGGGTTCGAAAATTTAGGAAAAACAATTTTAATATTTATGTTTGAAAACCACATTAATTTAAGCTATACTTATTTTTGAAAAACAATGAGCTAGCTGGATTTCAAAGCAGTGATAACTTAGGCAATGACTAAGCTAATCTTTAAAATGACAAATAAAAACTTAATACAACTCTTGGTAATTATTATTACTTAAATTATAAATAAACTGAACACAGGCATATTCTAAATATTTTGTTGTAACCACAACCAGATTTTGTATTGAAATTTACAAAATATAAAATATATATTATAAATAAATTCCGATAGGATCTGAAATTCATGTGGAATAATTATGCGCGCTTAATGATTAAATGTTCTGATAATCTTCCAGAAATTAACGACAAGTAAAATTTTTATTATACAAAAACTTAAATCAGTTCAAATAACAAAACATATTAGAAAAATATTTATTGAATTTTTTGCTATATTCATAGCACCAATTTTTGCGAAGTACATGTTTTTTTAATTAGAAATACAATTGCCACTTAAAATGTTAATAAGTTATGATTTGTAATCAATAAAACACAATGTTATCTTTGTGATTAATCACTACTAGATCGAAAATTCATTCCAGAGCCAAATTGTTTACTTAGATTTTCATTTTTTTTAAGAAATTGAGCTTTTACAAGTAAAGCAGCCTAAGATATTAACCTTGCATAATAAATAGCTACAATTTCTAAAAATAATTTTTTCAAAATGTTATACTAGTTTCATGAAGCATGTCAAAAATAAATTTTTCAAATATCAAATTGCCTGCAACATAGAAAAATTATCTCAACAACAAAAGGTTAATATAAAAAAATAATTTACACAACTAGCAGTTAATACATGGCATGCCTATAACCTCCCGCATGCGGAACGAATAGCCCATTCATTCATGAACCGAGAATTCGATTCCTTATCCTTGTTTATCTTATTTAATTTCAATGAATTTATTGCATTCTAGTCGCTGGGATTCCACCAAATATTTATAAATAGGAGTGACAAGCTGAAGAGCGCAAAAATATTTTGGTGATGAAAAAGAAAAGTTGTGCTGCTATATTTGAAATCTGAGCAGAAAAGAGAGTGAAGTTCATAATTAAATACGACAAATAGGGCTACTAACAGAAATAAAGTAAATATTTAATTATAGCATCAACACAATATATTTACTGATAATAATAAAAATTAATTTAGGACGTTAAAATATAAGATTTGTAAAGTGGGGTAACCAACTTCAGTTTGCACGTGGAGTGCCGAATGTTCAGGACCGGCTCTGCTTACAGTACTATTACAGCCTTGATTAGAAATATATTGATACGAATGTGCATACATATATGTATGTATAAAATGGTTTTATTTTAAGTTTAGGGCCATGTATTTTTTACCGTAAAATTGATAATAAAAAAGGGTTCCATATACAGCCTAATTACGAAAACATACTGAGTACTAAATACTTTCAATACACAAGTTTTATACCAAAAATGTATTCTGTCAACAGCTGAGAAAATTATTTACTTTTACAGAGAGATTTCGACAGGATAAAAGGACCGGATGTGTAGTATTATGGTAGAATAATTGGAATCGAAAAATTTTACTCTCTGGGATAGTACGCAACGGTCTATCGACCGGAGATTTATACAATTCTTCAATGTGGCCATATCTATGAGAAGCACTGTTGTGAATACACGCTTATTTTACGACAAAATATTAAATTTCAGATTTAATATTGCCCCAAAACTCTCCAAAGAAAATAAATTAAGTAATGTGGTATACAGTGCTAAAACTCCAATTATTCTGCCGAAACGGGGAAACCCAGAGAATAAACGGCGCGGTGGCGGTGCTTCCCCGATTTGAGAGCGCGACGTCACCACTGCTATAAAAGCGGAAAGACAGCGGTGTAATTAAGGACATTATGGGTTGCTCTTTTAGAGTCAGCTTGTCCTTTTTCCGATTGAGTTTAGCTCTCGGGGGTTGTCTTTGACAATATAATATACTACAGACAATAAAGATGGTGCACGTATCTTAATTCCTGAAATTGAGACCGTCGATAAAAAGACGAGGTCAGCGGCGTGTACGAGTTACTGAACCGATGCGTCCTGACTTTTAAATATAATTACCAGAACGTGACAAAGTGGAAATAACCTGATATTGACATTGCGAATAATAGTCAACTTCGTGTTGGCTATAAAGTTATGAATTCCGATCTTGACAAATAAATTCCGCACATGACAGTGGAGAGTAAAACAATCACGAACTTAATTTGCGAAAAACAGTACAAAAAAAAGTGAACAAAAAGTTGACTAAGTGTCAAGGACTAGTGTTACTTGATAACCTCTTCCTAATTTTCTTAGAAGTGTTCCTTTGATAAAATAAAGTTTAATTGATCTTTGTAAACTCTTAGCTCCATTCATTCCCCTTCTATCCTGGTGAGCGAGAAGAAAAGTGAGGCGGCTATAGTATTCTTTCTAATGGGGAGGTTTGGCGAGACTTCACCAACAACCCCTGATTTGTGTTAAATTAGTCCCGACGGACACGAACTTCCACGTTTCTGGAAGGATAAAATGAATCTAATAAACCCGGTAAATAGGTCCATATTCTCGAGAATGGGTACAAAAATACCGAATAATGGCGAGGTGCAGTAACGTTTCGTTAGAATCGAAAAATAATTAAAATTGCGAAAGGTAGTTGAAAGAGACCATTGAAAAAAATTAACAAAAATTGGGTAAATTCAAGATTAAATTAAAAAAAAACACTCATCATCCGTGAATACGACAGGACATAAACAGAAATAGGACTATTAATATAAGCTCCAGAAGTAGCGGTGCAATATTGGCTCTGAGGTTCAATGTAATAGCTTCGCAACTGGTGTTTAAGTGCAGAAAGGCACTGGAAAATCTAACAAAGAATGATTGTACACTCAGACTTGGTAAGAGAGATCTGCAACTGTTACTGGAAGGCAAATTTATTGAATATAAGTGGACCTTATGCACGACTTACTAGGGTATTCTTTCCTGAAGAGGAAAAAACTGCGGGTAGTGGTGGGTTTGCTGCCGGGACATTGTCACCTGCGAGTCCATCTCTATAGGATAGGACTCTCAGATGATCCGGTGTGCAGACGATGCCTGGATGTAATGAGAAATTTCTTTGCCATTTCTTTCTATTATGGAAAATCATTCAAAACTTACTCTATAAGCACATTCGGCAACGGTCGGGTATATCCGAACAAGCAATCGTGCTATAAAAATAGGAACAGTCTTTGGCTTGTTGCTGTTCTTCTATCTCTCTCAAAGCAATTTAAATGCTGCATAAGTTTGCCTCATTTTTTTTCCTGATTTACGGTGTTTGAATTTGTGGTTATGTTGAATGTGAGATATATTTGTTTCTAAGAATGAAATGAAGTACATAAATGTGTTTTTATATTTTATTTAGTCAAAAGTATAAATTTGCACGTTATATAAGAAAAAAATATCAAAATATCAATAATTATTTTTATATATATTTATTTCTTAACGTTAAGAATCAGAACAATAATAAATTATTAAAGCTGAATTAAGAAAAAATAAATAAATATATACATATTATATATCCAATTGAAAAGGTCTTTAATTCCGTTTTACTGAGCTGCACAAATTTCTGACAGGGTTCAGCTAAATGTCTGTTGACTAACTGACTCCGTAGCACTACAACCCAGGGTGAGTCTTGGCTGCCTCGACTATCTGCCTCCACTTGGAACGGTCTTGTGCCAGCTCCCTCCATTCTTGCTGGTCAACATCAAGGATAGCTAGATCCTTGTGGATGTTATCTCTCCATCTAAGCCTAGGTTTTCCCAGTGGTCTTTTTCCTTGTGGTGCTTCCTCCCATACCCGTTTTATTAGTCGATCGTTTTGACTCCTTTGTATATGACCTGCCCATCGTAGTCTTCTGGACTTTATTTCTTGAATGATGTCAGGGCCTTGATATATATGCGCAAGCTCTATGTTGCTTCTCATTCTGTGACGGCCTGTTTCAAGGTCTCGGTATGGGCCATATGTCTGCTGAGCCCACAAAATATCCCTCTACTCTTCAATATTTTATACAAAATACATAAATATCGGATCCATATTTTCTAATAGGTAATTTATTAAAAAAAAAGTCTAGAGTTAAGTACTTTAAAATATAATATTGGAGATTTCACGATAAGAATGTTTGGTCAATTAACCTAAAAAATAACAAAGTAAATATGTTTAGTATTTTTTCTTTTAATTATAAAGTCCCTAGAAAAGATAAATGTCTTTAGAGATGGTAGTTTGTAGTTATTTCTATGCAAACTAGCCCGAAGTTTTAAGGAAAATATCCTAGAGAGTAGGTTCCGTTGATAGAAAGAAATTTTCTTTCTTCTTTATTTCTTTTCGGTTTCTATTTCTATCTTGTTACGGAGTTTGCGTGCAGATCGTCTTAGATAACGCATCCTTCAGAAATTTTATTCTTGGAAAATGGTCGCCCAAACCCGGTTAATATGTAAACCTGCTCGACGAGTTCCCAGATAAAGACGATATGAGCGCGGGACGGCACAATCCAAGATAGCTAAATTACCTCAGTCTCAACGGCCTTATAAATCAATAGATAAAAAAGACCTCTCGATCAATATATAAATTTTAAAATAAGTCATTATGTTTCATGAAAATGTATTTTTTTACTGATAATATGAATATGTAGTATCTGACATCACAAGGTATGCACTGTCTTTATCTTTCTGATATACATATCTGTTTAAAATTTTAACAAATAAACCTTTTCTAATATCACCAAGATTTTTATAGAAATATTTTTGTTATTTATTTATATATTTTCTGTACCCACGTTGGAGTGTTTTCAACAAAATGTAGATATAAGCATGCCTTCGTTTAAAAAATGTTAAAATAAAAATAATAATCATTGAAAAGTAGCGAGCTGGAAACTTAAATCAATATATTTTGCTATTGCCTCGATTGCAATATTTTTTTTAATATTTATTTAAAAAATTGCCTGTATTCCTAAAAATACCGTATATAACCAAAAAATATAATTAATTAATTTTTCATATTATCACTATTGTCACCGTTTTATACTCAAATTATTTCATTTCCAGGGTAGCATAATAGCTTCCAGATACAAGCCCAAATATGGCCATAATCATTATGATTATATCTTTTATTAATCTCCATTGAAATCGGCCCCAACCTTCATCCCAGTCCACAATAATTTCTATTAATGCCGGTACAAATAATCCTAGTGTTGAGAAGAAAATAGCTCCAACGAGATCTATAAGGGATCCTAGATGTTCGCCGCCAGCAGCTGCAATCCCTGAAAAACAAACGGAAAGACTTATTATAAAGCAGCTTTTAGTGTTTTTTTTCCTAGAACACTTTCCGAACCAGTTTAGATTAAATACAGAACTAATTCAGGATTGTTGTACAAGCGCATGTTCAATTGTTAACCGGTTCAGGATTTCTTTACTACGAACGATTTCGAAGCTAGAGATCAGAAAATTTGTTTATTGATAACAATTACATCATATCAAATGAATCAAATGATCGAAAAAGCAAACAAAATCCTAAATTAAATAAGAACAATCATGAATATAGCGCAGATAGTCGTGGAAGCTTAGTTAAACTGCACATATCTCCTGCTGAATCTATAAAATTTGTAGAACTAGTTGGAATCAATGTCGAATCGAATTTAGTTTATTCGTGAATTCGGGTCTGTAATTAAAAATTCTAAATGTTGGTATCAGTGGAAGTTATTTCTAATTCCTTTCCATAAGTAAATCATATATTACATGGAGAAAGTTAATTAATCCATAATCTATAGGATCACAATTGTGCTTATGTGTATTTCTTTTGTGTTAGCGATTGGATGCCTTAATATAAATATATTAATTTTACGTGAAATTCACTTATTTTAATCAACTAAACAAATGTTAAGATCATTGTTTCATATACAGGGGCATTAGTAAAAATGTGTTATGCAGCATTTATTAAAACTGATTATTCTTGATTTGGTTTTCGAAATTAAGGAAACACTAATTGCTTAAAAATCTTTCAAAGATATTGTAAAAGTTTGTAGAAAACATATAATTTACAAAAACAACGTTACGATTTATATGTATTTAATATCTGATATGATAGAGAAGGGCGGATCACAGGAAACCAAATCGACTACATTCTGATTGGACAAAGATATAAAAATGCAATTATGTAGGTAAAAACATACCCAAGTGCTGACATAGGATCAGACCATAATTTCCTAGTCGCCAAAATGAGATTTAAAATGAAACTCATTAAAAGAAGAACAGACACTGCAAAAAGTAACATTTCCAGGCTCAAGGATACAAACATAAAACAACTTTTTACGGAAGATATCAATAAAAGCTTAATGAATGTCAAGGAGGTGATTCTCCAAAACGAAGAACCAGAAAACAAATGGCTTTTAATGAAAACAGAAATAGAGAAAAGTCAAAGAGAAATACTAACTTTAACAAGATATAGAAAGCAGAAATGGATGATAGGGGAAATACTGGACCTAATAGATGAGAGACGACAATTCCAATTCAAAAACAGAGATACGCAAAAGTATAAAGAAATAAACAAGCAAATCAAATACAGGATTAGACTAGCGAAAAATAAATGGCTGCAAGAAGAATGTGAAGAAATAGAAGAGTATCAGAGAAAACATGAGAGTTTTAATATGCACAAAAAGATAAAAAAGATAACTCATAGTAACAGAAAGAGAGAACCGACACTGTTTACGAATGCAAAAGGCAAGCTAATCTTAGACATCCAAGAGAAACTTAAAAAATGGACAGAATACATCAAAAACCTGTTTAAAGACAATACAGTAGAGCAGATGGAGATTGAAGTAGAAGATAACGAGGCATTAACGATACTGAAAGATGAAATAAAAACAGCTATAAGAAACAACAAAAATGGAAAAAAACTAGGTCCAGATCAAATCCCAGTAGAAATCTTAAAATGCATGAATAATGATACCGTGGATATATTGTTGGATCTGTTCAACACAGTATATAAAACGGGGAATATACCCAGAGAATGGTTACTCTCCACCTTTTGCGCTATTCCAAAAAACAAAAACGCAAAAGACTGCAGCGAATATAGAACAATATCTTTGATAAGCCATGTACTCAAGGTGTTTTTAAAAGTAATACACGGACGCATTTATAAAGAACTTGAAAAGGGGATAGATGATAGTCAGTTTGGATTCAGAAATGATATAGGCACCAGAGACGCGTTGTTTGCACTTAATGTGCTTTCACAGAGGTGTATGGATATGAACACCGATATACACATTTGTTATGTTGACTTCGAAAAGGCTTTTGATAAAATTAGACATGAAAAACTAGTCGAGATTCTAAGAAGAAAAAACACAGACAACAAAGATTTAAGAATAATAACTAACCTATATTGGAATGAACGCGCACAAATAATAGTAGATAACGAAACAAGTCCGGAAATTGAAATAGGAAGAGGAGTGAGACAAGGATGCATTTTGTCACCCTTACTATTCAATGTGTACAGTGAATCGACTTTCGAAGAAGCACTGTTAACGAAAAGTAAGGGAATAATAATAAACGGAAGAGCTGTAAACAACATAAGATTTGCGGACGACACTGCTATCATAGCTAGCTCCGCTGAAGAACTCCAAGAACTAGTGAATAAAACAAATAACGTTTGCGAGCAACACGGATTAAAAATGGTCACCAAAAAGACTAAATATATGGTAATAACTAAAAAACAAAATATGCAAACAAACATAAACTTGGGAGGTTTGAATTTAGAAAAAGTGCAAAAATACAAATACTTGGGCACATGGATAACAGCAAATAATGAACAAACAACAGAAATAAGAACGAGAATAGAAATGGCAAGAAGTGCGTTTGTAAAACTGAAAACCATTCTGTGCAGCAAAGACATCACTCGAGAACTAAGAAAGAGAATTTGCAGTGCTGCAGTATAGGTTGGAAGGCTGGACACTAAAACAAGAACACATAAATAAACTGCAAGCGTTTGAAATGTGGTGTTACAGAAGGATGTTAAGAATATCTTGAACGGAGAGAAAAACAAACGTAGAAGTATTGCTAGCGATGGACAAAAACTATGAAATAATTAACAACAAAAAAATAAGTAAACTGCAATATCTTGGACATATAATGAGAGGCCAGCGATACGAGTTGCTTAGATTGATCATGTAGGGTAAAATAAAAGGAAGAAGAAATATCGGAAGAAGAAGAATTTCATGGTTGAGAAATTTGAGAGAGTGGTTCAATTGTAGCTTAGTAGAACTTTTTCGAGTACCGGCAAATAGAGTGAAAGTGACAATAATGATATCCAACCTCCGATAGGAGATGGCACCTGAAGAAGAAAGAATATCTGATATAGGTCACAGCGCTCTAGTAATGATTGCAGTATGAAAGTAATATTGGGGTAACTACTGAAATCTGTGATTCGTACTGTAACTGAGGAAAAAAAACGGTTAGAAAATTTCCAAACTTTTAGAATTTCATCTCTTTATGTTTTTCATTAAGTCCGTCATTTTTTCCTCTCAGTAGTATTTAGTACGCTAATGCTTCCACGAATCAGCCAAATATTCTCTTTACTGCTTATATTAATTTAACGGTATCATGCACAACGAATTTTTGCTTCCAAGGGTATTACCTGGAAAGTTCAGGTCATTTGCTTAAAACAGTTCGGAAGAAGTGCCCTGTACTGTTGAAAATTAACTCGACTGAAAACTGTATTGTGCCATTGATGATACAATTAAAAATTTTATGATTATACCGGACATACATACATACATTAACTTACCTGTCACGAATATTACCAATCCTGTTCTTAATAAAATTTGGCAGATGTTATGTCGATTTTCTGGAATCCTGTGTTTAATTCTATTCCATGTGATTTCGAGAGGAACGTAAAATTGTAGCATAAAAGTGAAAAAAACTGCAATTGATATACTCGCTTGCACAATTTGAGCTGGACTAAAAAAAAAAGTAATAATTCTACAATTGTTCAAATATATCTTGACAGAGTGGTCAATAGTGGTTTCAAATATGCTTTGATGAAACTAAACAAAAAATAAAATATATGCATAACTGTCAAGAAACGAGTAGTAATATACTTATATCCGTTTGTCAAAAAATTTCTGAGCGCAACGATACTTATTCGTATCTGGCAGTCCATGTAGCTGCATTTTTTATAAACATAATTATTAAGATGAAAAAAAAATAGCTCCATAAAATCATTTGTTTCTATTGATTATTTTTAATCTGTTATATTTTCCCCAGAATAAGAAATAAACAACGCTAGACATGTATGTTGTTGGTTTTTAAAAATATTCTAAAATTACCCAGTACAATGCCAAAATGCATTAAAAGAATTATAATGACTTCCAGTTATAATTACGACTGTTCAAAAAACACCTCGTTCAACAAATTATTATTACAAATATTTATTTGCAATACACAAATATTTTTAATCAATTCGTGTATTAACAAGATTTTATAGCACAGCCTCCAATATTCATTTCCCATGCAGTTTGGTGCGCTAAATTCAAATCTATCTGCAGAATTACTCCCGCACTTCAGAATCAAGGATATTAAAACCAAAAAGTGCGATAATGACCATTTTAGGACATTTTCAAAGACCATGCAAAGTCAGTTATGCAGTCATAAGTACAATCCTTCCTGTTTAATTTTCATTTTGAAACGTAAAGATACGATTTTTTTACAGATATATATATATATATATATATATATATATATATATATATATATATATATATATATATATATATATATATATATATATGGTAGATTAAGGTGTGTACTAAATAAAAAAGTGTTAGTCTTGCGAATAAAAAAGGCTATTATTAAAAATATATGTTAGTCAGAGAGCTGAATGATAATATAACTGTTCCATCATGTCAGAACTTCGAAAATTCTGATCTAAACGTGAGAAAGTTTGATACCAGAATTTGAGGTAATTTTATGCGTTGAATGTACGACTCTCTTTTTTTTTCATAATGACGTCATATTTTTAAGATATTCTGGCCTAAAATTACTATAATAGCCGTTTTATGGCATTTTCAAAGTCCCAAAGTATTTGCATTGCAATTTTCATATTTTATAATCTAGAAGTAGTTAAAGAGCAATTTAAAATAATTTCCACAATGAAAATAAAGTCTCCTTTTTCTCCTATGAGGATTAAGGTTACCTGTCTTCGATTTGGAGTTAATGAAACTTGCTTATTTAAATTATCACTAAGCACTAATTTCTGATTTTTATCTCCGTCTTAATCTCAATGGTCACGATCATTACTAGGTTAAGCTCTGTTTTTCAACAATTTATAGTCTGATTTTAGAAAGACAAGCATTCAAACCCTATAAACTTACATAGAATAGATTTTAACAGGTTAGAGCTGATTCAAAGTTCTGACGTGATGGAGCAGTTCTGCACCGTATAATGATTCAGAGAGGTGGATATGTGTCCATCACTCCCTATGCGGACAGATTACATGACGTCGTTTTTAAAACCCCCCTGGAGATATTTTTGCCAAGTAGGGAGTATTGGGAGGGAGAACAAAATCTTCCGAAAAATGTGTCCTGAGGGATCTCGACAAGATGAAAAAGCAGGAGCCGAAGTATTCATCAGGAGCATAGGAGTCAGAGAGTACGTCCCTCTCAGACAATGTGCGACAATTTTCACAGCAGAAAGGTTGTACAGTCAGACTCGTATGGGTTCCTGGTCACTCGGGCATACGCGGGAATGAAGAAGCAGACCGTCTGGCAAAGTTGGGTTCGGCGACTGAACCGTATGGACCCCAACCAATATTACCTGTCCCAATTGCTATTGGCAAATGGGAATTGAAATCATTGCTGGAAAGCAAATTTATTGAATCGTGGAGGGGAGCTCCTGGAATCAGGTATGCTAAGGAACATATAAATAGGCCTAGTGCACGGCGTACTAAGGAGCTTCTCTCCTTTGGAAGGAAAGAGCTGTGAATTGTGGTGGGATTGTTGACAGGACATTGTCACCTCAGGGGCCATCTTCATAGAATCGGTGTCGAAGACGACCCGACATGCAGATGGTGTTTGGAGGAGGATGAAACTGTTAACCATATCTTCAGAGACTGCCCAGCACTCAACGAACTGAGACAGAGATATTTCGGAGATACAATTTTGTTACTGGAAGAAGTTAGGCAAGTTCATCTAACGAGGCTGCTTGAATCCGCAAAGGCGAGCGGCCTCGAATAACCTGCAGATATGGTGGGATGTAAAGGGCCCAATGGAGGGCTGGGCATCGATGATCTAGTATCACCACCCCTTTTTAATTCATTCATTCATTCATGATTCAGACCACTGATTTATAATAACCAAGATTTTTTTGGTTTATTTCTATAAGGTGTGTCAACTGAATGTGAATCATTAGTTTTTCATTTAGAACAAATTAACATTACAATATCTTCGGTAAAAACTATCATATACCTACTTTCCAAAATACAAATTTTAGAGAAAGAGTAGCACTTTATGATTTTATGATTTATTTTGGATAGCCAATATACCTGCCAGCACCACTAGGCATAGTCTGGAACAGGAAAAAACTGTCGACTATGTCCTCAGAGAGTAACTAGCACTCAATCGATTGAGGCAGATATATTTCGGTGATTCAGTTTTGTTACCGGAAGCGTTTAGTCAAGTTCAACTAACCAGGCTGGTTGAATTCGCAAAGACGGTCGGCCTCGTATGACATGTAGCTATGGTGAAATGTAAAGGGTCCAACAAAGCCAAAGCATCGATAATCGAATATCACCACCTTTGTTTCATTCATACATTCATTCATTCATTCAATCTCTAAAGGGACTTTCTGCTATTCATTGAACCTTTCAAAAAAAATGCTTAACGTCGTGTACACTTTGTTTTATAAAATTATCGTAGTAATAATCAATCAGATCTATTATTTCAATGTAAATATCGTGAATGAACTTTACTAGTAATCGTTTTTACATACACGGACCAGGAATCTTCTATTATCTAAATAAAATTTCTATATTACAGTCAGAACAGTCGAGATCGATTGGATATCTGGAATAAATTGAAGGTAATAAAAAAATAAATAAATAAATAACCCATTTTTAACAAGACATTTATGCGATGTAATTATTTTCAGAAATAATTACTGAAAACTCTCTGCCTTTAGATTATCAGTCACGAAAATGTCTGGCTTGATAATAATGGTTTTTACATATAATACAACGATAAAACCCAGCGCCAGACATACGAATGTAGATGCCAAATATTGATTATCCTTGTTTTTGTAAGCCAATGAAAATTTCCATACAAATTTGATAAACGAACAAATCATTTTAGTTATATATACAGGATGTTTAGTAAGTTTCACCTAAATTCTCGGGAGCATACAAAAGAGGTCAAAATAACTTTACTTTGTCATAGAAAAAAATTCCTAAAATGCTCCTTAACTGAGATTCAGAGCCCTAAAGGAGTATCCGGCTTATGAACCGACTTGTATAATTTAATAAAATTTTAATATTCTATAGTGACCATAAAAAGTCATTAAACCATATAACATTAAATATTTTAGATCATCAGAGAAGTCAGGACCGCACTTGTAGCCACACTCGTTAGCCCAATTTTTGACCCTTCAAAAAAAGTACTTTTAATTTATTTCGATAAAATGGCGGTTTTCGAGATAAATCGGGTTTTATGTGAAAAACTCCAATGTTACTAATGATAAGCACAAACAGGTAAAAATAAAATACTGTGTGCTGATATACTTTAATTTATGGGAAAGGTCTCACTCTTCAATAGCAAGAAGATGTTATGCAGAAAGATTTCCAGCTCAGATATTGTCAAATCCAGAAACTTTTCAGAATAATGAAAACGTTTAAATGTTATTTTGGCAAATGTTCAATATGTATCCACGTATTTCAATACATTTTTCCCGCTGCACTGCAAATAATATTCCGGCATTGTTACGGACTTCGTTAAAATGCTGTGCTATTCTCGCTAGTAGTTCTTCTCTAGTATTTACTGGTGTTGAATACATTAGTTTCTTTAGATGTCCTCAGACGTAAAAGTCTAAGGGATTTAGGTCTAGGGACCTTAGTGGCCATAAAACAGATCCACCTCGATTTATCCATCGAGGGCCAAAAACGTTAGTTAAGTATTGTAACGTGGTAAAAATGAGGTCGAGTATCATCATGCATGTACCACATTTGCATTCTTCTATCAAAAGGTACGTCTTCCAACAAATTATTTAAATTTTAGTGCAAAAATTGTTAAAAAGTCCTATCCTGTACGTGCTCAACACACATTTAGCTTTTTTTATTGTGAGATCTTTATTGCCTTCTGGTCTACGAACAAATTATCTGAATATTCCTGTCACCAGCTTTCTAATTATATAAGTAAGAAACAAAAAATAAAATCCTACAAATTTACTAAATAAAGTAAGTAGAGTCATCACGTATACTTTTAATACATTATGCCCACTGATGGGTTTTTCAAGGACAAGTTTTAGTTAATTTTATTTGTATGCAAAGTAGATTTCATAACTGCACTAAAATGTACGGGCACATCAAGGTAAAAATTATTGCTTAATTTGTGGTACCCTATATACATACAGTTTCGCATATTAATAAGCATGTTTTACTTTACTCTTTAATTAAACCAAATATAGGTATTAAGATACAAATGAGTCGATAAAAAAACATTTATTATAAAGGGGAAGCTTATATCTATAAAGTCTCAGTTTGAGTACAAAGCAATTTGTCTACCAAGCACTGAATATGAGTATAGTTGCATTATTTTTCAAAGTAATCCCCACTTTTACATGCGTTTGAATCCAATCCAAAAAGCATATTTGCTAATCTTAAAGTGGTATTTCTAAAATATGTTTTTTGAGGGCCTCATCAGCCTCTTCTGCCATAGAAAGTCGTTGACCGAGAGGTTTGAGTAGTTTGTTCGTAGGTTACGAGAACAAAAAGAAATCATTGGGTACCAAATCAAGGCTCTATGGCGGATTACCCATCAATTCTACGTTTTTGGTGCTCAAAATGTCACTTGTTTAATCCAATATGTTAGGTCGCATTGTGATGATGGAGAATGATCCGTCCTCTCAAGTTTATTTTCCGTTCTACAATTTTTTAAATCACGATTCCGACATGTTTTTCCGAAAAAATCAGGCCGGTCATTATTTTTGAAGTTCTTCGTGCACGTATAAATTTTGTTAGTTTTAGCTCATCATGGAGACTCATAAGGCTGTTTACTTTCGGGCTCATGAGCATAAATGCAAGTTTTATGACCTGTCACGATCTAATAAATGTATTTTAAAGCACGGCGATCTTATTTTTTGAGCATTTCTTTGTAACAATCGACGCTTGCCGTTTCTTAAAGAATTGTCAAATTATGAGGGATCAACGCCCACATAGCTTCTTCATGTCCAATACGCTGATGGTACTTATCCCCAGGAATGCCTCAATCTTACAGCATATTATATGAAGATCTTGAATTATTAGTTTGCATTTTTGAACAACTTTCACGCGACTCGTCCATGAACGAACGACACGATTGAATTTGCCAAACTATAGGTATAGGTGCTTCATCGTCATATAAAAGATTAAGTTCAGCGAGATGCACAAGCGAAAACAAATTTCAGTTATTGCGATCGGTTTCGAATTTACACGGCGATTTTCGAATTTCGCAATTTTCTAAAATGTTTCATTAATCAGAGCAACTACGATAAAACTAATAAGGCGTTCTTAAGGTACTTTTTCCTGTAAAATCCGTTGACGTATACAGATTTTTAATTTTAGTTTTGATTACGGAGGAGTTTAAATTTTTTAAATGAAGCACCTCTTATTGTTTGACATATTTTTTTTGCATTTTACATTTTTTTTTAAGAATAAATTATATTGTCAATATAAATTGACAACAAACAAGCTAAAAACAGTTTTTATTAAATATGTAAAATTGTTAAAACAGGAAACGTCTATTAACGAAATTATATTGATATAATATAAAATCATTTAGTTTATTTTTTAAATCACAGTGTCTTAACCTATAGTATATAATACAATAAATATTCTATCTGATCTCGATTAAAAGCATTTCCACAGGTCACTGCTAAGAACACTTTTTAAGTTCGGTGAATATAACATATTGTATATTATGGTTTAAAACAGTAGGCTGTGACTACGGATAAATAAAAGAATCGCTTATTCGACTAAAACCTGTCAAGTTTGAGGTTATTAGCGTGTCAACTTGCAATTTACCTGTTTACAAACTTAAAATCGAAAATTTCAAGATTTTGAAAAGTGTAATATGGTAGAATGTTATATTGAGTGTAATAAACACTAGCAGAGATCATCTAATTTATATTTTGAACGGTATCCAGCAATTTTGAAGAGACTAGAGGAAAATTTAATCAATTTTGGATCCTTTAAAAAGCCACGGCCAAAGACGTATGAAAAACAAGGTAAATCAAATAAAATTATAAATGTAATTGCATGTGTTACAGCAACATCGAGCAGATGTATTGAAATAGATGTTCGGGTTTCTCATAAAAAAATCATTAAAAATTTTAAAGGAAAATAAGTTTAAATGTTATAAGGCAAAGTCTATAAAAATATCCAAAAAGATCTACTAAAATGACAAACTTTATAATAATATGTTAGATTGCTCCTAGGAACACCAGCGATCCTAGTTCCCGAAGTTCCATGTTTATACTAATATTTGTGCTAACGATTAACCACTGCTATTTCAAGTTTCTATAAATCGGTAATTCTATTTGCTTTTTGTTTTCAATTAAAATCACAGGCCTATGAAACAAAATATTTTTCGACAATCTGTGACGTAATTATCTTCATCATATTTTCAGAATTATAATAGTTTTCGATGCACTTGAAAAGGGTCATTTTTTCGACGCATTTTCAAAATTATAATAGTTTTTCATCGTACCTTTGGATGTGTAATTTTTTTTCGCTGAATTTTTGGAATCATAATAATTTTCTGTGCACTTTTAGAAACGTAATTAGTTTCTTGGAAACTTGAAAAATGTAATTTTTACACCGAAAATTTTATAAAATCCTACTATACGTCCAACATTTTGGGACGTGAAATTAATTTCACTCCATACTGGTTAGTTGTCATTGTTTTGTAGACACCATCGATATATGCATTTACCAAGTAATAGCTGATGATATTTAGAATGTCTATTTTTCATTGATGAACTTTGTATTATATTGACAGCATTACTCATTTGTCTATTTATATGTAATTTTATAAATATCTAACCGATTCCTGAATTCAATGAAAATTGCATAAAATGTGGTGCGGTAATTTCATGGTCACCAGGTGATTACTAGGTTATTTTGCATAGCTTGACCGTTTTATATTGTTTTACCGTGACCTAGATAAATAATCCGTATATCAAAAAATAATACAAAAGTAGCACAGTCATTTAAATCTTTACAATGGTAATTTTTCATCAGGTTATTCCACTCTTAAGGGGATTCATACGTTACAAAAAAATAAAAATAAGAATTAGATACTATACCATTTTCTGACATGTATAAATGACTGTTTTACATTACCATAGATTGTGCATCTTGTAAGTTTTTTCCTAGTACCACACACGAATAAAAAACGTGATTGATTTAGCTCCCAAAATCACTCTTGTTATTGCGAGTTGAGAAATTTGTATCCCTGGTTATGTCAAATTTCAATCATATTACCTTACTAGTCGAATTTTCTCTGAAACACTTCAGTGGGAACTTAGAAGCATGAATCAATCTGCGCCACTCTCTGTACAAAGAACTCGATAAAATGTGTTATATGTTCTAACAAAGAATGTTGTGTTTCTTACAGTGAAAAAAATTTAAAATTGGTTTCACAGATTACATCAAATGTAACAAAAATCTTTATTTGATTATTATACAAGTTGACTCATAAACCCCTAGCTGATTTTAACGACGTATAACTTTTGTCAAAAATGTTTAACAAAATTATATATCTAGGAGTTTAACCATGAGGAAGTTCACTATTGGCCAAAGAATTGAAGTTGTGAAACTTCATTTTGCAGGTCAATTGGCAATTATTTATTTATTATTTATTTAGCAATATCTCTCTAATAGGCCAAAGCCCAATTACAAGAAATCCGAATTCCTAAATTGTACATTGCCTTTTAAATAGAGTGATTTTATGATTATGAGTTGGAGACAACCTGTGTTTGGTAAAACTAATATGGTGACCAAACACAGAGGCCTGAAATTTGTTAATCTGTTCTCTAATTCCGACTGCTAATGATCTAATAGAGTTTTTCCTATGTATGTTGAAGGGCAATCTGGGCAAAAAAGCTGATAGACCCCACTTTTTTGGATATGAGATATATTGTTTTTTATTGAAGAAATGGGAACTGAGTTGACTGACACTCCTAAAGGAAATCTTCACGTTCTTGGTGTGATTTGTTACAGTCCGTGCTATTTTATTAGAGAGGTGACCTAAATACGAGAGTGAGAAAAACTTTCCGAACTGATTTTTACTGTAAGGAGTCGAGCTGTAAGTTTCTTTGAATTCCTTCTTGTTTTTAATTTCCTACATATATTCGTCTATGACTGTATGCCCATACCGATTGTTTACGGCAATTTTCTTAAGAATATTGTCCTCGACTAAAATGTGGTTATCGGACTTGCATTGTCTTTATTTTTGTTTGTTTTTACTACCTTTCGATTAAGTTGTATCTCTACTCGTTATCAAGTATAAACTCGATATAACGATTAGAGATACAACCGTCGAAACGTCGTAAAAACGAACAAAAATAAAGACAATGGAAGCCCGACAATCACCTTTTAGTCAATCTTCAATATTGTCTACAACCTTCAAACAAATATTGACCTCGTTGTTGTAATCCTGCGCTGACATGGGAATGTTGAGTAATCTGTTAACATAACAGTTCATTGAGGCTATTTTATGTTCTAAAGGGTGGTTAGAATTAGAAGGAATTATATGGTCTGTTTGGGTGGGTTTTCGAAAAATTTTAAAACTGAGAAAATTATTGGTTTTTGAAATTGGAATCAATTTTTGATCAATAACCCACTCAGAATAAACACCGCTCACTTTAAAAATTAAATATTTTCAAAATATCCTTTGAATATATTCCACAGATTGCTTGCGGCAGTTATATACAGAAGAACATATTATGGAACCATAGTATAACTTTGATCTAGCGTAGTAGTAATACAATAACTTAAATGTAGATAGATGCGAAAAGTGTTTATAGTTTGTTGATATGAGTCCCAATGATAGAGATGGACTGCTCACCATCTGATCAATGTGTGAAATAAAGGAGAATTATCGTCAAAACAACTCCCAAATCTCTCACATGAGCGAGTCTGCTCAAGATAGCAGCGTTAATTGAATAATTGAATAGTATAGGACCCTTTTTGCAACTGAAAGATACCACATTTCATTTAAAGATATTCAGATAGAGTTTAGATACACACCATTGACCAACTCTTTCGTTGCTGACCCGAAAGGACGCAGTCAGCAACTGCAACGATGGGGTGCAAATTTTGATATCGTCAGCGTAAGCTATTTTGCGACCTAATGAGTATAACAAATATATTTTAGTGTGATAAATGCTTCAGTCATGATGCTTATATATATATATATATATATATATATATATATATATATATATATATATATATATATATACCCTAATTACACTTTTTCAATCTCGCGGTTTCGTGGCTGACTTTTCACATTTTGATAGAACACGCTCTGTATTTAGAGCGCAGAATATTCAGCGTGTATAAGAGTACGTGAAAGAAGTATTTTGACTTATTTCCATATAAAGTTTAACTTATACAGCACTTATGTCATTAAGATAACTCACAACGACTCTGTATGCTATTTATTTTCTATACCTTTGTAGAGAAGAATCTAGTATCATGAACTAGTTAATTTTGAGTGACGAAGCTCACTTCTACTTGAACGACTTGAAAAATTAGTAAAACTGTAGGATTTGGAGCAAGAAGAATCCAAAAGTCCTTAGCGAATAACAGTTGCTGATGTACTGTTTCGTGTAGAGTGGCAGCTCAGAACATCCTCGACCTCATTTTTTTAAAGAAAGATAGAAATCTACAAATGTATTGCAAAACAATATAAAAAATTTTTTACAAGCCTTAGCTTTCTGTTGGGGGTTTTGTCTTTCCTGCTGTAGAACCTAGCTTTGAGCAAAATCTTGAATATAATCAGCAATATCGGCTTTAGGCTACATAGAGTTTCATCAAGGTAGTTCAGAAATAAGTAGGATGCTGCTATCTTAATACTAATCTCCAAAAAGATATAATTTCATTATAATTATAGAAGAAAAATACCTAATCCTCATACTTTCTATAAATAAAATGATCCTATTTTGTGTCAAAGTGGCATATTTTAGAACAACAATTAGTAAACCTAGAATCAACACGAGACAAAATTTTCCGAAAATCAGGTATAACTGCAATGATAATTCATACAAATATATGGTAAGACATCAAGTTTTTCACTCAGAATTAGTGTACCAGCATTAGTTTGATAGCCCAATGTACTGTTATAAAAACTGCCCTTTTTGAGCAATACGCCCACACTATAAGCACTTGAAAATATTCTAAACCTTTTTGCACTCCACTTGGCAAAAGTAGACAAGATAAGGATACCTTGGGATACAAAATATATCAACTGCTGATCAACGAATGGCCGGTAATGAAATTACTTACAAATACATAAGAAACATTTCCTTGCTACCCGCAACTTATGTTAGTAAAATCCTATCATCCCCCTTTGCAGTAAATATAAGTACTCTAACCATAAAATAATTTAAATCAGTAGAATAGTTCCGAGATTATTTTAAAAACACAAATTTAGTAAAAACATAATTAGGAAGTACAAACTAATCATCATTAATGAACGGCTATAAAATTTGGTTCTCCAGTCTTAGAAAACAGACCAGACATGTAGACCAGCCCAATATACAAAGCAACTTCTAACGAAATGTTCCTTCATGCAAAATTTTTGTAAAGGGAAGTACATAACATTAGAACATGTATTAATAAATATATATATATTCTAATTCAAAATTTAGGCTGTTGGTGTACTTCTTCATTTTTTCTTATTTCAATGAATTATTTTGTTTTCATAAATTTTTGTTCTGGTCGAACATGGTAAAATAAACTTTTTAGATGTAACTCTTATCCGAAGAAATAATAAAATCTTAACTGAGTGGTATGGCAAAACCACATGGTTAGGGAAATACCTGAATTTCCATTCATCAAGTCATCCACTGCCTCAGAAAAATAGTGTTATCACTGGTCTAGCAGACAGAACCACCACCTTAACTTCCCCTGAATTTAGACCACCCATTTAAAAAAAAAAGTGGAAGAAACCTTATTAAGGAACAATTTTAATCACAGGGACATTAATAAAATAATAAAAGAGTCAGTATACTAATTTTATAACTAAAAAAATCCTCCTAACAATGACGGTACATCGAAATTTTATTATATTATTCTATGCAAACGGACTAGCAGAAAAAATTAAGCATATTCTGGACCAACATAATATCTTTGTCTGCTACAAAGCCCAAAATAAGTTAAGCTTTTGTATACAAAGTTGAGAGGTAAAAATGAGTTATTCTAATATTGTTTAGACAATTCCTTTCACCAATTATCCAAAAAAAAAATATAGAATCACCATAATACAATTACTTGATAAATATTATATATTTATATATATAAATATATATATATATATATATATATATATATATATATATATATATATATATATTATTTTTCCATATTGCAAATTTTAAATTGCTTTTTCTGGGTTTTCGGTTAGTTTTTAGTCAATTCTTACATATCCTCAATTTTTGATGTTGCAGTATATAGTAGGTATATAGTAGATTAAACAACCTTCAGACCTGATATAATATAACTTTACCGATACTCACTATATTTTAATTTAGAATAGTTATCCTTCGGTTCATTTTGAAAAAAAAAATTACTAAAATTTAAAGAAAAAACAACCTAAAATTTAAAAAAAAAACTAAAATCCTCTAAAACCAGTACTATTGGAATTGAAAGAATTTAAATAAACTCTTAATTAAAATTTTATTATTTGTAAAGTATACTTACATTTCATTAGAGGGTAAATTTTTTGTGATTGTTGCATCAGTATCTTCCCCAAATTTATAATAACCGAAAAATCCAATGGACGCATAGAGACAGACAACCACTGTCATAGCTGTATTTAGTACACCAGGGCATCCCAAAAATGTATTGTGAACCATAGAATTCTCTACTGGCATTATAGTTCCTATTCCTTCCATAGCAAATAATACGGTACTGAAGAACGATGGTATACCTACAAGAATATTAATTTACTTTTTAATTTTATGGGGTCTCTTAATCTCAAAATAGTTTATTCGTTTTCATTGGTCGCTCAGGAACAATATATTTTTTGCAATATTTTGCCAAGTGAGCTGGAGAATATCAAAGTAAGTTTTAACATACAATTTCACTTTTATATTTCGCTTCAATGGACCATTGTGTCAGCAAAATTATTTATTTCAATGAGTGTCCAATATGTTCCAGCAGAAGTGAATTTATTCCATATATACGAGTGTATGGTGAAAAGTTTCTGTCCTGATCTAGAGATGGCGGCAGCAGATCTAATTTTTGGCTTGCGTTCTGTAGTATTATATAAACTTACAGGTCGATGGCTAATGAAACCAAAGAGATTTTATGTTACACAGAAGCAAACAAGCCTATTCCAAAGCAGACAGTTGTTTACAGTCAAAATTAATAGGTCAAAAAATCTATACATTTTAGAAATTACATTATTTAATATCTTATGATATTTAAATAATTAAAAAATACTAATAAAAAGTAAAATCCTTAAGAATTTTACATTTTCTCCCAGCGGTTACTATAACTACACGAGTACCCGTAAGAGACTCAATATTTACATAAGTCGAGAATCATGGACAGGGTTTTTCTTGTCTGTGTCTACCTCAGTTTAAACTTAATTTTTTTTTTAATTAAACCAAAATTAGCCACAAAATGAAACACTGAAATCCGAATAGACCAGCCATTTTACTTCCAGTTGCTTAACAAAGTGTTGAACTTTTTCTGAGATTAGCAAACTATTAATATTTCGTTATATGCTATCTCATAATTATATAAATTAGAAATGTACAGTGTGTCCAATTTTCAATGGTTGTACGGGTTATCTTAGTTATTATACATAAAAATAGATGCATAATGATTTCGTAGCACTATGCTACTTTTGTAAGAAACGAACGATACTACTAACAAACTTTTATAAACCTCTTCGTTTAGGAGATACTGAATCAATTTTAAAAATTATAAATTTTGGGACACCCCTCGTATCTCCGTTATCTTACAACTTAACGCAAAGTTAAAAAATAAAACTATTTGAATTTTCTGTGTAGGGTTCAGTGACGTAGTAAGTTTTTATATAGGTTCAACTGTTTCGGAGAAATAAATCAAACTTGCCTTATTTTAAATGGGACACCCTATATATTTTTGCATAATGTGAATTAGTTTGTTACAAGCTTTTAAAAAATGTATAATACTCTATATTTTTTACTAGTATTAAGTCATAAAGATACGTGTTTAAAAAACAATTCAGATCCTGTTTGTAGGCCCTGACGGGTATTTAAGAAACACAAATGGGCTAAACATATTTTCGGATTCTAAATATAATTTACTTTATGACAATAAACAATTGTGTATTACGTTAAACTAAAAAAATTGTTCACAAATATTTTTCAAATTGTTCTCCATTATCCCTTAAAAATGTTTCACACATAATTCTCAGTTTCTTCAATGCATTTGAGACATTAAAGGGCTACTCCTGTAACTCACTAAAGACCCTTTGAGTGGCATTTCTTAACTTCGCCATGGTTTGGTAATAGATGGTATAAATTTTATTTCTGAGGTATGCTCGCAAGAACAAATCCAAAATCGATAAATCGGGAGACCTTGACAGGAGGAAAATAGCACTGAAACTTCTTCCTGATTCAGACATTAAAACTAATCCTTTTTCTAATACTTCTGTACTTCTTGCGAATGTTAAAGTACTCTGTCACTCAACATATTAAAAATATACCTCTTAAAATAATTTAAATCCGGTTTATCCAATTATTTTATCTAATCATACTGAAGATTATGAATATACCTAACAAAAAAATAAAAAGATTATACATACCTGCCCAATTAGTATAAAGATGCCTTTCGGACAATTTGACATCTCTAATATCATAAAAAATATAATATAAAGTAATTCCAAATGCCACTATCATCATTACATTGGCAATTGAAGAAAATGGTACCATGTGTTTCAGTTGTCGCACTTGACAGCATAATATCAGAGGAACCAAAATCATAAGCTTAAAGTATTGGTCCCACGATGCGGTTTCAGGAAAATAATAGGAAAATAACTAAAAATAAAAAAAAATACTTAATGCTGAATAAAAACCTCCAATAAAAAAAATGACACATGGAATTTATAGCATCATCATTTTTATTCACTTCTAGTTTCAAAACGGCTAGTTGAACTTTTCAGTTTTATAAAACTTAGTTTTTCTTTCTATTGTATAGTGTGTTAAAAACCTAATGTAAGTAATGAAAAATTTGCATTGCATACTAAAAGCAGACTTTTAAAAAGATGTTAATCTATTGAGATACCTGTTATACAAAATATTTAATTAAAAAAAAACATCTGTTTAGAGTTTTTTTTATAGTATACCTCAATTTAGCACTTATAAGGCTATATTTCCATTCCATTTTTATATATACATATTAGCACGCTTATGAGGTTATAACACCATGAGACTTTTACAAAATCGATCGATTTTTTTGGCTCGATAAATATACCTTTAGGCATATAATTATTCGGAACAATGGAAAGACCAAATTTTCCGACTTTTTCGATGATTTTTTACTTTACATACCCCCTATTTTCGTGGAACACGAATATAAAGTTTCTTTTTGCTGTCTCGTGTGGTTTTTCCGAAAAGAAAATTTTCACCATCACTCATATAACTTGTGCTTTCCAACCACCGGCACCGTCTTTAAATTTTAACTACTTCTAGTAAAATTTTCAAAGATAATATATAATCATTTATTTAACAAAATTTACATAAAAAACTACGGAAAATGCGAATTTTCCATTAAAAGTAGGGTTTGTCGTTTAATCCTTTTTTTTAGCATGTCCACGATTAAGATTACAAGATGTGATTTCATAGGCCGGGAAATTATTGTATTGTTATCACGTTGATTTGTAGATGCTAAATTTCATTAGAATGGAAACCTTGGTAGTTTAAATGCAATTAATAGTGGTCATTCCAATATTGTAGCATAAAATGTGGGTGATTTTATGGAATCAGAATGCCAACAATAACCAGATCGTCCCGCAAGCTACGTTGACCAAAAAACGAAGATCAAACCGGAACTGACCTGAACTATTCTGTTTTGTCAAATCTAGTTTAGTTTAGTTCAGGTCAGTTCTGATTAGCTCAGGTTAGTTCAGATTTAATCTTGGTTTTTAAATCAACATAACTTACCATAGTTAGAAACCAGATTGATTACGTCTTGATAAAAAACAGATATCGAAACGCAGTACATTCAGTAAAGGCGTACCCAGGTGCGGATGTATTTTCGGACCACACCCTTATCGCTAAATTCCAACTTAAATTAAAAAGGATACAAACAAATCATAACATCAAAAAACTAAATATACAAAAATTAAAATCAGAAGAAACCAAAGAAAAGCTGAGACAAGACATCAACACAAACTTAGAAAGAAGACAAGGCAAGCCTGGGTTAAACAATGACAACGTTGAACAACAGTGGCAGTTTTTCAAAACGTCAATTATGGAACCAAGCAAGAAAGTACTTACAACATCAAGATACAAGAAGGAAGATTGGATGACAGATGATATTTTGGAGTTGATGTATGAAAGAAGGAAACACAAGACCAACAAGACCCGATATCAACAGCTGCAAATTCAAATAAGAAGAAAAATAAGAGCAGCAAAAGAAGAGTACCTTTCTGGAAAATGCAAGGAAATAGAAGAGTTGCAAAACAAGTACGACAACTTCAACTTGCATAAAAAAGTCAAAGAACTAGCTGGAACAGAAAAGAGAAAAACCTCAAACGTATTGCTAGACAAAGAGGGAAACATTATTATGGAAACACAACAAAAATTAAGCAGGTGGAAAGAATACACAGAAAAACTATTTGAAGATCAAAGACAGGAAAATTCTTCTATAAATAGTCTGGGCGGTGACATAGGGCCTGAAATTACTAAAGCAGAGGTCATTTATGCATTAAGGTCGATAAAAACTAATAAAGCTGTTGGTCCAGATGAAATGCCAGGTGAGTTGTTGAAGCTGATCAGTGACAAAAATTCGGATTTATTGGTGAGATTATTTAATACAATTTACACGACAAGAACTATCCCCCGAGAAATGTTAACATCAACATTCATATGTTTACCAAAGAAAGCAAATTCAAAAAAATGCAGTGACTATCGAACAATCAGTCTCATGTCACATACTTTGAAAACCCTTTTAAAAATTGTACACGCTAGAATACATTCCAAGTTGGAGCTGGATATTGGTGACACACAGTTTGGCTTCCGGAACGGGGTGGGTACAAGAGAAGCATTATTTGCTTTTAATGTGCTTACTCAAAGATGCTTAGATATCAATCAGGACCTCTATGTCTGCTTCATAGATTACAACAAAGCTTTTGATAGGGTCAAACATGACAAACTGATAGAGATTCTCAGAAGCAAAAATTTGGAAGAAAGAGATTTAAGGTTGATATCAAATCTGTATTACAATCAGAGAGCGGCAGTAAAATTTGGACAGGAAATATCCGGAGATGTAGAAATACAAAGGGGAGTCAGACAAGGTTGTATATTGTCACCTTTACTATTTAACGCTTATTCTGAAGAAGTCATATTGGAAAGTCTTGAATCTGAAACAGCAGGGATAAAAGTAAACGGAGTTTTGATCAACAATATTAGGTATGCAGATGACACCGTAATAATAGCTGATAGTTTGAAAGACCTAGAAAAGATAATGAATAAAATATTGAAAGTCAGTGGAGAATATGGACTCTCTCTTAACACGAAAAAGACCAAGTTCAAAATAATTAGTAAAAACAACACCAATCATAATGAAACCCTAATGGTAGGAGGCCAGCACATAGAAAGAGTTAAGAAGTACACTTACTTGGGAACCCTAATAACAGAAAATAATGACTATACCGTTGAAATAAAAACCAGAATCGAGAAAGCACGTGCCAACTTTATTAGAATGAAAAAGGTTATCTGCAGCAAAGATCTAACGTTAGCCCTGAAAATACGACTGACTAAATGTTACGTATATAGTGTTCTATATTATGGAATGGAAGCATGGACACTGAATCGAGAGGCAATGAGAAGATTTAACTCTTTTGAGATGTGGACCTATAGAAGAATTCAGAGGATTTCGTGGGTGGATCGAATTACGAACGCCGAAGTGTTGAGAAGAATGGGGAAAGAAAAGGAAGTCGAGATAACAGTAAAACAGAGAAAACTGCAATATTTCGGACACATTATGCGAAGAGAAAGGTACAGCATCTTACGGCTCATAATCCAGGGCAAAATAAGTGGCAGAAGAGGCGTGGCACGACGACGAATTTCATGGCTAAAAAACCTAAGGGAATGGTTTGGATGCAGTTCAAAACAACTATTTAGAGCAACTGCCTCAAAAATTAAAATAGCTATTATGATTGCCAACCTCCGCAATGGAGAAAGCACTTGAAGAAGAAGAACTTACCGAACGATCTGTTTATCTTTGGCATTCCGATTCTGGACGTTTAACCCACATTTTATGATGCAATACTGGAATGAGCAGAATGAATACCACTTGAACCACCAAGTTTTCCATCTTAATGAAATTTAAAATACACGTTAACCTGGCCATATTGCATAGTAAATTACACAACGAATTCCCGGCCTATAAAATCTTATGTTTCGATCTAAATCTGTTTTCCCAAAATCCTCGTAAAATTTACAACTACTACTGGTATTTGGTCATGGTAAGAATATATGTGATCACGTGGTGATTATCGATCACTTCACTGAATCATTTTTTCACATTTTTCAGCATTTTGTTTTCAAAAAGTTTATAGTGAAAAGAAATAAAGGCAATTTATTTTCTAAGAACTTATTTAGTTTAAAGAAATTGCGTATTATTCGTGTTGATTTAGTCATTTTTGATTCGATTAATTATTTTGCCGTAAGTTAAATGAAAAAATTGTCAAACATTTTTTCTTTGAAAATTATTTCGACTGTGGTGGGAGACCGGAACCGAAAATTTCAGGTCTTACTTCGACTGTGGAAGAAAGAGGTACATTTATTTCTTGTCTTAAAATTTGTTTTCAAATTTAGCAAATTATCAAGATATCTTGGTATAGCTTATCTTAGTATCTTATCGTGTCTTTATATAAGATAAATTAGCTAAAAGTTCTTTAGCTATCTTCTATATTAGTAAAAGGCTTTATTTTAATTATTTTATTTTATCTATCTATAAAACATACCGTTGTATTCTTGTATTCAGTTAAGGTTTGACCAACTTTTTTTCTTGCTTTATGTAAATTTTCTTTCTAACGTTATGTACTATTTTCTTCTCTTTTTGATATCTTGTCAAAATGGTGAATGTTACTTTTAAATCTAATATTACAGAAATTATGAAGAGCAACCTATTTAATACTCTTTAATTTTTTTTTGACATTCAAAGGGTCGGTACAAAAGGAACTTTTTTCCATAACTAACCTTATAGTATGTGATTTAGATCTTTTTAGGTGTGCAACACGTATGTAACACTTTTCAACACTTATATTAATACTTGTATACAACCAATTTCAACTTTTATTGTTAATAAATTATTTATTGTTTCTGTTGACTTTTATTTAGCACACACACTGCTTTTCCTAACCCTAAATTTTCTAGATTTAGATTGGAATTCACTGAGCTTAACTGTCAATAAATTGTAGGGAACGCAAATTTAATAATAATGTTCTCAACACGATTCTAACTTTATTACGTAGGAATAAAGTTGGAATTAATAACTTCAAATTCCTCTCTCTTTGTAAGAGGCATCGAATCGTGGGCATGCCCCCAAATAAAGACCAAAAAACACACCAACAATATTTCCATTTTTTATGGAAAATTCGCATTTTTCCGAGGTTTTTTTATATAAATTTTGTTAAAAAGTTATTAAATATTGTGTGGTGTTTGTGAATGTTACTAGAAGTGACCAAAATTTAAAGGTATTGATCAAAAAATACAAGTTATATGAGTGAAAGCGATTTTTTTTTGGAAAAACCATGCAAGATAGCGAAAAAAACTTCAAAATCAAAGAAAAATTAGGAAAATTCGATGCTTTCACTACCCCGAGTAATTACTCCAACATTTAATCATATCAAAAATCAAATTATTTCCGAAATTATAGCATTTAGAAGTGAACGTGAAAGGGCGTCGGTACCAAATCAGTATCCAGCGAATCGATAAGAGCCTTGACAGAGAGTATTGTTGAATATTCCTTTATAATAGGAATTATTTTAAGAATTTTCAGAAGCTGAAAATACTTCAGGTGCAAAACATGAAACTCGTTTAGACTGGCTGACCATTCAACGTCATAGAATTAGTTTCCAATATGACGCAGTATAGATCACCACGTTTATTAAACATTTTTAAATTTTACAATTGGCCCAATGGCACTACGATTATCCGAGAAGTTAAATTCTCATCAAGTATTTACAGCCAACATGAGAGCCCAACAAGAGATTAAAGAGACCAGAAAATTGAGGATAGCTCAAAAGGAGTCGGGGAATATCGCAGAATCAATTGAAGACTTCAAATACCATCTAGAACCGCAGAATGAAAGTAATTTTTCAAAATATTTGGTTGTGTGTGTTTTTCTAGAAACTGTGTTTCTCAGACTAGTGGATAATATATCTCAAAATCTATTAAACCGATTTTCTTTTGAGTTTTTCTCGAAACTTTATTTCTCAAATTAGTGAATAATACTAGTTTACAGTACATCTGTTGCCAAAGAAATTTTAGCTGTTGATGACTACATATGATATGCTAATTTCAAATATATGAGTAGAATTTTTTTATCAGCTCTAGTTTCTGAGTTTCAGCTATATAGGTATAAAACAGAAAAAAACATGTATATTTACTAAGAAAAAATTTATTAAAAATCAAGGTAATCATTGTGTTCTAAAAAACTTCGTTTTAAAGCTCTTCTCTGATGTGTAGACTTAGAAAAATGACGTGTCAGAGACCAACAATAGACAGACATCATATTCGCATCCCAGAAACTCTGATGGCGCGTAAGTCCTGATGCATACGCTCTCCCTGCTCTTCGCTCATATCTCCTATATTTTCCGGAAACCTGTCTAGGTGACTATAGAGGAAGAGGAGTTTTATGCTCATATTGCACCCCAAATTTTTTAATTTTAACAGAAGGTCTTCTACAAGTTCAATATAATTTTCTGATTTCCGAGAAAATTCTGCATCACAGAGACGAAAGCTATCCAAGCCCTTAGTTCTAACTCAGTCATAGAATTTCTAAATTGAGTATCTTTCGTAAGTTGTCTAATTTTTGGGCCATCAAAAATACCGGCTTAAATCTTTTCCATAGTGAGCTAAGGAAATTTTTGGCAAATGTAAGAAAAGCAGTCCCCGTCTTTATCTAATGATTTAACAAACTGTTTCATGATGCCCAGTATTATATGTAATGGTGGAAGGATAATTTTGTCACGAGCTACTAGTGAATTCTGGATTATATTTTGCTTTTCAGGCTTCACATTTTTTCTCAAGGGCCAGTTTCTTCTTACCCAATGCTCTTGTTTAGCTCTACTGTCCCAAAGACATATAAAACAGGGAACCTTAGTGTAACCACTTTGTTGACCGAGAAGAATGTTCACCATTTTTAAATCAAATTTGCCACATATGGTCATTGTACTGTATTTTATTTAAGACTAGCGAGATGTTACAATATTCTTCCTTTAACTTTATACTGTGGGCAATAGGTACCCCATCGTATTTATTTCCATTATGTAATAGAATACATTTTAGGCTACGTTTTGAGCTGTCAATGAATAAACGCCAGTCGTATGGTTCGCATTTTTATCAACAAGTTTTTAATGTCTGAACAAAAGGTAATAACGTTTTCTTCGGAAAAATAACGCCGTAATTCTTTATCTCTTTCACGATAAAAAGTTATTTTAGTATTTGAGGAAATTAATTTTTTTTCTTTCAGTCTTGATGCCAACAATTTTGAAGCTTGTTTAGAAAGATTTAAATCTCTTACAAGATCATCTAACTCATTTTGGGAAAAGCATTTTGGCTCATTTGATATACCTTTAAAATCAGCATCTTTTTGTGATGAGCTTGGTCCTTCCTTGTTTTGTTCTAAAGGTTCAGTTATATTTTTAGGCAGTGAAAAGTCAGGTGAATGGTGCACTGGACGCTAAACACAACTAGTACTTGGGTACTGCCATTTAGCTCGATTTTTAGTGTTTAGACCATTTAGGTTCACGCTACAAGTAGAGTATTACATATTGAATCGTGAGAAATGTTGTCAAACGCCCCTTCAATATCGATAAGTTACTTAGGGGGATCGACCATTCGACAGCGCATTTTCGACTCTTGTGACGAATCGATGTAGCGTCATGTGGATTTTCCTATCTAATATGCAAATCCATTGAAATATATCTGAAGAAAATATTATTTCTAAGCAGAATATATGATGCTTAGACTAACTCAATCAAAATTCTAAACCATTCAATCTTAATTATCCACACATACTTGCTTGCGAATTCCAATTTAGTTGGATCAAAAGTATGGACCGCATTAGGTAGCAGCCGTCATTATGTGTGGAACCAAGATCAACCTAACAATCAAGAGTATTAAGAAAAGTGGTAAGTGAAAAAGAATAAAAAGTTGTAGAAATTAATTACTTTAAGTTTGAAAGGTTTCAAGCCGTGTAATTTGAAATGAACAATTTTTTATATGTCTATTACGAAATCTAGATAAATTGTTCCCAAAATAAATTTTGTAAATAAATAAAAAAGTTATTAATTAAATGCAAGAATTTTACTATAAACTTTTCGGTAATTTATGCTAGAAGCAGGTTGGTATTTTGCATAATTTATTTAGCCAAAGTTTCGAAATATAGGTTTACACACCTTTTAACGGTGAGTATGTCTACATATTTTATTTATTTTTACTAGCGACCCGCCCTAAGTTCGCAGTGGGACAACTAGGGTTCTAAATGAGAGCTATCTAATAATAATGCTTTCAATACGTGAAAGTATGTTATGTGATATGTAAATATATAAAATAACTGTTTCTGAATTTTTCAGTTTGACCTCTATTTTTTATTAATTTTAAATTGACAAATAGAGTTATTGTGGGGCATCCTTAAATGATATCTTTATATCTTTCTCCCCAATAAGAAAATCTATTTTCCTGTCTATTCTACGTAAAAAAGTTATACTATTTATAAATATTTGCCTCTAAAACTGTTTTAAATCAATGATAATAATATATTAATGTATGTTTCACAGAATAATTTAAAACAAAGCGAATACAAAATTTTTCCTGTCTTCTCAGTTATTTTTAATTTATTTATATCCTTAATTCCATCACGCCCGTAGATCTAAACAACAATAAATTTGTTTGAAGGTTGTTAATGAATAGTGGGGGAGGGATTTTTTTGATGTTTGACATAAATACTTTATTGCTTTGGTGACTACATATTAATATGCTAATTTCAAATATATGAGAAGAATTTTTGCTTTTAGTTTTTTTTTTATCTTTTAGTGATACCTTTGAGAATTTTTAGGTGTTAAATATTCCTGCGAATGCGAAGTTTATAACTAATATTTACAAGGAGAGGATTTAAAAACTATTTTTTTTCATTAAATATTGTTAAATATTACTGACGTATCAAAAATAATATAGTAATTTAGACAGTCAGAAATTCACTTTTACTTTAATGGCCGGTTACTGTATCCTAGAATTGGTGTACCGATTAGCATGTTGTACTCGTTTAAAAAATGCAATTACAAAAGAAATAAAAGAACTCCCACTGTTTATCTACATCTTTCCAAATGTAAATAAAAATATTACATCATTTAGTAGTCACACAACGGGCCCTCGTTCTGACGATGTATTAATTCTACGAGGGAATTCATTGTCCATAATCTATGCCCCTGAAATCTCCCTTATTCCAGTTTTGGAATAATTGAGAAAACATTTTTTTAGTCATCTATTTTAGATCCGCCATATTGAATTTTGAGAAAATAAACGTAAATTCGTAATTTCCTCATCCACAAATCCTCGCAATCTGAATTTTGAAAAAATTCAGGAAGACGTAAAATTTTTAGTTTGCCAGATTATATCCGTCATATTAAATTTTAGAAAATTTCCTTTATATTCATAAAATACGCTGATGCTCATTCTGGAAATATTTAGAATATGTAAACTTTTCAGTCGGCTATATTGAATCAGCCATATTGAATTATTTAATAACAGTTTTAAATTCGTAATCTACATCCATAAAAATCACCCAGAACTAATTCTGAACGACAGAGATGGATGTAAGATATTTAGTATGCCATATTGAATCCATCATTATAAAAAAATAATTTTGAATTCGTAATTTACAGCCGCAAAAACCCTCAGTACCAATTTTGGACTAAATCGAGAAACGTAAAATATTTAATCCTCCATATTGTATCCGCCATATTTATTTTTTTAATAATTTTATATATGCGCCCTCAAAAAATAATGTGGGGCCACCACAGCAACTACCTGAACATAATACCAAACATTTTACTCAAATCGGTGAAGCTGTTCCGAAGCAATCGTAAGTCTTCTTCTTCTTCTTCTACCTTCTATAATAGGTCCCTGACCTGTTCCTTCTTCGATTTTCCTCATTCTGGACTTAAATTATCGCTCCACCTTTTCCGCGGTCGACCTCTACTGCGTGTGCCATTAGGCGATTTATCTCGTGCGATCCTTACCAGTCTATCCTCTGTCATTCGGCTTATGTGTTTGTTCCATTGTCTTACGTTGTAGGACCCACTCATTAATGCAGTCTGTGTTGCATGATTGCCTGACGTTATCGCTTCTTTCTCTGTCTAGTAGCGTTTTTCCTGTTATTCGTCGAAGTATTCTCATTTCTGTAGTCTCCAATAGTTGTTTCGTTTTTGTCGTCTCTGGCCGTGTTTCTGAGGTGTATGTCATAATAGGTCTAATTGTGGTTTTGTAGATCCGAACCTTTGTTTCTTGTTGTAAGTGTTTGTTTCGCCAGATCACGTCGTTGTAATACAAAAAATACATTTAGCGGTCTAATCGAAATCCTCCTTCTCTTTAAATGTCAGTTAATAAGTAACACTAATTAATAAGTTTGACAGGGTCTTTTGCCGTTTTTATTTCACCCAATTCAGGGTAATTTATAAGGAAACACAATTATTTTAAAAATATATTTTGGGGTTCAAAATAGAAGAAAAGTTCATTTAATTATGGTGATTTACTATTTTTTCTTTTAAAAATATCATAATTTATATTTAGTTTTTGACACCCTGTATCTCGCAAGAAAAAGCAATTCCGAACTCATGGATAAATAAATTTATTGTCTTACTGTTACCTCGACAACACGTCTTTAAAACATTTCACCTTCTCCTCCTCCCGAAACATTCTGTATTTAAAATTGGTTGTAGTGGAAATTGTAAAATCAAATATAGCCATAAAGACATTTCTTGGAGACATATACAAAATATACCATTTTTATGCTGAACAGATAAAGAAACAGTTTTGTTGATTAAAACTATATATGATGCAAAAAAGTTACAGTCTTCTACAACTAAGGACAAAATTATAAGTGCTAGTGGATTTTTTGCCTCAAAAATTTTGTTCAAATATCTGAATTGTTTAAAAGTTATTTAAGTTTAGTGTGACATTCACTTAAAGAATCTATTATAGCTCTATGTACCGTTGCTTAAGGTATATCCTGTATAACAACATACTATAAACCAAAAACTTCCTTTAAATATTACTTATATAATGGTCAAAATCGAATCAAAATTAAATCGGTAATTTTCAGATTAGCGCATCCATACAGATAGACGCAGCAAGCAATTTGCTAATTAAACCAAGAAATATTGTTAAATATGTGATTATGTTAGATTATTCTTCCTGTCCCATCTAATCACAGAAATACATATTTTTATACCATTTAAAACTATAATAATCGAAGATAAATTAAACATGGAAAGGTTTTTAAGCTTAGCTAGAAAAATTAGAATATATAAATGTCAGACGAGTATTATTTCTTTTCACAGAACAATCAGAAATTAGTCAGCGCCAAGACAGTTTGCAAACTGTCACCTACGAACAGGCCTATTATTTCAACAATGTAAAACTATAAATCTAAACAAAAAAAAAATACTCAAGAAATAACATAGAAACATTATTAGATTATGTAAAGTTATTCAATTCTCTGACCATAAATGTCGATATGTTGTTAGCATGTTGAAAACCAATTATTTAAAAATCCTACGCAATAGACTAAGCAAAAAAATTATTTAGTCAATTATGCAGAACCAAATTTAGAAAAAAAACTAATAATGAATCTCACGATGCTTACCTTTGTCATTGACACGGTTATAAATACTATATACACTGCATTTCCACAATAATAGGTCAGCACCAACGCAATTTCAACAAAGTTTCTGAAAACAAAACAAAAAGTTAATGAAAGTAAAATGTGTCATTTAGCATTTTTAAAAAATGATTAGCATAAAATTTTGAAATTCGGCGCAGTGTCAAATTTTTGGAAACTCGAAAAATTTAGAAATATGCGAGTTGTCTTAACCATTTAGATATTTTACATCGAACCTTAAATAAAATTTGCACTAGTATAATTCTATATAAATAGTAGAAAGAATTTTTGCTAACTCTACACACAAATTTTATGTGCACAATGAAAGAATGTATCCCAAATTTTTATAAAGTTAAAAGAAAATAGGAAAATGGTTAAAAAACTTGGTTGGTTCTCAAACATTCATGAGAAAAAAAATGGAAAAACTGTTAAAAAAACTCAAATAGACCAACGGTTTTTAAAAAAGAAGGCTTTTTGCACTCTTGTATAATTATTTTAAGAACTTCTTAAGGTTATATGGTCACAGGACGAGATTATATTGAAGCAAATACACTAATTCCCCAACTTTCTAACCTTAAGACTGATCTTAATTGACAATAACACTTTAAAACATCAAAATAAAAAAATAATTTTTTTATCACCAAATCGGCAAAAAAAAAATTTCTGGAGACAACTATTCCTCATTCCGATTCCCAGGCTTTAAATCTAGATTTTGATTTCTAATTTTCCTATATAAAGGTTTGTTTATTGCCATACATACAAGTTTGGTCGCTTATATTTTGGAGTACTGGGAATACTGACGTTAATATTTTCCGTTTTAACGTACGCTATTTGTTTTATTGATACAACTTTCAACATTTTTTTTGGAAAAACGGAAGTAACTCGTGAAATTTCCGTGAGATTATTTTTCAAAATTTTGACGTGATTTATCTCAACTACAGAGTCAATCATGACCGTCGTCCACTTACGGACGAGTCACTTAAAGATCGCCTAAAATCTCTTGTAGTGCGAGAAAATATCAATGCTCGTACGTGAACTGATAATTTTATCTCGTCAAGTAACATACCGCGAGATTGGGGCATCTATGTACAGTAGTAATACTCGGAATATAATATATAGCATGAACATTTGGCCGTGGAGAAGCTATGTTTGCGTTGGTTCCCGTATAATTTAATAATAACTCAAGAAAGGGCTCGTATCGATTGGTGCTAGGACATGCACAAAAAATTCGACGCGACGCTTCTAAAACATTTACAAGATCGTGACACGTAACGAGGCATATTGCTCTTCCATGGTGAACTAAAACCAATAAAAGTTGCCCGCGTACGAAGCACTTTGAAGCAAATTGCTTGGTTTTTCAGGAAAAACTGACTATGTCGCAACTATGCTTTTAGAGAATCGTAGAGCAGTCAATTCTGAATTTTATATAACCATCTTTTTGCCAGAAATCTTTAGTAAATTCAGAAAAACAAACCAGATACGACGGATCATTCTCCATCATAACAATGAGAAATCTTACATATCTGCTCAGACAAGTGACTTTTTAGGCACTTAAAATGTGAAATTAATAGGTCATTCCTCTTCAGCCCTAATTTAGCACCCAATATTTCTTTCTTGTGCTAAAGACAAGGAACAATTCTGACGTGGAGGTGCCATTCCCGGATACAGAGCACTCGGAACAACTTATTATCATGCTGATGGGACTGTAACGAACTTAGGGAACGGGATTAGAAACGAATATCTACCAATGCCGCAGGTAATTTTTATAACATTACTGTGAACATTGAGTCTCTTACAAACTACCTGAGATGACGTGGCCTACAACTGTGCTTCCAGTGCATGACCATCCCATGCTCTACATTAATGACTTCAACAGCCATGCCACGAAATCAGGTTACGACAGCGATGACAAAGCAGATATTGGATTGACACCATGGACTGAGAACAGCAATATGCACCTTGTTTTCTACGCAAAACAACCAGGGACATCTACATCCGCTATCTGTGGCATACCTCAATCAATACACAAAGAGGTGTTGCTAGCTTCCCATATAGGCCTATTCTAATGAATGTTGAAATTCAAATATCAATTATTAACTCAATAAGGCAACCCAGATAGAACTTTACCAAGGCCGACCGGAACAAATTCCACATGATTCTCGATAGCACCGTACACTGGATTCCCCAAAACTATGTAAGGTTCTAGAAGACTGTCATTTCCGCCGCAAAATCAAACTTTTCCTTTTCAGATGGGGCGAATCAGAAATTACCACATGTGACTGTAGCGAAGAAAGGCAGATGATATAACATCTTCCCCATAATTGCGACAATCGACCTAGCCTTTCTACAACTGAAGACGTCTTGAAGATTGTTTTATCGGTTGTTACTTGGATCAAAAATTTGAATATTGGTAGTTATGATATTTATGCGTGTGTAATAATATAATAAATAAATAATGAAGAAAAACTGCCACATTAGCAATTTTCTTCGTGAAACTTGTTTCCATAATGCATTCTAAAAATGAGTTACAGCAATTTTGAACAACGGTGTGCTATCAGGTTTTGCTTCAGATCTTGATACAACGGTAACTTTGGTCAAACTTCAGCAGCTCTGCGGAGACACTGTTTTATCAACAACCTAGGTTTATAGATGGTTTAAGACCGTTTCAAAAGAAAGAATGTCGACTGAAAGTAAACCACGCAGAAGAATGCCTTCATCTTCAAGAACAGATGAAAATGTTGACAAAATCCGAGATTTTGTGCCTTTAGATAGTCAGTTGACGATCAGAATGATCGGAAAAAATCCCAGATTCTGTTTATATTTTGATGGATTCTTGAAGCTTAAAGCCTTCGCTACGTTATTCATCTTTAATCAACTATCTTTCTTCTGAAAATGACTCAAACCACTGAAAAACTTGATCTGTTAACAAAACATTCTCTCCATGGACTTGCCGGAGTTTTACAAAAGTCTGCCTTGCACTGCGCTTAGTCTTAAGCAAAACTCGATAGCACACCATTGTGTGAAATTAATATCATTCATTTTTCGATTGCACTAGAAGAAGCTCTCCCACAAAAAAAGTTGCTACGGACAACAAAATGAATCTAGGGAGTTCAAACTCATACTAAAGGCCTATCACATATTCACATACCCTCCATTTAAATGTAGCATCCCAACTGCTGCCAGAACAAATGCTGCGCTGCCAGTCTCATTATTTAATTTACATTACTCATACTTCAGGAATAACAAAACATTTTAAGGTGAATAACGCCAAAAGCTAAACCGAATTTAACTTTTTAGAAATGTTTACTTAATCACTTTTATTTGGACCCACGGCAATTTGTTAATTATTGACCGTATACTTCTTCCTTCTATAGGAATCTTTCATTTTTTCAAGTTCTTGCTAACATATTAAAAATGGTTAAAGAAACCCCAAAATATTTTTTTGATAAACCGATAATATGAAGTAAAAAGTTCTTATACGTCATTCGCATAACTTTAGTAGTTCGGTTATTCCTCTTAAGATGTTTTATATGTTAAAAATATTCTGATTTTAGTTACTTTATTTTTATTATCATGTACGACGCTGATGATTCGGAATAACCCAAATGTGATTTAAAATATGTGCTTTTTCAAACTACCACTATTCATTTATACATTACACTTGGGGAAGAACCAATTCTACAGAAGCGGATTTAAAAAAGGCTCACATAGCTTGAGCTTATTTTAGGAATGCGTGTAAAATGGAAATTACTTTTACTTACTTCCTGCTCTTTAATATAAAAATTCACAGTTTTTTCGGGTAATTAAATATTATTATATATTATATAAAAATTGTTTGTTCAAATCGCACAGTGAACTTTAAAAAATGGTAAATGAGATTTCACCGAAACGTCAGATGCCCTACACTCCTAAGAAGGACACAGCACACACATGGGATACGCGAAAATCTTGGGTTACGCATCATACCCGTAAGAACATCGGACATAATATATATATATATATATATATATATATATATATATATATATATATATATATGTGTGTGTATATATATATATATATATATATATATATATATATATATATATATATATGCAGGATGTTCTGATTTTCTTGGTTTTACTCTCTTATTTTTCTGTCACTCGCGTCTTGTACAGTTTTTTCGCCAGTCTCCCGTTATTCAGACAATACACAAAACCAAACCGCCTTAACTGGCCTTTTTTAATTTTTTCCGTTAGTGGTCCAGGATTTCCCAATATGTCTCGTTTCTTATTTTATCTCTCTTGGTCTTATTTTCAATTATTCTTGGTTCTTCTCATGATAAAACATTCTTGTTGCTTTCTTCATTCCTTTATTTATCTATAGATCTATTTCTCCATTTCTTTGCATTATTGTAGCTAGATATTTATGATTATCCATCTGTCTCTATGCTTTTTCCTTGTATTTTAATATCATGCTTTTTCCTTTTCCCTTCACCTATCATTGTGTTGCTCTTGTCGATGTCTAAAATTCCTAGATTCCTTTGTTTCAGTTATTGTTGCCATATCATCCGCAAACATAATTTCACTCAAATGCATGTGTTGCATTCGCCAGTATCCCATTTTTGTTGCTTTCATTGATTTCTTAGCTTTCTTTTTAGCTATGTCTAATACTATCGAGAACACTACCGGACTTTGCACACTTCTCTGTTTCATCCCTATCTTTGTTTTGAATTCTTTATACTATTCATTATTGGTTCTTACTATGCTTGTCTTTTTTTTCTGTCTTTTTTTTCCAAAGTCTTCCATACTTCTCTCTTACACGGTCAAATGTCTAAGTCTATGAAATATGTATCTCTTTTTCTTCTTAATAAGTTTTTTACTTACTTGTTTTATGACAAATATTAAGTCTTGCGTGCCTCTTTCTTTCCATTGACTGTCTTCAGTACCATCTTCAGTTATTTGTCCTTTTCTCCTTTCCATTACGCTTGCTAAATTTTTCTAGGATCACTTGCCTTGTAATTCCTCTATAGTTATTAGCATACAATCCCTCTTATCGCCCTTTTTATATATCGGAAATTTTCTTTCCGAATTTCATTCTTTCGGAATATTTATTTTTTATATTACCTCATATATTAATTAATTTGAGTGATTTAATCCTTTTTCTCCCTATGCTTTATCATTTTGGGCATTATGTTGTCCCTTGCAGGTCCCATTTCTAATTTTATCTTTCTTATAGACTATAATTTATTTTTCCTGTATTTGCCTTATATTCTCTATCACCCTTTTATCAATTCTCCCTTCTTCGTTTTTCATGCCTATATCTGTCAATTCCAGAAATTATTGTCACAATACGTCCATTATTTTCTCTTTCTCTTTATTGTTTATATTAATCAGATTGCATTTCTTTTTTTGTCTTAGTTGTTAAGTGTTCCATAAAATTATTTTTTCTGTAATTTTCGCTCATATGCTCTCCAAATTCCATCTGGCTATATAAATAGCAGAAAAAATATTGATATATCGAGTTCAATAATATATTTTCGCTATCGATAATTCATATTTCTATGTATCGCCCAGCCCTAACGACAATCTAGTTCTATTAAATACTATTTGATTATTCAAGGTTTTTAAAAAATGAATTCTAGGTAATATTTTCAATAAAATGTATTTTTAACTAAAGAGCTTAATTACAGAACTAGAAACTAGTATTTTCAGATGGTAAACAGGAAAATTGTCTTATTTATAATATGAATAACAATAGGCTTGTTCATAGAGAACAGCTCCAATCAGGATTTGCAAAAAGACAGTCAGGTGACAGTTAAAAAACTATTTTTAGGCAATCTCGTGAGTTTCTAATTCTAAGCTAATATTTAATTTACATTTTTGACACTTGACTTTTTTGTACCAGTAGTAAGTATAGACAGAAATTTTTCTTCATATAGGTAAATTTTTTTCATCAATAAAAACGTTTCGCAGTACCATCAATAAAAAATATTTAATTTAATAATAGGTTTTCTTACTGAGATTTATCCAAGGTTATCGATTAATAGTAAATTATTTATTCTAATGAGATTTAATGAGGTAGAAAATAATACTGACCTTTAATTAATGTACTATACTATACAAATTTGTGAATTCGAGTTTATTTTTAAATTATTTTACTGATTCAAAGTCAATGAGATCAATTTCTTTCTTTTTTATTGTGGTTTCATAGTATAGAAAGTATATCAAATCTCTTTTCTCGGATGTTCACTTTAGATGGATTGGGATCATTCAATTTTTGATACGAAGAAGAATTGAAGCACCGAAAGCAACTTTTTTCTATATGTAGAATCTATTCTGTAACAACGATGTAAGTCTGAAACTTCGAAAGAGACTAGAAAAGTGCAGTGGTGTAGACACTAATGTCTAGAATCATTCGAAATGAGGCTCTGCCCTTGCATCTCAAAAATCAGTTAGGTATCACTAATACGCAGGTCCTGAAAAGAATGTAATTGAAAGACCTGCAAACACTTAAATGTGTCAAAATACACAAGCTCTCTTATTGACTTACATATTATGTAGAATAAAAATTTCAACATCCTTCAATTCTTAATGTAGGGTAAAATAAAAGGCAAGAAAGAACTCAGCGGAAAGCTCTAACAGTTTCTAAAGAAATCTAATGCAGTTATATAATAAAAGATCTGTGGAACTTTAAAGGGTCACTATCAATAAAATCTTCATAGCGTGGACGATTAGCAACGTTCGTTGAGTAGATACAACACTGGGAAGAGGAAAACCCCACTGGGAACTCAAATGATTTCGTAATATTCGTTCTCCAGTACGTCATAGCTTTGTAATTATTTTCACCTTATGCGTCCAAAGTTTGCAGGCACATATTTGCTATAAATCCAGAAAAAAATACTGGGTACATCCAATTTATCTCGCTGAATGAAATAGCGTTACATAGATCTTCAATAATGCAATTAAAGGCCCCGCTACCTTTAATTTTCCAAAGGTAAATTCTAGAAATCAGAAAAAATTTCACGTAAGAACTATTAAGTTAAGTTCACTAATTTATCTATTGATACAAAGAAAACAATAAAAAATCTCTAATGTTTTAAAACGCAGTCGAATAAATGTTCCAGCCAGCACATGCTTTCAATTAATTCAAAACCAAATTGCGAAAAAAGTGACAACATCAACAATTGCCACGAAATGAGTGATCGATAAGTATTTGGTCGATATTATTAATAAATTACAATTGATTCATAATGTTAAAATATACCACGACACTCTGCTATTGAGTAGAAAAAATGGATATAAATAAAATTATAATCCAGTCAAAATAGACATTTAACTTCGCAAAAATTCGTATAGAGTTCAAATATGCTATTACAAATAAAATATCGTATCTCCCACCGATCCTACGCCTGCTATAAATTTTATTCAAGGCCTAAGGTCAAAGATATCGGTTTTTCTCATTTTTTTTGTAAACGGTTATAGTAAAAATATGTCAAACAAAAGTTTTAGATCTTGTAATTATCCAGAAAAATAGTTTTTATATTTTTTTCCTACGAATCATCTTTCCTGAGATATCGCGGTTTCAAGCATCAAAAATACTAATATGCACTCTTATGAGACCTGTATACATCATCGGATCTCAATATCACTAAAATACGTTCGAACTATATGATTCTGAATGAATATTCACTCAGTTCTTAATTCCGTTCGCCCGTATAACCTTGAGCAACATCTGTCTGCTACTCCATTGTTCAAGTGTCGACGGCCGTATACCTGCCTTTCTTTGAAGGATGTAAATGAGATGACCACTCTTAGTATTGAACGTTTCTTTGCAATGAACAGATGTGTTTATTGATAATATTTTTGATTTCAATTTCTCCCGTTATGTAATTTTTAAATAATGTCCCAATTTTGCTTTATTTGTAGTAAACCTTTGACTGAAAGTGAAATTATTGTTGTTGATCGTAGAATGAAGACTTTGAATCAAATGTTGAAAAAAATGATAGGTTTCTTAAATACCTAAAAGATATACAATCTCTGACTATCCATGTGCAGTGTCGTAAAATGTACACTCGGAAGAGTGGTATTGCTGCAGCTAAAAGACAGCAAGAGATGGAACATTATAGTAGATCTACGAAGCAAATGAAGATGCTAATAATAAAAAAGCGCAGAACGTTCAATGTAAAATGAATCGAGTTGCTCCACTTGCATTTAAAAATTCTCTTCAAAAGGTAGCTCGAACTCGGTATAATGACGTAGCAAAAGCTGTTATTGTACGCATTGAGTATGAATATGATTTAGTTGCTGCTGAGGCTAAGTACTAAAATAATTGTTGTAATTCCTTTTTAAGAACCACCACGGGGTTTGAAATCGGTTTTTCCTGAAAATGATTCTATTAAATTGGCAATTTCATAAGAAGAATTTTTTAAAAAATGCAAGAATCGAGCTATAGATAATTAGACAATTAAGACAAGATTAAAGTTAAAGTAGAATAATAAAATTATTACAATTGAGAAACAAGCAAGTTTCACGATTTTCTTTTTTACTGACAATCAGCACAATATTCCCAACAAAACTCGGTATGACAATCTACACAAATCTAGCAGGAAGAGGAAGAAGAAAGCGAAGATGAAGATAATACAGTTGAAGTGGCATTTGAAGATTATCAGTTAGAGTAAAATGTTTCCGTAATCAACAATAATTCACTCTATTTTAATCATTACCAATAGTACTGTTTTTTCAGTCAATAGGATACTGTCTAATAAATCTTAATCATAAGAAGAGATTGTGGAGTGTGCCCACTGGGGAAAACATGATTAGAAAAGGCGCCAAGTAAAACACTTTATTAGTGGTGCGGAAATGTGTGCATATTATGTAGAATACGACTTCTCCAACTTTTGGAATCGCGATATCTCAGAAATGGTGATTCGTAAGAAAAAAAAGCAAAGGAACGATTTTTGTGGAGAATTGTACCTACAATTTTTGTCTAACCTAAGGTTAACACCGATATTTTTTATTTTTGATTTTGAATCATATTTTTAGCAGACATTGGATCCGTAGGGACTGTTTATATTTTGTAATAGTGTATTTAAGACCTAAACCAATTTTCAGCTCTATGCGAATTTTTGCGAAGTTACAATTTTTTTTATCTATTTTGACAGAACTATTAACTGATTTATTAAAGTTACTTGTAATTATAAAAGACAAGTTATTAGAAATATTAAAATAAGATAAAAATATCACTCATCGAGTTTATTTTTTTTTCTAAAATTTACATATTTTTTTTATATTAATTTAGAGCTATTTATTTAGTATAAAGTAGATCACTCGTATTTATATTACAGATTAATTTGACAATTTTAATTGGCATAAAATCATATAATTTTCTTCTCGAATATATGCAATTAAAAAATGTTGCCTGTAACGCAATGATTTCATCATTCTGTATTAAAAATCATATTTATGTTATTACCGCACAATATCAACCAACTGTCAATTCTAATATTCTGAAACGATCTAACAACACGTTGCCCGTAAGAATATGAATTATTCATTATATAATTGGAAAATATTTTATTAGAAACATATTTTTTATCTCTTTACATAAATGATTCTCATTGTTTTTGGGTTTTGCAATTGTAGTACCCAATATGTTCATCAAATACTCTACTCCTTGTAATTATCTACTCACTTTTGCCCTCTGTCACTCTTTATAAACAAAATCAATTCCACAATATGATATTTTTCAAACATAGTTTTAATCTTTGCCCTAAAATTTCAATCGTAGGCTGTGGTTTTCGGTTTTCAATACACCTATGATATTCTAATTATGATAGGCCAAATGCCCTTTGAAGGAAAATGACAAACTCTCTATTTAGACATATTCGAAAATCTCCAAAAGGCATCTAAGGCCATTGAAATGCACCCCATACTTCCACCTCCATCCCTAACCCTAAAATCGTTCTTTTTTTATTTTATTTTTTATATCGAGAACCACTCTATCGAAAAATGAATAAAATCAGACATATAAAGGGTGTTTTTTTATAGAGGTATAGAACTTTAAGTTGGCAACACTTATTTAACTGGCGGCCATTTTGTCAGCTGTCAAGTGATTTATGTTTAGTTTGGTTTGGTATTTCAACATGAATCTGACGCCTGAACAACGCTTCCAAATTGTGCAAATTTATTTTGAAAATCATGGTTCTGTTCGAAATACGTATCGCGCACTACGTCCATTTTACGGTCAACATAATCGTCCATCAGAGCAATTAATTCGATTAACTATGGAACGTTTTCGCACCACGTTTATTCTAAATGATAATAGGCATCCACAGAGACGTCGTACAGTGCGTCCAGAAGAAGTTATTGCTGCTGTAGAGCGTAGCGTAGAAGAAGACCGGAATCAGTCTATCCGCCATCGTGCACATGAATTGGATATGTGCCCATTCACTTTATGGAAGATTTTGCGGAAAGATCTTGGTTTGCGTGCTTACAAAATCCAACTCGTGCAAGAATTGAAGCCACACGATCACCTAGCAAGGCGTAGATTCGGTGAATGGGCCCAAAACAAGATTGCCGTTGATCCCGATTTTCATAAGCGAATTTTGTTTAGCGATGAAGCTCACTTTTGTTTGAATGGATACGTCAATAAACAAAACTGCCGTATTTGGAGTGATGATAATCCTCAAGTGTATGTTGAGACACCGTTACATCCAGAAAAACTGATTGTTTGGTGTGCTTTATGGGCTGGTGGAATCATTGGTTCGTACTTCTTTAAAAACGATGCTGATCAGAACGTTACAGTCAATGGTGACCGCTATAGAGCCATTATTACTGACTTTTTCGTTCATCAATTGAACAACCATGATGTGCAGGAGCTGTGGTTTCAACAAGACGGCGCAACATGTCACACAGCTCGTGCCACAATTGATTTATTGAAGGAACCGTTTGGTAACCGCATAGTTTCACGTTTCGGACCCGTGAATTGACCTCCAAGATCGTGCGACTTAACGCTGCTAGACTATTTTCTGTGGGGATATGTGAAGTCGCTAGTCTACGCCGATAAGCCCGAAACGATTGATCACTTGAAGGACAACATTCGCCGCGTTATTGCCGATATACGGCCACAAATGTTGGAAAAAGTCATCGAAAATTGGACCTCCAGATTAGACTACGTCCGAGCCAGCCTTGGCGGTCATATGCCGGAAGTCATATTTAAATTATAATGCCAGAAGGTTATCTTTCGAATAAAGTAAATTTCATGTCAATTTAAAAAATTCATCTTTGTTTTATTCCATTTAAAAGTTCTATACCTCTATAAAAAACACCATTTACTTCTAAACCTTGAACATTCGCGCAAAAATTTTCAAAATTTTTCTTCGACAGAGGTTGGGCAAAAACGATATTTTTGAAAAATATGTTTTTTCATGACGAATCCTCTAGTATAACATATGTGATCTTGTGCCACCCCTAAAAACCGTTTTTGGTCGATTTTTATCATTTTCTAGCGCTTGTACCGACCGATCACTTAAATCAAACTCGCCAATAATCTATAGCACGTCATATCACTGGATTCAGTATGAAAATCAAGTTTCTAGCTTTTTAGCGTTAGTGGACCAAAAAAGTTTTTGTATTTTTAAAGGGCGCGCCGGGTCAAAAATGTCATATATTATACGGGATGGTTTGGTATTAAAAAATACAAGTTTTTACAGACATATTTATTTTTTAGTTAGCATTTGTGACTCGTCAATGAACAAAAAATGTAAAAAAAAAGCGCCTGAAAATCATTAAAATCGACCAAAACGGACTTTTTACGTTTTTAGGGGTAGCACAGGAGAAAAAGTGCCATCTATGTTATACGAGAAAATTCGTTACGAAAAAATATATTTTTCAGAAAAAGAATCTTACCTATAGTAAGTTTTTCATTTCTCTTGAAGTGGCATTTGACCTATCCTAGTGATAGGTAAATTTTAATTTAAAATTAAATTTCTAACACGAGCCTTTTGTGGCTTCTAAAATTTTAAACAACGAATCGAACTTGAAGTTGACCATGCGTGCATTACCTTTAATGGATGAGAAACATTAGAGTTATGTTCCCAATAATTTGGGCAAACATCGTTCCACAATAAATCAGATGTTAAGAAGTCTCATGTCTCAAAAATAAGAAGTCTGAATAAAACACAAACATAAATTAACCTGCACTAACCAGAACAAGGCCAAAAGCCATGTACTAACTACCAAGACAAATGTTTTCTCAGATCATACAATTTAGAAACCAGAACAACTATTGGCTAAATGATAAACGAGCCGGAAGCCACCTGTAATATTACAATTTCTGAGCACCGATTAAATGAAGCTCGATTAGATCCACCATCTACTGCACTCTCAATTGCCAGAGAAAATAGAATTGCTAGGTTGTATATTGCCAAAAGCATCAAGATAGATTTGTGGATGACTGGAAACACGACTAACTCACAGAGTAGCGAGAATAAGCCCAAACTATTCTAATAGTATGTCTGGAAAACCAGAAAAGTCAGCTTACTGGGATTCAATTCGGTAGAGAATCTATTATGTTCCATTCAAGAATAGCAATATTGAAAACATTATGGTGTAATATGTGGTCCCTTTGTGATGTATACTTTTTATTTATGTAAGATAAAGCTCAATTTTACGTCGCTAAGGAAGCATTCGAATAATTTTATCATGCGAATATACCGTTTATGAAATGGTCACCAAAAATCCGAACCTAAATCTTATAGAACTTAGACGCATTGTGAGACGCTATATTTCTGCACATAGGCACTTGACAATACTTAAAAATGCAGTTTGTATACTGGAAAAATTTTACTCAAGATGTTATGCAAAATTTGATTCGAAACATGCATAGGCGTATAAATACTGTTGGCTACTAATATACCAATGAAGTCGTTAGTTAATATGTTTCCCTATTTCATTGTTTCTACGATTCTGTCTTAGGTTATTTCTAACTTTGTATTTAACCAATATTTACAATTAATTCACTATTTACATTGTTCTGATTTAAAATACTGTTGCATTAATTTTATCTTCGACTCTATAAAGATGTCTTAATATATTTTGCCTTCTCCCATAGTAATTTACTTTATATATATATATATATATATATATATATATATATATATATATATATATACAGATTTAAAATACTGAGGACTGAAGTAGCCTTTAACTTTATTTCGAAATTTCAGTATCATCATGTAATTTTTATCGCCAAATCAATAGACATACCTTAACACCTGGTATAACAAAAAACAATTTGTTCTATTTACTAATAGTAACAATACAAAATACAAATATTGCTGAAATTCCTAAGCGTTTACATCATGCACGGTTTAGCAATAACAACCATCATTCAGAAACTATAGTTCAATGGCGTGAATTGCCAAGGTTGCTAAAGCGAACCATTAATTTATGCTTTACGATTCTTTTTATACTATTAACGATTCAATTAAAAATTCTTTGCGTACGTTGTTATTATTCATAGTAAAAAAAATAGCTTTTGAAAGTATATTAAATTAACGAAAAAAATTATCCATATTGAAAGTCATAAGAGTTAATTCAATTGTTTTAAGTTTTGTGTGAGAACTGATTCAACCAGACTATGAATCAAGATAAAAGTTAATTTTATACTTCTTTCACTGAAAAATATACTTTTCTACTAATATCAAATAATACACTTATAACTTATTTACTTTTGATATAGTATTTCATCAATTACCCACAGTCGGTCGTGTGTAAATTTATTATTACACACTGGTTGCTGATCAACCAGGGAGAAAGCAGCATTGCAGATCGATCAGACCAAGAAAAAAAAACAATAATAACAATTTGTCAAAATTATGTTGATTGTTGGCCTTTACCGTCAAACAGAAATTGAGTAGTTACGAAATTTAGAGCGATTCAGTAGAAATAAATAACCTATAATATTTTACCTGGAAACTTGTTCACCAATTAGCAAATATACATTTTCTAAATGGTTACGTTAAGTAAGATAATCATTTTTTAATTTGGCAAGAATTGGAGAACTATTTTATATGATTAACGTGAAAATAAAAGCCAAAATGAAACTCGTATTTTGAAAAGCCTTGCCAGCAATAATCTCAGAAAGAATTTAATATTTCAATAGCATATAATGGCTATAGCTGTTCTGGCTTGTATGTTACAATGATGGGACCGACAAATATCAAAAACAAATAAGCAAATTATATATAACACCATAATAAAAAGCATTTTAACATATAGTAGTGGTATGGCAAATGAATATAGTAGTGGTATGGCAAATAAAAAACAAGACTGAAAGACAAATGTAGTAATCTAGCGAGCGAAAGGGAACTCGAAAACAGAGATAATAACAATTGACAGAATCAGAGAAATCCTGGGAGTAAGACACAACATATAATATTAGAGTAAAAGAACTATGGTGTTACGGACATGTACATGGGATACCTGAGGAAAGGCTCCCAAAACTAACACTAAAATGAGACAGAGAAAAACAGAAGGAGAAGACCGAGAAAAAGCTGAAGAGAGGGGGATTTAACAGGAAACAAGACTGAAAGAGCTGGAAAGATAAAAGTTTCAGACACGAACCAAAGTAGAGTTTAATGCGCATCCCACAAACCGATTATTGTTTTACCCTATTTTATGAGGCAAGAATATATCCGATTCTTTCGATCCATTTTCACGACAGAATTAGAGCAGAGTACAATGAAAACAATAAGTAAGATGTCTTTACCAAATTTCATTCCCCAATTCTCTAGGATCTGGACTTATACGAGAATTGCTATTACATCATGGGCATGTGTTGTCTTGGTGAATCTTATTTAATAATATTACCACAATTATTTGACTACTTTATTTGAAAAAAATATTTATTTAATAGTTTCGGAAATTAATCACTTTTTTAAATTGATTTATTTTGGGGTTTTGAAATATTTCTTTTTAAAATAGACCTACATTAGAAGTTAGGATTTTATTGCTTTATTTGCTATTTTTTTCTGTCTAGTGTTATGTTTGTCCATTTTTTGCGGCATAATAATAACCCTTCTAGCACTTTGGTAACATTCACAGTTTCAGATTATACGTTGATTTCTATAAAATTGTTGTTTTTAAATCTAAAATTAGAAAATCAAGATGGTAAACAACCTCTTATTATGCCTTTTTTTGGTTTATTAACACTACTGTCTCTAAATTTGAGCATTTGAAATTTCTACTTAATGCAATTGAACTAAGATTCAAGTAAATAGTCTTATCAGAAAAGAAACAGAATTTTCATGCGAGTTTTTATTATCAAGATCTACGCCTCAAAATACGCATATTCTGAAAATTTTAGCAAATGATATTATAACCAAATAAATACCATAATTAACGAATGAGCTATCTTTTCAACATTACATTCATAAAGATGCGAGATTTTCTGTAATTTTGACCAATGTTGATATGAATGAATTTCAATGGAAATTACTATTACAGCATAGGCGTGCGTTCTTTCCAGTAATTTATGTTATTGTTTGGTTATGCTAAATCACCCCAAAATTAATCATTATGTCAGAATGAATATATATTGGAGCGTGGGTTGAAAATCGAAACTGAGATTGTTTCGAAATATTCAGTTTTTGAGATATTATTTTTTAAAACATACCTATTAGAGGTTGGGTTTTCAAACTTTATTTACCATTTTTCCCTTCCGTACTGTTATATTTATGAATTTTTTGCCAACACTATAAAAAGCAACCTTCTCCATCTTGAAAACATGAACCATTTTTATAAATTATAGTAATTTGGATGCATTTATTGTTTTTAAAACCAGCCAGGAATTTCAGATGTTAAAGAACAGCAATCTATAAAAAATTTACAGCCAGAGTCACTAAAAAGGTTTAAGATTTAGACCTGCTCTAAGTGACATGGAAGTTAAATCTTCTAGTTGGCCAGTTTTGTTTTACTTATGATATTGTCATAATTTATATTACATACGTCAACAAACACTCATATAGAGGCATTAGAGATAAAAACCTGGCAATCTCGAAAATAAATAAATTTTTCCTTTTGTGTCGGTTCGGTAATAAAACAAAATTATTTTTTTATGCTTGTATTTTTAGAGTTTACAACTTGCTTGACTTATTGTTGCACTTGTCAAATTTAACTTTTCTGCTGTCAATTTAGACCGGTGTTAAAGTTAGATCATGTTAGTGAATTTGGAGGTTAGAGTCTCTTTGGTTTTGTTAGAGAACTGTTTATGCCTCCATTTTGTTTAAGTTCGAATGGAAATATTTCTAGGCTAATTGGACCTAAGATTTAAAAACAATTGAAGAAGAATTGAAATAAAGTGATACCAAATACAGTGAGCAAACCAAATGAAACACTAACAGCCTCAATCACTAAAACGGATATATTTGTTAAATCTTCTAATTGGTCACTTTTATTTTGATTAGGATATTGTTAAAATTTATATTATATATATATATATATATATATATATATATATATATATATATATATATATATATATATATATATATATTATATATATATCGTGTAATATAATTCGTCGTTTCATAAATTTATTTTTTAAGACAAACTTTAAAGTATATACAAAATTTATTTCTGCTCTTTCTCAATCATTGCATAAAGTTCTAACCTTTCTTTACAATACTGAACTGTTTCGGGATTGCAATGGAAGTAGACCCTTTACAGGTCACCGAAAACAAGATGAATTTTGTGTTGTACAGGTGCACCGTAATGTGAGTAAATTTTGGAAAAATTTAAAAACCTGCAATTAACATTAGACAAATAACCCTGAGATAATAAAGCTAAGGATATTATCGATTTAGTAAATTATAAAGTAACAATTAAAAAAACATTTTCGTAATAATTACAAATTTAATTAAATTCAATGCAAAATCGATATAAAATTAATTTGAAGGTCATGAAAAACACACGACAGTTGCATTAAATCTAAACTTTACATAGTTTGAAATATTTTTCTACATACAAAGATAATAGAATAATTATATTAGCAAGTTCCTGGTGCAATTTAAATAAATTATTGCAAAATAGGATCATGTTTAACGGATTTTTTTTTCATTTTTAAAAATGGTTTAAAACGGTAAATTGAATTTAGCTAAATTTCTTGTCAGTGATTCCTCAGGACCGTAACATTAATGTGATGCGTGCTCTCAATGTCAGTTTAGGAACTGCTTCAGTTCAGGGAGAAGCAGAAAATATAGTCACATATTTCAAATATAGTTTTAAAATAAAAGTACGCTTTATTGCTTTAAAAAATCAATTTCTTAAATACAAAGCTAGAAGAACTACTTACAGATCTAACCAGAAAAATTTTTAAATAGGTCATCCTCCATTTTAGTGTATTTTTATATTCTTGACCATATTTTCTATGACATATCCTATGTCTGTCTCTTGCCATTTTTAACCGCCTTCTAAAAGAAGGAGGTTTTCAATTCGTCGAATATGTATGTTTTTTAACCAACTTCTAAAAGAAGGAGGTTCTCAATTCGTCGAGTAGGTATTTTTTTATGTATATACACCGATTACTCCGGACCGACGGCACCGATTTGAATGAAATTTTTTACGTTATATTCAGGAAGTTGCTGCGGTGGTCCCAAATTTTTTTGGACTAAATTGGTGCAGTAATGTCCAAGATGGCGCTGACAATATGGCGGCCAAAAAAATTAATTTTGTCTGATTTTCTCCAAAATTGGTGTGGGGGAATTTTTTGGGTCGTACACAACGAATCTGAAATTATTTTTAAAAAATTCAATATGGCGGATCCAATATGGCGGACGAAAAAATCAATTTTGTCCTATTTTCTTCAAAATTGGTACGGGGGAGTTTTTGGGGTCGCACATAACGAATCTGAAATTATTTTAAAATAATTCAATATGGCGGATTAAAGATTCTACATTTCTCGATTTTGTCTAAAATCAGTATCGGGGTATTTTTGTTAGTGTTAATTATGAAATTAAATATTTTTTGAAAAACTCTATCTGACAGATTCAATATGGTGTGTTAAAAAATTTACATTTTTCGATTTTCTCCCAAACTGACCTAGAAGGTTCTTGAGGGTGTAAATTATGAATTTAAAAGTATTTTTTCAGGATTCAATATGGCAAATTCGAGATAGCGGACTAAAAATTTTACATTTTTCGATTTTGTTCAAAGGTGGGACTGAATCGTTTTTGAGAATGTAAATAGCGAATATATGTCTAGGGGGCTTTGAAGGGTTTAGATTTAAATTAGATTAAGACTTGAAATTCAATATGGCAGATGCAATATGATGGGTTGAAAATTTTACCTTATTCGCATTTTTTCAGATTTGGTATTAGAGGGTTTTCGGAGTCGTGTATTACGAATATGAAGTTAATTTTTTACAACTATTAGGTTGATAAGATACAATATGAGGGACAGAAAATTTTACATATTCCGATTTTGTCTAAAATTGATATTGTGTCGTATACAAACTCAATATGCAGTATAAAATATATCGAGCTAAGAAATTTACATCTCAGGTTCTTTAAATATTGTAAATTGATATTATGAGTTTCTTGAGGCGTATGCAAACTCAATATGCAGTATAAAATATATCAAGCTAAGAAATTTACATCTCAGGTTCTTTAAACATCGATATTGGAAGGTTTTGAGGCCTATATTACCAATCTAAAATTAATTTGAAATTTAAGATAGTTGATTTACTATGACAGACTAAATATTTGTTTGACATAATTTTACTGGTATTTGAAAAACTCTAAGAACTAAAGAATTTTTAGTGGCTTCTTTTTTAGGGTGATTTACAACTTTGGATAAAATGGGTACTTTTTTGCCACCTTGGAGTCATTGCGAGGTACACTAATCTCGATTAGTACTTAGTTCAAATAATTTATGGATATCATAATGAATTCTAAAACTAAAAATAGACTTCAAAAAGTTCAATTTCATATAAAAATTTATAGTTATTTTTCACTTTTTAGCGCACTTTTAGAAGTCGATGCATTTTTTTTATAAAAATTTTATTAACATATTAATTATTTTGTCATTTTCGGGAGTAAAAACGGTTTCATTATAAAAGTCATATCTTTGTTGACACCACTAATAGAAACTGGAAATTTTTGCAATATTTTCATAGAAAATAACTGCGATATGGATTTCATTAAATATTAATCTAATATGATACAAGGTGGGTAAAAAAGTAGGTCAAGTCTTGTTTAAAAAAATATGTTAATATTTTAGAAATGAAACATCCTGTATTTTTTAACTTTAGTGAATAAAAAATTGAATAATCTATCAGACTATGTAGAATGTTTCAATACCTATCTCCAACACTTTTGGAATTATAACAGATAATAGGTAAAAATATTAATACCAGTAAATAACTAAAACCAACTTAAACTAAAATAACTTGGTGGTCATTTATTATGAACATTTAGAAATAAAATTAGAAAAAAAGATATAAAAAGGAATAATCAGTAGATAAACTGTTTAAAACTTCCTCCATTAACTCATCAATATGGTTGATTGTTATTTCTTGTATCTCTGGGCATCTATAGAGAGAAATGTTTCTCTTACCAGGTTTCGTCATTCTTCTTCAATATCGATTGAAGTTTGTTAAACAAATTCCTTTACTCTTCCTCCAAGATAAAAATCTAAAGGGGTTCGACCCAGTGACCTAGAAGACCAACGGTCTTAATCGACCAATCCGCCTATCCTCAAACATCTTTGTAAACTCTTTAGTGATTTCAATGCTACAATGAGCTAGTACACTATCTAACTGAGCAATTGCTCAGTGACTTCAGAGCTAATTCGACCAAAAAACCGGGTAAAAAATCCGGAATATATCTAAATATTGCTCAGAATTTAAATTATCATCATAAAATTTAAATTTAAGGTTTCTATCAGGGTACCGATCGTGGCCGGTGTGAGTTTGAAAAAGTAAATCTACATCAGATGCTGTTGACGTTTGGATGATATGCCCAGAATCTTCCACAGTATATAAAAATACGATAAGATGCAAGGCATTCTATTTAAAATTTGAAGTTTGATATCATCTAGTGATAGATCTGGCAACGTTCAATCTTAAAAAATACTTTAAGGGGTTAGATTATTATCTGTTATTACTACAGCCAAAATTTTAAAAATATATTTCAAGTGGTTTTCTAAATACTACTAATAAGTCATCGAGTTTGGTCGATTCAGTATACATAAATAGAAGAAGAACAAAAACAGAAATGTCTTGGAAAAAAACTGAAAACACCAAATCCATAAAACTACACAATCATAAAACAAAATAAAATTGACGAACGAAGTTAAAGACACTGTTAAAAAACATCAATCAAACAGTCTTGGTATAAAATAACAAACAAAGTTAATAAAATTGTTTAAGTATAAAATTTAAAGAAAATATACTAAAGTAAGTAAAGCATAGTGTGTACACATTTCAAAGAAAATAGAAAACAATAATCCAAACAACAAAAACGTTATTGTAGTAAGCTTCCAGGCTATAATATGATTTATCCTGCGAAAATCTATTTAAAGAACGTGCAAATTTTCATTGTTTTCAGTTTTTTTATATTTTCTCGGTACATGGTTGTAAATCTTCATATATCACATAAATCTTTGTTAGAGCACTCTTTAGTATAGATAACTATTCACTCCCATTTCTAATATTAAATTCGTTCATATTTCGAACATTTCCAAACTTCTTGTGTATTAAACCAACAGTTTTCGAGACCAAAATAGAATAAAGAGTCAATATCCTTTCCTTAGTAAACAAATACTCAAAGATGTTCTCTTAAATTTAATTAGCAAGATATTTACGCTTTTGTAGAACAAACGCAGGTTGCAGCAGCTACGAGCACAAAAACCCCAAAATGAGACTCCATGCATCAAATTGGAGTCTACAAGAGAAAAGTATACAGACCATGTCATAGAGTGATCTAAATTATTACTTACCAGCCCGACAGCATAAGCTGTAGAGGCTGGTTTATTATTAAAGGTAAAAACATGATCAGAAAGCTTAAGCTTGGAGTCTACATGGAAAACTAAAATGTTCATCACTGCCTTACTCTTCAATATATTATGTTCCAATACTAAATTACCCAAATCATTGTTAAAGCTAATATATAGGTTTTAATAACATTAGAAACAGTTTGCATCTCACCATTGCTGTATTTTTATAATGTTCCTAAATATTCGAACAGAAAACTTGTCAGTCTCATGATCTAATTATGAAATTGTGGTATCGCCTGCAAATAAAATAAATTGGCAAGAAATATTGACCCTTGTCAAATAATTTATGTATAACAAAATTAGTAATATTCCCAGAAGGAAATCCTCTGGAACTACATGAAGATCACTTAGTATCTCTGGGTCAGCCTCATAATATGTAACAGTTTGTTTCCTCTCTAAGACAAATGGTGTTCTTAAAAGAAGTTTGTAAGTCACAGTGGTAAGTGGAATTTGGAACAATGATCGGAGAAAAGTAATTTTTTCCCTTTGCCGAGTTTTCGCTTTATTTTAAAAGATTTTCAAGGCTCGAGAAAGTAGTTCTCCTCAGTCAAATTCTAAATTAAGTATAAAAATATAAATATCAGTACTTTTCCACAATAACATTAAGTAAACGACGGCACACTAGTAACGGAGGTAGTATGTTTTTATTTGTGTGTGCCAACATCTGCTTAATATTATTATGGAATAGTACTTGTATGTTTTTATATTTGATTTTAAACATAAATCAGGAAAACAGCTTTCCTGAGCTTTGAAAATACTACGCGCAACACAGCAAAAGAAAAAAATTGTTGTTTTCCGATTAATGGACTAAATTCTAACTAGTCTTAGCTGAATAACAAATCATGTTAACAATTTCAGAAAAACTTTCTAAATTCGTAGCATCATAGATTCTCCAACAGTATCTTACGAGTCACAGTCAAATGCCTTCGCAAAATCGCAGAAAAACGCTGCAGCAACGTCGCCATCATTCAAGTTAATAAACAACTTTTCCAAAAAACTAGAAACTGCATTACTCGTATTTTTAAATATCTAGAATCTCCATTGACAATTATTTAATAAATTATTTTTCATTGCAAAAGATGTGATTCTATTCTTCACAATCTTGCTTGCAATACCACCTTTAAATAGCGGTCCAACCAAAGTTGTCTTTCAGCATAAATAAGCTACTATCGAAAGAAATATTTGTAACTACCGCAAGTACATTCAAAACAGTGTCTGACAGATTTTCAAATACTCTTAACAACACAACTTGCCTATAAACAGTGTATTTCTCTTTCCCTAGAAACCAAAAGAAAGAAAGCCTAATTTTCTAGAATAGCTTTTTTCTTTTTCTTTTACTTACTTCCTTGAAAAAAAATTTAGAAGGATCGAATTACAAAAAATTACAAGATAGGCAATACCTATATTTTTTAAACAGCAAATTTTGAATAAAAAAGATTTGATGGTGAGGTAAAAATAATGTTTAAAGATCTCTGTGACAACAAAATTCACTATATTTTTTCAACTGGAGTAGACTTTTTTAGTCTGTGTAAATGTGTTACGTTGCCTGGCTCTAGCATGAACCAATGGGCCAGTTTTTTAATACTAAACTCTTTTAGCTCTAGATTAAGATTATGTGAAAGTATAAAACTACCATTCATGTTCGGATCTCAGTTATCTGCATAAATTTTGTCAAAACCAGTATGAACTAACTTGAACTTAACCTGAAATTGTGACCTTCAACGATTTTTTTAACAGCACATTTGAATATATAAATTATACAGGATGCTTCAAATTTGAAGATCATCATAATTAGAAACAGAACTGGTTTAATTTGGGCAAAGAACTCTTGTTTAATTTATTCATTTGCTATTTAGAAAGAGCTCCGCACTTTCTTTATGTGAAATGGCTCTTGGAAAATTTCTCCTTAACTTAGTATTCTGGTAGCCTTTGATAGGTAGATCAAAAGCCTCATTGGACGCTAAATCCTAAAAAAGTAAAGCCCTTTAAAGTTGGGCTGTTCTATATCGCTACTATATATTAAATCTGTGTGTTTTGCTGTATTTTTTCAAAAATAAGAAGCGACTTAATGGCGACTCTCGTTTAGATATCAGGGTCACCTCCAAGACCATTTCAAGATATTTTTTCTCGAAAATCAATAGCGATTTTCACTTTGATCTCAGTAGTTACATTAAAATGGCTTTTAAGGTGAGCTTTATGCTCAAATTTACAGCAAAGTGTTATAATCATGCGCAATAGGTATTAAAAAGTATGCCTTCTTCAATAAGTCAGAAAATAATATTCCTATTCGGTTATTTGGAATGAAAAGTTGTCAAACCTAGATTGTTATATGCAAATCTACATACTCCGATTATTGAGTAATCCAAATCCCAACTAATTTTTACTAAATAAATATCACTGTGGAACACAAACTCCTTTTAAGAACATCTGTCATCTTAGAGAGAACACAAACTCTTAGATATCAGGGAGCTAACTCGGAGGTACTAAGTAATTCTCATGAGTTCCCACAAGGTTTTATTCTATGATCATTACTATTTGTGTTATATATAAATTATTTAACAAGCATTAATAACTCTGGCCATTTTGCTTTATTTGCAGACGATACCACAATTTTATAATTAGATCATGACCCTGAGAAGTTGTATGCTTGAATATCTGGTCACAATATGAAAATAATACAATAGCCTAATGCAAACTGCTTGTCTTTTAATATTAGTAAAACTAAGATATTGGCTTTTAAGTATGAAATAGGTGATTTAACACTGGAACTTAATATATTGAAGACTAAGAAAGTGGCGGATTTCTAGGTATCCATACTGCATATATACATCTATAACACAAAAATACTGACATTTTTACATGCATAAATATAGACGTACCAATATGCAGTCATGTAGTAGGTTTATGCTACTACAGAATGCACAATGGCGACCATCGGTTTCGCACCTCCTATTTCAAAGTGATTACTAAGCTTATGGCAATGGTAGCCATTAAACACTCATGATTTGCTAGCAAAAAAATTACTTGACCCTGAAATTACCTTCAGGATGACCCTAAAGGCCAAACCGAAGCTTGACATTGGATTCGTTCTTTTTTCGACAAAAATTAACTTTATTAATTACCTTTAAGGTGGCAGAGTAAAATTGAAATATTTCTCGAAATAGTGTCACAATTTCTAATTAATTAAAAAAATATATTTCCTGTAACAAAATTATTGCACTTTATTTTATAAATCAAAGACATTTTAGATTAAAATAGAGAATGTCAAGCCTATTCCAAACCATACAATTGTTTACAGCAAACATTGCAATGAATGCGTGAAAAAAAAACTATACCATTTTATGTGTCACAACATAGTCTGATATTCTACCATTCATCTCTTCTTTTTTGTAGAGATGTTTGTACTTCACACATTTATTTATTCTTGCAAATTACACAGTGTTTTATCATTGCTCACAATTTAATTCGCGTTGTTTCACAAAGACAAATCAATGTCTTTAAAATAGTAGTAAAAATCGATTAAAATTGAAATCAAATCACGAATGAAAAAAAGAAGTGCCAATTGTGACAAATTACAGAACAATCACTAATGATAAGCCACGTTGCCGGATTGTGATGTTAATCTGGAGAAATTATAATTCTGCAAATTCTAATTTATTGGACAACCATTTTAGGTAAGAGCCAATGACTTTAGGTGAAAAAAATTGTTTATATTAATTAAAAAATTCTTTTTAATCCTAGGAAATTAATATTTTCTTACAAACATAGCAAGGCAAATCATCACCTTGCTGTTGTCATGGGTACACGAGTACTCGAATGACACTAAATATTGGCATCGATGGAAAAATTTTCTTGTCTATACCTATCTCTCTTTTAACCTAAAATCATTTTGATGTAAATCATAGACATACGAAAAACTAATATAGAATGCTGATCCTATAAAAGAAAGTTGGCTAACTCCTAAAAAGAAACAGAACGTTTTCGATGAATAGTACTTCTTTTTCTAATGGCGGAGCTAAATACGATAATCCAAAAATAATTTCATATCCCTGTCACCTGACCGCCATTAAAAAGAGAAGTAATACTCATCGAAAACGTTCTGGCTCTTTCTAAACGTGCTAAGCCATCTTGCTTCTGTAGGATTCACAGTCTATATAAGCTTTTATGTCTGTGGTGTAAACAGACAATCCTAAATATCGGCGATGTAAAGACAACATAAAAAACTACACTATGGAATTACTGGTGATGTGGTGTAGATGCCTACTCAAACTAAGTTAATACAAATGAAAATATTTTAAAATTATTCGCATTTTTATATTCCTATAAAATTCCACAGAATTTCTTGTGATTCCTCTAAAAGAAAATGATTTTTTTGCTTTTTTCTTTTGAAGGTTCCAAACTTACTTGACTTATTGTTGTACATGTATATTTAAACTCTCTACTGTGAACTTACAATTAGACTGCTTTAAAGTTCATGTTAGTGAATTGGGGGGGGGGCTACTAAAATCTTATCTTTACGTCAGTTCTGTGTCACATGTTTATGGCAAACAAGCCTCAGTAAACAGTAAAATTCATTGATTAAGTTCTTACGAATTCCGGCTCAAACAACATTTTTTTTCTGCGAATAAATCAAAAACTTGTGTGTATCTTGCACAATTTATGCAAAATTATAAAAATTTTATTTACTTATGTTAAAATATTCTATTTCGGAACAAAATATAATCTAATTTCGGTTAATTTTTTTAAATTGCAAAATTTAAATTACGACGAAACGAAGAATTTAATAAAAATATTTGTAAGCGTTTTTCAACGAATCGTCCTTGCGAAAATTAATTCAAAAAGAATTTGCGTAAATTTGCGTAAATTTTAATATTAAAAACTTATAAATCTTTTATAAAAATTCAGTTTAAAAATAATTCATGAGAGAAGTCACTAACAAACAGGTAAAAAATTGCTAAGACATGTCAACAATAAATGCGAGGAAAACATTTGTTCATGCTAATATTTTCAGATGTTCTACTTATCTAAAAGTTCAGAAGAAAATTCTGCCGTAAACTGTCAGATAGCTTGGTTCGTTATTTCGGTCATGGATTTCCATATCCCGGGTTCGAATCTACGTCAGTATTTTTTTAAAGAAGACTAATTGGAAACATGGTTTATTAAGTCCTAGATTGGATTACACCTTCAGCTATAATTTCAAAATTTTATATTATTTAATAGATATTTAAGTCAATAATTTGATAAAAATTTAAAGTAGGTGTAGGAAGCATAATGTTAATGCACATACAGCTTATGGAGGCATAGATATTTAACAAGTTAAAAATTAAATAGGGAAAGGATTTACTGATTTCAACAAAGAGGCATACAGGGTATTTTATTATGTTTATTTAGGATGTCTCAAAAAGGTAACTAATCAATAGGTTATAATTTTTAAATGTGTTAGTAATCTTTAGTTATCTTCAAAACTTGAATTGAAGCAAATGTTTATGATTCAAACGGTTCTATTCTCAAAGATGATCCATATATTTTGCATATGTTAACCCTAATATGAAAAGCATTTTTGCAACTATGAACATGATATTCGCAAAATATGGTTTTTGAACGCATTAAAGGCTTCTTCTGGCGTAGAATATCGTTAACTACCCAGTTTATTCTTCATGTTCGGAAACAAAAAGAAATCAGTTCTAAGTTCTGGGTGCTCAAAATGTAACTTTTTTAAGTCAATGTGTGGGAACTCTCATTGTCATGGTTGAGAATGATCCGTCGTCTCCGCTTTGTTTTCCTCAGTTCTTCGAAGACTTCCAACAAACAACTGGTTGTCTGTCATTTAGAATTGGCCGTTCTACGATTCTTTAAAGGTACGATTGTGACATAGCCAATTTTTTCGAAAAAACAGACGACTATTTGCTTCGAAGTGCTTGGTACGTCAGCAATTTTTGTTGGTTTTGACGCACCTTACGGTAGACTGCTGTTTACAATCGGTCTCAAACGCATTGAACCAAGAATCTTTTTTTGAAGCACCGCAATCGTATTTCTGGGGTATTTCCTTACATCAATCTACCAAACCCTTATTTGAGCCATTATCAAAGTATGCGGGATCCATCGCAAACAGCTTTCCCAGGGCCAAATGTCCATGCAATATATTATATTCCCTGTTGTTACTAATTCCCAGGGATTCCTTAATCTCACAGTAAGTCACGTGATAATCTTGTATTATCGCACAGCATCGGTGTTTTCTCATACTACAACCGATTTTTGACTACTCATTCACAACTCGTCCGTGAGCAAACAATGGTCACAATTGCATTCACTAAAACAGTGACATATATTAATTCTTGTAGGTGCTTCAAGAACACGCCAAAAATTGTGAAAAATAATCGTTCGAATATGTCCACAGGTTAATTCCAATTTCAGGCTAAAATGAAATTTTGAAATTACCCGTAAACAACACAAGTAATATCCATATTGTCAAGACGCTCTGAATGCATATACCGTCTCAAATGTCAAACTTTACAATTGATATGTCAGATAGTACCTAGCAACTCCAGTGTTGCCAGTTCCCAAAATATAAACGGCAACCCTCGTATAACGATAATTTGTTAGTAGAAAAAAAAATAAAAATTTGTAATAATATGTTAACAGCAGCTTTAATTAAGATACTTATATGATCTTTTATTATAAATAGCCTAAATGTTTTTATTAATTGTGTGAAAAAAAGTGGAAATTAAGATTATCTAGGATTTTCTTTTTGTTTTGGTTGAATAAAAAGTGGTGATACTTGATTCTCAAAGCTTATGCCTCTTTCGGCCCTTTACATCCCACTATGACTATAAATCATTCGGAGTAAATTCAAACACCTTTGTTAGATGAACTTGCCTGCTGACATCAAGGGATAATATTATGCCTTACTTCTCCGAAATGTCTCTGCCTCTGTGAGTTGGACATGGTCAACAGGTTTACTGTTCTGTACACAACATCTACACAATGAGTTATCTATGATGAGTATGGTGATCTTATAAAGATGATAAACGCAGGTAACAATGTCCTGTCCGCAATCTCACCACGATCCGATGGTTCTTCCCCTCCCGGGACAGACATTCCCTAATAAGTCGCGCGTTGGGTCTAGTTATTTGTTCCTTGATACACATCCCTTCAGCATTCAGTAGATTTGTTTTGCAGTAACCGTTGAACAAGTAAAATTGGTTAAGGGTGTAGGATCCAGTTGCCGATGCCTTCTTTTTCAAATGATCTACTTTCTCGTTCCCTTGTAGGTATATTCAAATGGCCCTGAACCAACACGAATCTGATGATGAAGTCGTTCTTCGTTAGATTATTAAATATATCTTTGCACTCAGGCAGCAGTCATGAAGCTACGACATCATACATCAGTTCCAAAAATTGCAGCCTTCCGGTTTAAGCATATGGTTATTATCTTATTTCTGATTATGTTTTTCTCACAGAGATGGCCACATTGTAGAATAACTCTTCTTAGTTCTTGTAGGTATGTAAATATATTGTCTCCCTTTCACAGGAGAAGAGCAAGAGCACTGGCCCCAAAAATTGTCTTCTGAGGACTACAATGTAAAAAATTATTCGGTTACGACAGCTACCCTTTTTCTACAATTTACGTATTTTTCAAACGAATCACAAGAACTGTGTGTGATCCATTTTACTGAAAACCTTTAAGCATACAAATAAACTAACAGGACTCATATTGGAACTTGCCTCCTTTCAGTGTCCTGAAAAATATCATCCTAACGATGATTAACAAAATATTACTCAAGTTTGAAGTACAATAGAAGTTAGAAAATAGTTTAATAAAATTGCAAATGCATTAGCAGTAAACCATAATGCATTAAACCTTTGTATTGCAACCCAACATTAACGATAATAATAGTGAAAGGTAAAGGCGGTGATGCAAACTATTGCCAATATAACTTCCTTGTGATTACTTCAATCTTTAATTACTTTTGTCGCTAAAAACAGGCCGCATAATCTATATTTTATATTATATCATTTTTTTGTCTTCTTTTGTGTAATTTTTTTGTTCAATATAATTTTTCAATAGTATTATGTTAACAATGATTTTAATTACCTATAACCTTTTAATTATTTGGTGCAATTATCACTTTTTTTTTTAGTTTTTTTTATCCGGTGGTCAAAAGAATAGCTAAACTTCTAGAAAAAATTATCATTGTGATTCCTTGAAATATAGTTAATTAGTTTTGTCTAAAACATGCCGCAGAATTCGTATTTTATAATTTATCATTTTTTTTCCATTTGAATAGATATTATGTGATGCACATAAGTCGTATATATATATATATATATATATATATATATATATATATATATATATATATATATATATATATATATATGTATATGTTATAATTTATTTTCATGATTTATAGATTCCCCAAATTTATCACCACTTTTTTCTTCTATTACACTTTTGTCTTCACTTTAAACATAAACCAAAAAAATGTATAATTTTTATGTCTGCTACTAAATTGTATCTCATTTATCAATTAAATACGATCCATGGAAAGCTTATTAGACAAATGAAAGACCAAGCATAATGAAATTCTCTTTAAGTCTACCAAAAAAAAATGGTAATTTTCAGTTACTTTAGGTCCACCAGAGTGCTGCATTCACAAATCAAATAAAGCTGCAGGAGAAATTCATTAGGTAAATGAAAGCCCAATTTTAATGGACAAATGAAATTATTCATATCAAGACGTTGCTTAGATGCTTAATATTTTTAAAAAAATGCAGTATTTTTTACGATGTACTATGTTGATGTATATGAAACATTTATTAGAAAATGATATTCAAGAAAAATACTGAGGAAAGTTTTTGCCTTCCTAACAAGCAAACTCATGAATTCGAAATGATTCAAAAGAACTGATTGGGATTTACAAAGGTTCAATAATCATGAAACTAAAATAAATTAGTTTTTGATGGGACCCTTTATCTGACGCTTACCAAATTAAACATAATGTTTTACCGTTAAGAAAAACATAAATGTGAAGATGGGTTAATAATGATATGGAGCTGGTTTTCTTAAAACAGTATTGATTTATTTAATAGAAAAATCGGCATACAGAAAATATCGTGCAACCATAGATACTAGGAATATACTTAGCTAAACGGCTTTTGCACTCCCCTCGGGGAACATTCGCTAATTCTAGATATCACAAGGATTACCAACATTTTCATAGTTAACCTCTTTTGGGTGCCGTCCATGAAGAAGCTTCTATAGCCAGGCTTGAAGCTTCTCTTGGTTTGTTTGGTGATGAGATATCAATTCATGGTCCCTTAACAGCAGCCGTGTTGAATCGTCTGCCGCGTATGCAGCATAAAAAAAATGTGAGCGTGGGTTTGTTAGTTGTCGATCTAATTGCTTACCAATATCCACCAATCCTCTTCCTCCGTAGTATTTTGTTAGCATTGTTCGCTCCGTACATCTTTATTAATAACATTAACGAACGATTAACGAAGTAATGACTTGAGATTAAAGTTGTTCGATATTCTAATCAACCACTTGGACTCATATTAACTTTTTGAATTTTTTAATTATTTTGTTTTTTTTTTAATTTAGCAATCGATATTATTTACTTTTTATCTGTTCTTTTTTCTTTCTGTCTGAGTTTTTATAGACAAAATTTAATGGAACACGATTTATCTGTACCTAGTGATAAAAGACCAACGACTGCCAAAAAGATTAAAATAAGATTTTATGTGGAAAATCAATTTCGAATTGCTAACTCTTATCATATTTAAAAAACTGCTACTAACCATGTCAGAATCTAAAAGCAAATGTGGGCTATACAGCATCGATTATTTGAAGTTGAGTTTCATTCCATTATTGTTGGACATATACCTGCCTCTGTGCCGCATATGCAACAGAGTTTTAAACAATAATGGTATGAAACTATCCAAGTTTGAGAATTATATGAGGTGTCACCCTAATAAAACAGGCAAAAATTTGAAACAATTTTAAGTAGTGAAAAAAAAAGTTCAAAAGAGATCCCTGGTGGACAGTAGGTTCGCTTCAACGTCAAAGAGAGGATGGTTATTTCCGAGCATCTTACACTATCTCTCCACTGATAGCCAAATGAGGAAAACTACACAGAATCGGCGAAGAGCTATTTTTTCTAGCTATTGAAGAGGTTGTTAAATCTGTTCTACAGAAACCTGCATATGATATACTTAAAATAATATCTGTGGGTGACAAGACACTCCAAAGAAGTAATAATCAAATGAGTCGTAATGTTAAAAACTGCAATCGTAAAAAACCCAGTTCTCTATACAACTGGACAAGTCAATTTTATCTGGTAATGAGGCACTATTATTGGCATATGTTATTTTTGTTATATAATGATTTAGAAGATCATTTCATAGAAAAGACGATTCCTTTATCAAATATAATATCAGTGGCAGTGGTTGGGAGCTACCGTGGTTCTATGTCATTTAAAACAAAATGCTGCGTCATAAACACAGTCGACAAAATTCGGAGCAACACGTTGAATTATAGATTAATTTCGCAGTTGTGTGAAAAAGTGACGGAACTTTCATCAATTACTTGTTTATACTGAAATACGCTGGCTTTTGAAAGGCTTATGAATGTCAAAATTTTTTTCAATACCACAGAAGAATTGAAAGTGCAGTTTAGAAATGGATTTCACCAATTTCAGAGAGACATACCTGCTACTTATTCTGCAATATATACCATCGCAAGAAAGTTTTTAATATATATATATCTCGTGGAAAGGGATTTCAGTGCAGTTATCAATCTTTTGCAAGAAAAAGAACCAAATTGGAAATTACTGGCCGAGAAGATATGAAGTATATCATATGCAGGTTTGTGTAGAATAGTTTTAACAACCTGTTCAATAGCTGGAAAAATTAGCTCTTCTCGATACTATGCAGCTTTCCTGATTTGGCTGTCAGTGGAGAAATAGTGTAACATGCTCGCAAATAATCATCTTCTCTTTTTGGCGAAGTGAACATACTGTCTACCGTAGATCTCCTTTGAACTTTTTGTTTCACTGATTAAAATTTGTTTAAATCTATATCTGTTATATTAGTGTGACATCTTCTCATATAATCCCCAAACTTTGATAATTTCATACCATTATTGTTTGAAACTTTGTTGCATATACGGCAGGATATGTCCGACAATCATGGAATGAAACTGAACTTCAAATAATCGATGCTGTACTGCTTACATTTTCTTCTAGATTCTGACATGTTTAGTAGCAGTTTTTTAAATATGATAAGAGTTGGCAATTCGAAATTAATTTCCCATATAAAATCTAATTTTAATCTTTTTGACAGTCGTTGGTCTTTTATCATATTCCATGAAATTTCAAGCCAAATATTGAAAATTTAATCCAGACTCATCACTTCCATTAAAAATATTTTATAATTTTCACCACAGGTGGGAAACGATGTGACCAAGGAAAAAATTTTAGCTGCGGCGATTTTTGCATTCTGCGCATCGTCCCCATCTACCATTAAATTTGACGAGTAGAATAAAAATATTGATATTTTTCGTGTATTTAATTTATGTAAAATATTACAAGATTTGATTTTGAATGATTTTATTTAACAAACTCATAAATTGCTACTCGATTTTTTTTATTTAATATTTTCTACTCTTTAAAGTAAACCATTAAATGGGAGTACAATAGCGTATTTTAAAAGTCATGCGACAGCCCATTTTGCAGTAGCTTTCAAGTAGTTCTTCGAAAATATGTTAGTGGTTTTCTACATTTTTATTTCATAAAACTCCGAAACAACTGCTTTAAAAGAACTCCAATTCAACATCACTTAATTTTTGATCAAACTGTTGATCCCTTAGTATTTTTGTAATTCCAACAAATATTCCTTCCATAAGCTTAGCATCATTTAGTTTAGGAAAAATTTCTTTAAGATATTTAAGCGCATCGCCTTCTTTATCTAATGCTTTAAGGACATTTTTAATCAATCTCAGTTTAATGTGTAAGGGAAGTAACAGTACTTTTTTGGGATCAACAAGAAGTATATTCTTCACATTAGCTTGATCTGGAATATATTGATCTCTCAGAAGCCATTCTTTTACGTGGCAATGGTTCTGTGTTGCTCTACTGTCTCAAAGACATAGCTTATTGTATTTAGAATAAGTCACGTACTTTCGTATGGTTCCTTCATGTCAACTGCATGTGCAAGAGAAATAGAGGGTCTTTCGTTGTCATTATGGAACAGAACTGCTTTTAAACTTATTTTAGGAGAATATATAAATAGCATTCGTCCTAGTTATGTGCAAATCCTAAGTTTTCCACTACACTACTTGGATTAACACAAACATGCATTTTATCCTGCAGAGAAAAAAAACGGGTAGCTCCTGGTTACGGTTCCTAAATATTGTAACTTTCATTCCAATGGCTAGTAAGTTCAATTGTTGTAATCTAGACACTAATACTTCAGCATACTCTTTGGACAAGTTGAGGTCCCGAACTAGATTACTGAATTCAGGTTCTATTAAATAGAGTGCTTTTCCTCCACTTCCGGAAAATAAGAATCGTCCTCCCATTTTGACGGAAGCGCTGGAACTGGTAAACCTTCTTATTGCTGAGAGAATATCCGGATATTCAATATCATGTTTGCTCTTTTTTGAAAAACCAATCATTGGAACTGCAAAGGGCATAGAAGAGCGTTGGCCATTTAATCAGGTACTTAGATTTGCTGCACAGGTTTTGCAATATATGTGAGGAATCCAGTCCCCATCTTAATCGCCAACGAGACATCTAAAATACTTATGATAAGCTACTTTAGTCATTTTGTTAATTGCCCTTTTCTGCGATTTAGGGGTAAACTGACCGCATATGTAGCAAAAACTATCCTCAGGGTTAACACAGTTACGTTTCTCGACTTTAGATATTTTTGTACTGTCGCGCAGTTATGAAGAAGTCACGCATCTACATTTAAACGTATTGTGTTCTGCAAATGGGATTTTTTTCAGTATATGTGCAGAAAACATGTCAATTATTTGGTCATTGACCTGGTCCAAAAATATAACTTTTTACTATATATACAGTTATGTTGACGAATTGATTCTTAAATAGATAATAGAAACAATAGTTTGAGTATTGTAACATTGTTAAAAAAATATAACCAATTACAAATAATAATAAATTACCTAATAAATGGTCTTAGGAAAAGAGGCGTACACTGATTCACACAATTTTGCAATAAAAATGTTAACTTTATAATTCGTATGCGGGGCTATTACTCATCGAGTGTACAATTATTAACAATCACATTGATAATAAATAGCCATTAATTGCATTAAATAACGTATTATTTTATGCAACATAATTTATAACATTACGGAAAAATCACGAGGTTTTTAGATTATTTCACATTTTATGACGTAGTTAAAAAATGTTGCGCTCCACTGCACTTTCCCCAACATCCTCTATGAGGATGTTCTAGTTATTTGTAAAAATAGTGGTTTTGAATTAAAAGTTCCACAAATATACAAGGTGTTAAAATAATTTCCGTCTAGTTTATTAGTGTCCCGTAAAGAAAAATATTAAATTCCGAGAAATTTGAAGGATGCGATAATTTTTATTCGCGATTTAACTCGAATCATCATGAAATTTTATTGCGATTTCTTTTTTCATTCATGTATCAAACATTATACATATTTATTTTTAATGCAGTGCTTACTTCTCTATATTTATATATCAGTGAATCGGGGAAATATGAAACGTCAATGGAATATTACCAAATCTGAAGCAAGCTCTTTTTAACATTCAGAATCAATCAAAATAAGAATTTTTGTACCTAGCAAATGTAAGATTTTACTATTACACTAACAATAAGTACTGTTAATTTAAATAAATTAATTTTGTTGGCTTCTGTACAAAAGATATCTTCCTGAAGTTGATGATAATAACTGATACAAAACTGTTTAATCAACAAAAGTGGAATATCAGTCAGATGCAAACGTTCTCTGTGTGTCTAACAAGAACATGTAAAGGCTATTCTTAAAACGAAGGTTGTTCCCTTGCGAGTTTCATGGCTACAGACCTTTTTGACACTATATTACGTAATGCCGTCATATTTTTGAAGCAGAAATTCCATATTCTTTAAAATTATTAAATATAAAATATTTTTTAATTAACGCAACTTCTGAATTTTGCATTAATTAAAAGATATAATGAGACTTTTCACATATTCACCGACAATACTGCGTTTTCAACTCCGAGGATGAAAGGTTGCGCTTGACATTTCCGCCATTGTTGCTACTTCAAATTTTTACATAATAATAGCCTTGAATGAGTAGATGAATGAATAGAGGTGGTGATGCTTGATCATCGATGCCTAAGCCTCATTGTGCTTTTAAATCCCACCATAGCTGCAAGTCATTTTAGGCCGACCGCCTTTGCGAATTCAAACAGCCGAGTTAATTGAACTTGCTAACTGCTTCCAGTAACAAATTTGTATCTTCGAAATATCTCTGTCTCAGTCCGTTGAGTACATGGTCAACAGTTTTATCCTCCTCCAGACACCATATACACGTCGAGTCATCTACGATACCGATCTCATGAAGATAGCCCCCCAGGTAACAATGTCTTGTCAACCATCCCACCACAATTCGCAGTTCTTTCCTTTCCAGGGAGAGAAGATCCCTAGTAAGTCGTAAGCTCTTCTCCATGATTCAATAAATTTGATTTCCAGCAACAATTTTAATTTCCTTTTAGCAACGGCAACTGACAGAATTTGTTGGGGTCCATATGGTTCAGTTGCGGACCCCAACTTCACAAGATGGTTGGCTTCCTCATTCCCGCATATACCCGAGTCACCCGAGATCCATACGAGTCTGTGCAGCCGTTTCTTGTCAGGCTGTTCAGTACAGCCTTGCATTCAGACACCATTCGTGAAGTAACGACACTAGACCTCAGTGCCATCATCGCAGCCTTACTGTCTGAGCATATACTTATTACACTATTCGTGTTTATGTCCCCCTCAGAGATATGGGCTCACTGCAGAATAGCACAGGTTTATGCTGTAAATATCTTCGCACATTATCCGAGAGGGCAGAACTTTCTTACTACCATGCTCCTAATGAATATTCCGTTCTTTCTACCTAAAAAGACTACTTTTGTTTTCTTCCACGCCATCGGTATGTACCCGAAGCTAAAACATGAGAGCAATAATTTCACCAGGTGGCTTATTATAATATCGGAGGAATTTTGTAGTAAAGCTGAAAATATACCATCCTTGAAGGAGACAAAGGTTCCCATCGACCATTTCACCCTTTCATATGTGACTATCATTTTAACTAACTTATAATCATTATGTACTAAGGGGAGTCTTCGTTCTTTAGATTCGCCCTCATATTAATTTGAGCCGGGAAAATGCAGTCTTACTAGCTCCCCTCTCTTCCGTAGTGGTTTGATCCCCTTAAAAAAGAGCCAGTTCTCCAATCCGGGCACAGAATTTCTAGATAGTATTTTACAGAGGCGTGATGCTGAGGGCATACTTTCTATGCTCTCGCAGTATTTCTTCAACACGTTCGTTTGTGAGTTCCTTATTAGCTTCTTGTATTCTCTCTGAGCAGTTTCATAACATTTTTTCGGTGTTCCTCAATTTAAGAGTTCTACCACGATATTTTGGAATTTATGGGCCTTCCTCTTGTTTGACAGTTAGCCCCAAATGAATCCCGAAGTGCATCACTGATATGTTTGGTAGCGAATTCCAAATCAGCTTCATCACGGTATCTCTATAAGAACCCTACGATTCTGCTTCCTAGTTCCTGCCAAAAGAGATCCGAGTTTGTAGTTCTAGGGTTTCGGTATTCCGCAACTACTGCGTATTGTTCAACGTTAATTTCAAATAGGATGTGTCGGTGATCTGACAATGAAACCTAACTAACTTCCTGTTTTTTCACCAAGTTCTGAATATTTGAAGAACAAATACTTAGGCAAACTCTCTTCTACTTGTACTCTAACACCAGTGATAAAAGTAGGGTATGTTCCCCCTGCTAATAAATTCCAGGTTGTTAATACTGAAGAAGTCCAATAAATCCCCTCGCCTGGGATTGATATCCCTACACTCCCATAAAATGTGTTGTGCATTGGAATCTCAGCTCAGGAGAAGTGCTAAGTGTTCCTCCTCGCAATATTTTTCTAATCCTTATATTAATTTGTATAAATCGTTGTGATTTAATATTTAATTTACCGAAAATATGGTGTTATGTTTACCAGAATTGGTCAAATCAGCAAAAGATAAAACACGTGGTAGTAGGTGATACAACCCTGGTAGCAAAGGCTGCTGTTATTCCGATAGCATCAGACATGCATTGCTCGTATCCGTATTTAACGTTGAAGCTACTGTAATCGCAAGTCCAGCAGACATGCAAGAGCTGCTGCGAGTCGAATGCTAGATATTTATTTCAGTTATGTTGTACGTGGAAATGCAAAATATCGATGAACTTTTACTGTCGTACGACTTGTATAATCCTGTTGCTAATTCGCTGCTGTTACGTAACCATCGTAGCTTCAATATTGAATTCGGTTACGAGCGATATGCTATAATTTTGCTCATGATCAGAGACCTTGTATCAGAATTACAGCAGACTTGCGAATAGATTTGTGAGCAAGAAACCCGCCAAAAACATGCGTTCGATTTTTTCTTCGGTGAAGAAGTAGTGCCTCTATATGAAATACTAGTCTTTTAAAATATATTAGAAACAAAATGTTTAACGTCATTATACATTTACTATAAGTACAGGGAAGATTACTGTCATTTGAAAAAACTGGATGACCTCGAAGATCACCGTGAAAGCTATTTCAAAATCAAATTATTTTTTTCCCGAACCAAAAAGGAGTGATCCTGTGCAGTAGTCATTCTCGATACGTTTAAGAGAGTATGCCTTTTTATAAGTCAGTCAAGGATAGTCATATTGTTCTTTTGGATTATTTGGATTGAAAAGTTGACTTAACGGCGAATATATTCATATTTGCATATATACATAAGGAAATACTGACATATATGTAGTTGCGCAGTAACTATGTTATTCCAAAACTCACAACAAAAATGTAGTTTTACTATTCCATCATTTCTTACAGCACAAAATACGTTAAATTGCCAGGTTTCTTGCAAATCCTACAATATTACGGCATGAGAATTTAAATCACTCCAAAAATGGGAACTGTGTTTGTTAAAAATGCCATTTTTTGTAAATTTTGTTTCACCAGTCCAAATTATGTTGTTCAAAAATCGTGGGTCATCTTGTATCACCATTAAGATAAATTCGCAAAATTGTATTCTTTTCGGCAAATTAGTATCTCTTTGATGTTGAACTACAGATATTAAATAAATATTAAATAAGGGTGGAAATTGTGTTTCAACAGAATTCTATGTATTGATCTTTTCGACATTCGCGTTTGTGGTCTTCATGATATCATAGGATATACCATAAAATATTCCAGAATTGCAACTGCGATATTTTCATTATTGAGAATAGGTTTCTTTGTATGCATTTTGCCTTACAAGTGCCAAGATTTTTGAAGTTTGATAATATTCGCTTAAACCTGTTCCGTGACGATTTTTGTTACCTGGATATCTATCAGCAAATGTCTGGCACGTTCTTGATAAAACTTTGTTACCTTTCTAATAGATAATAAACAAATTTAAATAACCTTTGTGGGTATAATTTAATCGCAACAGCATGATTTTTATTAATAATTGTTAAATCGTAAGAACTAGTGACTTCCTAATGCACTATTGTTTTCTTCCATTCATCGTTTTCACCGTTATGACCAACTAATATCAAAACCCAAATGCCATATAGCGTTGTTACAATACAAAAATTTTAAATTGCGAATAATTCAAAAAAAAATTTTTAATAGTTAACCTTACCCAGTCACCTTATTTTTAATCCTGAATAAGATAACATTGTAAAAAGACCCCCTCTTTTTTATATTTAAAAAAATTTATTAATAATGAATTTTTCAAACTAATATTTAGTTTTAGTTTTTCATCACTCTTTATTTATTTATTATCAAAATATTAACACAGTACACTAAAGTAGATAAACTTCTAGAAGGAAACTAACTCCATTTAAATAATAAAGACTTCTATATAGGAGAAATTTATAGTTATGTGTAGGCTTGCAAACGACATTTTCGACATAAAATTTAAAATATGTCAAAAACTGTTAGACTTGGGTATCGGACATTGTACATGAAATATGTCTATAATTTTTCGTAGAATCTAAAAATTAAATAACATATAGGTGTCCTATCGAAAATAAGCAAGAAGGCATCAACTTTCGGTATAATCGGAAGTACCACCGTCTTGAAAATATTTTGGCCGACTTGTCCTTATCTATTTTGGCACACTGCCAAGTTTTAAAAATTTTCCAATGTCTATTTTCCCAGAATTCGATCGCAGCAATTCGTAAAGGAACACCCTTTATATGTAGGTTAGTAGTTAAAATTATTAAGATATGTTTCAACTTTCTGTATTAAATATTCTCGAAAAAATTGGGGTGAAAGACGCGAGAGTGATCTTATAAAGGTACCCTTTTGAGGTAAAGAACCCTAAAAATAATACTGTTTTATTAACCTTTTTATTATCAAAGCAAAAACGAATATTTGTACAAACTGGCATTATAATAACAAGTTCATATTTTTCTACTTAGTGTTAAATATCAAAATTATATAGTGCGAGAAAATATGTTTCCCAAATTTCGTTAAACCTGATTCGCAGTCAAAATTACCAGTATTATTTGTTTAACTTATTTAAAAATATGTATGAAACTTTTAACAACCTTGGTTTTAAAAATTTTATTCTATTATCTGTTTAATCAATTAATTATATAAATGGTGAAAGCAGTTTGTAAGAATGCATATATTTTATTCAAACCTGTGGCCATAATGAAGTAAATAAATAACGCTCAATTGCAATGTTTATTTTTCATTTACGACTCGTATGTTTGGTAAAATATTTGCAAATATTTTATGTTGTGACATGACCAAAAGTAAGATTACGACGAAGATATTATTCATGGTGGCTAGGTCAGTTCAGTTTAGTTCAGTTCATGATGGTCAGATTAATTTTTATATCAAAAGCACCAAAAGAAGACTGCTACTAAGATATTAATTTTTTTCAGGCATTCATATGCCTCAAAATTTATCTCTCCTTTTCGTCATAGATTGTAGACACACCTGTATTGAGCGGGGCCCAACGTCATTCTTGTAGAACTCTTAAGATAGGCTAAGAAGCCTGTTACACGTATATTACTTAGAGGAGATATCAAGTGGTACCATAAGGCAGTCACCGGTAGATGTGCCATCGAAGAGACAAACTCATTGCCCAAATACTTTTAGTTATTATCAGCAACTTGCACCCACAAAAGCAAGTTTGGGCGATATTATCCAGACCATGCGCGACCCAACCGCGTCGTCAGCACCTTTGGTCTTGCGAGTTGGCCGGAGGCCGTGAGGTACTTACGTGCCCAACACGTTTTGATGAATATCAGGGCAGTATTTCTTGTTTCATTCTTGTAGACCTCTTCACATAGACTAAGAATCCTATTACCCGTACATAACTTAATATAAATATAAAGAGAAAAGACAGCCAGATAAAAGAATGTTTTCGAGAATAAATCAAATTTAATTCAACACGGTTCATTTCCTAAACCACGCTCTAGAATTTTGAAGAAAAGTAAGAGATTGACAAAATCAATGTATTAGCTTCTATTGAAGCAAATACAAGTAGTTCTTGCAGAATAGTAGACGGTGCAGTAGAAGTTAATAAGTCAATGTTTAAAAAAATCTTTAAAAAAACCACATAATATCACCTGGTGCCAAATTTACACCCTGTTGACGCACAACGTAGGATAGAGTTTTATAATTGGTATTTATAAGATATAAACAGAGAAAATAATTTTAAAACAGCCATTATATGGTCTGATGTGACTTATTTTACCAGCGCCAGTATGCCGAATGGACAGAATACCAGATTTTGGTCCCAGGAAAATCAATTTGCAATATATCCATGGGAAAGGCGTGGTAGTTTTGATTTCAGCATTTCATGTTTTATAGTTGGAACAAATATCTTATATGATATATATGAAGGCAACCTCACAGCACATAAATATTTACACACTCTGCAACACAATGTTCCGTAAATACGAGACGAAGTGCCTTTAACGCAGCTTAGCAGCCTATACCTGCAACAAGACGGTGCTCCCGCACACAATGCGCAAATTGTTAAGGCCTATCTGGACACTTATTTTCCGAGCCGCTGGATTGCGACAAATAAGCCTATAAGATGGCCCCTCAGATCTCCCCATTTGTCGATTCTGGACTTCATCTCGTAGAAAGTCCTCAAAAATAAAATTTATACCGTCCAGTAACAAACCATGGCGAATTTAAGAAATGCGAATCAAAGGACCTTTAGAGAGTTGCAGGTACAGTATTTTATTATTCCATCTTCTTCTTCTTCAAATGCATATCCACTAATGGATGTTTGCGATTACATTTTCCATTTCTTCCCTACTTCTCACGATGTGTATCAGTGTCTGAATATCGTGCAACCTCGTCTACTGTCTGATATTACGGAGCCAGGACATCTTCTTTCTTCCAATTCCTCTCCTGCCCTCGATCTTGCCTTCAACCATCAACTGTAGGAATTGGTATCTCTCATTTCGCATGACGTGCCCAAGATAGGCCGTCTTTCATTTCTTGATTATGTTGAATAGTTCACGTTCTTTCCCAATACGTGATAAAACTTCTTGATTGGTCATTCTCGCTGTCCATGATATCTTAAGGATTCTTCTGTATATCCACATCTCGAAAGCCTCTAATTTATTGATAGCGCTTGTCTTTACTGTCCAACCCTCCACACCATAAAGAAGTATTGACCATACGTAACCTTTTATGAACCTCAGTCTTAATTTCAAGTCAAAATCCGAACACATAAGCAATCGCCTGAGTTTTGCAAAAGCCTGTCGCGCCTGTTCAATGCGATATTTTACTTCATTGTCAGAAGTCCATTCTTCGAATATCCATGTGCCCAGATATTTAAATTTGATGACTCTTCCTATGGGTACTGCGTTGAATCTTATGTTGACGTTTTGGAATAAATTGGTATTCCTTCAGATAATCATGAATTTTGTTTTCCCTGTATTGATGTTCAAGCCCATTGATTTACTGCGCTCTCCTATTATGTTGATGAGTTTTTGGAGGTTGCTTATATTGTCGGCAATTAGAACTGCGTCATCCGCATAACGGATGTTATTAATTCATATTCCGTTAACTTTAATTCCCATTTCAATATCTTCCAAAGCCCCCTGGAAAATTGTTTCCAAATAAAGGTTAAACAGGAGAGGAGATAGCACACACCCTTGTCGCACTCCTCTTCGGATTTGTATCGGGTTGAATACATTATTGTCTGATTTTATCTGCGCGGTTTGACCCCAGTATAAGCTTTCACTGCATCGGATGTCTTTCTGATCTCTGTCGAGTTTTCTAAGAAGCAGGATTAGTTTATGATGTTGAACACGATCGAATGCTTTCTCGTAATCTATGAAGCATAGGAACACATTTTTTCTCTGATCGTAACAGTTCTGAACAAGCACCTGTGTAGCGACTATCGCTTCTCTCGTACCTAGGCCCCGCCAAGGCATTGAAAAATAGAAGAATTATGTGTGAAACATATTTAAGACATTATGGAGAACAATTTGAAGAATATTTGTGAAAAAATTTTTTAGTTTAACGTATTACACAACTGTTTGTTGTTTTAAAGTAAATTATATTTGAAATACAATATATCTAGCTCTTTTTTGTTCATGTACATACTATTTATACCAGTAATAGATTTTGGTTTCTTTAAATACACGAAATGATCTACTAACAGGATCCCAAAATTTTTTCAAAAAACGTAAACTTAAGACTCAATACTAATAATAAATATGGAGTGTTATATATTTTTCGAAAGCTTGTAACAAACTAAATCACTTTATTCAAAAATATATAGGGTATCTCATTAAAAAAAAAACGCAATTTTAATTTATTTCTCCAAACAGTTCAATTTGTATAAAAACTGATTACGCTACTGAATCCTACATGAAAAACTTCAGTAGTTTTATGTTTTAGCTTTGTGATAAGTTACAAGATAGCCTAGATACGAGAGATGCCCCAAAATGCATAATTTTCAAAATGCTCTGTATCTCCAAAATAAAAAAAGAGGTTTATGAAAATTATGTTAGTGGCATCGTTCGTTTCTTAAAAAAGTAGCACAATGCCACGACACCTTATCCTTCTATTTTTACTAAGAACACAGGTAACCCGTAGACTTGTCGAAAACTGGACAACCTGTATATGGTAATTTTCATGGAAATGGGGCAATAAATAAAATATATACAATAAACTATGGCACAGAAAATATCTATCATATATCAAACTGATATCAGATAATACGAAGGTTTCAGTACTAATATGTTAATCCGTAATCCTCTTTCCTAAAATCTGGCTTTGATAAAATTGCATTTGCCAAATTCAATCCGTTACTAATATACCAAGAGCTAGAGTCAAAAATCCTTGCAAACAAATTTTGACTAAAACTCAGAGAAATCATCTTTCGTAATTTCTTCTTTTGGCAATACGTAATGGTATATAATGAAACATCAAATATTTAAGAAACTACTATAAAGAAGTGTCAACCTATAAGGAGAGACTCTGTACAAGAGGTAATTTTAAAAATTACAGTATTCTTATCATAAACACTTGGGCGTATTTTCGATAATTTTATTTAAATGCAAAATGTATCAAACTTACTTTGCAAATCGAGACCATTTCCTTAATGGTTTCGGTCCTTGTCTAAACACTTCTTCAGCAGTATCTGCAAATCCTAAACTAGGTATTTTCGCCCTCGTGCAAACTTTGTGTGAGGCTCGTACCTAAAAAATTAAAAAAACTAAAAATGAGAGTGAACTTCTGAAACTTACAAGAAACTTTTATTTAATTATTTTCTTTAAATGGTGGAAGAGTCACATTTTATTTAAGTCATATATGTACTAAAACTCATTAGAGTTACAAGCTATCATTATTTTTATACTGGTTAGAATCCATACTATTAATTAGAGGAAAGGAAAGTAAACCCAAATGCAACAATTATGATGTGTTGGAAAATGACAAACAGATTTTGCCTGCCGCCATCTTACAAAACCCGCCATGCGTCTGTGATGTAATTTTTTGATAGGTGAAACTCGAAGTAGTTTTACTTGTTTGAATCGCTCTAATGTGACATTTACCAGTCTAAATAGTAGGTTATCGTATATTTCATTGTGAATTTAAGAAGCAGCCAGACCAAATCTACCTTTAAATTACTATTTTTTTTTATTTTCTTACCTCGCTGGGCAATGACGAAAAAATTAGGTCGGGTAAACTCGAACGTTCGGTACAACCCCACTTAGTGAAATAGTATAGTTTAACATGTTTGTTTGAAGGTCATAGACAATGATGTTTCTTGCGAAGTAGTAGACATCTGTTGGACTTCCATTGTCTTTATTTTTGTTGAATATCACATTTCGAGTTTTCCGCTGAGGTTAATTCCTTGGCAGATATATTAACAATTGTCCTCTGGCTTTGAGATGGCTGTTGTCGTTCTTGTCTGCTCTGGTATTTGGAAAATTTCTTTCGGTATATGATTTCTTGTTTTGTTCTCACTTTGTCACAAGTAGAGTCAATTTTTCCTAGAATGGGGGCGTAGTCTTCTTCTAATGTATATTCTTTAATTTCTTCGAACCGTTGGTGAATGTCCTCTAGTAGTGTTGCCTTCTTGAAACGATGATAGTTTATCTATGAACGTATTAATGCCTTACTAGCATTTTCCAATATCCTGTTTGCCCGTTGTTCTGGAACTGGAGATTTTATACGGAAGCCATCTGGTATTATTCCCTGATCTCGTGCTTGTCGTAGAAACTGTATGTGCGTCTCCTCTTTTGTAAGCCTAATCTTGGATTTCTCGTATTCAACAAAATAAAGACAATGGAAGTCCAACAGATATTTACTACTTCGCAATAGTTAAAGATATTTCTACTTTACATATCGTGACATATTACATAAAATTTATATCATTTTAAATGCCTCGAGACTACAAAAGAAAGAAATACGTGACGAGTTAAAAGACATATGAGCAATTGAAGAAAGATGTTATAAAACAGCCTAGATGTGGAGGAAAGCCAGTGTTTACCGAACTTCAAGAATTTGAGTTGAAGGAGCATATTATGAATTGTAGCAACCTATTTTAAGGATTGACAATCAATATGGTTCACAAGATCTCATATCAATTTGCAGAACATTCCTTTGACCGTTGATGGTTTTATGAACAGGCATCCTAGAATTTCTTTAAGAAAACCTGAAGCTACTTCACTAAACCGGATTAATGCTTTTAATGAAAGTGAAGTTAAGATATTTTGCTACAATTCGGAATCCATACAGAACACCACTTCTAACGAAATTTTATGTTAATGAAACAGGCGTCATAAATATATAAGCAAATTGAAAAATTTTAGCAGAGAAAGTCAAAAAGCATATATAGGGAAAGCAAGAAGTAGAGAAAAAGAAAGCAGCACAACAGGCGTTTACGCCTTTAATGCAGCTGCATATAGTCCCATTTTTCATGTTTAAACGAAAGAAAGTGTATGCGGAATTATTAAGAGGAGGTAAATCGAATATGATTGCTAAAATCTTTCAAAACCTGCAAGAATTTCGTGATTCTGATGATGAAAGTCACATTAAATGTAATAAGAAAAAGAAAACAATGATGACGGTGAATGCTATTGTCTCTTTTGCAATAAAAATTACGTAAGCCTACCCGATAAAGACTGAATTATGTGTAAGAACCAAGAGCGGATCCAGCCCCTCTCTTTGGGGGAGGGGGGTGATATCACAAGAGTGCAGTACGGCAAGCAAGAGCGAGTTGTCGACGCGGGGAAAGTGCCAGCGACATTCCCGTTTCTAATGCAGCAGACAGGGACAAGTTTTTTTTCTGAATTCGAAGCTCGTAAGGGGAAGGGGGAAATCACCCCAACCGCCCCCTCTTGGATCCGCTCCTGGTAGAAACTGGACATAAGAAAAATATACTGATAGACAATTCACATCGACGGGTTATCTATGTAATTTATGCCGTAACTGAAGACTGATTGTAGTAAACTAGGCTAAGTCATAATTACCCCACTTGATGTTCGTGTTTACCTAACCGACCTAGGGTAAACACGAACACTAATGGTTTTGTTTTTGTTCTTAAATTTGATTTCGTCTTTAAAATTTAACCAAATTTAGTTTTGAAATTACTAAATTAAGATACAGACATGCTGAAAAGCTAGAAAAATGTAACTTACCTCTGAATACTTTGATTTTATTTGAAATTTCCTTTAAGTGTTCGTAATTCCCCCATCTTCCCCTTCCCACAAATTTTTTTAGTAATCATATACGTGGTATACTAGAAATAATATCTACCTAGCCATTATAAAAATAACTGCGTTACCTAGTAACGTTTAATAGTGATAACCTTTCTATACTTGTGTGTTAAACTTGATTTCAATTTCGTCATGTTGGAACATCGAAGCGTAATCAAAACGATTCATCTTATTTTAAAGTTAAAACAGTTTCGGTGGACTGTAAATCCATTGAAGATGATACAAGAAGAAGGCTTTCAGACACAATTCTTAGCTTAGAAGCTTATGCCTACAATCTTTCGAGACCAAGCAAGGCACTTCAATAACAACCGTTACAGACTATTGATCAAGAGGATCTTGATTTATATTATAAAATATCGTCCTATCAGCAATGTAATTTCTTTGAGCTGTACTACTTGATGTATAATCTAGATTTGGCACCGGCGGATTGGTTTTTTACTCAGAAATTTTAAAAAGTACCGCTTCAAAGAATGTCATATTACAGACGATCACTAGTTGAAAGATGATATTGACGTCTATTTCAAAAGCCAGCAGGAATTATTTTTTCTGATGAAATACAGTCATAAGTAGGCTGGTGAACAGATCAAGTGGGACATCCTTTTTTTTTAATTTTAAATAAATATTGAGTTTCCTGAAATTTGCGCTTGTTCGTAGAATATACAGGTTGGTTGAAAAGTTTTGAAAGCGAAAATGAAAGAATGTGTATTTTTTAATTCAATATGATCTCCCTCAACTTCAACACACTTATTCCAACGATCCTCCAATAATTTTATACCATCTTTGTAATGATTTTCCGGAAGCTCTGCACAATAATGTTTCACGACTCCAAAAGCTTCTTCATTCGACGAAAAATGCTTTCCACGAAGAAATTGTTTCAAATTCCTGAAGAGGTAATAGTCGCAGGTAGCCAAATCTGGTGAATACGGTGGGTGTTCAAGCAATTCGTACTTTAATTCTTTCAATTTAGCCATCGTCAAACCACTTGTGTGAGGAGATGCATTGTCTTGATGAAAAAATTTTTTTCTTCTGTAAGCTTGGTCTTTTTTCACGAACTTATTTATCCAACTGGTCCAAAATGTTGCAATAATACTCAGAGTTACTTGTTTTACCCTTTTCAAGATAATCAATCAACAAAATCCCTATGCCTATGGTATCAGTAATTTCACGCTTAGTGGCACTTGGATCTTTACAAACAATATCATAGACTTGATGATTTGTGGTATTGTTGCACTTTTTGGACGTTCAGTACGTGGTTCATCTTCAACGCTTGTAAGACCATGTTTAAACTCTAAAACCCATCGATGCACAGTTGGAAATGAAGGAGCAGATTCTTTTAACACTTTCACCATTGTGTGTGTTCATAGAGAAGATAAAATATTAAAATGGCGTATAAATTTTGATTCCTGTACTGGTTAATAGGTGTCGCTTTCAAAACTTTTCAACCAATCTGTATTTCTATTTTATTGAAAGTATACCCATATTCATCTTAATCAGTCTATAAATAAAAAAAGAATATAAAACAAAACATAATTATTTTAATCTAAGTTATACGTCGCAAAAAATCTGACACTATTGCCACTGATGGGTTTTTGGAGTTGTAAATAAGAAATTTTTTTAAAGTTAAATTTCTTAATCTATCGAATTTGTCAAAAATTACTACTGCGGGATTTTTGAAGATATAAACTACTTAAATTATATTTGAAAAATTCAATATGGTGGACTAAAAATCTTACATCTCTCGATTTTGTTGAAAATTGGTATTGGGGGGTTTTCGAGAGGATAAATTAAAAGTAAAATAAGAGGTACAAATGTTTTTTTTTTGATTCAGTATGACAAATCCAATATGGCGGGATGAAAATTTTACATTTTCAAAATTGGTTTAGTGAGTTACTGGAGTCGTAGATTAGGAATTTAAAGGTAGTTTCCTAGTTTCAAGGGCGTCCTTTACGGATCTAAAATTAATGTCTTCTAATTCAATATGTTGGTAGAATAAAAGATTTACATATCTCAAGTTCTTTAAAATACGAATCTAAAATATAATGGGTACAATATTGGGGACTAAAAATTTTACATTTAGTCCAAAATTTATATTCGCGGTTCATGTGAGCATAGATTAGAACTTCATAACATTTTCGCCAGATTGTTCCAAAACTGGTATTAGGGAGTTTTGGAACATACTTTAAGGATCTAAAATTAAATTCTTCAAACTCAATATGCAGAATGACGTATGTCGGATTAAAAAATGTACAAGTCTCAAGTTCTTCCAAAATCTGTATTAGAGGATTTTTGAGGGAAGATTTAAAATTTATTTATTAAAATTTAAAATAACAGATTTACTATGGAGTATTAAATTTTTGTTTGATCCAATTTCATTCAAAATCTGTACTGAAAATCTTTTAAAATTAGAGATTCTTTTATAGTTCAATTTAGTGTGATTGCAACAACTTTGGCTAAAATGGATTCTTTTTTGCGATCTTGAAAACATTTCAAGACACACTAAACATCTCGTGACGAGTTCAAAACCAAAAATCAAAAAATAAAATTAAAATAAAAATTTCACCGCCTTCTAAACAAGCACTAAAAGATTAAAAATAACAATATAATATTTTATGTAAAATTGAAATTTTTGAAGTCGGTGCCAAATTATTACTAAATTAAATAAAAACTACTAACACAAAATAAAAACAAGTTATTGTAAGAAAACAATAACAAATAAAGTCAGAGAATAATTCACACTTTTCCTTTGGTTAATCACATTTTTTTAAGTAACAATTTGGCGACGACTTCAAAAATTTATATTCCATATAAAAATTTATATTGTAATTTTTAGGTTTTTAACGCTTTTTTGAAAGGCGGTTCAATTTTATTATAAAAATTTTATTTTTATAATGTAAATAAACAATATTTATCGATAAAAATAAGTTTTTAAGTCCTCTTTTTGTAGTAATTTTTTACACTTAGTAATATTCAAAAGTGTCACCAGCAGTTAAGAAACTGAAAGCAAAATTAAATTGAAATATCTATGTCTGTCAAACATTAAAAAAACCTTACCACCGAGCATAAACAACGAAGAAAAAAATTTATTGGTATTTAAAACTATATATATTTAAAGAAAATCAGATATTTGTTTTTATACTGAACAGGAAAATAAGTTTCATTTAATTATTACGTTAAGTATATTATCAAGAAACCTAATCTCTTTAAACCAAATACGTCATTCCATCAGAATACCCAGTCTCCAAACGCAGATCAACACGAAACGAGTTTATTTGCCAAAATCATAAACCAGAAAACATAATACACAACCTCTTATTATTCTTTATATTGTGGTCACGCAATTATTTTTTTTTGTTTTTATACCTTTTCGTTCATTCTTTAATACATACCACCTTACAGACAAGTCTTCACTAAATTCTGGCAGGTTTTCAGTGGCGGAGTGTAAAACAAAAACGTAATATAATTCAAAGAATTTTTTTTACATATTTAATTTATGCCATAAAATCCGGTTAAGAGTATTAATTACGACATCTGAACAAGCAGTTGACGATACTACAATTTTACTACATGACTAATATGAATCGATTATTAGCTAGAGTAAATATAATTCGATTCTGAATACTTGATTGCCTAATCCTATTCTTATACTATTAATTGTCCACTTTGACGACTTCATACTAATAGTATCAGTTAAACAACAATTGCTTAAACGCTTACAATTTTAAGTTTTAAATTTAGATTGAACTAGATGATGACAGAATATTTGATGATTTCAAAATATTCAGAAATTAACCATATTATCCAAAGTAGCACAGATTATGAATGTCCTGACAAAGCGTCACTATCACGATAGCTATTTCATCTTTGGTAAGACTCATTTAGTATATTATATCTGGATATCCCTTCACAATACGATTGCACCCTATAAAGGAAAATATCCGAGATGTACTTCGCAAAATTTTCTGATTTTTTGATATGTTGTAGTTTATCAATAAACATTATATGAGTGTGTTTTCTTAGGTTCACCTATTTAAGGGGATAAAAACCACCCTTAGAAATCTTTCGCAAAATATACATTTTCTCTAATACCTCGAAAACTAATCATTTTTTTGATAAAAAATGCGCAGTTACTATTACTTTTATGTCGCTTTTTACCGAAATTAAATGTTCTATTAGCTGGAGAAATAACAAATTTCAATTAGGAGCGTTTACGTATTCGGGTACATTTTCTTACAAACTTTGAAGATTGTAAAAATTTTAAATCAAAAAAATGACTTTCACCTCCAAAATAAGGGGATAAAAACCTTTAGAAATAAAAGTTTCATTTTATGACACATAATGTAGGATTTGTTTCTTTAAGAAAGACTGAGTAGTTTTGAGATATCACAGAACTTACAAATGACAAAATAGAAAATACCTTAAAGTCCCTTAAGAATAGAAAAAACCCTGGACCAGACGAGATCACTAATGAGATGCTTAAATACGGAGGGAAAATCTATGGAATGAAATATTAACCCTATTCAAGAATATCATAGAAGAACAAAAAATACCGAATGAATGAAAGAATAGTGTAACAATACCCATTTCTAAAAAAGGACAGAAAACGCACCCAGAATACTATCGAGGAATAACACTGCTTGATAGCATTCTCAAGGCATTCACCAAAACTATACTGGAAGAAATCACCAAAATTATAAGTATACAAGATGAACAACAAGGTTTCAGAAAGAACAGATCCATTATTGACGCAATATTCATTGTCAAACAAATAACTGAAAAATCCCTAAAATTCAATAAACCTGCATACATGTGCTTCGTCGATATGACCAAGGTTTTTGACAGAGTACGCTTAAAAGACGTCTTAGAAATAATAAGAACAAAAGGTCTAAACCATAGGCTAATTAACAACAGCGGAAGACATATATGTAAACACAGGAATTAGACAGGGCGATTCGCTCAGTCCCTTCATATTTAATCTAATAATGGATAAAATAATAGAAAATCTCCCCAGAACAGCTGGATACAAAATGGGAAACACATTCTTCCATACCGTCTGCTATGCGGACGATGCTGTTCTTATTGCAGACTCCGAAGATAACTTCCAAAGACTACTGCACTTTTTTAACATTAAAGCGAGAGAATTAAATATGCTCATCGACTCCGAGAAGACCGAATGCTTAGTAACATCCAAAGAACCAATACGGTGCAAGTTGAAAATCGACTCCAAAATTGTCGAACAGGTAAATCACTTCAAATATCTGGGAGCAGAAATAACGAGCCATGGAAACCTTTTTAACGAAGTAAGAGAGCAAACAATGAAAGCGCATCATAACATACGCGGCAGAAACAAAACCAGATACAGGCAGAACTCTACAAATGATGAAAACATTAAGAAGTATACAAGGCAAAACTCTACACGACAGAATACGGAATGAAGATATCAGACAACAATGCGGGATACAGGATATAGGAAGATGGGTTAGATTAAGACGAAGATTCTGGAACAAACATATAGGAAGAATGGAGAACGGTAGACTCATTAAAAGCGCAAAAATGAATAACCCAGTAGGAAAAGGATCACAATTAAAACCACCAAAACAATGGCGAGAATGCTGGACCTCATCTTCCGGGGAAGACGTGGTGGCAATTAACTGGCAATAGACTACTAGCATGGTTAACTATGTTAGAAAGAAGAAGAAGAAGACAGAAAACATATTTTTGTGGGGAAAATTAAAGGACGATTTTTCCTCCATAAATCAGCGGATTAGTACCTAAATAAAAAAAAACGAGAGGTACACCTCGAATACTTTCCTTCTGAGTCTCCGGTAGAAATAGAGAAAACATACGCTAACACCCTCTCAACGGATCACACAGTAATATAGCAACAACTAACAATCGCTATGTGTTATAAAGACCAAAATATAGAACTAAAGATTGCACCAACGATCTTACTAAGCACAAAAAAGTTATCTCCAAATTTACGTATTAAGCGCATCAATCAAGAACATGAATCTAAAATGAATATAATAAAATGCTTTATTTTTCTCAACCAACAGTTGTAGGTGTATTCTTTACCATACTTTCCCTATGCATCAATTTCATGAGCATGTTTGAATTAAAATACTTTTTTATTGAGTATTTTTCTAAATTAATTAAATACCTCTTTCCAATATAGCAAATAGTAAGTTTTGAAAAAGTTTGGAACATTCTTTTAAGAGAATTTTCCTTATAATTGAATTTCTATGTAATCTATTTTTTAGTTATGATAAAAAACTATACCAATCACTTTCTGTTATGTAATTTTCAGTTCCTACTTTTTCATTTCTTTTCATTCTGAAAATATTTTATTTTAAATGCATCTTTCACGAACTCAGAAGTAGAAGTTGTAGTTTTGATGTTTTCAAGGTTTCAAAACTGTAATTTGCTCAGAAGTTTTATAATATGCACCCATATAACTATGTCCTTTAACAGTGACAAAATATAAAAAAGTCAGGATCCCCATTCATCGGAAAAATCTATGTTTTTAATGAATGCAGCCCAGGTAATACAAGTTCTATATTTATCACATTCACACAGTTTCGAAAAAAAATTAATTTTAGGAATATCAAAGGGAATTTATGCTAGTTTTAATCCTGAAGTTATCTCTACGATATAATTTTAAAATGCTGCCCTCAGAACACCAAAGGAAGGTATTCAAAATTTTCTTTGTTCTCTCTTCTAATCTAAATAATAAAATAAGTGTATTTTGTTGTATTTATGGAATTTCAAACATCATATATCCCATTTCTATGCTTATTAAGTAACTAAAATAAGCTTCTACGTCTTTGACCTTAGCAATGTAACGTGTTTAGGACCTGGGTATTCCCCGTCTAAAACCTTTTTCTTTTTTATTTCATCATTCGCCAGAAAACGCAGGCAGAATTATGCCCGGGAATATTAATGTACCACGTTAGCAAAAAAGATTATCAATAAAAATTCTTGTCTGTTGATTTTTTTCTTTTATCTTTTTTTAAGCACCTTTTAGCTTTAGGTGCTAGATATACTCTCATTTTCGCAATTTATTTTACCTATGGCTACCCTAAGTTTGGGAAATCAATGATCCAAATAGCCTTTCTTTGTAAGTTAACTAGATCATAAAAATAGTAAATGCGGGTATATTTTACATAATATATGCCCTAATAATGTTTTGCTATTATGTAATATTATCACAATTTAATAATGGCATTACAACATTTTCACCATATTTTATTATAGAACGATACGGTTTTATTCTTGCTGCCTTTCTGACTTCAGTTATTTATTTGTGTATACGTTTCAGTATTTTGCTGACTAATCCTGTATTTTTTGGAATTTCAATTTTCATTGTATTAAATAACATGGAAATAATAAAAGTAAGAAATCAGATGCAGGAAGAAATTCAGGAAGTCCGAGTACTTATATGTGTATATTAACAATATAATTAAATCTCGTTTGTATCGAGCCAACATAAGAACAAAATGCATTGTAATGCGTCAATCGTTCCCACCAAAAGTTAATACATACCAAAAATTTTTAGCAACACGTTAACTTTAGTTTCCATTTAATTATGTGTATGACAATAAAAAAAATTCTTGCTAAACCGGGATACATACATGTCTTGTGAAAATAAATCAGTCTCGGAAAAACAGATCCTAGAAAATCTGTTTGAGAAACCGACTCTCGTATCAAAATTAGAACCACCTCGTCTATTTAATTAAGAATGAAAAAAAGGTACAATCTGGAAACGCCAACATTCTTACTTTAAACACGTGAACTGGGGATGTCATTTTTTATGGAGAAAAGTTTTGAAATACCAACACTGCATTAAAGTATTATAATCATCAGTATTTTTACGAGATATACTATAAAAAATATCTACCTAGCCATGCGTAGATTGACTAATAACGTTCATTAGTGACACACTATATCTACTTGCGTGACAAATTTATTTCTAAATCGTTTGTTATCTTCGGTTTTATGAAACGTTTTATGAAACTAAACATCGCAGTATCATCAATTTTTTAAAAAACTTTTTAAGATATTCACTAACAAAGGATTACCGCGTATAAGCACGGGGCTCTATCATATTTTAAAGGAAAATATTGGGTGGGCCCTAAGAAAATCTAAGAATAACAAATCTCCAGGCAAAAATGGTGTAGTTACTGATGCAATCAAAATCGGAGGTGTTTGTCTACTTAAGAAAATAAAAGACCTTTTTAATATGTGCCTTTTGGACAGTACAATACCCGACAAGTGGCACAATGCTGAGGTAATTTTGATTTACAAAAAAGGAGATCCCCATGATTTGGAAAACTACAGACCAATAAGCCTTCTTAGTCACCTATATAAACTCCTAACAACAATAGTAATGAATCGACTTGAGAAAAAACTTGATTTCTACCAACAAATAGAGCAAGCGGGGTTTCGTACTAAGTTTGGGACAAACGATCACCTACAGAGCATCAAAACGGTAATAGAATAAACTATCGAATACAATCGACCACTCGTTCTGGCTTTTGTAGATTTCCATAAGGCCTTTGATACGGTAGAGCTTGACAAAATTATAGAAGCATTACAAGCATGCCGCATTGACTATCGATACACAAAGTTAATTTACAATATATACAGGAATGCAACTATTTCGGTGAAACTACACAGAAACACGGATCATATCCCAATTGGCAGAGGAGTCCGACAGGGGATACCTTATCGCCTAAACTGTTTACTGCAGTACTAGAATAAGGCTGTAAAAAACTTAACTGGGAAAAAAGAGGCCTGAATGTAGACGGCCAAAGATTAATAAATTTGAGGTTCGCGGACGACATAGTTTTGTTTTCCGATAATCTCAAGGAGATGTGTACAATGTTACATGAACTTCAGCTAGTGTGCACCAATATGGGTCTTAAAATAAATATATCGAAAACAAAATTTATGACCAATCTGGTACCTAGTGGAAATATCAATATTGGAGACAACGAAGTGGAGCTTATGGAAAAATACATATACCTTGGACACGAAATAAAGATCATAAGAGATAATCAAACATGCGAGCTACGAAGAAGGGTAAATCTCGTATGGGCAGCCTATGGAAAACTTAAAGACATCTTTAAAAACGATGTACCAATTTCTTTAAAACGTAAAACATTTGACAATGTGTGTTACCGGTTATGACCTACGGTGCCGAAACGTTGACATTGACAACTGCAACTTCTAAAACGCTGCAAATAGCTCAGAGAAAGATGGAAAGGTCAATGCTAGGTATATCGCTGCGTGACCGAGTTAGAAATGAAGACCTGACACGAAAGACAGGAGTTACCGATATAATTTTCCGAATTGCCACACTCAAATGGAACTGGGCCGGACATGTCTCCCGAATCAGTGATGGAAGGTGGACGAAAGAAATAGAGGAAGACCCCCTACTCGTTGGACTGACGATCTGAAGAGAATTGCAACAAATTGGATGAAAATCGCTCAAAATAGAGCACAATGGACAAGAATGAGGGAGGCCTATGTCCAGCAGTGGACGCAAAGGGCTGGATGAAGAAGAAGAAGATTAGGTAAAACTCTTTCCATTCTAACACAACAAGTCAAGGGCCCTCCTGATATTTTTAGGAAAGTGAAAAGTCATTTGAAGCTGTCTACTATTGCTGAAATATTAAAACTATCTTAAAGCAGTGTTTTCATAATTCTACATGATAAACTAGACTTCAATAAAGTTTCAAAATGGTACATTCCAAGATTGTTGATAGGAAGCTTATCCCCACCATCTTTTCGAACCAAACAAGAGTTGCTCTTGTTGAACATATTCCGAAGTGCACAACAATAACAGAAACAGAACTATAATGCATTGTAGTAAATTAATAAAATTGCGTATACGATCACTGATAGCAAACGTCCTGATTGATGTTACAAAAATGTTCACCAGGCAGCCAAATTTAACCCTGTTTCTACTTATTTGAGCTATTAGTCATACAGGTCTCGGACTCCATTTGAATTATTTTCATTCCGAAATTTTTCTGACGATAACCAGTTAAAAAAGGATAATAATGCCTATTTTAAAAACCAAAAAGAATTATCTTTTTTTTATGAAATAAAATTGTTGCATATGCTGAGGTTAGGAGAGATTTTGTCAAGTTCAAGATAATGTTATTTATCAAAGTTTCTTCTCAGCTTACTGTAAAGAAACACCGAAGAAATGTAAGAAAAAGTAAACGTGCATCTGAAATAAAAGCTCTTGATATTGAAATTATCTGTACTTATGTTTTAAAACCCTCCTCAATTGTTAAATCCACATTTCTCTCATCGATAAAACTCAAAAAATAATATTGGTGAATCGGTAAAGCTTGACTATTTAAAAGTTCTTCATATATATTATAATTATAAAAAACTCCATCAATCAAACTTTAAATGCTCCTTTTGGAACCTAACCAGTCATATACCCAAGAATAAAGAAAACGGCATCAGTAGTTTATTTAGCATTATTAAGGTCATAACAACAAATTATTGCATGAACTTATAGTTCAGGAGAACTTCTATTCGGCAGAAATCGAGCAAAGAAAATGAATGTTTATGTTGTCTGCAAAACTGCGAGAAAACTTATCCTACTGTGAATTACATCCTGGGCGAGGAATAGAATACATGATATTTAACTCCATTTAATTTAAAAGAGGCGTGCTCATTAAAGTGGAACGTGACAACGATATTTTGGGTACCTTACAATAAATATACCTTTATAATTTATTATAAATTATTTCAGTAAATAAAAAAATATGTTTATTATCCTTGGCATAATGAAATTACTACTATACTATCGTATGTTATATTCCATTACCTGTGTAAACAAATTATTTCTTGTTATATTGTATACAGAATTAAATATCATAAATAGCCATCAAACAATGGTAAATAGAATGCTATATCTTTTATAAAAAAAAATAAAATAAGGAAATCATTATTATTGTTTATGATTATTATGTAAAGTATACTCACTATATCTTACATAATCTTATTATAGAAGATGATCTACATATGAACATGGTGTGTAATTTGGAAAACTTCGAAATCTACACAAACGACAATGAAGAACAGCATTTGCTAAAAACATATTCAGTTTAAATATGAACCGATATAAAAGTTGGAGTAAATATTAAACTAACAAATCAATTATAAAATGGTGAAAGAAATTGGGCTAAGAAATAATTAAATATATAATTAATGAGCAATCAAAGCTCACAGAGTTCGGGAAAAACCCATTGAAATCTTGCGCTTCTATATCAAGGAGCCCCATACGATCGTCAATCCTTCTAACGAAACACTGTTTTATCCGACGCATTCACTGAAATATACACTCATAAAAGAGGATGACAATTGTAAGCAGCTTTAGAAACTTACATTTCCTTAATGAGATGACTAATTAAAAATATTATATAAATATTTTATTTTATTTTTAAACGCCTATTCGAAGGTACTGAGGAAAACTAAAAAGACCAAATCAAATTTCGTGATAATTTTCTTTTCATATATTTAGTAAGAGCTATTATACGAAATGTTTCAGACTTAAAATTTACCGTGAGAAAGTTAAAGGGGGAAGGCAATTAAAAAGACTCTTTGGAGGCTTGCATTTCACGAACGCTACAACTAGATTAGAAATATAAGCATTTATTTGTATTTTTGAAGACTTATCCAACAAAGCCTTAGTCGATAGCCTAAACAGAAAAAATGTTTTTATCGCTACCTTTAATCCTAAAATTTTTCCAATTTAGCATCAGACTGTTTTTGATTATTAAACACGAATATGGGTATTATTGAGGAGCTCTCCTAAAAACCAAAATTTTTACAGGTATATATAGAGAGCGTAAAAGTATTAAACTTTTGGAAGATGAAAGGTTTCCTTTTTCTTTTTTCTGTTAGGTTGACTTCCATGAGCTTGTGAAAATTGATTAAGCAATCAGTTCAGATTGCTGATCATTTCGTAACTTAGCAGAATTTCAAATACAAGTCTACACCAGTAGCGGTCCAAAAGGGGAGGGGGGCGATCGCTACAAATTCAGAACTGCTGATGTCTCTTACCCTGTCGACAACTTGCTTCTACCTGCCATAGTATATTTTTATAATATTACCCCCCCCCCCCCAAAGAGAGAAGCTGGATCCGTCGCTGGTCGATACTCTAGAACGGTGGCACCGATTTGAGTGACATTTTTGCATTATATTCAGAAAGTTGCTGCAGTGGTCCCATATTTTTTTGATCGAAATTGACTCAGTAAATTCCAAGATGGCGTTGATAATATGCGAGATAAAAAACTTACTTTATCCTATTTTCTCCAAAATTGGTATGGAGGGTTTTCAGGATTGTATATAAAGAATCAAAAATAATTTTTAAAAAATTAAATATGACAAATCCAATATGACGAAGTGCAAATTTTACATCTCCCGATTTTGTCTAAAATTAGTAACAGGGGTTTTTGAAGTCGTAGATTGCGAATTTAAATAATTTCAAAAAAAAATTAATATGGCGGATCCAATATGGCGGGCTAAATGTTTTATTTCCCTCAATTTTGTCCAAAATTTGTACAAGGGGTTTTTGAAGGTGTAAATTAGAAATTAAAAATTATTTTTAAAAAACTCAATATGGCGGACTCAAAATTTAACATCTCTAGATTTTGGTCACGACTGGAATAAGGTCATTTTTCATGCTATAATTTATTTTTAAAAAATTCAATATAGCGGATTCAGTATGGCGAACTAAAAATTTAACACCTCGCGATTTTGTTCAAATTTGGTTTTGGGGGATTTTTGAGTATGTAAATAACGAATTTAAAATTCTTAATGGCAGCTGCAAAATGGGTATCTAATAATGTATGTATAATATATATATATATATATATATATATATATATATATATATATATATATATATATATATATATATATATATACATTAGAATATTTTTAAAATTATCTTTTCGTCAAGTTTAAAATCTCCGATTAAACTAATAGCCAGATGATAGTTGCAATGGAAGTTAAATTCTCTATATGGCCAATTTTGTCGTTTTTGATATTGTACTAATTTAAGTTTTTAAGTTACATATGAGCCTTCTTATTTAAAGAGTTGTTTTGCCGGTTTCTAATGAAAATTATTATTGATTGAAAAATGAAAAAATGCATGAAACCTTTGAATATGATTCACTAATAACCTAACTTGTGAATAAACGATTTTATGAGAGTAACTATTTTCTAATAATCCAACTACGTGTTTAAAATTGAAATGAAAATGGATATTCCGCTTATTACATAATCTAAAATTTATTTCTGCTTTTGCAATTATTGCATTATTTTAGCTATTATAAATAAAAAAAAATATTGTTTAAGAGATTTAAAAAATACATAATTTTCCCAATTTTCCGGTTTTTCTTTAAAAACTGACGTATAAATATTATATAATTCTAATTCTACAAGAAATTTTACATAAAAAGCATGTCTCATATTATCTAAGATAATTCGTTTTCGGTTTGTTAACTAGGCGAATTTTTTTTAAAACATCTTAAAGTGCATAAACAAAACAAAAATGGATTAGGAATGTAACTGCGAATTAAAACGTAAAATTATGGAAAAATCGTTTTTCAAAAATCAAAATACGTATGCAAAATTTGTTTACAGAATATTTATTTAGTGTATATGCAATTATGCGATACGATATTTTAGTTTTTTTATTCTCGGGCTAGCAGTACAGCGCAAAATTTTTGTCAGACACTCCATTACTTGGCCAGAAAATACAATTACACAGACCAACAAAATTTTTAACCAGAAATTGGACTATAGTTTTCCGAAAACTTTTGACACGTTAAATCCAAATCCGAAACGCGAACTGCTTCAGCGCATCAGATCCTCGAGATAATTTAACTTAAAACTGCAAAAAACGAAATTTTAAGCAATATTTGAGCTTACTTTTCCTTCACAAAACTCAATATAATATCATAAACTACCACTCTTCCCCTGCAGAATCGTTTTACAATGACCCAGATATATTTCTTTCTCTCCGAGATATCTACTGTTGAAAATACCAAATGGAGTGTTTTCCTCAATACATCTCGCTAGCCCCAGATTATGTGGATTTGGGAGCCTTGGTTTTGGAGCAAATTCGTTTTATTAGCATATCTGCCGAATGCTATTCAATTTTCATGTAATGACGAAAACACTAAATTTTATATTTTCAACACTAGATATCTTGGCGAAAAAAAAAGATATCGGGGCCATTGAAAAGGATTTTAAAAGGAAAGAGAAGTACTTTTTGATGTTATATTGAGTTTTGTGAAGCCCTAGCTTTAAAGAGGAACCTCAAATATGCCCTAAAATGTCTTTTTTTTGCAGTTTTAAGTGAAATTATCTCGAAAATTTAGCATGCTGAAGCAATTTGGATTTAGCGTATCAAAAGCCTGCGGTAAAGTATAGTCCAATTTCTGGAATAGAAAGTCGGTCTAATATTCCGGCTTGTGTTATCTATCATATGTACTTTCATCGGACAATTGATAATCAGTAAAACATTTTCAGGAAATTGACATTTTCCGAGTATCGGACTGGAAAAATTATGCATAAAATTTGCCGGACAATATAAACAACGACTGTCTAAATATAAGCTGGTTAATAATAAGTAAGCATGTACAAGTTATTTTGTCATATTAAAGGCGGTGGACTCGACGATCGATGATTCTTTTCTGTCGGACACATTTTCTTTTGTGTTTTCCATCAAATTATCCTACAATTTAACTATAAAAGAAAGTGTTGATTACACCAATTTAATATCTCAACAAATTGACGTTGTTTACGAGAGCGCAGTAGAAAACGCAGTGTGTACGAGAATATTCGCAAACAAAAAAGTTATAAGACTCGTCAAAATGAAGCCACTCACAAAGTTTCAGAGGAGTGTTAATCGTGCTGACATAGGAGTTATGTCATGTAGACTATATATGTTGTTGAAAAAATTACGTTAAGGTTAAAATAACTAGATAATAACGCGAAAAATTGAGTATTGCCCATTTTTTAATTACCTAATAGAAAAAAAATGCATATCAGTAATTTTCAAGTCCATTTCCATTATTTTTGTATTTAAATACATCACGCAATATAAGATTTTAAAATTCAAAAACATATATTACCTTTTATTCGTCTTTAAACTAAGTACCCAATTGGTTTTAAAAATAGGGGTTTGAGTTTTATAACAGAGGGAAACAAACAAGTCTTATTAGTTATAATGTACTGGTATTAAATGTAATCAGGTAACTAATCAATTCAGTTTTATATACATCTAAATGATCTAATTAAAATAATTTTAAAATAGGATCAAAATATTATCTTGAGAGCGGCGTCAAAAAATTGGCTTCAGGGTTCGTAATCGGAAAACAAATACTTTTGAATTATTTTCTTTCATAAGATTCATGATTTAAATAATCAATTTTAAATATATGAAAGTATTAAACGATAATGACAATTGAAATTGTCTCCTGCTAATCTTAATACCCAGATATAGAAGTCTATTATGAAACATCTTGTATATTTAGACATATACTATTTCCAAATATTTAATTTAAAAAAAGGTAATATAAGAAACAGTTGCGTATATTTCATTTTTATTTTAATAGCAAATAAATTTAAAAATAAATTTACTTCTTAATTGAAATTAAACATTATTGCTCTTATGCAACCTTACATTTTCTGATGAAAAAATTTAATTATAGTTTCTCTATATTCTACATTATTTAACAAAGCTAAAAAAAATATTATTAAAAAATATTTCCGTAATAAATCTCGACAGTTTAAATTTATCGTACGTTAAAACAAAAATCGGAAATTTTTTTTTTTTTAATTGAACCTCCTTCAAAGATAGTTCTAAAAAGCGAATATAATTCTATAAATTTATATCTGTACCTAAAATGTTTAAACTATTATGAAATTAATATTAAATGAAACTAGTGATTAATAAAACTTATACAGAGTATCTCTAAAAGACCTGTACAAAACCTAGCTCCATATTTCTCAAATTAAAATACGAGGATCTAGGCCAATATATCGTAGTCCCAAAGTTAATAGTTTCCAAAATACAGAGTGTGAAAGGTTTAATTTTTAAAGGTTTTTGTAAAAATGTATCGTTGATTTGCACTAAATTTGGTACTTTAGTTGGGATTTGTTAGGGTAGGAAATCAAGATCTGATTACAATTTGGATGCACATTATAGAGAACACCACCAGCACTCTTCCTGTTTTTTTTTGCTTTGGTAAATTAAATTTCTAATAAAAATGATCTTATTCCTTGACATCGATTGAATGAATGAACGAGTGAAAAACAGAGATCATCGATGCTTAGTTCTTGTTGAGCCCATTATATCCCACCAGGATCGAAAGTTATTCGAGATCGATCGCCTTTGCGAACTGTAGAACCTTGTTACCGAACCTTGCCTGGCTGCTTCGGGTAAAATTATTGTATCCGCTAACTGTCTCCGCCTCAGTCTCTGAGAACATAGTTAATAGTGTCGTTCTCCTCCAGGCACCATCTGCATACCAGATCACCGGCAACGCCAATCCTATGAAGATGACCTCGCAGATGACAATCCCACCGTGAACCGTAGTTATTTCTCCTTCAAGAAAAGAAGCTTCCTAGAAAGTAGCGCATTAGGTCCAATCATATGTTCCTTGGCACCTCTCATTCCAGGGACTTCCCTCCAATATTAAATAAATATCAGTTCTCTCTTATCAACAACAATTGGTACAAGTATAATGAGTCTGGGACAATATGGTTCAGCTACGGACTCCATCTGAGCCAGATCCATTTCCTCGTTTCAGTGTATACCCAAGTGACGCGAGACCCACACGAATCTGATTGTGTGGCCGATCTTTGTTAAATTATCAAGTAGCTGCACTCAGACACCACTCATGAAACTACTATGTTGTATCCCAGTGTCAATATTGCAACCCGACGGTCTGAGCATATATTGTTAGTTCTATTTCTATTAATGTTCCTGTTGCAAAGATAACTACATTGCAGAATAGCATAAATTTCCATTTGAAATACAATTGCATGCAGGAATCCTGACTGGACATTGCCACCTGAACATACACCTGAAGAAACTCGGATTGGCGTGGAGAGAAGAGTGTAGATTTTACGAGGAGGGGGACGAAACCTCTATCCACATCCTTTTAGGGTAAGATGCTTTAGAAAACCCTCGAATGCGTTTCATGAAAGCACACCAAATAGAAAAGGTGATCTACTCATTCAAAAGTCGTCCAACATTTTAATGCTTCTAAAAGAAATAGGACTTCCTTCTAACACCCTGGTGAGGATAGTCCTCATCTCACTCGTCATTCTTCGTCAAATTGAAGACGGTGTTTGCGCTTGGCTCTACTAGGCCAAAAATCAAAAAATATATAATAAATTGAATAAACGTTATTTTTTAACATAATTTTTTAAGCATGACAGACAAGAAATTATTTCGGAATTTAATTTATATAACACCTGTTGTTCAATACATCTAATATGATAAGTTAGTAAACATTGTGAATAATTTGTACCCCTATTTTTTTTAGATAAATTTAAAGTACACATATAACATATATCTTCAAAAGGTGAATTATTTTTATACGGGTTTTATATCTTGCTCAGATGATTAAAAATTGATTTTTTTTTCCGTTTCATAATTGATTTCAAAACCCAATTGTTATACAAAAGCAGCTGGATTGTATTTAAAACTTTCTTTCTCAAAATATTTACTAAGATCTTCTATCGGTGCTTTAAATTTACAACAGTTTTGAACAGTTTTTCTAAATGGCTCTATTTAATTTTTAGTCTTTTTGAATAACTTATTGCCATAATTTTTATTAATTAATAGGTTCTCTATTTATAACCTTATTTAAATAAAACTTTTTACGTAGTCAGTTACGTATATTTCGGATTTTTTAAAGGTTTTTTTTATAATTTAGGTTTTTATCTAGTAGATTGAGATTAAGTAATGCTTAGATGTTCGTATATATTTTAGACCCTAGGCCATTCTATTGAGATGCTAAATTGATGCTAAACCTTTGAAATGCTTCATTGATAATAGAATACTAAAATAGTAAACAGCTGCTAAATAACTATGATGCAGACATTCTTTTAGTAGTTTGACTTCGCTTCGTAGGTTCCCATGCACCACAGTTTATGTAAAATTTAATTAACTTAAATTTTAAATAGTGTATTACCTATGTTAATAGAAGACAGTTAACTTTTGGATAAGGTTGCTCAGACTATATATATATATATATATATATATATATATATATATATATATATGTATATATATATATATATATATATATATATATATATATATATATATATATGTTTATGCGGATTTCACGGATTCCTCCGTGTGAGATGCAATAGCAGTGGACAGGGAGGTCGGAGAAGCCGCGTTCAGTATTTGCATGCTTCCTTCCGATCTGTCCTTTGCACAGCCAGGTGCATGTCGGTACCCTGATGAGTCTAGTAGAGACGAAACATGTATCTCTGCCGTATCACTGTGGCGGGGAGGGTAAGTTTTGACTTTCTTCTCGGTATGGTGGTACAGGTGGGCCATCATCTCGATGGTGGTGGAATAGGATAAATTGTGTTTTATAACAATTTATTCTAACTGTGCAACCTCTAACACAAAAAAGATATGATGGAGAGAAGTTTGCATTTACTGTTCGCATTTTACTTCATATATATATATATATATATATATATATATATATATATATATATATATATATATAAGTTATGTCGGATATTCTCGCGGGTGTGATGTGTAATCGAAGGTTTTCGGGCATCCCGTGTATGTGCTGAGTCCCTCTCAAGACTGTAAGGCAACTGACGTTTCGGTGAAATCTAATTCACCATTTTCAAAGCTCACTGTATGGCGTCTACGAGCGAGTTACAATTTTAATGGATGTTATATTTTGGAAAACCGTTCTCAGTCTGGGAGTTAAATTTTCAATATAGGGAAGCGACGTATAGATAGAATGCTCAACCTCGTTTTTGTCTGCACCTGGTTGTGATAATTGAGTAGGTTGTGTATGTATTAAAGAGGGTTGGCTCACTCTTTCAAAAATGTTCTCTGGTAAGTCATATTGCTATATAAAAATTTATTGATCATAGAAAGTGGATAAGAATTCTGTAAGAAAACTATTTTAAGTAGTTGCAAGCTGTCATTTCTAAAGACTGGATGGGTAAGTTTAATGGCTCTCCTTTTCATTCCAAGTATGAGGTTGATTTTCATTTTCGAAAGGTGGTATGATTGGAAGTTTATAAATCTGTTCGAGCATATAGGCTTTCTGTACCAACTGGTTTTCAGAAAGTTGGTTTCTATGCGTGTTACCAACATGTCAAGCAATGGTAAGCTGTGTGATGAGTCTTCCTTCTCGACTGTGAGTTGGAGATGGAAATTGTCTAAATTGAACATCTCCAAGGTTTCATCTATTCTATGTGTAGGAAGAGCCAAGAGAAGAACATCAACGTACCTCTTTACAGAAGGAAGATAAAAAGGAAGGTATTTTAAGCAGTATTCTATAAGATCATCTAGGACATAATTGACTAATATTGGTGATAATTCACTCCCCATAGGGGTTCCAAAGATCTGCTTGTAGTATGAGTTTTCAAATACAAAATAGTTAGAATCAAAAATAAAAGTGAGAACCTTTTCGAAAGTGTCCCAATCCATTGTACAAAAATTATATGTTATTCCAGTGGTCCTTAAGACTTGTTAGGACTAGTTCAAGTGGTAAATTGGGAAAAAGAGGGACACCATCAAAACTCACAATGGCATAGTTATCTGGTAATTGGCGATTGTTAATGAATTCACTGAAAGAAAAGGAATCCTTGACACAAAAATTATTGTCTGTATTGTATGCTACTGTAAATATGTTAGATGTTAGTAATGCAAGTTGCCAAGGAACAATTAGGGCAGTTTAATGAAGACACGATAGGTCTCATTGACAAGACAAGCTTATGAATTTTAGGTAATTAGTAAAACCTAGGTGAAATAAAGTTGTATCTGTACATTTTGAAACCGCCGTCCTTCAATTCCTCAACAATTTTATTCGCCTTAATTTGCAATGTTGTTGTGGGATTGCTATTTATTTTTTTATAATATTTATAATCATTAAGCAAAGTTTGTGAATTATTGACACAGTTTTCCTTCTGCATCACCACAATCACATTACCCTGATCACTTCGTACCAAATATAAATTTGGTTCTATTTTAAAAAGAGTTTGCTTTTTTAAAAATATCATTCAAATATGGTCGATAGTCCCCATATTGATGTACAAAATTAGTCAAAATATGTGTGCACTGAGATCTGAGAGCATTTCTCTCACCTTCATCAAAAGTGTTAAAATAGTCTCGAGGCTGGCCAACCATCCTTTTGACTGCAGCCCCACAAAAGTGCCTTAAATCTCTCGGTTTGGTTGGCTCACAAATCGAACACCCTCAACTTTCCAGTTCAATAATAAAAATGTACCTGGTAATAGATGCATAGTTGAGGCTTCGTTAATGGAAAAACGCCGCGATAAAGGGTAAAAATTAATTATGACAAAAAGAACTGGCTTGTCCAGGTCCTCACTGTGATTTATCTGGTATTTCTATTATTAAGAATCCGAAAGGACAGGATAAAAATTTAGTCCACCATAGTAACATATCCATAATGAATTTTGGACTATAAATACAAAATTTTTAGACACCTACATTGTTCCTCCATATTAAATTTTAATGAAATAATATTTAGTTTGTGATCTACGTCTCCAAAAACTCCTCAATACCAGTTTCGTGTAAAACTGGAAAATGTAAAATTTGTAGAGAACCATATTCAATTTTTAATATTTACATTCAGATTTATAATTTAATTTTTGTTCGCTATATTTCGGAAGCTATATTGGAATTGAAAGAACTGATTTTAGCAAAAATTACATAAGTCCTTCACAGCAACTCCCTGAATTTAAAGCAAGGAATTTCATTAAAATCGTAAAAAAAAGTAATCAAATCAAGAACCTCATCCTCTTTTGAAGTAAAAATCACAATTTTAAACCTGTCAGAACCTAAAGCATTTAATATAATGGTTGAAGTTATAAAATGCGCTTCTTTTCGAACTTATAAAAAATTCTGTCATCAAGAGAAAACCAGAGGGTTATTTGAAACATTTGAGCTCGTAACTTGGCAACAATATGCCTTCATTGTGATTAAATACATAAAAATGATAATATGGACTTCATTTCTAACGATGCGTTCTAATCCGATCAAGCCGATCCAATGCAGTTTGTTTACTAAAAGTCGTAATCAACAGTTTTAATTGGAGTTTATATCGAATGAAACATTTCAACTGGTAGTAGAAATATTGCGTCCAGTAGAAACTCCAATCTAAATGATTTATAACCTGAATTTCAATCGGATCCATTTGACTGAATCGGACACTACATCAGAAACTAGGTCATAGACAGACTGTAAATTCTACCATAGTTTTTAGCTTTACAAACACGTTCTATATATAAAAATGAGAATTCAACTTCCAATGAATTCTTTCTTAAATTTAAAAAAAAATACAAAATACATAGATATTTCAGTGAATATTTTTATAGTCTTGTGGAAAAATTCTTGAAATATTTAATTAATAACAAACCAATAAAAGTAAGAGTTGGAAACAATTTATCTGAGATAATGACTGCAATAATTTCGTAACAAAATATATGACTTTTGTAAAGAATACTATTACATTACTACATTTTATTGCAACATGCACCATGTACGGGGTGTGAAAAGACTTGTGGGTTGTCTACGATTTTTTTTTATTTAATTGCTTGTCAAGTACATCACATTTAAATGTCGTGAACTTCGTGAAAAAAATAATTTTTTCCATCTTTTTCTTACTTACGTCGTCTTATTGAAAATGATATAAAATATATTTGGTCGGGAAGTCCAATGAGTTTTCGTAGCCGAAGAAAAGACATGTCTACACTACAGTCTTTTATATGTATTTTGAGCCTCTGATTACGAATATTGAGGGCGGATTTTTGATAAATGGTCAGGTAATTTGTTATAAACAAAAACATTAATAATAATTTAAAAAAATGTTTTTTGTAAAAAAAAAAGTTTTTTGAGTGTTCCTTGGCCGATTCTAAGCAAAAGGGTCTCTTGTGATTTTCCCATTCGAAGCATAGTTTTTTGAGCTAAAAATCATTAAAAATTTGAAAAATTATATTTTTTGCTTTTCAACATGAATAACTTGAAAAATAATTGATAGTTCAAGTCAGGAATTACAAGCTGAGATTAATCGGTGTCCGAAAATGTAATGTTTTTATTGCCCATGATTCTATCTGAAATAGATACGAATTTCTTTTGTACATATTTTCTCACAAATAATACATTTGTTGGTATCTCTCACCTAACTATTAGAGCGCCTCGTTGATAATTGCGTTGATATTGATTCTTGACTAAGCTTAACTTTTCAACAATTCTCAATAATATTTTTTCTTAACCATCTGAGGTTTCTGTATGTATATATTTTTTATAGCACACATAAATTACATCCATTGCATTCAATAATCACATTTTATATTAAATTAATGTTTGTTTAAAGTTATTTGAAACTAAATAAAATGCTTGAAGTCTAGAATTGTATGTGAAAAATTTATTATAAAGTAATTTTACTGTCTCTGGCTTTTATATCCAAGCGACAAAGCACAAGGTCTCGATGCAAATTGGCAGCGTCGCATATTCGACACCTACCTTAATCAATACTTGTTAAATTTTTGCCTGTTTTATTTCTTTGGAAAACAATGTACAAAAGCTTGTCTATTTCGAATATAAAACTCAACAGTGCGCGTGAACGAAAGTAGAAGCAGTAGCATCACCAACAAGTTGCAACCTGATTGGTTACTAGTTCGCGAAGACCTCAGTGCGATCATAATTTTTCTAATTATCGAATCTCACCTTAAAATTACTTTGTACATTAATAAAATGTGTACAATATACTTACTACAATACGATATGTATTTTAAACGGGGATTGTAATTATTATGCAGAACAGACATTAATCCGCCCGCTCTCAAACATAGTTATAATAATTGAAGTTTCGTTGTTTATTTTATTGTTATTGATCAGATGCTTATAATTAGTAAATAAAAACGTTAAAAAGTGGGAAAAACTGCCGTTTTTAGTTCAAAAACTATGCTTGGAAGCAGTGGCGTAACTAAGCATACGTGCGCCCCCCCCCCCGCCGATTTTTGAAGGCGCCCTACTATTTTGCACTCGTCTTGATCCTTCATATTTGTTTATTTTCATTCATCAAGAACTTGAGGGCGCCCCCCGCACCGCGGGGTTTGAGGGATCGTCATTTACACCACTGATCGGAAGGAATAATCAGAAGAAACAGTCTTTGCTTAAAATCGGCCTAGAAGCACAAAAATATTTTATAAAAAAAAACAACTTTTTTAAATAGTACAAATTCTTTTGTTTATAACAAATTACCTACCGGGAATCTAATATCGATATTCAGAAGGTCTAAATACATATCAAAACCTTGGTAGAGCCCTGCATTGGCCACGAAAACCAACTGGGCTCTCAGACTAATTAAAATAATGTTAGACATAATTATAGTCAAATGATGTAAAATATTAAACTCAACAATCCATATTCATATGTAAGAAACAAGTGTTGACAGACAACACGACTAAGCGTTATAACAGAAACTGGTCAAGATCATGTCGGATACGCATTATAATAGGGTTGCAGTTATTTGCTTTACAGAAGTCTTGGAACAAACCCTAAACAAAATATTTAATTATTAAATTTATATGGTTTAATATCAAAAATGGCAAATGGCAGATTAGACATATTAGAGTAACTTTGGGAATACGAATTTTAAAATTTTCAGCTGACCATCGACAGACTCGCAACAGTCAGCTAGTAAAGTTATAGTATCCGTTTTCGAGATGAACATAGTATAATATTCATCGACAATTTTGAAAAGGAAAAAATCATCAATTATTGGTACCTTTGAAGGAATAAATCGCGAAAAAATGCCCCAAATGAAAAAGAAAAAGTGCTCTTTCACAAAGACAATGCACCGTTTCACAAGCCCATAGCAACAATGACCAAACTAGATGAATTGCACTTCGAATTCAATCCGCGACCATTACCTGTTCGAAAACCTCGAAAAAAAATGCTCGCAAGAAAGAAATATGCCTCCAATGAAGGAGCGTATTTTTGAGGGTTGGATAAATCGTTCTATAAGAAAGGCATGGAAATGTCAGAACGGGTCTGGAATGATTGTGTCACTCTAGTAAAGTAAAATTTTGTCAAAAAATCATATTTCTATATGTCTCAGGAAAAACCTCTTATTTTGTATTAATCATATGCAAAGTACCTACACTCAAATAGGTTCATTTTCACACTACAAAGAAAAAATATATATATCAAATTTCTTTCCAGGTAATAATACTTTTAAAAGCTTCAAAAACTGTAAGAAGGATATATTTCGAAAAACTAGTGTTAGTGACCTTGTCTTAAGCCTTGGTCATCAAAATTCACACTCGTTCGGAAATTAGTCATTCTACGCAAACATATTTAGATAAACCGTATTTTCCATACACACCAATTTTACATAAATACCTCATTAGAATCATTTGTTGAATAAATAAAAAAATTCCAAATGTATTTTACGAGAAAATTATTGTTGATATTTGTCTCTCTCTCACGCAAGAATAAATTAACAATATTCGGTTAATTGTGTTATGTTTAAAATGTTATTCATTTGCAGGTTATATTATCGTAATAAATTAATATTTAATGAATTATATTTAATAGTAAAATGTTTTAACACTAGGAATTTGTCTGACACGAAAATAAATTAAACAGAATTTAATGATTCGGATGAGACTAACAAATTATTAACTTTTTATATTTAAAAGAAGACGTAATGTCTGAAATCAAAAAAATATTCCGAAAATATTCGACTTTACCAAATAAATAGTTTCTCTGGACAATGGCAGAGCTCTTTTATGGAAAGTTTGTTATGTAGGCCTATGAAAGGCTAAAGTATCAAATGTAGCTACTGGCTTTACAAAGATAGGGAGTAAAGGATACTTTAGAGAAGGATAAACTGAAATACCTTGGTCATGTAATACACTACAGCAAATAACTACTGATGCAGCTGATAATTCAGGAGAAAATTGAGAAAAAACGAGAACCAGGACGTCGAAGAACATTATAGGATAATATACACATGATTTTCGGAAAGGCTGCGGATAAAATTCAAAATACTGTCTAGCTTTCCAAACTATCTCATTTTCCAGCTGTTTTTGCAAATGCACTAATCAAGATATCCCCATAATATTTTAAAAAATTTGAAAAGCTTTTATTAAATAAGAAAATATTCGTAATATGTAATTAAGACAAATTACTCCACGATGTGAACCTGAACTTACCACTTACAAAAAAAAATTGTTGATCATGTTACGTACCGTACCATCTTTAAAATGGAGAGGATAATTTGCAGGATATTAATAAAAAACGAACTGTAATGATCGTAAATAATAATTGTTTTAACCAGACAATTTAAAATGGATTTTCCCTGAAATAACGTCGTTAAATCTAAAAATAAAGAAAAAGATGCAGGTGTTAGTTATTACACATTTATTTAATGAATTAATTGTGATAATTAGTTATATAAATATTACTTAATATCGGAAAAATTTACATTTAGGAAATTTTAATTGTCAAATAGACGAATATGTTTTATATGTTTTACGCAGCGCTGAAAACATATGTTCAATAGATGTGTATGTGCATGTGATTGTTTGTTAATTCCCAAAAAAAAAATCGCCTAATTTAAAATCGTCCCAGAGAACTTAAAACTAATCATACGTTGCTTTTTTAGTTTTTAAAACCTCATATTTACGTGGGTCGTGCTCAAGGACGTTGAAAGGAGTAAAAGGAAGGGGATGAATAGCTGTACTTGCACAGCAGGTCAGGGGACTTGAGCAACCTTTTATTACGTTATTATATTTTTAATTTAAAGTTCATTATTAAATGATTAATAAAATCAATACTGACATAAAATAGATTTAAATATAATTTTCTGGGTAAAAATTTGCATTATGGGAAATCTAGGAAAATGACATTTTCTTAAAAAATTTCGGTTCTTTCCCCTATTTTACGATTGTAGAATACGATTCTGACCTTCGTTTTTCATAATTTCTCCTCAGTTTTACGGAAAACAGTGAAAAACACTTTTCACTTTAGGTTAAATTTTTTACTAAATCGTTAAAATTTTGTTACAACCAGAAATTCCACACTCATAGAAGCCTCTGTATTATATTGCCAGATTGCCAATACCATTTGTGTGAAATTCACATATATTCTTTTCTTTCACAGATTGTCCCACCTTTACGTAGTCTCTGCTGAACAATAACATTTTTAATTAATAAATCTAGGTTTAGTTTATCAAACTAACCAAATCTAAGCTAAACCTAAACTAACCAAAAGTGACCAAAAATTTTGGTTGTTAGATTAATTTTACTCTATTTTATACATTACAAAATTTAAAAAATGTTGTTAACTGTTATAGATAAATTTTATAGTTTATATTACGAAAATATAAGCCTCGGTCAGTTTAAGAGAGACTGTATCAAACATTGCAAAAATTAAATTATATTGTTGACTAAAATGGAGAAATTTTATAGTTTATACCATGAAAATATTTTACATCTGGCAACGTGTCAACCGAATATTAGTATTTTCGCGAGACTGATGGTCGATGGCCTTTCGTTTCGTTGAAAATACAAGTTTTTCTAAATATATTCACTAAAATTTGTGCAAAAATGGTTGAAATACATTACATACATGATATTTTAACTAGTACCATTGAAAATAAATATGTAAGTTCGGTGTTTTCTTCAGAATTAAAAGTGCTTGGTGAAGTGACGCTTGGCGTTTTTTGAGTTTTCCGAGAAACTGAGGAAAAATAGTGAAAAACTAAAGCCATAGTTGTATTTAACAATCTCAAAATGGGGGGGGGGGGGTAAGTATTGAATTTTTCCCAAAAAACGTCGTTTAACTAAATTTACTATAACGTAAATAATTACCAAAATATTAAAAAGGTATTTACTGAAAATAATGAATTAACAAGATTTTCAAAACAATACCATACATTGATGCATTGTTATAAATAAAAAGTTTGCACAAATATCTTGATAATATACACAAATATAAATTCCGAAATTTACCTAATATCTCTGCACGGCACAACAAAACGATCAGGAGAATTTTTAGTGTCGAAGACGATGACAAACGACCACATTAAACACAAAGAATGCGCCAGGACGCCGATCGCCACTTTTACAAATCCTACTGCAGTTTTCTAGTTCTCATACTACCAAACTCGTACAACAAATTTGCTATCAAATTTATTTCTGTGCTTGCTTGTTCCACGTAGCCACTTGATGTCAATTTATGACATTTATTTTCTGCATATTAGGATAATTTTTTTGGCATTTAGCCTATTTTTGTAGTTTTCCATATCTCCTCTAACTTCCTTGGTCGTGCTTGAGTACTTCTTTTATTTACCCGGTTTGCGAATAGAAAAATAATTTTTTTATTCTTGTATTTCTAAAGTTAAAAACTTGATTGACTTTTGTTGCCCTTCTCAATTTTAATCCCTTATTGTTAACTTAGATCAGAAAGCAAATTCATGTTAGGGAATTAGCTATTAAAATTTTACCAATGTGCATGATATTTTTAACCATTCTTATATATTTTCAGCGTCTAACTGTCCTCAGACTCTCTTTGACTCAAAGTAACTATAATGCAATATTATGCACCTGCATTTTACTAGTACATGCTAACTAAGAAAAACTCCTGTATTTAAGTTTTTATAAGAAAAAGTATTACATTTACTTACCAATATATGAATTGTATGCGTACACAAAATCCCTATAATAAGTGTTCCAAAGAGTCCCACCAATAATCCAGCACTTTTAAAAGCTCTAGGAATTGCCAAAATGCCGGTTCCCAGGGAACTTTTTAGCAAATGTATTAGTGCACCTGAAAAACTAAAATTAAAAATTAGCAATAAGTATAGCAAAAAAAGCCACGGTTTTGCTTCTGACTTTTGCAAAGTGTTCTTGTTCAATTCATTATTTTTTAATATCGTATTTTGTCTCTAAATTAATATATTGTTAAAATTTATTAATCTCTGGAAAATTTTTAAGGTAATGAAAAAAATTGCTCTCTGCATATTTACTTTTTTTTACATTTTACCTTAAATTAAAACCTTTTCTTATTAAACTCTATGAGTAAAACTGTTAAGTATGCTTTTATAAAGGGTGTTTTTTATAGAGGTATAGAACTTTAAGTTGGCAACAGTTTTTTAACTGGAGGCCATTTTGTCAGCTGTCAAGTGATTTATGTTTAGTTTGGTTTGGCATTTCAACATGAATAGACTGACGCCTGAACAACGCTTCCAAATTGTGCAAATTTATTTTGAATATCAAGGTTCTGTTCGAAATACGTATCGCGCACTACGTACATTTTACGGTCAACATAATCGTCCATCAGAGCAATTAATTCGATTAACTATGGAACGTTTTCGCATCACGTTTACTCTAAATGATAATACGCATCCACAGAGACGTCGTACAGTGCGTACAGAAGAAGTCATTGCTGCTGTAGAGCGTAGCGTAGAGGAAGACCAGAATCAGTCTATCCGCCATCGTGCACAGGAATTGGATATGTGTCCATTCACTTTATGGAACATTTTGCGGAAAGATCTTGGTTTGCGTGCTTACAAAATCCAACTCGTGCAAGAATTGAAGCCACACGATCACTTAGTAAGACGTAGATTCGGTGAATGAGCCCAAAACAAGATTGCTGTTGATCCCGATTTTCATAAACGAATTTTGTTTAACGATGAAGCTCACTTTTGTTTGAATGGATACGTCAATAAACAAAACTGCCGTATTTGGAGTGATGATAATCCTCAAGTGTATGTTGAGACACCGTTACATCCAGAAAAACTGACTGTTTGGTGTGCTTTATGGGCTGGTGGAATCATTGGTCCGTACTTCTTTAAAAACGATGCTGGTCAGAACGTTATAGTCAATGGTGACCGCTATAGAGCCATGATTACTGACTTTTTCGTTCATCAATTGAACAACCATGATGTGCAGGAGCTGTGGTTTCAACAAGACAGCGCAACATGTCACACAGCTCGTGCCACAACTGATTTATTGAAGGAAACGTTTTGTAACCGCATAGTTTCACGTTTCGGATCCATGAATTGGCCTCCAAGATCGTGCGACTTAACGCCGCTAGACTATTTTCTGTGGGGATATGTGAAGTCGCTAGTCTACGCCGATAAGCCTGAAACGATTGATCATTTGGAGGACAACATTCGCCGCGTTATTGCCGATATACGGCCACAAAGGTTGGAAAAAGTCATCGAAAATTGGACCTCCAGATTAGACTACGTCCGAGCCAGCCGTGGCGGTCATATGCCAGAAATCATATTTAAATTAGAATGCCAGAAGGTTATCTTTCGAATAAAGTAAATTTCATGTCAATTTAAAAAATTCATCTTTGTTTTATTCCATTTAAAATTTCTATACCTCTATAAAAAAAAACACCCTTTACATCAAAGTAATTAAAATAAATTTCAGAAAAATTTTTTAAGATGAAATTTATTAGACTGAATATACAGGGTGGCACTAAGGAAATACCTTGCATTTCCGAAAAACAAAACTTAAAAATGTTTTTTGTAGCCTACAAATACATAAGAGAATGCAAACTTTTAATATTCTAATATTTGTTGTATTTACTGACCTTCATCATTTCACCATTCTAAATTCTTATTCAACAACAGAGGTAAAGGGGTTCATTGACATTAAAATTTGTAAAATTTCTAGGCCAATGACTTTTGTAGCAATCCACTGACAGATATTGATTTGCATTCAATTTAGAAGTGAACGGTTCTTTTTTTTTTGAAAAATAAATGTTTTATATCTATTTGTCAAAATATTAGACAGGGTTGGGCAGATGTTCCAGAATGAATGAATTAAGGGCAAACGGAAAGTGATAGCAGATCCGAGTTTTTTTCAATCTTCATTACTACAATTCTTCTATTTGTCTGTGCATTCCATGTGTCAATGTTATCAACAACTGTCACTTATAATTTTTTTAAGCGGAACGTACTCTATATTATCAGTTAATTTAAATCTGCAACAAATTTAGGATATTTTTTATTTTGGCTTCATGCGTAACAGCAGGGCTAACTAATTCATGAACTAAAGGACGATATTTGCGTATATTGACAGAATAATATAATGGAAATTCGCAATTAAAAATTTTATTTTTTGGTTTTAATAAAATAATATCGGTTTATAAAACAAGTAAAAAAGATTAATTTATTATAATTATATATTTTTATTACCTACTTCAGCTAAAAAAAAAATAAGTATGATCAATCTAGGAATAATGGAAACTCATTGAAATTAGGTTAAGTAATGTGAAATTTGAAAAAAAAACTGCCATTAAATAATAAGGCGGAATAAAGTTATTTAATATTACTGTGAACTTACCCTGGATGGTCATTAAAACAAAGAGAACTATTAATTGAACTCCGTATTTTATTACTTAAAATACGACCTTATTCTGCAGTGTGCCCATCTCTGTGAGAGGGACATAGACAGGAATAGAGTAATAAATATATGCTCAGACAGTAAGGCTACGATATTGGCACTGAAGTCAAGTGTCGTGACTTCGCAACTGGTGTCTGAGTGCAAGGATGTACTAAATGGTATGATAAGGAAAGGCTGCACAGTCAGACTCGTATGGGTCCCGGGTCACTCGGGCATACGCGGAAATGAGGAAGCAGACCGTCTGGCAAAGTTGGGTTCGGCGATTGACCGTATGGACCCCAACCAATATTACCTGTTCCAATTGCTATTGGCAAAAGGGAATTGAAATCGTTGCTGAAAAGAAAATTTATTGAATCATCGAGGGGAGCTCCTGGAATGAGGTGTGCCAAGGAACATATAACGGGGCCTGGCGCACGGTGTACTAAGGAGCTTCTCTCCTTGGGAAGGAAAGAGCTGCGAATTGTGGTGGGATTGTTGACAAGACATTTTCACCTCCGAGGCCATCTTCATAGAATCGGTGTCGAGAGCGACCCGACGTGCAGATGGTGTTTGGAGGAGGATGATACTGTTGACCATGTCCTCAGAGGGTGCCCAGCACTCAACGGACTGAGACAGAGATATTTCGGAGATATAGTTTTGTTACCTGAAGCAGTTAGGCAAGTTCAAATAACGAGACTGCTTGGATTCGCAAAAGGCGAATAACCTGCAGATATGGTGGGATGTAAAGGGCCCAATGGAGGCCTAGGCATCGATGATCTAGTATCACCACCCCTGTTTCATTCATTCACGACCTTATATCGGAACTTCTTGTACTTTATATACTAGCTTTCTTAATCTTATCCATTTATTTCTCTGATTTAATTTCTATTTTGCAACTGGAAATTAATAAAATTACCATGTTCTTTTTGCTAGTATTTTTACAATTAACATGACAGAAACTTCATTATGTTGTTTTTAATTACTTTAAAAAAATTAAAATTGACACGTGTATTTGATAGATCAAAAGTAAAAAACATGGCCCCAAAGTACTTGAATTATCCGTAGCTTATGCTGATATTGCTTTTGCACCCCCTTCCATTACTTCGCACTAGATGAATAGCATACCCTCGGGGTAATTTCAACTGACTCAAAAATACTGACCATTTAATTTAACAAACCCATGATACATTTTATCTTTATCTTAACCTTTTTTTCTCCTTCCATATGAAAAATTTCCATTTTTATGGTTAGTAGGTATTCATCTTAATATTTAAGTTTTGCTAGTCTATCTGACTTTTAATTAGTTTCTGGTCAGTGACATAGGTTTTTTTTACTATCGAGTATACCAGTACTTATCAAAACAAAATCTTATAGTTCAAATAACAGAACAAAAATGTTTTACTCTGTTCATGATGAGAGGGTACGACGATAGACGTAGATCCTGCCTAAATGAGAGCCCATTTGCAAATCAACTGTCCATGGAATATTTCATAACTTCGGTCACATAGGTAATATAAAAAAATCTGCCAAAAACAGGTACCAATGACAATAAATCCTTGGATATTATGCTCGTCCTGTAAGAACAACCAAAACGTATTCTTGTATACAATAATACTGAAAGATACCTTAGAAGAATCCTCAAATAAAATAAAATTCACCCTTATAAAGTAACGTTTCTTCAGGAACAATCAGAATAAATGCAATTTTGTCAAGAAATAATGGACATTATAAACCTACAACTTGATTTTATAAATAATATCTGATTTTTTTGATGTCGTCACATTCTATCTTAAGGACTTCGTCAAGTGGCCCAACTACCGGTATTAATCTGAACATCATCCTCATTGAGTGATGGAACACCATACGCAACATTCTCAAAAATTAAATATTTGCCAATTAGCGTAGTTCGCCTAGAAGTATTATCTATTAATATAATGTCTGGTCTATTATGAGCAATTGTTTGATCTGTAAGAACCGTTCGGTCCCAATACAGCTTGGACTCATTCTTCTCGAGAATAGGCTCCGGGTTGTATTTGTAGTAAGGCACTTTTCCTACCTTCAATAGATTTAACTTCTCTGCTAACTCTTGGTGGAGTATCTTAGCAGCTGCATCATGTCTTTCTTTATACTCTGCTACGGCAAACACAGCATCCTCCAGTTATCTGTTGGATTGTCTCTGATATTCGACAACCATATCTATATTGGTCATTTTCTATTAAGAGATCTCTAATGATGAACTTCCCATAGTTCTTTTTTGGAATAACCTGCTCTTGAATAGCTAATAAAAAGCCCTCCAGTTTCGGAAACATCTGCCCAGAAATCCACACTGAGTTGTCGACATTGTCCTGGATGCCGTCCATGAAATGGCTTTTGTAGCCCGGCTTGTAACTTCTCTTGGTGGTGAGAAACAACATCCTCTTCTCTCAGCTGTAGCTGCATTAAACCGTCTGCCTCACACATTGCTCAATATAGTGTGGAAAAGTCTGATAACCTGTGAAAATATTAACGTAAATTTATTATTTGTTGATCGAGCTATTTACCATATCCACCAATTATCATCCTCCTTGGTGTCTTGGAAGCATTGTATGTTCAATAGCACTCCGAGAGTGGTGTTTGTGTGCTTTGGTTAAGAGTGTACTTATTTTTCTTTACAGATTTTGGATGTCCATCCTGCCCTATTTTATAATTCCAAAAGAGTAGCTAAGTGCAGAGCATGCGTACGTGTTGAGCACACTAGTTCGTAATACCCGCTTTACCCTGACAAATTCGGTTGTCAATTCAGCCTTCATCGTGCGATGATCAATTCTTTCAGCCTGTTTCATACCTAGGCATTTTTATGTTTACTCTGCTTCAATTTCCGCTATAGTTTCACCGGTCTGCATCCCAAATGTTCCTGGTTGTATCTTTCCTTTAACGATGTTCACAATACGCCACTTGTCAAATCCAAACTGCATTCCGATATCCCCGGAGAACTCTTCTACAATTTTAAGCATTTGTTCCAACTGGTTTATGGTAGCAGCCATCGGTTTAAAATCAGTTGTTTTTTATTATTGTTCTATGAAAAGAGTTTATATTCTTATACCTTTAAGTGTCAATATCTTCGAAACAGTTGAATATATATGTTATAAAAATAATATTCTAAATTTGTTAAAGATTTAATATAGGATGTTCCATTTCAAAAATTTATAAGTGATATCGTCGTTTGACAGTTATTGACATCACTGGTATATGGAATGCAAAACTGAATAAAAGAATTGTAGTTCTGAAGATTGAACAAAACACGCATTCACTATCACTTTCTGTTCGCCTTTAATTGAGCCCTTCGTGAACATTTGCCCAACTCTGTATAATAAATATATTATATCCTGTGCATAAAGGGCATAAATTTGAAAAAATATATAGGGGTAGTACCACCAACAACAATGAAAGTGACTTTTGCCCATATTAAAAGTCTCTTATTTCAAACGAATATATCAATAATTTTGACATTTATATCGTACTACAATATTCGCCTTTAAATAATTATTAGGAAACATTAATTTGTAATTTAAATAAGAAAAACAAGAAATAGTTCTAGGACCTCTAAAAACCAGTAGGAAAATATGTAATTTTTATAGTTAAGTAACTTATTTTACAATGAAAAAGAAATAAATTTTAATTCCTACTCATAAAATATTTTTCTCATTTTTATAAGATGATGACAACACTTATTACGCAAACTATACTAATTGATTTGTTTCAACCGAATAACTAATAAGCAAGATGTTGAAATGAAACCGTCAAAGTTTTGCGTGGTAAAAAATATTCAGATAATTATTTAATATAAATTAGAACATTCCTATATGCAGTAACAAATACTTTCGTTTGTTCTTGTATTTACTAGTTTTCTGTTAAACTTTCGTGTTTTAAAATAATTTTCATTACTGGAATTGAGTTTTTTACGTCACCTTCGTTTAATAATAATATACAATTAAAATTGATGGAAGTTTCTACGAACTAATGTTTTTTCTTATTCATATGTTATCTTTGGTCGAATTTGAAAAGGTTGTTATGCAAATATTTCTAAAAAAAATAAAAAAAGCCTTCATATTGACTATAGAAACGTGTCAATTAGATTTAACATTCACATATATTATTTTAATTATTTTAAACACGAATTTTTTTTATAAGAATTGATACAATATGAATAAAATTTTTTCTGCAATGTAGGTGACACGAACAAAATATATTCGAATAAACCTTGCTAATGATCTCTTTCCAATAATTAATTATATCTTCGTCTATGTATCTATTAAGTTACTTAAGCTTTAGCTAAAGGTGAACTGATTTAAAAGTTATAAAATTGTAGCTAACAGAGAAATATCTCGTAGAATTTAAAAGGTTTCATTATTCTTAGGATATAAGCTGAAGACGCTTAACACTGTGGATCTATGTATCAACAGTAAATCGTGATTTTCACACATTGTCACAGCTCTCCACAACCAGCACTGTAAGGGAGCTACATTATTATTTATTCGGTGATAATGTTTACTTATGGTAATGGCTCTACAATCACCTCTACTAGTTTTCTTTTATATTTCAGTGGACGAAATAGAAAAACAACATTAATAAGAATCTAAAAATGTAAACAAAAAATACATAACAAATTGCAATAAAAGATTAGCAATCTATTTACAATAAAATAACCTTTTTTATGACACAGTTTACAAGTATTTGCTGGTTTTCCTGTTACCTAGCCATTTTAGAAAAATCTATTTAGTTAGTTTAATTCTTCGATCATACCTTACAGATTTAAACAGCAATAGATTTGTTTGAAGGCTGTATATGGTCGGTGGGGAAGAGGCTTTTTTGATATTTGACAGACATAAACATGTTTACTTATCATTTCAGTTTAATTGCTTGTCGTGGTTCTTTTCAGTGTTTTTAAATGTTAGAAATCACTAGAAATGCAAAGTTTGTAATTAATATTAACAAAAAGAGGATTTAAAAACTTATTTTAATTGGTAAATATAGTTAGATATTGTTTACGCATTGAAAATAACAATAATAATAATTTAGGCAACAATAAATTCATTTCTAGAATTGGCATACTGATTATCATATGATACTCTTTTAAATAATGCAATTAGAAAAGGATAGCATAAAATCGGTATGTGTGCACCAAGAGATGAAATATCTACTGTTTATCAAATATAAATAAAAATATTATTACGTTATTCAGCGTTCAAACAACCTGGCCCTAGTTCTGACGTTATGCTAATTCTATAGGGGTATGTTCGAAGGTTTAATTGATCACAGCTTAGTAACAATAATGTGACTTTCATGGTGATAAGCTTATTGTTGGAGATGATCAGTGATACCATGCAAAGAGCCTATAATTTTGATGGTCTCTACATCATTCAGACTGACTGGAAGGCAGGATATCGATCACAAAGTCGTGTAACTTACAAATGCGTTCAAAACTAACCATGGTACAGGAGACAGAATAGACGGAGCTATCCCCAGACTTAACATAAGTGAGGTATTGGAGTAGAAAACTAAGGTATTCCAGGCAGAAATACATGTAATTGATATATGTCGTCGAGAGAATCTGATGGGAGTTCAAGAGCAGGACCATTTTTATCTTCTCCGATATTCAGGAAGCACTACAAGAGTTCGCATGTCATCAGATAACATTAAAACGGATTTAGAATTGTCTTTAAAACTTTATTGCTCTGGTAAAATACACTAACGTTACTCTTGCTTGGATACTAGGCCATCGTAAGCCATGAAAGAGTATACCAACTTGCAAGAAACGGATCTGCAACCATATTCATTGGACCGGAACTAAAGGGTGTTTTTTATAGAGGTATAAAACTTTAAGTTGGCAACACTTTTTTAACTGGCAGCCATTTTGTCAGTTGTCAAGTGATTTATCTTTAGTTTGGTTTGGCATTTCAACATGAATAGACTGACGCCTGAACAACGCTTCCAAATTGTGCAAATTTATTGTGAAAATCATGGTTCTGTTCGAAATACGTATCGCGCACTACGTCCATTTTACGGTCAACATAATCGTCCATCAGAGCAATTAATTCGATGAACTATGGAACGTTTTCGCACCACGTTTACTCTAAATGATAATACGCATCCACAGAGACGTCGCACAGTGCGTACAGAAGAAGTCATTGCTGCTGTAGAGCGTAGCGTAGAGGAAGACCCGAATCAGTCTATCCGCCATCTTGCACAGGAATTGAATATGTGTTCATTCACTTTATGGAAGATTTTGCGGAAAGATCTTGGTTTGCGTGCTTATAAAATCCAACTCGTGCAAGAATTGAAGCCACACGATCACCTAGCAAGGCGTAGATTCGGTGAATGGGCCCAAAACAAGATTGCCGTTGATCCCGATTTTCATAAGCGAATTTTGTTTAGCGATGAAGCTCACTTTTGTTTGAATGGATACGTCAATAAACAAAACTGCCGTATTTGGAGTGATGATAATCCTCAAGTGTTTGTTGAGACACCGTTACATCCAGAAAAACTGACTGGTGTGCTTTATGGGCTGATGGAATCATTGGTCTATACTTCTTTAAAAACGATGCTGGTCAGAACGTTACAGTCAATGGTGACCGCTATAGAGTCATGATTACTGACTTTTTCGTTCATCAATTGAACAATCATGATGTGCAGGAGCTGTGGTTTCAACAAGACGGCTCAACATGTCACACAGCTCGTGCCACAATTGATTTATTGAAGGAAACGTTTGGTAACCGCATAGTTTCACGTTTCGGACCCGTGAATTGGCCTTCAAGATCGTGCGACTTAACGCCGCTACACTATTTTCTGTGGGGATATGTGAAGTCGCTAGTCTACGCCGATAAGCCCGAAACGATTGATCACTTGGAGGACAACATTCGCCGCGTTATTGCCGATATATGGCCACAAATATTGGAAAAAGTCATCGAAAATTGGACCTCCAGATTAGACTACGTCCGAGCCAGCCGTGGCGGTCATATGCCAGAAGTCATATTTAAATTATAATGCCAAAAGGTTATCTTTCGAATAAAGTAAATTTCATGTGAATTTAAAAAATTCATCTTTGTTTTATTCCATTTAAAATTTCTCTACCTCTATAAAAAAACACCCTTTATATAGTCTATATATAAGTAATCTTTTACAGGCGTAAATGCACAAGAAATATCTTTTGAACACCTAAATCATATCTGTACTATTTGAGATAGATTTACACTTATGTTTAAATCGCAAATAACGTTTATAATAAAAACCTTAATTTGTTGATGATGATGTAAGAAGCTTCATCAAGTACTAGATCCGAAAAAGTACTACGTTTATGCTAAGGAAGTTTACAGGGAAGGAAAACATCCAGAAGTAGAAAATACTCAGACTTTTTTATTAAGGAATTTCTAAAATGTTATTAGCTGAACCCGTTGGTTTCTAACCGGTGATCAAAATCAAGCTAGATTTTTGTCCATGTCGAGCTATTTGCTGGAATAAATTCTGAGCTTACCCTAACCAAATTTGAAAATCATTTAGATAATTTTTATTTTAGAACTTTTAAACAGATTATCGTTAATTATCTTTTGATGATTTTGATTGATCCCCTTAAAACTATTTATAGATTCATTTTAACTTATCTACAAGAAAAACTTGGTTACTGTGATTCATACTAGCAAACTTTCCTTTGTCAATTTACTACTGAATATCTGGTAATTTTAAGTATATATTCATCGTTGACTTCAAATTAGTAGGAATTTGGTTTGTCATTATTATGCTCTTGGCTGAGAGTATCAGTACCTATTACATTTGTTCCATCCTGATGACAAATAGTAGCACACACCTTCATCTCAACAAACTATAATTTTTGTACATCTATTACTATTAGTTTCTTTAAAACTTGGGTTTAACCAGAATCTTTAATAATTGCATCTTATAACATTTTTAAACCCTGTATCCTAAAGACGAGATCGTAGGTAACAGGATTAGATATTTGAGAGTAGGGTAAGATATTGGAGCGAGAATATCACAATCTACACTAGCAGTCAGGCCACTATTAAAGTTTCAGTATGTCACAAAATCAAGTCAAAACTTGTCTAAGATGAATTTCAATATTTCCTAACTCTGACCAATTATAAAATAGTCAGATTTGTGGGACAACGAAAACAAAGCAGGAAAAAATATAAAGAAACATCCGTGGATGGCAGAAGAAATATTAGAACTCATGGAAGAGTGAAGAAAATACAGACATAAAAATGAAAGAAGGTACAAGAATATAAAAAAAAATTATTAACAATAGGATCAAGGAAGCAAAAGAGTTGTGGGTACAAAATGAATGTAAAGAAATCGAATCCTTAGAACAAAAACATGACATTTTTAACTTGCATAAGAAAATCAAGGCCCTAACCAGAGGAAACAACTCACCCAGCAATAATTCAGTACTGGACAAACACAACAATCTGCTGTACGAGAATGAAAAAATACTTGAAAGATGGGAGGAATATATGGGAGAATTATTCGATGAAGAACAGCAGACAGAAACAGATGTCCTTGGAATTTCCGGACCAGAAATAACACTCAGCGAAGTAACATATGCATAAAACGACTAAAAAACAATAAGTCACCTGGGCCGAATAATATACAATCAGAAATACTAAAACTATTTGAAGATGACCAACTTAAACTCCTAACAAGTCTACTTAATAAAATTTACGAAACTCGCGAATTGCCTGGAGATTGGCTAGTTTCCACCTTCATTCCTCTTCCTAAGAAAACAAATGCTACCAGATGCTCTGATTACAGAATTATAAGCTTAATGAGCCATGCGCTGAAAATCCTTCTCAGTATCATTCACTCTCGAATATATAGAAAACTTGAAGAAAACGTTAGCAATGTTCAGTTTCGCTTTAGAAATGGACTTGGAACACGAGAAGCTCTATTTTCTATTCAAATTTTGATACAAAGAGCTCGGGACGTAAACTGCAATGTCTATGCATGTTTTATCGATTTCGAGAAAGCATTCGACAAAGTGCAACATCACAAACTGCTTCAAATATTAAATGAATCTGGTATCGATGACAAGGATTTACGCCTTATTAGAAACCTTTACTCACAGCAAAGGGCAACTGTACGTGTAGGCAACGAAACATCACAAGAATTTACAATAAAACGGGGAGTTCGTCAGGGCTGTATTTTATCGCCGACGTTATTCAATACGTACTCGGAAATGCTGTTCAGGGAAGCTATCAATGGAATGAGAGAGGGCATAAAAATTAATGGTGAAAACATTAACAACTTAAGATATGCAGATGACACAGTTTTGTTGGCCGATAATGCAGAGGATCTGCAAACACTAATAGACCGCGTAGTGGAAGCCTGTGAAAGAAACGGCATGAAATTAAACTGTAAAAAGACAAAAATCCTTATAGTAAGCAAAAATGACGAAATACACCACCAATTTAGAGCAAATAATGAAACTTTGGAAACTGTTGACAAAGTTACGTATCTAGGATGCAGTCTGAACAGAGAATGGGACCACTCACAGGAGATTAGATGCCGCATAGAGAAGGCGAGAGCTGTCTCCAACCGCCTCAGAAAGATCTTGTGCAATATGCACCTGAACATTGATATAAGAACACGATTCCTGAGATGTTATGTATTTTCAACTCTTCTATATGGAGTGGAAGCCTGGACTTTGACAGAAACAACATCTAAACGACTGGAAGCCTTCGAAATGTAGTGTTACCGCCGCATGCTCAGAATTTCATACATCCATCATGTCACTAATAACACCGTGATGCAACGTATGAAAAAAGACCCAGAAATTATGCGCAATGTGAAAATCAGAAAGATATCATACTTAGGGCATGTAATGAGAAATACCAACTAATTCAGTTAATTTTGCAAGGTAAGATAGAGGGTAAAAGAACTCAGGGTCGCCGACGAACATCATGGCTGAGGAATATCAGACAATGGACAGGAATGACGACGGTACATTTATTTAGAACAGCTTTCAATAAGGTCATATGGGCCAATGTAATTGCCAACATCCACAGAGGATAGGCACCAACAGAAGAAGAAGAAGAAAACATAGGTGCTCTTGCAAAGCACAGGTTTAGAAACATATTTGTAAGTCGCGTCAAAAAGTCAAAATACCGAAAAACTTAGGCGAGTCGAAAATCAACACTTATGAAAGGGACTCAGCAAAACTTCATCTTCAAATAAATTAACACGAAAACTAAATAAAGCTTGTAGCAGGACTCTCAACCGGCTATTATACCTTACAGATCTGGATTTAGACAGGATGAACCTTAACGCGAACTACGTAATAAAAAAGTAAGCCTCCCATATTTATTAGTGTTTAACACTTAGTCGTTCATTGAGACAATTAGTAAAAAGATAATTGAACCTAATAAAGGATATTTTCATTTAGACCATGACAAGATTCACAATACGTGCCTTTATGCTGGTGTGAGCAGAAGGTGGAACTATTAGTTTCTTATATTTTATAACCAATCAACACAAATGCAATCTTTTATGGGTTTATAATATTAGTAAATTAATTTCCCAAGAATCAACCTAAATTGTTAAAGATTTCAAGCATCTAGCGACCCTTAATAATAATATTAAAACTGTTTGTTGACGTTATTTTACAAACTGGCCTAAATATGTACAATTTTATAAAAATATACCCTTTAATTCAATTGAATAGAAGACGATTCAGGTCATTATGTCATTAAACTATTATTAAATCAAATTGTTAAGTTAGGTCTAGTGGAATAAACAGGACTAATAAATCAAATTTATAAGCTTGGACCGCAAATTTTTATAACATCCGCAATGAGCAAAAAATTGTTTTGGTAATTACTAGAAAAATATTTTCTTTTTATTATTTTTTTCTTCGTAGCATTTCTTATCGAGCAAGTCAAATTCAAATTAACTGTGCAGAAATAGATTTGAACATTATTTTTAAAAATCTTTAGGTTTCCTTCTTTTGATATTTCATTGATTAGTTTGATTTAAGCTTCTTTCGAGATTTTACGTATTTGCCAAAAATTTTAGGTTAGTTCAGTTCAGTTCGTGGCCAATTTAAATTATTGATACTGGATTTGTAGGATCTGGTCTTATATTCTTATTTCCGACCTTTCGCTTTATCTAAAAGCATCCTAAGAGCTCAAGAAACGGTTTTCTTGGGCCAAATTTCTTCTTCTTTGGCTTATTATATCAATCATCGCATAATAAAAGCTTTCCTTAACTGCTGCTATGGTCCTCTGTTGTGTCTTTTCTACTTCGAGTAATGCCAAGTTAAACACTTGATATCGTCTGACCGCCTAGTTTGCGGTCTTCCTATGATTATATTATTAGGTCGTGATCTCCATTTTCTAATTTCTTGTGATCATTGATTGTTTTTCGTCCTTCCAATGTATCCTACTCAGTTCCATCCAGCGACGGATTCAGCCTCTCTCTTTGAGGTAGGGCGGTGATATCATAAAAATACAGTATGACAAGTAAAAGCAAATTATCGACGGAAGGGGGGAAACGCCAGCAGTTCTAAATTTTAAGGTCTTAGAGGGCGATCGCAAGCGAAAGCGGGTTATCGACGGGAGGGGGAGATGCCAGCTACATAAACATTCTTAGGTAGGAAACAGGGTCGGATCTATTTTTCTGAACTCAAAGCTCTTGGTGAGGACGATCGCAAGTGAAAGCGAGTTGTCGACATGGGGGAGATACCAACAGCATTCATATTACTAATGTAAGAGGTAAAGTCGTCCTGAGTTCGACTCTTTTTGTGGGGGAAATCACACCCACCGCTACCCCTTGGATCCGCCACTGATTCCATTTTGTACATACTCGTTCTTTTACATCTGTTACCACGAATCCTCGTCTTATTTCTGTATACGATATACGATCATTAAGTTTGATGTTCAGAATTATTCTCTCATCAGCTCGCTGTATGATTTGTAATGTATGAAACATACCGGTCGAAAACTTATATCCAAGCGTATTGTGTCAAACACTATGCACGGAATAAGGACAATTAGATACGTTATATAAATTCGGTGACAAAACATTGATTTTGATGAACCACTAGTCACGGTTTCCAAACATGAACAATAGCTTGCGAAAAATTACTTTTCTAAATAATATTCACGTTTCGACATATTGAGTTTAAGTAAAATTAAGACATTGATTTTTCAATGAATCCAATTTTTTTTTATTTTTTTGGAGAGACATATTTGAAGATTGAGAGAGAGAGAGAGAGAGAGAGAGAGAGAGAGAGAGAGAGAGGAGAGATATGTTTTATTGACGCAATTAAAGTCTTTTAGCGTCTGTTCAATTTAGTTTTCTTTAATGTCTGTTTGTTTATATATGTTTACACACTTATATTCAACATATGGATTCACACATACACTTTTTTTTATATTTTACTTAGTAGTTGGATTTCATTTAGAAATGAAAGAATATTATTGGAGTTCTGTATTGAGAGCATGTTAGTTGGGTTACCTGTTTACTACGTTTGGATTGGTAATTATGACAATCAAAGAGAATATGTTTAATAGTTAGTGGGAGGATACAAGAAGGGCATTGGGGTTGGTTCTGGCCTTTAATTAAGTATTCATTTGAGAGGTGCGTGTGTCCAATTCGTTGCCTAGTAACTATAACAGATTCTTTCCTTGTTAGGGAGAGGTGTGAGGAGTTTTCAAAGTAGGAGTGCTTTATGGTATACAGTTTATTATCGTCCAAGGTTAGATCCCATTCAAGTTGAGCTAGATTATATAAAAGTTATTGATGTGAAATTGATATCCTTAGTATAAAAAATTTGATCTACAAGGAGGGGATTAAAGAGATGTCTAGCAAGAAAGTCAGCCTTTTCATTTCCAGGTATTTCCACATGGCTAGGGATCACCAGAAGGATGATAAGTTTATTATCCATGAGTCCCCTTTCACGGAGATATTTAATTTCTCTAGACAAGGGATGTTTTGGATGGTATAAAGAGAGGTTCTGGATGGAGCTAAGTGAATCAGTGGCAATAACCCATTTTTTGTGCGGATATGTTATAATGTATTTGAAGGATCTATAAATGGCGTATAATTCAGCTGTTTGTATGCTGGCTATTTTATGCATTCGAAAAATTTCGTCTACATTGGAGAAGTAATATGCTGCAATGGTCTGAGTGGCAGTTTTAGATCCATCAGTATCGATGACGTTGAAATTATTATATTTTGTTTGAAGCAGGAGGTTGAAATTTTTCCTGATTAAGAGAGGAGGGGTATTCAGTTTGTCATACTTTGTGAGCGTTGGATCGGATTTAATTGGGGATATATTCCATGGAGGAAAAGTATAGCCATTATTTTGTCGTTTGAAGAATGGGACAAGGTAATTTGCTGGCGTTCCTTGAGTTTGTTATATCATAGGTTAGAGCTAGGAGGGTATTTACTAGAAGAAGTTATCCAGAAGTTTTTATGGAACAGTTTTGATGTAGGAAGGAAACGTTTAAAAAGCAGAGTGTGAGCATAATTTAAAAGTTGTATATCTCTGATATAATTTATGGGCAAAATTTCAGCGTAATGCTGGAAATAGGGCTAGTGTGGAAGGCGCCTATAGCCGGTCGAACACTTGTATTGTGTATGAGATTAAGCTTAGAAAAATAAGATGGAGGGGCGGAGCTATATATACAGGAGGCGTAATTGAGTTTGGAAAGTATGCAGGATTGATGAATTTTAATAAGGGAATATTGGTCAGAGCCCCAAGTAGTACCTGCTAGCATTTTGATAATTTTGAGATCAGAAATACATTTATTTTTAAGTTTATCGATATGGTATTTAAAATTCAGTAATTGGTCAAAGGTTACACCGAGAAATGATTTGTTGTGGTGGGATGTATAAGGATGTTATTAAGGTGTATATTAGATATTTTTGGACAGTTTCTTAAACGACAGAAGTGAACAACGTTAGATTTTCCAGAAGAGAATGAGAGGTTTTTACTGGAGGACCATGCAGTTAGTGTATTGAGAGCTGATTGAAGAATGGAGGAACTGTAATTAGAGTATGTAGATGCATGGTAAATTAAAACGTCGTCGGCAAGAATTCTTATGGAAGAGGCCTAAGGGACTCCACTCGTATGGGGATGGGTAGTTGAAAAGGAGTTTCTAATTTTAACAGCAAGAATTCTATTACATAGGAAATTTTGAATATAAGATAACATGTTGCCTCCTATGTTAAGCTTTATAAGTGAGTTAACGATACTGCTTCTATTGAGTTTATCAAAGGCTTTGTTGATATAGAGGAAGATGGCAGTTAGATGTTTACGTAGGCGAAAGGAATTTTGAATATCTATTTCTAGACCTACAAGATGGTCGTCAGTAGATCTCTCAGGCCTTTATGCCAGTTGCTCTTGTATCAGTAAATTGTTATTCTCAAGATACCACAATAATCGAGAATTTATGAAGCGTTCCAGAAGCTTACCTAGATGAGAAGTTAAGGAAATGGGTCTATAGGATTCGAGGGATGAGGAAGGTTTGCCCGGTTTGTAAATAAGCACAATGATGGATTGTTTCCACTCTTGTGGAATATTTCCAGATGTCCATATTTGATTATATATATGGAAAAGTGCATTTAATCCTGTAGGAAGTAGGTGTTTTATCATAGGGATTCTGACGTTATCGGACCTGGGGCAGTTTCTTTGCTTCTATTTAGGGAGTAGTGGAGTTCGGTAAGTGAGAAGGGCAGATTATAAGATAGAAGGGGAAAGTTGGGTTCGGGCATCAGAAGGGAATTTTGGTTGTTGGTGTTGTTGTATAAAGCGGAAAAGTGGTAGGCAATGCTTGAGATACAGTGTCTGAGTCAGTGACTAATTGGTCATTCTGAGTAATATCTAAAATATTGTTTGTGAGTTTTCCCTTTAACCTGTTGATTTTATTCCAAATTTCTCTACTGGTAGTATTTAGATTGATGTAATTTACAAAATTATTTCATGATGTTCTCTTGGCATCATTAATGGCCCTTTTCGAGTTAGCCCTGAGCTTCTTCAACTCAATCAGGTTTGCAGATTGCAAGATTGAATTAACATTTTATTATTACGGTAAGAAAAATATCGATGAACGTGTTCTTATATTGGAAGTGTAAGGGGATCTTCGGTTTCTTTTTCAGGAAAAAATTACTAATACAAGTTACTAATGTTGTTTTTTATTATTTAATGCACATATTGCGATTCAAAAAAGACTAAGAAAGTAGCAGATTAGAGTATAATTTTTTTTTGTTCGCATCCAAAATAAAGTATAATTGATTTGCCTGTTTTCATTAATTTCGTTAATAGTTTAGAAGCAAGTGATCTACAAGACTACATCATAATCTGTAAAATAAACTTTCCTAAACAAAATTTTCTTAAGGTAAAATTTAACTTGGTTACTGCCACTTCAAGAAAAAAAATATAATATCTGTGTTAAAGATTGAATTTATTGTTCTTATCAATATATCCTTTATAAAAGATTGCCTTTAACGTGGCACCTCTTAATGTTATAATACAGAATTTCAAATATATGGGAGAATCTGAGACTAGAAATGTTACTATCTGAAGGTATATGCATGTTTTGAAAGAGCTTGTTTCTACAATCGATATTGCCGGAAGGAATTAAATATTGATAATTAGTTCCACAAAAAAGTGATGACAAAATATAACTAACTACTAAAGTTTAAGTACAAGTATCTTACATTTTTGAATATACTAGTTTTCGATCTAAAAAGCAATCACCTCAATATAAGGTGCAGGTGTCATTTTTATTTATAATTGTCTCACATCACCTAGGAATGCTGCTAATTAATTTTTCCCCATAGTCCAGTGATAAATTTTTCCATGTTATACGTATTTCTACACTTTAAAATAGATTTAGCAGTTTTACGAAGTCAAACCTTTATTAAACCTGATATATTCTCAATAGGATTTACATCAGGCGAAGAAGTAGATCACTCCATGACAATAATGTCCTTTTCTCTTTCCCAATCCTGGCAAATGTGACTAGAGTGTTTCGGGTCATTATCTTCTTATAGTATCCATGAGTCATCACCAAATCCAAACCAGCGTTTAGCAAACTTTATTAAATACTTTTCATAAATTATTTTCATTTTCGCTCTATCAAGGTTTTCAGTAAAAAGAGACAATGACCCAAATTCATGGAGGGAAAATCATCCACAAAGGTGCACTTTAACAAAGAAAGAACGAAAGCTTTCACGGTTTTGGTCAAGTTGAAAATCCTGGTTCTTGAGTTTAAACCGTATCAAATTGGAATTATTATCCGACGTTTCGCCTACGATTGCACGAGGTATCTTTGAACCCTAAGTTATAATCGATTTCTACGTGTGATGTAAACTGTAACCTGTATCTCTATAAATATTATTCGGATATTTACAAATTTTGATTGATTCTCTAATTTTTCGTTTAAAGAAACCAAGCACCTTAGTTTCTTTTACATTGAAGGTGTGACCTGTGCAATGCTGGTGTTTAGCTACTGCAGATTTTACATTTTTTTTATTTTTAATACATCTCTCATGTTCCCTAAGCCTAGTGGATATAAACAATCAGTAGCTGAACACCAGCTTTCAGAGGTCACAACTTTATGTAAAAAAAAAGCTAGGGTGCTGGCATCAGTGTCTGGTTTCTTTAAACTTAAAATTAGAGAATCAATCGAAATTTGTAAATAGCCAAATAATATTAATAAAGATACAAGAAACAGTCTACATCACAAGTGATAATCGATTATAACAGAGGATCACGGTTCGCTGAGCACCAGTCGGGTATAAATACCGGACTGTTGCTCCTCGATGGTCATTCAGTGTTTTAATCTCGTAGAGTATGGATCCCTGAAGATGCCTAGTCCAATCGTAGGCGACACGTCGGATAATAATTCCAATTTGACACGGTCTAAACCCAAGAATCATAATATTCAACATGCACTTTAACTGTTTAAGGATTCTTTGATTAATTCTTTGTTGAGCGGTGGACCAAACTTTTTTAACATAATTTCAGGTCTAAAATGAAAACTCGTCAATAATAATAACGTTTAACCAATTGCTATCAAGGTTATCTTGTGTCTAGGCTAAACATTATTCGATGAGTTTTTCAAACAGTAAAGGTTTTCATCTCATTTTTCTATATTCAATCCAATTTTCATCTAGTCGTTGTGATAGACAATGAGACGTGAATACATCATTGAGATGCCAAGATTCTCAGCTGAGAAACTCATGGCTTCAGTCTTTTAATACAAATCAAAAATTGGGGGAGTTGAATAAAATCATTGGAGGACAGGTGACGCAAGTGCTTAAAAGTTACTTATAAAAAAATGCATGTGAAACTTATACATACATACATACGTATTCGCTAGTAGATACAAGAAATGACTAATTGGTTAACATTAGAATGGAGAAAATCATCATCTTTACGGACAGTTACAAGCGAGGATCGTTTTGAGAAACACAGGTAAATCTATTGGCTGGAAGTCTTTAAACTACTCTATTTAGTGTAGACTTCCTATATTTCTTTACCACATGAACTTCGTTACTTTACTTTATAAAATACAAATCGCCTAAAATAAAACATGTCGTATAGGCCCAAATAACTCGAAAATAAATAAACTTTCAGATAAAAACATCATGCATGTGCCACGCTATACGTAAGTTAAAGCATTTACAAAATTTCTCTTTAATTGGAAAACTATATCTTACCTATTCGAATGTTCAGGATCTCTATGTTCATAGGGATCGTAGGAGTCCTTCTCACTAAATTTTTTGGTATCATTATCGATTGGTACCTTAATTTGGTCATTATTTGCTAAAGTAGCGCTGAAAAGAAAATATTATTATTACAACTGCCAGAAAAAAAAATGTCAGGTATTATTATTAGGTAAGAGGTAACCAACTAGTGACGATTATAAAGGAAGAAAATAAAAGACTAGCCATGATATTTGAGGACAGCTGGTAATATTCAATAATTAACTATCAGCGGTTGAAAAAGTCCAAATACATTTTTTTTTAATTAGAAGCTCAGGTATTGATCATGGACATAAAAGTTTAAATAGCTACATTCATTTTGTAAATTAGTTACTGCAAAAAATCATAAAAATTTGCTTTTTTTTATTTATGACATCTTCTTCTTCAGATTGGCAATCATCCTGGCTATTGTAACTTTCGAGGCAGCTGCCCTAAAGAGCTGCTTCGAGCTGCATACAAAAAATTCTCTTACGTTTTTCGGCCATGATATTCATCATCTTCCCATGCCACTTTTACCATGTATTTTTCCTTGGATTACGAGTCGTAATATGTTGTGTTTATCGCCACGCACTGCTTTCTGCTTTCCCACTCTTTTCAGCATTTCAACGTTTATCCACATTTCAAAAGAATTAAGCCTTTCCATTTCTCCAAATTTAGCGTCCATTTTTCCATATCATAGCATAGTACGCTGAACACGTAATATTTGGTTAATCTTATCTTCAATGTTAGCAGCAAATTTTAACTTCAAACAACTACAGGTTGTCTAAGCTTACCACAACCATAAATCAAGACTTTAGGATTCAGGCAAGGCTACTAATTAGCTGGTCAGGTGATGTCTCTAGCTTCAAGGCTTTCACAACGGCGCGACCGCGAGTTTAATCATGAGAAGGTTTTTAATAAATTAAACAAAACAAGTTTCTCAAAACCCTTATGTCTATTAACAAAAATAAATAGGAAACGGAATTATTTACAATGAGAAACCTAAAATTAGTAATAAATAACAATATTAAGATAGTAAAATATTTGCTCCCGTTGGCCGTTCTATAAGAAAAAATGTAAAACTGAATTTAGAAGATAAAACGAATAAATAGTTTTCTAAAATATTAAACAGAAAAAAAAATAAAGAAGCGAAAATACAGCTATTTATATTACTTACACAAACAGTACTAAAGTCGCTCCTTTTATCCAGTGAAATAAAAATAGGATATTTCCTTAAATTCTCCAAAAGAAATAAAAAACAAAGAAAACCTTCATTCCCGACGAAAAAACACATCACGTAATTTTCTAAGACACTGTTCTTAAAATCGTCTTTTACGGATTCCAGATTGTAAATAACGCTTAGTATTTCTACAGAAGCACCCTCGACCTTTACCCCAAACTCCCCGTGTAGTAACTATTCCGGTTGTACACCCTGTAACCGTCAATTTTATTCCCTAACGCTCAAGTAATTTCGGTCTTCTCGTCCCCAGAGGGCGTTACCTATTCTATACCGGATACTTAAATCCCGAACTGATCTAGATTGGAGCATCTTAATCTTATTTTTTATACAAAAATGTTAATATAACTATTCTAGGTTTTTCTATAACGAAAAGTAATTGATAACTGAATTGAAAAAACTACTCACTCTTGTTAGCTATCTTGGAAGTAAATATATAACTCGTTGTTTCTTTTGAATAGAAAAAACAGCAATTATACGAATTCTTTTTACATGTTAACCAACAATACATCATATTATAGTGAGTTTATCTGATTATTCTTTTCTTTCCTAATAATGAGAAAATCGTTCAATATTTTAATACATTTTACTGGTATTTTCATATACCACATGTTAAGGCCGCCGTCGGCACTTCGGTTTTAATTACATAACCAGGGTAGGATTTCTTCAGCAGATTTATTTATAATTGTTAAAAGAAGGTACAGTTTATGTCGTCATAAATTTTCTAGGTTTAAATATTTTTAAGCAAACATTTAAACGACCCAAAGGTAATAAAGGTGAGGTTAAGCTTAAGTACGATAATTGATTTATTTTTCCTTTAGACTTTCTTGGGTGGTAATAAAAAATTATCTACTATCTCTTTGCCACGGATAATATCTATCCACAGAGTGATAATTTAATTACTCATTTTAGCAGAATATACTTCACGTTATACATTATAAAGTAACAAGTGTTTGTTCCATTACATTGGTACCCGCTCTCTCAATTCTTGGTTTTATTTCTGCCAGGTAGTTATTATCAGCTTTTCCAAATAAGTGTACCTCTTTACTCTCAGTATGTTGTTTTTACTAATCTTTATCAAGTTAGTTCTTTTTATGTGCAGGGAAAGTGCATATTTTTCACTACACCTCAATACTTTATTCACTAGACTTTTTACATCTTCCAAACTATAAGTTATTAGAACGGCATGGTTACCATATCTGATGTTAATTACAATTCCATGTACCCTTATGCCGGCTGGTTCGGATTCCAAAGCTTCTAATATGAATTCCTCGGAATAAGAATTAAATAATAATGGTGACAAAATGCATCCTGCCTAACTGATCTATGTATCTCAGCTTCTTCTGATACTTCATGTCCGATTCTGGCTGCAACTCGCTGATTATAATTTATGCCATATTTGTTGCAAAACAATGCATCTGAAAAGAATTGCACCAGCGTATACGAGTTCCAGAAATAACTGACAAAAGCAGCCTTAAAACAACTTCGGAGAAGACGTTGTCTATAATTAGAGCGGATATTACTGAAAATTTAGTTTTGCTATGTCGAGATAATTGCAAGGGTCAATGGAGCCTTATTAATTTAGTGTATAAAGACTCTTGTGGAGTGCTAAATTAATATCTAATTATCTTTTTCGGTTGTCTCATTTGAATTTATTGTTTAGACTTTCTCAATAAAGCTACAAGGTGAAATGCCACATTGCAGTATGTATGCCTGTTTACAGTTACCCCCTTAATAATATAGCCGCCGTCTTTGTTGCTTTGTTCTAGTTAGGAGACAAAATCACTACTTTAGACTGCAAGAGACTACCATAAAAAGTCGGAAACCTCTCCTATTGACAGTGTATCGCCAGACCGGTTTCGAACTCATTGGCTCTCGTCAGTACAGAGTCGGCAAGAAGGAAATTGAATGATCAATTTATATTAAACTGAACAAAAAGTTCAAAACAAGCTGCGTCATCTTCCGGCATTTTCTGGTAGTTTCTTGCAATCTGAAGCAGTGCTTTTGATTCCCAACTAAAACAAAGCACATACATCTGTCGTTATAAAATAAGGCTTATTCAGTTGGGTTTATATATATATATATATATATATATATATATATATATATATATATATATATATATATATATATATATATATATATATATATATATATATATATACCAGTCACAAGTGTATTATTTCATCATTTACTATGTGATTAAAAGTTAGCGGAAATAAACTGCGGTTTAAAAAATACCATGCTTTTTTATTAATATAATAGACAATGGTTGGTCAATTTTTAACAAATTCATGAATGTAATTTCTTTAGAAATAGTCATATGATAGATAGTGAGAACTTATTTGCAAGTTCGGGTTTAGCTGGGAAATTATCTAGATTCCCTCGAGTATGGTAGGGAAAATAGTGAAAAGGGTTTTTGAGAGGTATATACAAATTATTCTTTGATACTTGAACAAATCTCGAAAAACATATTTTGTTGGTGTGAGAAAGACTGCGAAAAATCATCTGATGCTCAAGATGATATGTGCAATACCAAAGGGAGAGCTAATACTTATAATAGCACAGTTGTGCAAAACTTAATCTGAAAGTATGGATGAATTATCGTTTAATTGTTCTGATATTGAAGATGCCAAAATACCACCGTCGTCTAAAAAAAAGAAGAGTTAACTAGTAATTATAAGGATTTTTTCATCTACTTCTGGCTGTGTCTATCAACTTCATGTTGGAAATTTAAATATTGGTACTATTTGGTGTATTTTAATACAATAGAATTATTACATATTTTGCAATTATAACTATTATGTATTACATTACTAGTATATTAAAATAAAAATATATTAAAAATAAATTAATCGTTAGTACTGAAGTGATGAAAAATTGGATCATATTTGAAAGAATAAGTATAAAAATTATAGGCAAAATTGGCGAAAAGTAGATATTACTTTACAAAAAGAATAATGCAGAAAAAGAAATGTCCCGATTACTCTAGGGAATTTTTTAAACGCGGTTAGTCCCCACCACATCGCAGACATGCTGCGACCACTACTATATTTTGATTGAAATTTATTTTCAATATGGTTAAATAACTGTTTTCCAAATCACAAGCAGTAAAAAAATATAATCTTATGACTACTTAAAGCCTCCGGAACGATTTCTTCATTGTTCTAAACAAAGCTAGAGTGACTTTTTCTCCTGTTAGTCAGAAAAAAAGTAAACAATTTTTTAAGCTTGCGGAAAATTCCCAACTTTTAGAATATTAAAACTAGACTGTCACAAAAACAATACTTGAGGCTACAGCTCCATTGTCTATAAAGAAAAAATTACCACTGTTTTGACATAAAAATAGGTATATTTATATGAAAAATATCGTCTTGCTAATAACATTTTGTCAAAATATAATATTTTATGGGTAAAATACAATTTGATTTAGGTCAAAAAAATGCGTCGTTTTCTAAAAAATACCTTTGCATAAGCAGATCAACGTATCTCAGCAACAAAACAACCTTTATCAATATATAATATTCGTTTTTTTGGAACCCGGGCTTATTTTAGGGGAATAAAACCAACGAAAGTGTTATGTTTACAATAACTATTGCATGAACAAAAAAAAATGCTAATTTTTTGCAGTAACTAGTTAACAAAATGAATCGCGCCATAGGTCATATTGTAGCTTTTTTCACTACCTACATCTTATTATTTAAACTTTTTTGTCTATAATCAACACTTGAGGTTTTAGAATTAATAGATAGATTTGACGTATTTAAACACTCCCAGTTAATTACATAACCATGGCCGGCTGTCATAGCTGGTCTTGTTTTTGTCCGCTTTGTAACCTCCCATAGTCGATTACCTCTTATCCATTATATATTTTTGCCGATTGTATTCTAACAGAAAATTTATTTTTATTCTATATAAACTGTATTATTTAATCAAAATTGGCGAAAAAAAATAATCATTCGAAAACGTGCTTCTGTTGTATCAATATAATTGGTTGTAATTACTGTTATCGAAACGCAATACTCGTTGTAGTGCAGCAAAAGTAATTTATTGTTTTCAATATTTTTAATAATAAATAAAATTCCCAGCTCTCATTAAACCAATAGGTAAACAATGTACTTTTCTAAAAAATAATATAATTTGAAGTCACTTACGTCGAACTGAAATTTTCCAATGTAAACGTCGATGGAAATTTTTCTTTTTTTTCTGTCATGGTCTAAACCTACAACAAAAAAATATTATATTATAAATTATAAATGGGGTGGTGTGATTGTTAAGTAATTAGCTAAAAAAAAAATTTTAATAATTTAAGTTTCGCATTGAATGTCTTATGGAACATAGCAAACATACAACAAAGAAATTTTAACAGTGGCTGTTTATGGCTTCACCGTAAGATACTGATCTTCAATAAGGAAAACTGAAGTTTTTTGGAGACAAATTTTCAAATACTTTGAAGCTCATTCACCCTATTTTTAATTATTTTATACCCCATATTTCAAGACTACCTATATCCCGTCATTATCCCTTAACCTGTTGATATTTAAGTACACGATCTCAGGGACCGCATACCGCCACCGCCTAGCCAAAATTACATATATATATATATATATATATATATATATATATATATATATATATATATATATATATATATACATTGAAATTAACCTTAATGAAACTGAATACTTACCTTATCGACCTTAATAGTTGAAGCTTTTTTTAAATTAATTAAGTGTATCTGTATTTTTTCCATGCCATTATTATATTGTTTACACAACTTTTGTTTTATATTTCATTTTGTTTTTATCTTACTTACGAATATACTATGCAATTGAGGCCGACCTCAAAAAAATTTAAATAAAAACGTAAATCTCCAACAATTATTAATTCAAAATAAAACAATTGGTAATTAATTTTTCCTTTTTATTGTCATTTTCTGAGGTCGGTTTATTTTTTATATTAATTTATTTCGTTACTTTTAATTTCAATTTATTTTTGAAATAGCCAGAGCAAAGGTCAAATAGTAACGTTACACAAATACATGAGAGAGAGTGAAAATGAGAAGCAATATCATTGCCATAAGTATATATATATATATATATATATATATATATATATATATATATATATATATATTTATATATATATATATATATATATATTTATATATATATATATATATATATATATATATATATATATATATATATATAAATATATATATATGTATATACATATATATATTGGGAAGTAAAATGCGAACAGTAAATGCAAACTTCTCTCCATCATATCCTTTCTGTGTTAGAGGTTGCACAGTTAGAATAAATTGTTATAAAACGCAATTTATCCTATTCTACCACCATCGAGATGATGGCCTACCTGTACCACCATACCGAGAAGAAAGTCAAAACTTAACCTCTCCGCCACAGTGATACGGCAGAAGCACATGTTTCGTCTCTACTAGACTCATCAGGATACCGATATGCACCTGGTTGTGCAAAGGACCGATCGGAAGGAAGCATGCAAATACTGAATGCGGTTTCGCCGACCTCCCGCCGGATGGCGTATATATGTTTGTGTGAGTTGCAATAGCAGTGGATACATCCACATTATGCCGTTGTAAGAACGAAGTCTGCATTTATTGTTCGCATTTTACTTCACTTATATACGGAGTTGCATATAGTTGTATGTTTGCTGAATGTGATTTCAGCACTACAACGGCATAATGTGGATGTATCCACTGCTATTGCAACTCACACGGGAGGAATCCGTGAAAGCCGCGTAAACATATATATATATATATATATATATATATATATATATATATATATATATATATATATATAGATAGATAGATAGATATTATGTTTTTTTTTAATGTTTCGGAAAAAATTTATTCTTGATAAAAGATTTTACTTCATTTAAAAATAAGATTAGTAGAGAAAAAAATCCCTATATCATATTATCATACAAGGCAGTCAAAAATTAATAAAAGTGAAATTGACTAGTAAACTACTATTTTTTAGTTTTCAAAAAAATCATTACTTAATATAAAACAAAGTCATCCACCATATATATCTATCAATCAAGTCGTATATGAACGATTTCCTCAGAATGAAAATTTAAGTAAAATATAAAGAAATTTTTTTATCTTAGGAAAAAGATTTATATGTATAATTTGTGGGTATACAAAAAAATATAACAATAACTCCGGTGCAAAACCCGGGCGTATCGCTAGTGGTAAATAAATAAGACATATCGATAATTTTTTATATATTGGAAATTACTTATTTCATATTATATTATTACATCACAAAGTAAACCAAAAATTTAATTGAAAACTGATAATAGAAAATATTATATTTTCACTTAAATCTCCAATAGTTACACACTACTCAAGGCCAGCTTGACGTTCATGATAACTGTTACGTACTTTTGGAGATAATATTATTTTCCGAAAATGTATAGTATGCGATTTGTTTTAGTCTTTCCGAGAGATAAATCTAAATTTGTAAAGTAGGACTGCTTGGCGACCATCTTACCGCATCATTTCAACTAATTCATCTTTCGCTAAAATAATTATCAGGCCACTCAGTATCTGATTGGTAGAGTGTGCCGGACACTGAAACTACATAGTTCCCTATACTCCAGTGGAAAAGTTCCTGATTAACATAGAAATATCTTTGCAATAATTCTAAATAACAATTTTGGTTACAGATGGCACAAAAAAGTACGTTCCAATAACTTCAGGACAACCTCAAGCACATCAAATATCAACTTTATGAAAGTACTATGGTCT